>CM040927.1:17244566-17994566 GCA_023029165.1 Gobiocypris rarus
GAAAGATGCAACAAGTTTTACACACCTGGATTTGGGGATCCTCATTCCTCCTTGCATATCCTCTCCAGTTCTGTCAGGTTGGATGCTAAACGTTGGTGGACAGCCATTTTCAGGTCTCTCTAGAAATGCTCAATTGGGTTTAAGATAGGGCTCTGGCTGGGCCATTCAAGAACAGTCACGGAGTTGTTGTGAAGCCACTCCTTCGTTATTTTAGCTGTGTGCTTAGGGTCATTGTCTTGTTGGAAGGTGAACCTTCGGCCCAGTCTGAGGTCTTGAGCACTCTGGAGAAGGTTTTTGTCCAGGATATCCCTTTACTTGGACGCATTCATCTTTCCCTTGATTGCAACCAGTCGTCCTGTCTCTGCAGCTGAAAAACACCCCCACAGCATGATGCTGCCACCACCATGCTTCACTGTTGGGACTGTATTGGACAGGTGACGAGCAGTGCCTGGTTTTCCACACATACCGCTTAGAATTAAGGCCAAAAAGTTCTATCTTGGTCTCATCAGACCAGAGAATCTTATTTCTCACATCTTGGAATCCTTCAGGTGTTTTTTAGCAAATTCTATGCAGGCTTTCATGTGTCTTGCACTGAGGAGAGGCTTCCGTCGGGCCACTCTGCCATATAGCCCCGACAGGTGGATGGCTGCAGTGATGGTTGACTTTTTACAACTTTCTTCCATCTCCCGACTGCCTCTGGAGCTCAGCTACAGTGATCTTTGGGTTCTTCTTTACCTCTCTCACTAAGGCTCTTCTCTCCCGATAGCTCAGTTTGGCCAGACGGCCAGCTCTAGGAAGGGTTCTGGTCGTCCCAAACATCTTCCGTTTAAGGATTTTGGAGGCCACTGTGCTCTCACAAACCTTAAGTGCAGCAGAAATGTTTTCGTAACCTTGGCCACATCTGTGCCTTGCCACAATTCTGTCTCTGAAGTCTTCAGGCAGTTCCTTTGACCTCATGATTCTCATTTGCTCTGACATGCACTGTGAGCTGTAAGGTCTTATATAGACAGGTGTGTGGCTTTCCCAATCAAGTCCAATTAGTATAATCAAACACAGCTGGCAGCACCTGAGTTAAATATATGAGTGTCACAGCAAAGGGTCTGAATACTTAGGACCATGTGATATTTTAGTTTTTCCTTTTTTAATAAATCTGCAAAAATGTCAACAATTCTGTGTTTTTCTGTCAATATGGGGTGCTGTGTGTACATGATTGAGAAAAATATAACAGAGTGAAAAACTTAAAGCTACACTGTGTAACTTTTTTTGTTTATTCTTAGCTAAACACTTACTTCTTATAAAAATATGTGCTCATTAATGTATATTTAATTCTTTCAAGTAATAAAGTATTCTCGTAAGTTTATAATATGCCATTGAAAATACATACGGGTGAGGGGGTCGAATGCCAGTCGCCATGTTGCCCCTCCATCTTGAAAGTACATTAGCCAAAGAGGGACATACCCATAAATTCAAGCTTCGCCTCTCCCTCGCACCTCCGTCACATCAACTGATCTCTGCTCACGGAGAAAATGATATAGCCTATGTAACCTTTGCCTTACGCTAGTGATGTCGTACAATATACAGAATAACGATAGCACTGATAAAAGTTACTTTACTAAGATTCACTTGCATTCATCTGGGAACCTGATAGCTGATGTTAGCAATGAAATGGTAAAAAAAAATAACGAAAAAGTAAAACTATTATTCATTTTACATAGATGTCATAACCTATATGTCAACTGACAAATTAAATCACTGCAAATTATAACAGTTTTCTAAGTTTAAAGATCTGTAAGAGGACAAACTTAGATTACAAGAGAAATTATTATTATTTCACATTTTTTTCTGACCTCAATATACAGCTTTTATTTTTTTTTTTAAAAGAATAACTTATGCCAGATAATTTTGGTCTGCCACTCACTGCAATTATAAAGCTTAGAAAAAATAGGATTTTTATTTATTTATATAACTCTGATTGTATTCATCTGAAAGAAGAAAGTCATACACATCTAGGATGACCCGAGGGTGAGTAAATCATGGGCTAATTTTCATTTTTAGGTGAACGATCCTTTTAAGACAACTCAAACATGCATTTTAGTCTTGTAATAGCTTAAAAGGTTAGTTCACCCAAAGATGATCCTGTCATTAATTCCTCATGTCGTTCCAAACCCGTCAGACCTTCTTTCATCTTCAGACACAAATGAAAATATTTCTGATGAAATCCGAGAGCTCTCTGACCCTCCATAGACAGCAATGTAACTAACACTTTCAAGGTCCAGAAAGGCATTGATAAAATTAATGTTATGATGCGATGAGAATACTTTTTGTGCGCAAAAACTAACAAAAATAATGAGACTGGTTTGGAATGACATGAGGAATTAATGATAGAATTTACATCTTTGGGTGAACTATCCCTTTAAGCCTTGTCTGTGAAACCGGGCCAGTGTCTTAAAGGGAAGGTTTGCATTACAGTTTTGCTGATAAATAAACGGATATCTCAGTACGTGTAACTCAGAAAGAGTAAACATTGTTCATTTACATACATTTTCAACATTGTAACAATACAAAGTGGGTTGAAAATCTGAGAACTTGCTGAAGAATGTTGAAGGATAGCATAATTTTATCTGTTTAACTGAACACAACTTTAAGCTTTAATTCTCTTAGAGCTATTGCTATATGGACCTTGCTATGGTAAAACTGTATCAATGATGTTATCTTTAGTTCAATTTTGTGTAACTAGTTTTACCAGTTTGTCCACAATGTGCAATAATTATACATTTGTCAATGAGATAAATTAACTGCCCTAAGGACCAAATTCTGAACTGTCCACCTGTCACACTCTGAAAGCTAATATTGGTTTGGGAAAGAGCTTATTAGAAAATAAACAACTTGAATTTGTATATTAAGTAGAGCATGATCTCATAAAATGTGGATACATTTTTAATGTGTGATGGGAACTTTTAAAGTATTTTTTTTTTATATGTGTTGTGATGGAAATGACAGTGTTGTGGAAAGTACAATGAATTAACGTGAATATAAAGAAACAGTAGATAAATATAAAAAGTATCGTAATATATTATAATAGAAAAAATATTACACAAATTTACTCTTACAATCCATATCAATTGTACTCCGTAATCATAAATGTCATTTCCACCACAGAAATGTGGTGCCGCCCTCTGTGGTGGAAATGACAGCATGTGGTGGAAATTACATTTCTGTAGTTTTTTGTGAAGAAGAAAAAAAAAGGAAGATCGCTTCACTGATTAGCTTTGAATTAATACCTAGTACTCTTGAAGGTACTGCATATTTGGAAATGACATAGAATAAATATTTTAACTGTTCAAGCAATATTAGCTTAATTTTTCTTCATTTGTTGCTGATGAAAATTTTAATTTGATTTCTCTTATGTCACTTAATATTTCCACCACCTATTTAAATGGACACAAACTATTTAAATGGACATTACAGTGTTGTGGTGGAAATGACACTAATACTGTGTGACATCTATATTTTGTATAAAAAATAATATTGATAGTGGTCTCGCATCAAATACTATAATGTTCGTTCATAAGTTAAATTATAGGTTGTGTGAACTTGTCCCAATCAGCCGACCCCAGCATACATATCACACAAGGGAAAAACATTTAATTACTGGTAAAATCAGATTGAAATGTACGAGCCTGAGTGCTGTCTGTAGAGGTCCACAGATTTGGAACGAGCTTGAGGAAAACCTTAAATTGTTGCATTCTGTCTCCGTTTTCAAGAAAAACCTTAAGGAAAAACTGCTTTTAACATATACTTTTTTATCATTTTGTAAGCGTTACATTTGTGCTGGGATCGTCTGTTTGCTGTAGTGTTTATCTTGTTGTATTTATATTTATGTGTGTTTATGGATTGAGCTTCTGTTCTTGTATGTTATATGTTGTATGGTGTTATTGGGCCCCCTCCTAAAAGCTTTCATTTGCTTCTTTGGGGTTTCCCTTTTTTACACACAATAACCTTTCTGTAACTATTGTTAATTTTGTCTATAAAATGATGAAGTGTGTGAAAAATTCAAATCAAATTAAAAAAAAGAATTTTAATGATTTTACTAGTGCTTAATTCAGGTGCATTAATAGTTACCAGATAAGTCATATTTTTAAACTGTATTTTCATTGTTGAAGTTAAAAAGTCTGGGTGTGCGACAAGGAGAAAAGTTGAAAACTATGAAAAAAATCATAATAGAAAGGTAGTAAAAAAAAGGTGCTGTTATTGTTAGTTTTACAAAGAAACAGGAATTTGTCCAAAATATGTATTTTTGAAAATATGACCAAAGAACATAAAAGTGCCCATAGTCTATGGGTGAATTATTTCTTCTTTTGAAAAACCTTTTTTTGAAGATATTTGATGTTTCTCTTTCAAGAGAGGCAGACAGGTAAAATGTGTGATAGAAGCTGTTAATTCATAATGACAACGTGTTCCTTTCTACAGTTTTTTTTTAACAACAAAAACAACTCACCATCCATCAGCTGAATGCGAAAGTCAGCAGATCGGCTCCTGATGATTTTGCGCAATGGTGTCCGCCACGTCGGGCTCATCAGACTCTGCACATGATGTTTTCTAAAAACAAACAACAGAAAGTGTTTTTCCTCATCCTAAAATGGACGGATAAAGCGCAAAATAATCATCCAAACACAGACCTCTATATACACTTTATTATTATTAATAAAAATGTGAAAGTTGTTTTTAGATTATTATTTTTTTTGTCGTAAAATTAGCAGGATATATATTACAATTTAGAGCTCTGACTTGGCAGGCATGTATTCATGATACTAAGTGGGGCAGCCAGTCTCTGAGTCTTCCCCAGCTCCCCACACATTTCCAAATTATGAAATATGTGGTGAAAAATTGAAACTGCAGCACGCTCTAATTGAGTGCCCATTTGTGACAGATTTCAAGCTGCCCCATTTATCCACTGCGATATCAATCCGCTTTAGATGTGTGTATATTAGTCTGCATCAGATCAGTAACTAGTTGGCATGTCTGTCTGTTCTTCTATGTGAAGTAGCATATCAAATGATTTAAACATGCTCATGTGAATAGTCTTTTAATACAGTAGTTTTGTTGTGCTTGATTTATTTGTATTCTGCGCTTGCCTATAGACTAAACACGTAATGCTACGTGCATCCCGTCACCGTTCTCACAGACTCACGTTTTTTTCTTGAAGTTTACACGACGCAGGTAACTATTTAAAACCTGTTCTCTAGCCACCAGGCGCTATTGCTGTGCGGATGAGCGGCTGGAATGCGATGAGTTTTCTATTTTGGTTTAAAATGGCGTCAAAGTAAATAGGCTTGTTCGCGAAGCATCGGGTACACAGACTGATCAGCGTATAACATCAAAGGCCCTGTCCCAATCGGCACACTTCATGTGCACTTTCGGTCTTGTCAACGGTCCCAACAAGACCGTAGGTTGTCACATTCGTCATTTAAGCTTAAAGAAGGGTGCTCGTGAGCGCCCACCTTGCGGCTGCTATGCACCCTTGATGCGCACTTCAACTGTGCCCGCAAGTTCGCAAGCTACGCAGAGGACTTTTACCCGGCACTCAAAGCAGCATTACTTCGTGAAACGCGGACTCAGAGGAAGATCGTGAGGGTTTAGCATGCCTTTTAGAACAGGGCCAAAGTAGCCTACCGCAAGAGCGATTCAAAAGCATAAGGAGTTGACTTAACGGACAAGCGCACGCAGTGGCCAATGTAAAGCCCAATTTACACTTCTGCATCAAGTGCACACAGAAGGTACGGCGTACCATACGCATAGACGCGTTCCATTCACCGTATCCTTCGCCGTACCACGCACCTCCCCAAAAATGTAACAACGCGTCAATTCTACGCGGACCGCAAGCGCTGTGATTGGTCTGCCAGAACCCCATTCCCCCCACCATCCTCAGGTCAATAAATAAGTAATAAAATCTGCGATAGGAGTGTGTGTCCAGAAATGGGATGAAAGTTTAATTCTTACATCTGCTATATAACAATATTTTGTAGTGCAGAGATTCTTTATGTTAGTGAATAAATACATCGATCCACTGTGTATAGTTTATTTATTTTCTCATTAAAACCAAAGATGTTAATCAGTGATTGCATATCAACAACAGGGACACATTAGGGTGCATTTCGTTTTGTGATTTCAACAGAATGAATAGTCTCCACAACTGCAATCGGTGCGCGTCGGGGTAGCCTATGTCGTAGGGTACGCGCGTCTCACACATGCTACGGCGTAGCTACGGCTTACACTCGACGCAGAAGTATAAATTGGGCTTTAGTACACAAGACCGAAAGTGCACATGAAGTGCCATTTGGGACAGGGCCTTAGATGTCATACGCTGATCGTCTAGCGTGACCTTTCCAACATGATTATGCAATCTATGGTGTGTTGCAGAACAGCACAAGATTAGCAATTTAGGTTTAAAAGTATATTTATTATTCTGAAAATGATCAAAAGTTTCGCTAGACCCTGTTCCTGAGCTTGCAGAGGCCTCTGAAGCCCTTTGAAAATGGCATTGATTTGAACCTTCAACATTTTGGTTGCCACTGAAGTCCACTGTGTGGAGAAAAATCCTGGAATGTTTTGCTCAAACTTTGGATGGCATGGGGGTGAGTAAATTATCAGGAAATTTTCACTTTCAAGTGAACTAAACTAATCTAGCGCAAAGAACCAGTAGCCTAATCTTCTTACCGTTAAGTGAACCGAATCAAAACCAAACATTACCTTTTATAGCGACACTCCACGCCCACATTCACTCTGTGACTCATAAGCGGGTTTCGGTGTGAAAGTGGCAGGTAGTGAAGGACATACTTGTAAACTACGTGATCAGGAAACACCTTTGGAGATGAGTCATGTCATTATTTGGCAATAATTATAGACAGGTTCATCAAGATTCTTTTGAAATGACGAGCACCTGCTGTTCACCCTGACAGTCCGCGAGCGCGTATGTGAAGAGCATGTCTTTATGCGGCTCAAGGACCCCGTTGCTCTTGCAGGTTTCTCCGAGCGTCAGCTCCTCTGCGACGGCCGAGAAACCGTAGAAAGCCTTCTTCACCCTTAAAACGAAACTGGTTCTCAAGCAAGTCACCGACACGTCCGGGATGCGGGTGAATTCGGGTAGGTAATGTTCGCCAGGTGGGATCCTCCTCCCAGGTGTTCGGCCACGGATCCGCAAGACAGGCGCCGTTCTGTGGCGCGGCAAGTGTGGCGTGTTTGTGAAGGAATGCCGCACTAGAAGTTTCCCAGGGCGCATCTCGCGTGCTGTTCGTGGGCGGTCGACTCTATCATCTGATAAAGATGAGCCACTATTCAGCAATATATTCAGGATGAAAATGACAAGAGTCGAACCTAGTACTAGGCGAGTAATGTCGTTCAAGTTCATATCATTCAATATCTGTTTTGCTTTTGCTTTACTTATCCTTTATCCAACAGGTGGAAACTAAACAATCAAAAGGCCTTTTGAGAAAGGGTCGGCCGGTGATCACCTGTGATTGGTCTGATTTGTAATTGATTTCCTCTCGCACTGCTCCGCATTGGTCACTAGAGGCCGCCACGAAATCACCTCGTGGCCCAAACATTTTTTTTTTTTAAAACGAAACATTACAAATTGGGAAAGAACAATAGAGGACCAACAAAATATTAATAGCTGATTATAATGTAGTAGTCAATGTAGGCTTTTTTCACGAGCTTTGTTTTTCTATGCATTTTATCAGATATATACCTTAACCAAATTTCGTTTTGTTCTTTCCTTATATTAAAAAAAAATTTTCCTTTGATTATTTAATCCAGCTTATAGGGTCATTAAAAACAAACTTCCATTCTGGATATCACTGTTGGCCACTTTATATATTTTAAACTCCAACCACAGCCCGGTTACATAAATTAAATACGTTTTTTTTGAATGTTTGTTAGTAGCCTATTTACAATACACATACATATTTAATAAGCACAATATAAATACACAACAATGTCAGTGTGTTTATAAATTCCACAGAATAATGTATCCACATATTCATGGACATTTTGTAGTTGTGTAATATTCCGGTGGTGCTTGTGGCTCTGACAAATTTTTAAAAAAATATTTCCCACTAAAATCTTACATTTTTTTGCATTTCATCTTAGCATTTACAGAGAAGTAAACTGGAGGTCTATAACATTAGACAGCTATTTAGCACATGACCCATCGCCCAGATCACTATGGATCGCAGAGCATGGAAGTAAACCCCACAGTACCTTTATCTTTAAACTCACAGTCACTAGTATCCACAGTCTGCTTCTTTACATGCACAATCACTTTTTTTACCACAGAAAAAAACATAAACGACAGAAATACTGACATTTCATGTTGGAAAAATGCACCAATTAAACAAATTTATATCTAAACATCCTTTAGTCAGTTTCTGACTCTTTGGCACAGCTGCACAGATGTAATAGAAAATCCCATGAGCTGTGACTGTTGTAGATTTTTACTTGTGCGAAATACTATAATCATATTTGATCAGGTTGTTAGAAAATCTCTTAATTTTCTAACTCAATATAAGGCACTATAAATAAATACAAACCCATACAAATCAAGCTACCTCATGCTAATAAAGTGCCCCACACAAGCACAATGATTTGGAAATGGAACGATAATTGTTGTTCTATTATAAATATTTTACCCCAGTGCAAAAACAAACCAACAATTCTTCACCACATTGAGGAAATGTGTCCTCGAACAACTGCAACTCAACATTTCCTTACATTCAAAAACCAAAATATGAATCCATCATCTCAAATGAGAAAAGTGTTGCAACAAAACAATGTATTAGTAGATGGTAGGAACCACATAATTATCTAACAAGTCTCCCTTTGTTGACCAGAGAGAGCTGTAACTGTTACTAAAAGCAGCAAATAGTTATGGTTGAACAAACATGTAGCTATGATAACAGTAGTACAGATATATAATGGTTCGCCCCCATCCTTCATTGGTCTGGTTAACCAACTGAGTGAGGAAAGCTCTGTCTCTGAAAGTTCAGTTGATAGATTTCCCTCATTGCAGTGGTTAAGATGTATTTTGTTGCCCTCTGTAGGCCAGAGAAGGAAGTCACGCTGAATTTTATGCTGTGATATCAGGCTTCAATGCCTCCATCTCAGACTCTTGTTCTTCACTCCTGCAGGTGAGAAACAATAAAATGTGCTTATTTTCAACCGTAAACATTGCTGACATGACTAAAGTGGCATTCATGGGTTTCTTTCTGACCCAAAAAGATCTTGGTATAAAAAAAATAAGGACATTATCATAAGTGCATGTCCTACCGCAGCAGCAACTGTAGCTGTTTGTTGTTGTTCTTCCTGCGTTCTTCATCGATGGGATATGTTTTAAAGATGAGCAGCCCCAGAGCTATAAGTGAGACAGGAGCAGCCGAGACCAACATCTTCAACGTCAGATTCACAGAATCAGACTGAACACAAACGCCCGTCACGTAACCTGCAAAGCTAAAGAGACGGAAAGCAAAAGAACTGAAACATGAGCAGATAAAATATGAAGGCCAGGAATGTAAACCCAGATCATGATCTGTTGTCAAAAAACCCAAAGGGCTTTTTAATACAGACACAAAGAGGAAGAGCTACCTTAATGCTAGTGTTGATACTCCAAGCGACACTCCAGAGGCAAATTTGGTGAAGAAAACATAGAAGGAGTAGAAAATAGCCTCATGGCCTTGAGAGGTAGGATTCTGGACTTTAAAATCATCTACCACATCTGGAAGCATGGACCTGAAACAGAAGCACCATTATGTCTGAAATTATGTACTTGGAATTTAGTGCTTATATTCACTCTTACAGCAGAAAAAAAATTTGTTTGCAGCCTGGTACAAAAAGTGGTTTTAGTCTATATAGCTCATTTTAATAGCTAACACTTCATGACAACTGTGAGGGGGGTGAATGTTTTTATAACTCATCTATTTACATGATAAGCCTTACATTTCTGCATAATTAAGGGTATGGCTAAAAAAATTATCTTCAGAGAGTTTGTATAAACAACTAATTTATGTTCATATTAGAGAATGCCACTAGCAACGTCAGTGTCATGAGTTTGATTCTCATATATGACTACCTGCCGAATGTATACATGTAAACGGCATAAATTGAACCTGCCAATGGACGACGTCTTAGGATGTGTTTACACTTGTAGCTCAGTTCTCTTAGTTCTTTTGGTCTGGACCAAATAAAGAAAATGATACATTTAGTCTTGGTTCATTTAACGTTCACATTGTCAATTTTAACACCGAACCTAAAGAAAAAAAATGCTTACAGCCCAGCCAACAGCATTGGTTTGTATGTGCTCGTTGTATGTGCATAGGCTAAATATGATGGTATATGATGGAGATGACAACTCATGAAGAGCTTATAAAATGTGTAAAGGAGTCAAAACAGTGGCAAGAATCCCTCTGTCACACACACAAAAGGAAATCTACCGTGTTTCTGATGCCTGTTCCAAACTGTGATGAGCAACATTGTGACTATGACGGGGAGAAAAAAAGCGATATGCTTATGCACTTTGTTCTTTTTTAGGGTCACATCTTGTGACATCCTGTCCTGTTTTTGGTTTGTTTGCATGTCTTTTGTCTGTGTTGCATTCATATTTAGTTCAAACGGCACCAGAGTTCGTTTGGAAGTGGACTGATTTATATCAGCAGTCTCGGGCCGCTTGTTTGGTGTGCACGGAGGTTCAGATGGCAGCACGTTCAAATGAACTGCACTAACAGAGCAATCGCACCAGGGTTCATTTTAATCGAACCAATCCTGACAAGTGTGAACACACCCTTAAAGGGTTAGTTCACCCAAAAATGAAAATTCTGTCATTAATTGCTTACCCTCATGTCGTTCAACACCTGTAAGACCTTTGTTCATCTTTGGAACACAAATTAAGATATTTTTGTTGAAATCCGATGGCTCAGAAAGGCCTCCATTGGCAGTAATGACATTTCCTCTCTCAAGACCCATAAAAGGTACTAAAGACGTCGTTACAAAGTCCATCTCACTACAGTGGTTCTACAATAATTTTATGAAGCGACGAGAATAGTTTTTGTGTGCGCAAAAAAAACAAAATAACGACTTATATAGTGATGGGCCGAATTAAAAACACTGCTTCCTGAAGCTTCAGAGCTTTATGAATCAGTGTATCGAATCATGAGTCAGATCGCGTGTCAAACCGCCAAACTGCTGAAATCACGTGACTTTGCCAATCCAAACTGCTCATTCGATACACTGATTCATAACGCTCAGAAGCTTCAGGAAGCAGTGTGTTGAAATCGGCCATGACAAGAGGTTAAGTAATCAATGAAAAATTTTCATTTTTGGGTGAACTAACCCTTTAAGAAAATTTACCAGCCATAAATATGTTTTACAAGCCATAAAACAGGCAGTTATGACACAGAAATTTTAGATATCAGTAAAAAAATTGATACCACAGCTAAAACTACTTGCCTAACTAATATACATTTAAATCATATTAAAGATAAGTAACACTAGTTTTCAGGAAGAGACATTGAAAAAAGTTATCAATAAATAATTAAGTAAAATAACTGGATAGTCTTCACTGTATAAATTAAAAAGATGAATCTTTATTAAAGTTACAAAAGTTATTCAGTGAAAAGCAGTGAGGGATGATTTTTTTCTTTGTCCTGTTTGAATAACATTAAAAACACAGACAGCAGCAGAATTATTAGGCTGATGTCACTATAAGAACTAATGCATGGATCCAATATACTGATACACATGCATTGTCTTTCTCAACTGTTTTTACATTCACTTAAGCCATAACTGACTGTTTAATATGATAAATCGCAGACAGGCATTTTTTTAAACATCATTTTGTGTGAATTTGTCAGTTGAAGCACAAGGCAAAGCTTATTTTAGTATTCAGCGGCTGTCTGAGACGCTGCGTTCTCACAACATTGCATTGTTTAGAATAAAAAGTGACCGGCCAACTGGTGATTGACACCCCAATGCCAACTTGCCGAGTGTTAACCCTGCATGTAAATATTCCCCAATGATTCAGTTGTTTTTCATATTTCTAATGGCCTTTTGTTATATATGCTTCCTTTTGATTTCAACTAGCAAACACCCTGAAATATACCTCTGTCTCATTTAATTTCTCACAACTTAAGTTAACAAATGCCAAACCTACCTATATCTCTCTTCTCTGTTCATTACAATAGATTACAATAAAATGTATATACTTTGAAAATATTCAGTTCTGTTCTGATACTTAATTTTTCTGTTATGTGCACCACAGACAAACACTCACCAGGGCAGGAGGAAGGCCGCTGCCACACTGGCACCAGCTGCAATGGATACGATGTATGACACGATGAGACTATTGTTTACACACACCACCAGGATCATGAAGGGCACCGCCCACTAAAAACACATACGTACAAACACACACACACACACACACATAAGATTCATCATCACTGACATCACACACAGCTTTCACAAACGTAACAGGAGAATCAGATACCCACTGTGATCCCGATGTATACAGCAGTTTTTTTCCCAAACCGGCATAGGAACCACTGCCACATGGGAATAGTAAGAGTGGCAGACAGCTGGGAAGACAAATCGAACAAACATTTGTTTACATCTGACCACTACAAAACCTCATTACCATATTATGCAAGACTGAACACACTGCTTAAGTTAAAAACAGTCTTTTCATCAGTCGCCTCAAAGTCATGCTGCTTTTTAACTAGAAATGCATGTCTTTCATCACTATGGAGACTGCTAACCTCATCCAAACCCGAGAGTGCTATTATAACACAAATCCAAACAATTTAGAAGCGTAAAAAACACTTATTCAAGTGGTTGGTTGAAAACACTCTCACCATGATGACCAGTAAGATGTTCTGATAATCCTTTCTGAATCCCAGCGTGTACTTGATGAACAAGGCAAAATTTCCCTCCAGCAGCTGAGAAAGAAAAAACAGACAGACAAAATAAGATTCCTTCAAACGAATGATGATTATTGTCCAAACAGTGTCTTCATTTCAAACCCAACTTCAATCTCAAACCCATTCTGAACTTTACTTTTGACCGCAGACCTGTCCTAATGCTGACTGTGATTCTAAACCTAATCTCTTGCATGGCAGCCTCTCTCTGTCTCTCTCTCTCTGTGGCTCTCTTTGTTTTAACACACATAGCTCATCTCTGTAACAGAGCTGTGACGTTGTCAGTTCCAGAAACTGCTTTCACTTATACATATGATCACAGACATTCAAGACTTTCGCCTTTTGTAAACAATGTGGAATATAGGATATCTCTCATCATAAATGAGGAATTAAAATAAGCACAGTTCAGCATTTCCAAACATGCATCTCTAAAAGTGTTTTGTTTACCATAAAGGCCAGAGAAGTAAAGAGGAAGGCCAGCACTAGTTTAACATACGGCCCGTGACCCATTACCAGCCGCAGACCGGTCTGAAATGACACACGCTTCTGTGCTTTTAAACCCCCCTGATCTGAAAAAGATAAAAAAACCTGTAAATTGCTGTAACTCATGGCATTACGGTTTTATTTGAATGTTTTTATATTCCATAGTTTGCACTGTGAGAATAATGTGAAAGTGTAGGCAAAGGGAAGTAACTCACTGTTCTGCTCTCTTACTCCAAAAAACAGCACAACAGCACACAAAATGTAGATCAAACTTATGACTGCAGATGCAATCATATATGCACACCTCTGTAAAAGAGAGAAAGATTTGATTATTCATATGCAGAATGTTAATGAGATTTGAAACCATCCTATGCCTCCCCTTACCTCATTAAATATTCTGTTGTCCCTTAATATCTGAGAGTTATTGCCATGCACAGAGTGATTGAAGCTGTTGTTTGGGAAAGTGTTGTTAATGCAGGGGACGTTGGCCATGCCCACAATCTGCCCCTGGATGGCGGTGCCAATTACTGTACCAAACAACTCTACAGTCATGCCTGAGAGAGAGAGAGCACCAATAAAGCATATTCAAATGATTTTTGAAGGATCATGTGACACAGACGTCACAAGTAATTCAGCACAGGAATACATTACATTTTAAAATATATTAATATAGGAAAATATATTTAAAATTGTAGTAACATTTCACAATAATACTGTGAAATATTTTTGAGTAACTACGTGACTGGTGAGCATAAGAGCTACTTACCAACAACCAAACTACTTACCAACAACCAAATGGTAGTGTATTCTACAGTTATAATGCATTTGCTGTGTGTATTATGTAGCTGATTGCAACAGTAAAGCATTAAAATGTGTAAATGATCTTACGGTACGCTGTGGCTGAATCCCGTTCCGTCTGCTCAGTGCTGATGAACATGGTCAGTGCGGAGTACGGCACATGGAAGCACTTCACACACACATAAACACACAGTTAGGATACTCATTACTGGCTCATGACAGAATGGCATAAATATGCAAAGTGACAATGCAATTATTATTCACTAACTTTTCTATACAATAAAGTCATTAAAATTATAAAATAAATGGAAGCATAAGTATGTTATTTAAACAGAATTGAAGGAGATACCATGCAGCTTTTCCTTCATTATGCAGTCATACTCATCCATATTCAAAGTAGTTAAACTATTAGTTTTAGAATTAAAAGATGAGTTAAAAGGACATTGCTACCAAATTTAAAACATTTAAGCATAAACATTTAGACCAAAAAGTTTTTATTACTATGAGAAATGCAATAAATATTTGTCATGCCCAGTGTTGGGGAAAGTTACTTTGAAAAGTAATGCATTACAATATTGCGTTACTCCCTTAAAAAGTAACTTGAGTTACTTAGTTACTTTTTAAGAAAAGTAATGTGTTACGTTACTTTTTCTCACCTGGACTGGGCTTGTTATTTTGTTTTTGTTTTTTTATGACAACAAGGTTCTATTTTTGTGCAAATGTAAAGACCTCTTCATACCAAAATTTAAATAATAAGCCTCAGGCTGAGGTAAAAAAACAAATTCACACGCTCTGCTGTGCTGCGCAGCCATTCTGGATAATAGAAGAATAGGACGCAGGAGAAAAAAAGTTTTACCAATAAAAAAAAAAATCTAGTACTTTTTTGCTCATGGTTTAATTGAATACTTAAAGGTCAGCAGTAAATTGGTCAATAAAGGTAGATTAAATGCATAAAAATATATTCGTTTTATTTAACATTTACTTTTTGGAGATTTGCATATTTTACATTTGACTGATATTTTTGAGGAATATTCAATCTTTATGCAATGCTCAAATTTAGTCTAGAACTACAAAAACTATCATGTTCACACACAACGCCTCTGCACCTCTGCCAGGAGAGCTGTCAGTCAAATAAATGTGAAAAAGTAACTTGCGTTACGTTTTTGGAAAAGTAACTCAGATATTTTGTTGTAAATTTGAAAAGTAATGCGTTACTTTACTAGTTACTTGAAAAGTAATCTTATTACGTAACTCAAGTTACTTAGGGCGGCAGTGGCTCAGTGGTTCATGTGGATTGTCTGCAAACCGGAAGGTTGGTGGTTTGATCCCGGTTCCACCTGACCAAGTGTCGAGGTGTCCATGAGCAAGACACCTAACCCCAGCTGCTCCCGACGAGCTGGATGGCGCCTTGCATGGCTGACACCGCCGTCGGTGTATGAATGAGTGAGTGAATGGGTGAATGTGAGGCAATGTGTAAAGCGCTTTGGATGGCCATTGGTCTGTTAAAGCGCTATATAAATGCAGTCCATTTACCATTTACCATTTACTTGTAATGCGTTACTCCAACACTGGTCATGCATGTATGTAAATAGTATATGTAGCAACACATCATGTTACATTTAATTCCTCAACAATTATACATGTGTGTATGGATGTACTAAATGTACTAACTGTCTGGAGAGTCTGGAAGAGACAGTAGAAGAGCAGATACCACATTATCTTTCCCTGCTCTATAGGTGGAACCACCCATATCAGGAAATAACACAATACAGCCGGTATGGTGGACACCAGAATCCTGCAGAGAGAGAAGGCCATCATCATCACCATCATCTAATGTGTACCATGATCATACCCATTACTGAGGCCTGTTACAGATGTTTAGCTTTCATTTTTACAGTAGAACGGATTTAAAAAAAAAAAATCCACACAGCATCTGTGCTTATTTGAGGTTTGAGGGTGAATACGGTCACAATGGTTGTGTATGTGTGTATTAACTCATCTGTATGGGGTCAAGTGAGGTAAGGAGTGTGAACCTCATCTCTATGTCTAGTTGGCGGGGCATGAATAGGATTTCTAATCACACCATCGCATTCCAATGCTCTGGCCACTAATCCTATCAGAGTCTACTAGGCAAACGCAGGCCATTTAAAGAATCTGGAATCGAAAGTTGACAATGACAGCAGTGTGTACAGCAGGAGAGAAAAACAGATTTGGCATTGGGCACATTGCATTTTGGGATACAGTATTCCACACAATCTGCTTTATTGTATACTCATATTTTCACAAATGTAGTAGGTTAAATACATACAGGTGCTGGTCATATAATTTGAATATCATCAAAAGGTTGGAGTTGGCATGGAGTCGATCAGTCTGTGGTTCTGCTCAGGTGTTATGAGAGCCCAGGTTGCTCTTATAGTGGTCTTCAGCTCATCTGCATTGTTGGGTCTGACATAATGCATCTTCCTCTTCACAATACCCCATAGATTTTCTATGGGGTAAAGGTCAGGTGAGTTTGCTGGCCAATTAAGAACAGGGATACCATGGTCCTTAAACCAGGTACAGGTTGCTTTGGCACTATGTGCAGGTGCCAAGTCCTGTTGGAAAATGAAATCTGCTTCTCCATAAAGTTGGTCAGCAGCAGGGAAGCATGAAGTGCTCTAAAACTTCCTGGTATACGGCTGCATTGACCTTGGACCTCAGAAAACACAGTGCACCAACACCAGCAGATGACATGGCACTCCAAACCATCACTGACTGTGGAAACTTTACACTGGACCTCAAGCAACATGGATTGTATGCCTCTCCTCTCTTCTTCCAGACTCTGGGACCCTGATTTCCAAAGGAAATGCAAAATTTACTTTCATCAGAGAACATACCTTTGGACCACTCAGCAGCAGTCCAGTCCTTTTTGTCTTTAGCCCAGACGAGATGCTTCTGACGCTGTCTGTTGTTCCAGTGTGGCTTGACACAAGGAATGTGACAGCTGAAACCCATGTCTTGCATAAGTTTGCGCGTAGTAGTTCTTGAAGCACTGACTCCAGCTGCAGTCCACTCTTTGTGAATCTCCCCCACATTTTTGAATGGGTTTTGTTTCACAATCCTCTCCAGGGTGCGGTTATCCCTATTTCTTGTACACTTTTTTCTACCATATCTTTTCCTTCCCTTCGCCTCTCTATTAATGTGCTTGGACACAGAGCTCTGAGAACTGCCAGCCTCTTTTGCAATTACCTTTTGTGTCTTGCCCTCCTTGTGCAAGGTATCAATGGTCGTCTTTTGGACAACTGTCAAGTCAGCAGTCTTCCCCATGATTGCATAGCCTACAGAACTAGACTGAGAGACCATTTAAAAGGCCTTTGCAGGTGTTTTGAGTTAAGTAGCTGATTAGAGTGTGGCACCAGGTGTCTTTAATATTGAACCTTTTCACAATATTCCAATTTTCTGAGATACTGAATTTGGGATTTTCCTTAGTTGTCAGTTATAATCATCAAAATTAAAAGAAATAAACATTTGAAATATATCAGTCTGTGTGTAATGAATGAATATAATATACAAGTTTCACTTTTTGAATGGAATTAGTGAAATAAATAAACTTTCTGATGATATTCTAATTATATGACCAGCACCTGTACAGTGTGGGCGGTTTGGTTTGAGAAGCAATATGTAAAGACCCACTTACAAATATAGGCTGTGTTTACACTTGGCATAAACATGGTAAGTATCCTACAGGAAGTTGTAAAATCCTCCCAGTCTATTACTGGGGATGGCCAGTGGCTACCATGAAGAAGTCCAATATAGTTCTGTGTTTTGCTCTACTTCCTTACTTTAATAAACTGCACTAATACCTTCATGCCATCAAGCTTTAGTGCATACCCTACAGACATCTGACAATTATCAGAGGGGGAAAACAGTACTTTAGCATCAAAATGCATGCTTGTCATGACATTGACAAAGTATTGATTTTCAGTTTCTGTGAATGGAATGGAAAGACTGACTTAATCTCTTTGTTAGAATGACAACATGGTCAAAGTAAAATGTCTAATTTATTTTAATTAAATTATTAACAAATGTATCAGAATTTAATTCAAATACACAAATCTTTGTAAAAATGTTTTTGCAATTTTTCATATTAATAAGCCTCTCATCCACATTTCCCCATCTATGTGGCTGCAAAATATTTTCTTTTTGTGGTTGGAGAAGCAGTGGTCTGATCATCATGTGCACAAAACTCAAAACTGAAACTCTGACACAGCACCAAACCGCTCTCAGATACATCCTGCATCCTGATTTGTCAATTCTGGTGGTGTGGTGGTCTGAGCCAATAAGAAAGCAAGAGGGTTTTTTTTTTGCACTCAACATTCATTTTTCCACATGGCATTGAAACACACATGCACACCTCACAAATATAACAATAGGTTTTGCATTTTATAGATTTTGCATTTTTCATATTTCACTTGAACTCAATCATATTTCACATTTCATTTTGAATGATTGTATTCATACTGCATAAACTAAATATTAGTGGCATAACACTCTAAGTCTGATTCAATCGATACATTTTATTAAAACGTTTCTAATTTATTCCATTCAACGAGTATCATTTTCTCAGTACTGGATAGAATTTCATAATAAACGTATATAAAGAGAACCAGTGAGTTCACACTAATGGAGTGTGAGGGTGTGTGTACTGCCTTTTCTTTGGGATTACTTTCTTTTGGAAACCTTTTTATTTGCATCTTGGTTTATAGTTTTCATTACACATCATTTCATTTCATTACACAGTGCATGCATGAGCAGTCAGCAAAATCCCAGAGAAATGTCACCATGTGGCGCTCTTGTACACTCTAGTAACCTCCTATAGCAGATGGACTAAGTTGCATCACCATGGCTACTGCTCATGTCTCAAATACGTTTCCTTCGCTCTGTGAAAACCTAGCAATTCCCACAGTTTCAGCTTAGTATATAAACAGTTTGGTTTTCATTTCCCCATGAATTTAGAAAATAGCATCATGGATATTTCACATTCAGTCTGCATTACAGGACCATTTCAGTGTGTGAATTTTTAAAAGCCACATACCAGGGCATCATGCGTCCGTGTCGTGTCCATGGAGTTCTGCTTACTAAAAACCCAACTGTAGGATCAGTCACAGCATCCCAGGCCCGACCCACAAACAGGATCACAGAAGCATTGAGGGGATCCAACTAAAAAGACAGACTAGGTCATTATTCGCTGTAGGATTTACATGCAGCATTGCTCTCTAAAAGTCTCAAATACTGATTCCTCTGTGATGGAATCAACATAATTGCTAAGAAAATCCCACAGGGATGGACACAGAGCGGTTTGTATAACTTATGTCCTACAGACATTTTTATATATTATAAATTTGGATGTATTTTTTTAGTACATCCAAATTTACTTGCATACATATGTATCGGAAGTAGGCCAGTGTGTGTAAACCTAACTCCCATAGCCTCAAAAGGCATGCTAGCAGCTGGCGCTAAGTGGCCTTTAGCGTCCTTGTTAGCACTCCTGCCTCCCACAGTGGAGACTCCGGTTCGAATCCCGCTCTGAATAGGACCGGTTACATTGGTGCCTTGACCCAGATGGGAGTGAGGTTTAGGGGGGTGAGTGCAACGGACGAAGGCCAGTAAGTGCTGTGCGTGAAAACCTCACTCCCTTGGCCTCAAGAGGCAAAATAATATAAAGAAATTAGCTTTTTTTTATCCAATAAATTAAATAAATAATCAGCCAAATAACCGATTATCAAAATAATCATTAATTGCAGCTCTAACAGGATTTGTACATTAGGCACGTGTGACTCAAAATTATGCACAAACGAAACCATGCATGTGTGCTCTCGACTCACTGATTGCTATAACTTTGTATTTCTGCATTCTGCACAGTTCAATATATTCACGTAGTTGTCAAAATGTATGTACTGTGAGTGTTTTATAACCGATTCTAACCAAAGAAGTGTTTTGGAGAAGTTCAAGATATTATAAACATTAGCAATTCTTTTTTGTAAAGCTGCTTTGAAATAATGTGTATTGTGAAAAGCGATATACAAATAAAAATGACTTGACTAAATTAATAGTTTTTTAACCATATCACACTAAATCTGATGTCAAGCTTTCATTTGCTCAGCTGACTCGGATAAGGCGATCAGATTGGCTATCGCTATGGGAACTGTCACAATAATGAGGCAGCAGGAGTTTAAATAAGATAACTGGAGCGGAGGATTGTTAAAGTCACAGCAAGACAAAAGCTTTATATTGGCTTTCTGCCCTCTCACATGCTCTCTTTCTGTCTCCCTCACTCTTGTTTCTGCACTTGACCTGGGGCTTTGGGTCACTGTTCAAATGCTTTGCTTGATGATAATTTTCTCACCATTCTATCTAGTCATATGGAGTGATATGACAGTAAAAAAAAAACGATAGCTGAGCCAGTTTATTTTCATAATAAGAAGGTTATGAGGTCTTGCGGTATAGATCCTCTGCATTCAGTTATAGCATTCCCACATGTATACTCACCAGTGCCACATCAAGCAAGAAGATTTGCAGAAAGAAGCCCAGGGCGGTGCCTGTGATCTGATACGGAGCCCCTCCGATTGCAAAACACACCTTACTCCCCACAGTCAGGGTTCTTTTCCTCTCCTGCTGTGTTGAGAGCTGAAAGGAGAACAAAAAAGAGAGATTATGAAAGGACAGACAATGACAGGGATTGTAGCTAGTAAAATAAGAGCCATGAGAGACCAGTGAACCTTTCACCGCAAGAGGACGCGATAAAATCCTGACTGGAACAGTTGATTTATTTTGGATTCTGTTTGTGTTTTTGCGTTGTTCCATCTGATGCTCTTTTTTTTTTTTTAAATCCCAGTGCTCAGCATCAAAGACCATTAAGAACTGCTGGAAGGTTTTTAGAATTTCAGTCCAGCAGTAATAAGATCTTCAAGTTAATTCTCTGCAGGGACTTTACAGATAAACTGAACTTTTCTACCTGCATTTTTAAGGTCCTCCCTCAAATGAACAGTAATGTCACCAATCTAACTGTTTGCACATTTGTCTAATAATTAATTGCTTTAGTTATTGGCTTTAATATGACGTAAGACTTTTGTTCATCTTTGGAACACAAATAAATATATTTTTATTAAATCTGAGAGCTTTCTGTCCCTCCATTGACAGCTATGCAATTATCACTTTGACACTTCAATCGTAAAACGAATCCATATCGAGCGGTTTAGTCCAAAATTCTAGAGAGACTTAATCGCTTTATATGATAAACATTAATTTAACATTGTTCTCATGTGTTACACAGCATTAAACATGCTGTGTAACACATGAGAACAAACCTCATTAGTTCTTGCTTAAAGGACCTATATGTAGGATTGTGGCCAAAACTGGTACTGCAATCACTTTCAAATGACTGTAGAGCAGTGTATCCCCTTTCCCCCTCCCCCCTGACTCGAGGTGGCCAGATAGGCTGCGGGATCCAGCAGGAACGTAGGCTGCTACATGGAGCTTCCAATGGCAAGCGACCAAAAAGTATGTAGCTGCAGCTGTGGTAACAAGAGCAGAGCTGGCAACCCGCATGCCGAAACACTACTGACTTCGTGATTGGTAGATTGGTGGAGGGTGGAGCTTCAGGCCAAAACACAACATGTCAACATCAACATCAGTTGAGGGCTGCAACTTCACTTTTAAAATGACAATATCCCGGCCGGACTACTGTTGTCAGTGATATAAGTATTTGAAATTAACATGATTTCTTAATGTCTAGTGACATATCAGGGCCATTTTATGATTAATTGAAATACATTTCTTACATACAGTTCCTTTAAAGCTCAAACGTGCTGTGTAACACGACAATTAACCTCATTGGTTCTCGCAAGTCAAGCGAAAATACTTGAGATTCCGTTTATCATAACTAAGGTGTGTGTTGATGTATGTGAATAAAAGCCTAAATTTAATCTGTTCATCATATAAAGTGATTGAGTCTCTATAGGAAATTTTGGACTAAACTAGGGCTGTCACTTTTTATTCGATATTCGAATATACATTTGAATATGACGTGAAATATCCGTAATCGAACTATAAATAAACTATCCGGTTTTTAAAGTGCCATGTAGCGCATTTTTAACAGTCTATGATTAGACCGGTTGTTTTTTTATTTTATTGTTTGCCATCTCATCTAATAGAGTGCGCTCTAAACGTATTGTAGTGTAGGCCAAATCAAGCGAATAATAGCCAGTCTGTTTTTAAAGTGGAAGACAACTCTCAGAACGGCCAGCCTGAGCGGACAATTCACCCTTCGCAGCAAGTTTGATTGACAGTAGATCTGAGCAATCAAATCGCTGAATTCTTTCTTATTTGTCCGTCAAAGCAGTCAGGAGATTAACGTTGGTGGAGTTGAACTTGAAAAACAGTGTGTACTGACGTCTTTCCGCGGTTGAAACAACATTTATTTTAGTGTTTATTCATGTCTATTTGATGCTTATCAATGAACTAGAAGGAAGAGATGATCGGTTCACGAGCAGCTTTAACTGAGGCGTTACAGTGATCAAGACACATTAAAGAGCCACAAAACGGTATTTTATTGTTCACATTACTTCAAAAAATGACCATTTGAAAGTTGAGACTTTGATTCATATCAAAAGTAACTTGCTGTCCTGTCTGACGGTGTGTTGCCAGTGTCCTCTTTGTTCCACGATGTATTTTCTCCACATGAGAACGTGTGTGTGGTGTGAGAGCACCACAGATTGTCAGACATAGTAACAGTAACTAAAGGGGGCGGGTCTTTGCGAACGGTAGATATTCGAATACATTGCTTGATATTTGATATCCATTCGAATTAGATTTTTCTCAAAAATGACAGCCCTAGACTAAACTGCTGGATTCATATGGATTCATTTTACGATCTCTTTATGATTTTTTGAAGCATCAGATTTCAGATGATCAGATTTCATTAAAAAGATATAGGTACGACATGAGGGTGAGTAATTGATGAAAGAATTTTCTTTTTTTTGGTTCCCATTCCCCTGTTATTATTATTAAAACTACAGTCATTGGTTCCTCTTTTCTACACAATTTCAGAACAAAATGTTAATAAAGGAGTTAATAAAGGACTGCTGTATAATGCTTGGAAAAGCCATGACATTTTTAAATATAACTCCAAGTTGTATTAGTCTGAAAGAAGAATGTCATATACACCTAGGATGGCTTGAGGGTGAGTAAATTATGGGATAAATTAAAATTTTGGGTGAACTATCCCTTTGTTTATTTTAAGTTTCAGAAGTCTTGAAGTTCTTGTAAAGCACCTTGTACAAAGTTTTAAGGTTAGTGCTTCACAAAATGGTTGTGGTCTATGTTTTGTCAGTTAACGCTGACCAATCATAGGCAATCTCTTTATAAAAGTATCTTTACACACGGAGTACCTGCACATAGTCTGGCGAGTGTGTTAAACTTGTAAAAAAAATATTTAAAAATGTCAGAGCTCTTCCAAGCATTATAACAGCAGTCCTTTATTAACCCCCCGGGGCCGTGTGGATTACTTTTATAATAGATTGATACTCTTTTTGGGTCTTCAAGTTTTGGGCTGCCATTCACTGACATTATAATGCATGGAAGTGCCAGGACATTTTAATATAATTCTGATTGTTTTCATCTGAAAGAAGAATGTCATACACGGCATTGTGGCTTGAGGGTGAATAAATCATGGGACAATTTTCCTTTTAGGGTGAACTATCCCTTTAAAACTGTAAAATATATACAGAGAGTTAGAGCAAGAGAACTGATGTAGTGCCAGACATGATTTACATATGACGTTTTATGCCTTGTAATGGCATGTGTGAAAGTTCACATAGTCTTTTTTTGACCTGTAATCATGCAGTGAATCATGTCTACAGTACAATTTCATGGACATGATTAGCTTACCAACATTTACATTTTTGAAATTAGTTCAACAATATTAGCCAACAATAATTAGCCAACAATAGCAATCAAATAACAGTTCATTCAAATAATGCGCAACACCGTCTGTAACTTTTAAGAAATAGTTCAACCACAGAGTTTTCATGCACCTAACAATTGTTTTGCACAGGAAATAAAACGTTAAACACATTTCGAATAGCACGGGGCTGTAAATAATAATAATAAAAAGAAATATTTGCTTTTGGGTTAACTATTCCCTCAAGTCTAAATAAACACGTAAATGAACACGTCCCCTTTAAATCCGGCTTTTCTTCACGGTGTTCCACAGACACGCCTCAGTAAAGCTAGTGTGCATAGGAAACAAATATGTATATACCCAAATATATAGACCATCAGCTTAGCCTATATTTACAAATATTACATCAATGTCATTCGTCGGTAGCAAGTAAGCTCTTCCGCAAAAGATAACGCCCGCGCGCGAATGGCACGTGCTGCTGTTATCATTATATTCAGCATCAATCTAAACTCACGCCTTATCAATGAATCACACCATTTGCTCTGATAGTACGCGCGTGGACCCAAACATACATAACGCTAAATATATATATAAATGTTTCAATTTCTAACCAGGAAACTTACCACAACAATTTTGATTCCATCTTGATTCAAGGTTTTGGCTGTAGGTAACAAACCGGATGAGAACTGCTCGGCACCTTCTCCTCTTGCCATAACACTGATCAGATATAGTTTTATTGCAGGAACAGAGTGCACTGCTTGTTTTTTTCTTGTGTTCTGACTAAGTAACACTATTTGACTGGGTGCTGCTTCCACGGTCGATAAAACCAGATGCCGTTCAGTCTCCACTTCTGCCTCGTTTGAATGCTGAAGTGTCCACGCCCACGCGCTTTTTTTTCTTTTCCCGTCACGCACCGAAGATGTGCACAGTATTCAAAGCTCCAGAGATGATTTTCAATGTTCTGTAAAAAACGTTTTTAAAAAACGTTTTTTTTTTATGCTGTTAGTGTACTTCATGATTTGCATGCAGTAAGTGGGACATTTTTCATATTTCAGCTGCACACAAATGAACTCTAATGAAGAGTCAGCAAAAAGGTACCAGAGTGTTTATGCATTTAATTACTTTCTGATTTTTAATTTTAATAATCTAATAAAATGTCACAATGTTTTCCCATTGATAACTACATTTGTTTTTTTAACAGTTTTAGCAAGCAGGTTTTCAAATAACAATGTACATTATGTGTGACACACCGATCATGCATAACATTATGACCTATTATTGCTAATATTGTGTTGGTCCCCTTTTTGCTACCAAGACAGCCCTGACCTGTTGAAGCATGGACTCCACTAGTCCCCTGAAGGTGTGCACCAAGATGTTCGCAGCAGATCCTGTAAGTTACGAGGGCCTCCATGGATCGGACGTGTTTGTTCAGCACATCCCACAGACCCTCGATTGGATTGAGATCTGGGGAATTTGGAGGCCAAGTCATCACCTCAAACTCGTTGTACTCTTCAAACCATTCCTGAACCATTTTTGCTTTGTAGCAGGGCGCATTATCCTGTTGAAAGAGGCCACAGCCACCATGGAATACCGCTTCCATTAAAGGGTGTACATGGTCTGCAACAATGCTTAGGTAGGTGGTACATGTCAAATTAACATCCACAAGGATGGCAGGACCCAAGGTTTCCTAGTAGAACATTGCCTATAAAGCGTCACTCGGCCTCCCCCCAATTTTTTTTTTTTTAATCATAAGATAGCCTATACTTAAAAATAAAGTTTCCAAAAAAGAGGTTTTGATGAAATATTGTATAGAAAACAATTGAAGAACTAGCTTGCGTGGCCACTGCACAGTTTTTGCTAAATCAGGGATTTTTCCAGGAAAAATAAGACTCTTAAAAGTTAAGAGGTGTCACATGGAGGTTACTTCAATTCAATTCACATTTATTTGTATAGCATTTTTCACAATACATATCGTTTCAAAGCAGCTTCACAGAAAATGCATGTGTCTACATTACAGAAATGTACAAAGGACACAGATCAGCTAACAATGTATTTATCAGTATAATTATAAATTAAATTAGGGCACAATTAAGTGAAATAGGAATACATGTAGCAATGATTAGAGTATAAGGAAAAGCAAGGGCGCATTGATGCAGCTGGGTCATCTGAAGTCCTCGCAGGAGTTGGAGTCATCTCTTCACAGGTGATGGTCATCTGAAGTTCTTGCAGGATTTGAAGTTGTATCCTCACAGGTGATGGTCATCAGTCTGTATGAGAGGCTGGAGCTGACAGACTCTATGGTTACCTCGGGACGGGCGTCCCAAGAAAAAAACAGAACAGGAAAATAATTATCATAGCTACTGTTCAAAGCATTAAGCAAAGACAGTCATGTGTACTGATATAATTGTAGTACAAAGATTATGAGAAGCATTATGGGAATGCTTGGCTAAACAGATGGGTCTTTAAAGTCCCTGTAAAGGCAATTCTGAGATTTGTTTCTAAACACATTAGAAATGTTAGAAATGTATTGTTGAAACACATTACAAAGACTGTGAACTATGTAGTACTGAATTCAGAAGTTAGACCGTTAAGAAGTTTTTTACCATTGCTGTGTTCTGGAATTTTTGGCCGGGGTTAAAACGGTGGCCCGATGACGCACTGGAGCCGCTTGGCATGTGGCCCCTCCCCCATAACTAGAGTACATTCGCAATTTCGCATCAGTTCACCCACGAGTTAATGTCAGTACCGTTAGTTACTACAGCCTACAACTTACAAATCAGCCTACAAAACAAAAAAAAAGACGATCTCAAGATGAGGTGGATTAATTTTGTGAACAGCTACCTTAATGGAGTGCTGACGATCACCACCAACACCTGCCTCTGCAGTGTCTTTACACCGGATAGTTTTACAAACTTTCATCGGCAACAACTGGGATTCACTGATAATCCGCTGCAGAATGGGGCCGAACCAACTATCTCCCGCCCCGACCTTCATCCTCCCCTACCGCCGACATCTGGTGCCGTGACTGACTCGTGAGCTGTACTTGAGTGTTGTTGTTGTCTTGTGTGTTTACGGCCGCTTTCCCGCGAGAGGGTGTGGTTTCAGCGCCAATCAACGGACACGCCCCCCTCTTACACACATTTATCTGTGGTGTGAGAAACTCAGAACACATGTTTAATTTTGACTTTACAGGGACTTTAATTTAGATTTAAACTGTGAGAGTGAGTCTGAGCCCCGAACATTATTAGGAAGGCCTCAGAAGAATTGATTGTCCTTGGAGAATGTTACATTTTGCCTATGAGAAAGGGTTGACCATCAATTGGCAGAATGCCACAATTAGAGAGAAAGACAAAAGATGTAGAACTGTGTGAAAAAACAGGAGGGGTTAATCTACAACCCCAAATCAGAAAAAGTTGGGACAGTATGGAAAACGAAAATAAAAATATAAAGTAGTGATTTCTAAATTTACTTTGACTTGTATTTCATTGCAGACAATATGAACACAACAAGCCTAAGCTGAACAACCATGATCTCCGATCCCTCAGGTGGCACTGCATCAAGAATCGTCATTCATCTATAAGCGATATCACCACATGGGCTCAGGACTACTTTGGCAAACCTTTGTCAAGTACCACAATACGCAGTTACATCCACAAATGCCAGTTAAAACTGTACTGTGCCGAAAGGAAGCCCTATGTTAACAGTGTCCAGAAGCGGCGTCGACTTCTCTGGGCTCGGAGGCATCTGGGATTGACCATCACACAGTGGAAACGTGTACTGTGGTCAGATGAATCAGTATTTCAGGTATTTTTTGGGAGGAATAGATGCCGTGTGCTCCGGACCAAAGAAGAAAAGGGTCATCCAGACTGTTACCAGCAACAAGTCCAAAAGCCAGGGTCTGTCATGGTATGGGGTTGTGTCAGTGCCCTTGGCAAAGGTAACTTGCACTTCTGTGAAGGCACCGTTAATCCTGAAAAGTATATGGAGATTTTGGAGCATAATATGCTGCCTTCAAGAAGACATCTTTTCCAGGGACGTCCATGCATAATTCAACAGGACAATGCAAAACCACATTCTGCACACATTACAAAGTCCTGGCTGCGGAGGAAGAGGGTACGGGTACTTGACTGGCCTGCCTGCAGTCCCGACCTGTCTCCAATAGAGAATGTGTGGCGCATTTTAAAGCGCAAAATGCGACAACGAAGACCCCGTACTGTTGCCCACCTTAAGACTTGTTTGCAGGAAGAATGGGACAAAATTACACCTGAAACACTTCATCACTTGGTGTCTTCAGTCCCTAAATGTCTTTTAAGTGTTGGGACCCTAGCGGCTGAGTGCAAGTGGAACTAGGAGGTGCAGTGGGACACTTTCCTGCATGGGCTGGCTGACCGTGTCCAGTGAGATCTACACTCTGGAGCTACCCAAGAGCCTAAATGATCTCATGGAGCTGGCGCTGCCAGTGGACACACGCTTACAGCAGCGCAATCTACGTCCGCGTCCCATACCGCAGTCTGAGTTTCCGGAGACTTCCAGCAGGGGCACGGTCGCCCCTACATTCGATCTTGAGCCCATGCAGGTGGGGAGAGCTCAGCTTTCCCGGGAGGAGAGAGACTACCTGAACACCTGCCCAGTAAAAGACCAAGCCCGACAGTAGGCAGGCGGTTATGATCACTGACTCTCCATTGGTTCCCATTGTCCTAGGTCACCCCTGGCTGACTAAGCACGATCCGAGGGTGGACTGGGGTCACAATTCTATCTCTGCTTGGAGTAATCGGTGTCTGCCTGTTCGTCTGTGTCTAGTTCTGTGTTGCAGGATGAGCAGGTGAATTTGTCTAACGTGCCGAGGGAGTATTTTGACCTGATGGAGGTGTTCATTAAGTCCCGGGCTGCTTCTCTACCCTGCATCATCCCTATGACTTTGCAATAGATTTACTGCCAGGCACATATCCGCCTAAGGGAAAACTTTATTCACTTTCTGCTCCAGTAAGGGAGGCCATGGAGAAATACATATCTGATTCTCTCGCGTCTAAGTTTATCCGTCCTTCCTCTTCTCCAGCGGGGGCGAGGTTACTTTTTGTGGCTAAGAAGGACGGATCTCTGCGGTCTTGCATTGATTACCGAGGGCTGAATAACATCACGGTAAAGAATACTTATCATTTGCCGTTGATGACTTAAGCGTTCGAGAGGTTGCAGGGAGCGTCCATATTCACAAAACTGGATTTACGTAATGCATATAATTTGGTTCGCATAAGGAAGGGGGGTGAATGGAAAACTGCGTTTAATACTCCCAGGGGTCATTTTGAACATTTGGTCATGCCCTTCGTGCTGTCCAACTCTCCTGCGGTCTTCCAAGCACTCGTAAACGACATGCTTAGAGATACGGTCGATCATTTAATTTATGTCTCCCTGGACAATATGTTGCGAGAGAATGGGCTTTTTGTTAAGGCGGAGAAATGCGCATTAAAAAAAAACTTACAAGAAGAAATGTGGTAATTCCAAAGCATGCAACAATTTCAACTTAAAGAAATAATTGTATGAGGTTAAAAAAAAAATTTTTGTGCAATGCTAATTGCTATATTTGACACAGTACATTACATCAAGAACATCTTTTATTTGATTATTTTATGTGTTAGGAGCTGAACAGTCCTGGAGATAAGGAGAATAGATGGAGCAAAGTAACAATCCTGGTGCAAAATGCCCACAGTGCTGGAACTGAGAAGAAGAGTCACTTTTCAACAGGAAAAAAATGAAAACAGAAAGCAAAAGCTATGCTGGAGTGGTTTAACAACAAAAAGAGATAATATCCGGATCTCAATCCTACTGAGCCTCAGTGGAATGACAAAAAAAATATTAAAAAAAAACTTTATGGAGCTTGAGTAAAAACATTGCATAAAGCACCATTGGGGATGACTGTTTCATTGACTAAATGTTGAATAAGACCCTTATCCACAAGTTGATCCAGGGAGACTGAGTTGCTTTGTAAAGCATTTGCTAATTTACTAGGAAGTTGCTGTTACTTTTCTTACAGGAGAATTTGCCACACTAAAGTACTTAAAGAGATTGCTGCCAACAGAGGTCCAACAGAGAACTATTACATGTGTGTCCGTTTTAAATTAATGAGGGTATAAAATTAGACAAATCAGTGTTTGCGTTGAAGAGGAAGTTTCAAAAAACTCTCTATAGTCTTAATGACTGCATGAAATATAGACTTAGGGCCACACTAACTGTTTACTAACAGTTTTCACCAGCACAAACCCTCTTTTGGCATTAAAATAAATACTGTCAGTAGCCTACTTACTAAAGACACACAAAGTGATAAATTAGCACTGAAAAGGCATTGACAGGGTTATTTTACGGCTTATCACATATGCATTTGTACGAGTTTCCCTTACTGATCAGTGCCCTGACTACTGAACTAGGGAGTTGATTAAGACAGATTAGCTAAGATTTGCGCTAATCCATTTACTGGTATTTGCGGCATTATTTACCACGGCAAACGGGTAGATTGCGTTGGTCATTATGGAAATGATCTGGCTGCGTAGGCCTATGTGTTCTTTAATTTACGTGTCATCGGAAGATCCCACGCAGAACTGTCCACCCCCATCTGCGCTTTTATGGAATTGTGCTTTCACGCTAGTTTGCCCTGTTTACTAAATCTGGCCCTTAGAGTCTTAAATCACAGCCAATCAAGGTGTGGATGATACACAGCCAATATCCAGCTGTTCAGTTGTGCGTCACAAATTTTTTAAAAGCTCGTCTATCTGTTATTTGTTATGTGTAGGCTCTGTGCATTCAGCTTCTTTTTTATAGCCTACTGTTTTCGCCAATATTCAGAATTTTGGATTAGAAGGTTACACTTTTTTCATGTTATCTTTTATAAAAAGCCTTCCTGTAGCCCAATCAGTACACACAGAGAAAGGGGGTGTCAAAATCCTTTAGTACAACAGCTTGTCACTGGGGTAGTAGACTATACCCTTAAAAGGATTTATACCTTTTTTACTCCTAAAAGATGCATATTAGTATAGGCCTACCTTAGAGTACAAATAGGAAGGCCTACCTTATGAACTTATGAACCTTTTTGTAGTAATAAAAGTACAAATATGTAATTTAAAGGGTACTGCCCCAGCGACAAGCTGTTGTACCCCTAAAGGTACAATTTTGACACCCTTTTTGGTGTAGAGCATGGCTAGCAACACAAGGTTTTGATTCCCAGGGAAAGCAAGAACTGATTTTAAAAAAGTGCACCCTGCCTTTGTCAAAAAATCCTATTGGAATTTCAGTTTATCCAGTAGGATCTTATCGGATTGTTAGAATCCTATTGGGCATTTTGGTTTATTTTAACAGAATTTAACTTTGTCCTGTAGGATCTTATTGGACTCTAACTGTGCGTTTACACTGCGCCGGCGAGAGAGTCAAAATTCGCTCTGGCCGCTCTGCCAACGGCGCTGTAGAAAGATTCGTGGACGCGCTGGTGCTCTGACGTAGATCGAATGCTTGATCTATTTTTAAACTGTTTTTAAAGGGGCCGCAAAGCAAACAAGAACGTTGATTGGCAGACTTATGGAAGCTTATGTGTAGCAGAATTCAATTTGCAATGCAATTTGCAAAATGGCAATGTATTTCTCTATTAAAAATTACATTTTCCATTACATATGTGCCAAGTTGGTGCAAAATGAAAATTAAAATTAAATTATATAATTTACTTTTGCCATTTCCAATAGTAATTTTAAAATGTAAATTACATATTCATTTTGAATGCTTTATACGTTGCAAAATGAAAATGTATTACTCAAATTGATTTGGTATGTGTCACGGTTCATGGATTCACTGACTAATTTCTCTCTAGATGTTGTTTGGTTGTGTTGGAGGCGTGGTCACTGAATACTGCAATCATCACTTCACCAGCTGCACCTCATCTCACCTGCCTTTATAATTGCCTCACCCACATCCTGTGTTTGTCCATCGTTGCAGTTGTCCCTGTGTGTTCCTTGTGTGCAGTCGTCTTCCCGTGTCTGGTGTTGTGGATCGTCTTTCCATGTCTGGAGTGTGGTTTCGTCGTGGAGTTCCCGTTGCCTGGTCCTTGCCTATTGCGTCCCTGTGTCACGTATGCTGCACCGTCTCCGGATCTCCTGTCACCATCTGCCTGCCACAAACTATCTGAGACTGCTGAGCTTTACTGCTTCTCTAGTCATTGTAATTAATAAAAAGATTATTTTGCACTCACTATTGGATCCGCCTGTGCTTTGCTTCATACCCAGCGTGAGATAAAGATCGACCAAGATGGATCCAGCGAGAACAGCAGAGTTACAAGAATTTCTCACCAATACACACCAGCGTATGGATCAGCAGGATGAACAGGTACTCGCTACCACACGAGCGGTGCAGGCATTAGTGACACAGGTGTCTGAGCTCACCACTTAAGTACGACAGCTGACTTCACCCACTGCGCCAGCCCCACCCGCCGTCTCCCCCATACCAGTTAACATCAGCTACCAGCTTGAGCCGCGCATTCCCACACCAGAGAGATATGCGGGTGAGCCTGACCTCTGTACATCTTTTCTTACCAGATGTTCCGTGTTCTTTTAATTACAGCCACAAACATTTGCCACAGAGGAGTCAAGAGTGGCATTGGTGTTAACCCTGCTATCGGGACGCGCGGCTCTGTGGGGAACGGCGGTGTGGGAGAATCGACATCAATGCTGTTCCTCGTTCCCTGCACTCTCCGAAGAGATGAGACGGGTCTTTGACCGCACGGTCGCAGATCGCAAAACAGCCTGCAGGCTCGCGGATCTTCGCCAGGACAACTGACCCGTCTCTGACTATATGATCGAATTCCGGACATTGGCTGCAGAGTGTAAGTGGAACGAGGAGGCGCAGTGGGACACCGTCCTGCATGCTCACCCGTCGATCTCGAGCCCATGCAGGTTGGTAGAGCTCGGCTTTCCCGGGAGGAAAGAGAACAACGGCGAACAGGAGGACTTTGTATTTACTGCGGTGGAATGGGGCATTTCCTCAACCGCAGCCCGGTAAAAGATCAAGCCCGACAGTAGAGCCGAGGCTACTGTCGGGTGGTTCCAGGTTGGGGAACTCCTCATCCACCACTCTCCTCCCGGTAAGATTGCAATGGGCAGACAGGTCTCACAGCTGGCAGGCGATGGTGGACAGTGGAGCGGAAGGTAACTTCTTGGACAGTTCTTTGGATGATCAGCTCCAGATCCCCACCAAGCCTCTCTGTCATCCCATCACTGTGCATGCTTTAAATGCACAAATTCTTCCTGCCATCACCCACTCCACTGACTTTCTCACTCTGATCACTTCTGGCAACCACACGGAGATCATCGACTTCCTCATCACTGACTCACCTCTGGTTTCCATCGTCCTTGGTCATTCCTGGCTAGTCAAGCATAACCCCAGGTTTGACTGGGTTCGCAGTACTGTTTCTGCCTGGGACGATCAGTGTTACGCCTCTTGTCTTGTGTCTGCCCGTCCGTCTGTGTCTAGTTCTGTGTTGCAGGATGAGTCGGTGGATCTCTCAAACGTGCCCACGGAGTATCTTGACCTGAAGGAAGTGTTCAGTAAGTCCAGGGCTGCTTCTCTACCTCCTCATCGTCCCTATGACTGTGCTATAGAATTACAGCCAGGTACGTCTCCACCTAAGGGCAAATTATACTCTCTTTCCACTCCTGAGAGGGAGGCCATGGAGAAATACATTTCTGATTCTCTAGCTTCCAGGTTCATCCGTCATTCCTCTTCTCTAGCGGGGGTGGGGTTCTTTTTTGTGGGTAAGAAGGATGGTTCTCTGAGACCTTGCATTGATTACAGAGGGCTGAATAACATCACGGTAAAGAATACCTATCATTTGCCGCTGATGTCTTCAGCCTTTGAGAGGTTGCAGGGAGCATCCATATTCACAAAGTTGGACTTACGTTATGCATATCATTTGGTTCGCATAAGGGAGGGCGATGAATGGAAAACAGCGTTCAACACCCCCAGGGGCTATTTTGAATACTTGGTCATGCCTTTTGGCCTGTCCAACTCTCTTGCTGTTTTCCAGGCACTCGTCAATGACGTGCTGGGAGACATGGTAGATCAGTTTATTTATGTCTACCTGGATGACATACTGATTTTTTCTTCTTCTCTCCAGGAACATGTTCAGCACGTCAGACGAGTGCTCCAGAGGTTGCTAGAGAATAGGCTTTTTGTCAAGGCGTAGAAATGCGCGTTTCATGCACAGTCTTTTCCGTTTCTTGAGTATATCGTCTCATCCGAGGGAATGCACATAGATCCCGACAAGGTTAAGGCTGTGATAGATTGGCCAAGTCCAGATTCCCGTAAGGCCAAACAGAGGTTTCTTTACCAAACTGAAGAGCCGCTTTGTTTTGGCTCCTATTCTCGTGGCACCTGATCCTTCACGTCAGTTTGTGGTGGAGGTCAATGCGTCAGAGGTGGGGGTAGGAGCGGTTCTATCCCAGCGCTCTTCCTCTGATGACAAGATGCATCCGTGCGTGTTTTACTCCCATCGTTTGTCATCAGCCAAGCGTAATTACGACATTGGCAACAGAGAACTGTTGGCAGTCAAACTGGCATTGGAAGAATGGCGTCATTGGTTAGAAGGAGCTGGGGTTCCTTTTATAGTCTGGACAGATCACAAGAATTTGGAGTATATCAGATCTGCTAAAAGACTCAACTCTAGGCAGGCTCGGTGGGCTCTTTTTTTCGGACGTTTTGAATTTTCACTCTCGTACCGCCCGGATTCTAAAAACATCAAACCCACTGCTTTATCGCGTAATTTTTGACCGATCCGAACGCCTGTCTACTCCCGAGTTAATTTTTCCCGAGAGACTCATTATCTCCACACTCACATGGGAAATCGAATCGAAGGTCAAAGCGGCCTTAGAAGGGGTAACAACCCCGCCCGGCGGACCACCGAGTTGATTATTCGTGCCAGAGGGGTTACGGTCCGACGTCATCCGATGGGGTCATTGTTCCAATGTAGCATGTCATCCAGGGGTCAGTCGACCAATTTTGTGGTCAAGCAACGATTCTGGTGGCCAGGTATGGCTCGGGACGTCCGAGATTTAGTTTTGGCTTGTTCGGTTTGTGCCACTGGTAAGACTTCCAATCGTCACCCAGATAGGTTACTCCAACCGCTGTCTGTCCCTTCGAGACCCTGGTCTCACATGGCGCTAGATTTTATTACCGCCCTCACAGGGCAACATTGTGGTTTTGACAGTGGTAGACCAGTTCTTGAAGGAGGCTGATTTGATCCCTTTACCTAAATTACCCTCTGCTAAGGAGACAGCGGTGACTGTCGTGAACCACGTCTTTCGTTTACATGGCCTTCCGATAGACTTGGTTTCCGACAGGGGGCCCCAGTTTGTGTCAAAATTTTGGCAAAAGTTTTGTAAACGACTGGGGGCGACGGTTAGTTTGTCCTCGGGTTTCCATCCCCAGAGCAATGGACAAACTAAGCGAGCCAACCAGGACCTTGAGAGAACGTCACGATGTTTGGTGTATCAGTAGGCTATATATTTATGTTTAAAATTAAGTATAGGCCTTCCCTGTACGTCACTTAGCAGCAGCAGAGCCGCGTCAGACACACTTCTGGTGTGAAAGACAGAAAACGCCACACGCTCACGCCACGCTTGCAGTGTGTCGCCGGCCGTGTTGTCATGACACCCAGGATACGCACACACACACACCATTTTGAGAATCAGACTCAATATAAGCAAACGCGATTTTTCTCTCTTTTTAGGTAAATAATAATACTGTAATGAGGTAAACCTCCTGAGGCAAATGCTTTGTACCGGTTGCCATGACAACATAGGTCGCCAATCACTAGCATTATATGGAGGATTATATATGCCATTATATATACGTTTTTAAAAAATTCAAAAAAGATAAAAGGACATAGGGCATCAGCAGGGTGAGCACTATTCAGACATAGGCTACTATTGGCATACTCCTTTTTTCTTCACTTTCTATATGGTAGGGAAGGCATATAGCAAAACTGTGTGTGTGTGTGTGTGTGTGTGTGTGTGTGTGTGTGTGTGTGTGTGTGTGTGTGTGTGTGTGTGAGAGTGTGTGAGTGTGTGTGAGTGTGAGTGTGTGTGAGTGTGTGTGTGAGTGTGTGTGTGTGTGAGTGTGTGTGTGAGTGTGAGTGTGTGAGTGTGTGAGGTGAGGTGTGAGTGTGAGTGTGAGGTGGAGTGAGTGTGAGTGTGAGTGGAGTGTGAGGAGTGAGTGTGAGTGAGGAGTGTGAGGTGTGAGTGTGAGGTGTGAGTGTGAGGAGTGAGTGAGGTGGAGGTGTGAGTGTGAGGAGTGAGTGTGAGTGTGAGTGTGAGGAGTGTGAGTGAGAGGAGTGTGAGTGTGAGTGTGTGTGAGAGTGAGTGTGTGAGAGAGTGTGTGAGAGAGAGAGAGAGAGAGAGAGAGAGAGAGAGAGAGAGAGAGAGAGAGAGAGAGAGAGAGAGAGAGAGAGAGAGAGAGAGACCCAAATGGATCCAATAAAATCCTGTAGAAATTATCCTACAGGGTATTTATGTATTGTCTTATTACAAAGAATCCAATAGGAATCAGATAAGAATCTTGTAGGTCAAGACATAAATTAATTGTCCTACAAGACTATTTCTAACGGAATCCTATAGGAATGGTTCCAAAATATGATAGAAATTCTAAATTGAATCCTGTACAGATTACCTTTAGAAATCCTTTAGGATTTTTTGACACGGGTGAATACAATGTCAATACAAGTCGCAATGTCATAATGTAGAGAGTCTGTAACTTTACACACAAGCACACATTCTAAAATGAGTGCCATATGAGAGAAGATACTGTGGACATCTGTCGCTTCTAACTCGCACGTGTTTTCATAAGCACTTGCATGTATGTTTATTCATGCACAGAGTGTATGTTATTGATACGGAAAGAACATGCTTTGAATATTACACCCCTTTTTCTGTAACTGATATTTTTTTTCTTGTCTGCAGAACTGTTCTCGTGATTTGCTCTCATTCTCATTCTCTATAATTATCATATTGTTTTGGAGAAGTGACATGGTTAGAATCTAAACTATTAAACAACTCAACTATCAACAAACACCATTGAGGAAATTGTCATTTTAGACGGTTTGCGATTATGTATGACTTTAGGGTGTGGCGTCCTCTGCTGGACAGCAATGCAATTACAAGCAATGAATAGGCGAGCTGGAATTTTGTTCATCCGGTAATATAATCAATCCAAACTATGGTTTGTTCCAATGAACTTTGATCGGAGAATAGTGGCTACGCAATGATCAAAAAACTATTTTTTTAAAAGTAAATAAAACGCCACCTTTAGCGAGATCACACCTTCTAACTTGACTGTGATAATCAGAGCACATTTCCCTTGAAAGCTATTGAATGTGTCATGGCACATTACATTTCCATGACTATTACTATGGCAGTTAGTAGCTTGTCTGATCTCTGTTCACTTATCATGTGAATCGTGCTGCTCGGCTTGTGTATGGTGGCCCATCCTCAGGAAACAATCGCGTTTGTGTTTAGATAGTTTCTTTTCATTTGGAAGGTTTATTGCTAATATATGTATTTAAACGAGACACATTACACATTTTAGTGTTACACATAGGTCCAGGACCATGAATAGAATGTGATATCTTATTATAATACAGATGTAAATAACACTATCATTCAAAAGTTTGAAGGTAAAGTTCTCTTATGCTGCACCCAGATAGCAGACAAACACTGAATCAATGTTGAATCAATGTTAATGCATCAACTAAAATATCATTGAATCAATGTTGAAATTTAACATTGATTTTTCATCAGGTTTGCACCCTGAAATAATGTTATTTCAACGATTAAAAATAGATCAAGATGGGCATAAAATCACTATTTTTTCAACTATAATTAAATCATTTATTTAACACTGAATCAACATTGAATCAATGTTGATGCATTGATCAAATTATCATTGAAACAATGTTGAAATTTAACATTGATTTTTCATCAGGTTTGCACCCTGAAATAATGTTATTTCAATGATGAAAAATAGATCAAGATGGGCATAAAATCAATATTTTTTCAACTTAAATTAAATCACTTATTTAACATTGAATCAACATAGAAGCACTTTAAAATCAATCTTGCTTTATGTACAGCAGGATTCTATGCCCGTTAATTGTCTCTTTATTTTATTCCTTTCAATCAGAGACCATGTATGGCTGCAATTGATATGATTTTGTATCAAAAGTCACTCAAAGTAAACAACATCCTTCAGTTCACATGCAAATGTATTTATTTATGCCCCACAATTACAACAGGAAATCTCACATTGTCTTAAAACAATTACATCTGAATTTATAACACAAATGCCAGGAGAAGAGCCTGGAAAAACATGACAACCTGCATCTGCAAAATGGAAGTAATACAAATGGAAACTTGCCAATAAGGACAGAAATGGGACAGTACTACTGAAAGAAAGAAGGTAGAAGAAAGAATTAAATACTCTAAACTCTGGGGTTTCCACCATGAGCAATGCCCCAAGCCTTTCAGGCGTAATGGAGACATTTTTGCACCATCCCAGCAAAGATAAACTCTGAGGCCTCCTTTTATCAGCATTCACTTGTAAGGCATCTAAAACAACAAGAAGTTAGTACATATTTGGAAGTGTGGTTAATTAAACATTATAAATGTACTCCAAAATTAAGTGAAACTTGAAATTTTATCAAAATCTTTACATCCCAGTTAAAACTCACTGAATTTAAATTCAAGACTATTTAATTAATTTTAGTATATACATTTCCCTTTAAAGCATCTGCAGACTCACAGGAGGAATGAATGGAAAAGCAAAGTGAAATCCGATGTTTTATCTTATGTTATTATTATATTTAATAGTAAATAATAGTAAAGAAATAAATAAAAGTGTGAAAGTGAAACAAGTAAATTAATGATCAAGTAGCTAAATTAATAAAAGAGGAGCTGGATAAGCTACACAGTGATTTGGAAGAGATTATCCATTTACAACACGAACTGGAGGCGCAACAGTTTGCTAAATTTCTGCAGTTTGATATAGCAGTTTGATATAGCTGCCTACAGAACTAAAGATCTCACTCTTTTCTTGCCGCATTAAAGATGAAATTGGAATTGTGTAATTGTGGTCGGCCCTCGTGAGGTATCGCACAGCTGAAGCAGAGCTGCGAACTGATTGTCCTATTTCCCTTCACCTGCCGATATGTCAATCAGTCCGTAGCTCTGCTTCAGCTGTGCGATACCCTCACGAGTGGAGACCAGAATTACTGCCATGACAGAAATTCATCTAGCCGTCCGATCGCCTCTCGTTTCTACACTGGACGAATATGGGATGACAGAGTATGAATGGTACAATGAATATATGTAGCACCATTTCCACAAATACACAAATCTTATTTGTTGCACGCACAAATCATTTTGATACTAAAATCATCCCATAGACGAACACCTCACAACAAACGTGACAAAGTTAAAAATTGGCCCGAGCCAAATAAGAGTTGCACGACTCAGAATTCGGTTCAAATCGTACAAAATCACAGTATATGGCAATCTTAAGAAATAAAGATGAATACAAATTTGATAGGGTTTGGTGAAAAACAAACTGAAACTCAATGTATTAAGATTATCCTGGCCACTGGTTGTGTACGAGGGCGTTCACGTGACTCTATTAACATCGCAGTTCACTCTGACTCGCCCAGGAGAAGCACAAAAGTTGTAAGAAATAAAGAAAAATAAAAACACAAATGAAAATTGAGATGCATTTTATTAATATTTTTGTACTTACCTCTGAAAAACACTGTCGCTGTCCTGCGTCTGTCTTTTCATGCTTGAAGTCTGTTAAACTGTGCTTTGATCTGATTGGTGGTTGGCAGCCAGATTAAAGCTGCATTACCGCCACCTACTGGATTGGATTGTGGCGCATTCAATAAGTAGGGAAAATATTCTAAATTCTTTATTAACAGTCACAAAAATCTTTATGTGACAGTCATTATATATCTCGCTGCTTGCTTTGCGCTGTGTAGCTAGCAGAAAAAATTGGGGATTGGAGATGTTTTACATGATGGAGGAGATTTTAAAACAATAATTAAAACATAAATATTAATAATACTAATGATAATCAACTGGTGTATCTCATTGAGTTCAATTTACGGTAGGATTTCTTTGAAAATCCATACACTCGTTGGAGGAGATTCATCCTTTGTGGATAATGAATGTTCACAGAAATGTACCCAATTGATTTGGATTTCCTATAACGTGTTGAATGATGGGACAGATAGATTGATAGTAATTAAGTCTCACCAGTGGAGAATTAAGCTGACCAAAAATCAACATTGATTCAGTGTTTGTCTTTTCAACTCTGAAAAGCATGGAAATTTTAACATTGGTCCAATATTATTTAGCATTGAATTTTCAACATTGGTCCAATATTTTTTTAGCATCAGATTTTCAACATTGATCCAATATTACTTAGCATTGAAATTTCAAGCTCAACCAATATGATGATTCTGATGGAACTTCAACATTGATTCAATGTTTGTCTTTTCAACACTGGAAAGCATGGAATTATCAAACATTGATCCAATATTATTTAGCATTGAATTTTCAACATTGGTCCAATATGTTTTTAGCATCGGATTTTCAACATTGATCCAATATTACTTAGCATTGAAATTTCAACCTCAACCAAAATGATGATTCTGATGGAATTTCAACATTGACTCAATGTCACAATGCTATCTATTTGAACAAAATACAGTAAAAACAGTAATATTGTGAAATATTACAGTTTGAAAAACAATTTTATATGTAACTGTGTATGTATGTATGTATGTTATGTATGTATGTATGTATGTATGTGTACACTGTAAAAAAAAATCAGGCCACTCCAATTTAAACATTTTCTAATCAAAAAATTTCAGTTGGCCAAATTGAATTTCTGTGAATTGATACAATTTAATTCACAGAAATTCAGTTAGGCCAACTAAAAAATATAGATGTGACCAGTCACATATTTTTTTACAGAAACCTTTTGTAGATTTATAAATGTATTTACTGTTACTATTAGTATTCATTTCTTTCAAAGTTTGGAGTTGAGGAGTAGAGTAGAGGGTTGAGTTTAGAGTTTAATGTCAAATAAATAAAGACAATGTGAAAAAATACCAATATATTTCAAATAATGAATTACAATAATGTAAAACATGAATATCATGGTTAATTACATTAACAATAAGTCTGTTAAAAAAGACATTTGACACTAAAAATGTCTAGATAAACTTGCAACATGCGCAAACTCATTCAGAGTTCTCACATACAATATTTCTAGTGTCTGAACCCCACCTCTATATACAAGACTTTCTGAGGTCATTGGGGGTCGAGGGGGTTAAAGGTGAGATGAGGGGAATGGGGATTAAGAGAAGAAACAGAAGTTGGTCTGAAGATCAGATTATTCTCAAACACACCTCTGAATAGCCGAGGGATTATTTATTTTGCCAGATCTTTTGTCATCATCCATAGCTTGTGTTTACTTTAACGCTGAATATACTTGATCTTTCATGATCAGTTCATTTCCATGTGTTAAATCAATTAGTGTTCATGTACAGCATCTCATTTTCACCTAATGAAGTTCTCTTTTTTAATTCCTCTTTAGAGAGTGTGTGTAGATAGTGTAACTGCCAAAAGGTGTTAAGTCTCCAACCTTTCTCCACATGCGCATTTGAGACTGAAGCTCTGTAGAACAATACCAGCTCCCAGCACATGGAGCGGCAGTTAGCCCGCAGCGCTAACCCTCCCTTAACCCTTTGTTAGGTGCTAATCTGTTGCCTTAACAAAGGCAGTGGCCTCCAAGTTTTTGCCTCCATTGAAGAGGGGGATGGTGGGGTAAAGAAGCAAGGGAGTGGGAGAAGAGGAGAGAAAGACAGAACAGAGAAGAAGCAGAGTGGGGGATTTGGATGCTACTGTCATGTCTTTGGGTGACTTATTTTGTTATTAGGTTGTGCTGATGCTCAAAGAGGATTGAGTTTAGAGTCTAAATAGCCACAGATGTCAAATAAATAAAGACAAAGTGAAAGAAGTCCAATATATTTCAAATAATGATTTATTTGAAAATGTAAGATAATGGATAACATGAATATCATGGTTAATTACAATATCAATAAGTCTGTTAAAAATTGTGTGTGTGTGTGTGTGTGTGTATGTATGTATGTATATATATATATATATATATATATATATATATATATATATATATATATATATATATATATATATATATATATATATATATATATATATATATATACACACACACAATTTTTTAATATATATATATATATATATATATATTAGATTTTATTTTTGGGATTAGGTGCTATTTTATCTCATTGTATTATTTTAACATCATGAAATTGTCTGTATACAAACACTCCAGGCAGGAGATAAGATGAAATGAGATTTCTCTCTGAATAAGGGATAAATCTTTTGTTTCTTGCAAGCCAATGTGTTAGGAAGTGTCATGTATCCTTTATGCAGTAGGGGGCGCCCAAATGCAGTCTGAGTTGAGTATAGACATGTGCTTCTTGAAAGGTGTGTGGGCCTGTGGGGGTTCTTTGTTTAAGTTGTAAGTGCTACCCATTATAAGCTTTTGGACCACTTGACTGCATGTTTTGACTGACCAGACTTATACAACAGATGTTCAGGGCAGTTAATAGAACATATCATGCTCAAATGTGTGTGTCCCAGACTTTTATATTTAGTTAAAATAATCTGAACATGCTTTTAATAAGAAAATCCTGATCCTGTTTTTTGGACAATCACTGTTCCAGAACTCTAATTTCTCAGCCTTTCCTGTGTTTGTGTAGGGGTTTAGTGATAATGTAATACACCCAGTTTCCATATTAGCTGCACACGTTACAAAAGTGGTCTAAAGATAACTATTGCACTACTGGACACTTGCTTTGTCTTTCCTACATTACCCTGAACTATACATAACCAAACACATTTTACTTTGAGCACAGGCATTTTATCCTGTAATACATAAACTTTTTACTTCTATATCTACAAATGATTTGTACACATATGTTGCCTGGAAACCAGTGTCATAGAAATGTCAGTGTAAAATGATCTGATAGACTTTTAAATTTCTCCACTCAGTGCTGCATCTGCTCTGGTCATTTGCGTAGATGTGTGATGCCCTGTACGGCCAAACTTTAGATCACACTTCTACTCGACTATAGCGTTCACACTCTGCGCTCAGTGAGGAGGAGTGTGTTGGGTGGAGGGGTTCATGGACACACTCTGACGTCAACACAACAGTTAGCTGCTCTATTCTAAACCACAAACCTCTCATGTGAATGCAGAATCCAAATTAAATGGAAAAAACATGGATAACTTGGCTCCACATGAACAATGTGCCTACATTACATAGCATTCAAAAGCAGTGTAGTTAGATTTCCTGACTGAACTCATAGGCTAATCAACAAACTTGAAATGATATATAGCCAATTAACCATTTAATTGGATTTTCCCTCTCTTGTAAATAAATAGTTTGGGACTTGGTTTTTTTTTGTGTGTGTGTTTTTTTCAATACCCATTGTTTTAAGTTTGGTTTAAAGCAACACCAGAAAAAAATCAGGTACCATTTTATTTTACAGTGTCCTTGATACATATGTTGTTAAATGTACTTACCATAACAGTAAATAATGCATAATTACATGCAACTAACCCTCAACCAAACCCTAATCCTACCATATATGTTGTTAATTAATATTATGCAGTACTTCAATATATAATTACAATGTAACAATGACATCTTAAAAAAAAAGTGTGACCAAAAATCAATTTATTTCATGTGCGATTTTATAGGCTATGTTTTTGCTTTTCCTGTCTGCAACTGTACTGTTTAATACATGTATAATGCTATTAAAGCACACTACAAATATCATATAGGAAAGCTGTTGCATTTTATCAACAGATGCTTTAACAAAACAGTACAGTGTTTGCATCTTGGCTTTCAAAGATTAAACTCGCCACTCAGTTCAGACGCAACATATCGATTGGTGCGTCGCATCAGAAGGACGCCTCAGCTCAATCACGATGAGAGTGGAGTAGTGACGTAGACGCTTCTATTTTCATTCAAATACTTATTTTAGTGCTGCGAATTGCCTTCACATTCACATTAAGCGCGGTTCACACGCTCACCCCGCCCAGCGATTCCGGTGGGTGGGTCCACGCTGCGCTCTCGCACACAAAGACGCAGATCTGGCGCGAAAGCAATTTTACCGGCAGTGGGCTGGGGGAGGGTGCGGCTGCACTGCACCACGCGGATCGATCGTTGCTGCCGTTGTAACAGGACACCCGCTTTATTTCTGCAAGGAGAAAAAAAACTTTTCTCGTTGTGCAGGTTAAACGGTCGTAAAACAAAGGCGTCTGGTGTCGCGCGCGCTATTGTTTAGTGAGCGCGTGTGTACCGGAGTTCCACCGGACGCTGCGCTTCTTTGTTCTGCGCGTCCCATAGACTCTCCCTGGACTTTGCTGGTCTGCGACCCCATGGTAAGTGCATTTTCCATTATAATTCCATAATTTGGTTGAACAGTACCTTCAGTTCATTTTGTGGTAAACTTTCGTATTAACCCGTGGGCCGTTGAACATTTCCTGGATCCTTTAATCGGACAGGGTGCTGCCTTTACCCCCTTGTTAGTGGATCTATCTTGATTAAAGTAACGTTAATAGAGCACCACATTAACACCACACCCGATAGCTTCTATGCGACTTTTAATCAGTGGTTTAATTCTGCTGGTGTTTACAAACTACTTTGGTATGTTGTTTTGTGGCTGCACGAGTGTGCTACAGAAAGCAAATGTTTAGCAGTTATAACTTTAGTCAGTGCATTTAATCAATGCAATCGAGTTACATTTTATAGGAGTATTATTGAGCATTATCACTTATTGAGCATATGCATTTATATGTAAATATCGCATTTAAGCAATGCATTTAGTGAGACTGTTTGCATGTAAATGTTTTTTTTTTGGCCATTACAAACTTGTTATAAGTTGCTACATTATGTGAGCTGAGCATCTTAATGAGCACTAGCTTGCATGGTGAGAGCGGTTTGCTTGTAATGTGCATTGCGTCGCATTTGAACTCCACGTGGGCAGTCATCACTTGCTCTAATGACCCGTTGTCTTCACAGATAATCTTGTAGAAGTTCTGCAGCAATGCCTGGAGTCAACACACATACACTGTACGGCTGGGATATGGAGCACTACTTTTTCGATGAGATGGACACCGAGGAGGACTTCTTTAAGTCTACAGCACCAAGCGAGGATATATGGAAGAAATTCGAGCTGCTTCCCACCCCGCCCATGTCGCCCTCAAGGACGCTGGATGGGGACTGGTTACTGGCGCTAGCGGGGGACCGGCTCGGGTGGGCGACGCCAAAGGTATTAACATGTGATGAGGAGTACGAGGGGCTGCACAAGTTCGACCCACTGGACATTTTTGGTAACCTTGGCTCTATTGTTATCAAAGACTGCATGTGGAGTGGTTTTTCCACGAGTCACCGGCTGGAAAAAGTGGCTCATGCCGAGCGAGCACCGGTGACGGCTCAGATTCAGACCTCGACCGCACCGAAAGCTGCTCGTGCTGCATCGGGCACGCCCGTGATAGGGACCCAGGCTGCACAGTGCGTGAACCCCGCCGCAGTCCTGGAACTCCCTGTCCCGCATAACAAGAAAGTGGCTGCGGGCTCTTCTGGTTCCGAGTGTCGCTCAGATTCATCCGGTAAGATATGTGACTAACGTTACTTCACATGAGATTACTGGCATGGGGTCATATGTACTTCAGAATAATGCTGCACCAATGAGGCGTTTATATCTGCTGTTACTGTGCTATAAAGATGGATGTTTTCGAAGTAATTCATGTAAAAACGTGCAATTCAGACCAGCTTTGGGAGTTAATTCGTGTAATTATTCCATTCCAAAGAAATTGTTCCAAAAGAAGCCAAAACATCATGCCCTGTGACCAAGCCACTCACAGACCGAGTAAAAGCCGACGTGGAGTGTCAATTAGTGGAGGGGATTCCTTCTGTAGTCCGCTCCACTCCCAGTTCTTTTCCCACACCCTGCACACTAGTAAAGAACACTTCCCTTTTATAAAAACTATTGTCACTGCAGGCAAGCTCATGCATCGTTTCTACTAATCAATCATATTTTTTATTAATATATTTTTTATTAATATAAAAAATATAATATGTTTTTTTAAACAAGCCTTTTATTAATTTTAGTAGTAATCGAGCTTTTGACATTTTTAGTTTGACATGATTTAAAGTGTTATCACTCATATTTTTCATCTGTATATATTTTAGTTTTCAGTTACTAAAAAACATTTTTAATAGTTTAGGTCAACAATAACTGCACTGCCCAATAATCAGAATAACTTTGGAGTGTTTATTTATAAAAATGTGTTTTAAACAATTTTGGTAGTTTAATGTTTGAACCGGTTTGCTAATAAAATTACCATAGAAGCTGGTATGGCATTTTAAAAACAAACTGGCTCATGTGGCTGTAGAGTTGGAATGCAATTTTCTTGCCAAGAACTGTGAAATATTTAACAGATTTACTTTTATTTGTGAGTTGAAGCATGTAAACCATGACACATTGGTTAACTGAACTGTAATGCAGTGGATGCATTGATTGCATTCTTTTTCAGTTTTTCTGGAAAGTATTGAGTTAATACACCAGTCCTGTTTTTTTTTCTTAGAGTATGTTTTGTTGAAAAGGATCTCTTAATTGATATGAAATGTTAAGTACTTTTGGCTCAAATGTGCCAAATGTTTTGTGCTCTCAGATGACGATGATGAGGACGATGATGTGATTGACGTGGTGACGGTGGACAACAGACCGAAGCGCGGTCGCCCTCCAAGCCGGCGAACGCCGGTAACCATTACAGTGAGTGCCGATCCGTTTGGACCATGTCCCAAGCACTTCCACGTGTCTCTACATCGACAGCAGCACAATTACGCTGCTCCCTCCCCTGACACTGATCCTGAGGATGACTTTGATGAGATTGAGTCTGTGAGCAAACGGCCACGTCTGGAGCCTTCGTCCTCTCCCTCATCACCACTTTCTTCACCTGCCACATCGGACTCTGAGGACTTCAGCGAGCAACGTCGTAACTTCCTGGAAAGAAAGAGGAGAGATGACCTTCGCTCAAGGTTCCAAGCACTCCGGGAGGAGATTCCAGGTCTGTCTGGATCCTCAAAGACCTCGAAGGTGGCGATTCTGACGCACGCAACGGAATACTTGCTGAAGCTGCATGCCAGCCAACGACGTCAAGCTCAGGAGAAGAGAAAACTAAAAGCCAAACAACAACAGCTTCTCCGCAGGATCAGTGCGTTACAGAACTCCTGAAAAAAAGAGAAGTCTGCTTTAACGCTGCACAACATTTCCAAAGCTCATTATGAACAAGGGAACTCATTGTTTGTCAATCACTGAAATGACACTTAAAACACTGCAGGGAGATCACATTGAATTCTGCCCTTCTTGAAGGGATCTGTGCGTTTGTGTGTGTGCTGGACTTAAGTTGACACATGGAGAACTTTGTGTGAGGAGACAATGACACATGTGCACATGCAATGCCTTTATAAACCTCAGCAGATGGCGATGAAGAGGAAGTTGATGAATTTACCTCCATAGCAAGAAGGGTGGGTGGTGTTTGTATGCATGTGGGGGGGTGTGTAGGATATTGTGTGTGGGGAGCATGGTGTTTGAACATGTTGTGTAGAAAATATGAAATGTCTTGTTCATAACTTGATCTGTACAAAACTTGTTGTAAATACTGTATTCAGAGGATGTTGTCCTCCTGTATCTACTCATCAACTGCACAGAGATTCTATTTTGTTAAAGAATAAAGCATCTAAAATGACAAGTGGCGTTTCCTGTTTAAAATGAAAAAGATTTGTGACAAAGCCAGGGTCAAAAATGAACATTATAACAAATGATGTACTCTAGTCATCTTGTAAGAATAAACCTAATCAAGAAAAGTGTGGTTTAAACTAAATGGCAAGATCCTTGATTCCCCTGCCATTGGTACACGTGGTTAAAAAGTAGATTTTGCATCCTGGCCAGAATTTACATTACATTTAATCTGTTCTGAATCTTAAGAGACAGCAAATTGATTTAATGCTCGTTAACATTAGTTTTTCAGATCCTATCCTCTGTGCCTGCTGTTAAAAGCTGAAAGAGGAAGTGTTCTGGATATTTACTGAAAAACAGGTAGTTCAAAAATCACCTTTAACCCCCATTATCCTGAACAACAGGTTAAACAGTGACATGGTAGAGGTGTGTGAACGGATTTGCATTTATGGGAGGCTTCTTCACGAAGGTTTAACTTTTATGTTAAATAGTCATATCTCATTCGTTCAAATGAATTCTTAAACTGTAGAAGTGGGATGCAGAAAGAGGAAGTGATGCAAGTGTGTATATCTGAATTTCTTCACCAAACTGGGATTAGTTTAGTCTTAGATTTTACTTCATGATTGTCTTAAAAAAATTGAGAAAAATACTTTAAGGACACATTAAATAGATCAAAAGTAATGTCTGCTGAAAAAGGATGTTTTACTGTACCTTTTTGAAAAAATAAATGCAGATATGGTGAGCATAAGATAAATAATTGTTAACACGCCTACTGGCTTTTGTACATCAACTCTGGTAAACAGTTGTAACTATCTACTTTATCTTCATTTTTGTTATAGTGCAGCTATTATTGGTGTCTGGTGTGTTTATTTTCCATCAGGTCTAAAGAGGCCATATCACTCTCTTATCCCTTTATTCAAAGTCTATTACATAAGAATACATATAAACAGTAGCTCTCTCTCAGACATAAAGCCTGGCCATACCAGCACCGTCGCTGCCAAGCGGTGACCCAGATTCCATTCCCATAGAATCACAGGAAGTCAGACAGCTCCCAAACAACCAGTGACCCACTGATCATAATGAAGCTAATCTTTGCCACACATACTCACTTATTTAGTTACCACTTCCTAATCCCAGTGTGTGTGTTTCTTTCTCCAATCTCTTTCATTTCTCCTTTTCTCTCTGTCAGAGAGTTGTGTAACTGCAGTTGCATAGAAAACAGGCTTCAGTGTTTATATCTCTCTCTCTCTCTGTCTGTCTGTCTGTCTGTCTGTCTGTCACCTCACTGTCTATGGACGTTATGAACTGGGTGTGGCACAGAAGCAAATGTATTGCATTGCACTTGCTCTGAAGCTGAATCTGTCTGTCCAAACGTTTAACTAAATCAGCAACAGCTTTTATTGGGTGTGCTTTTGGTTTAAATCTCAGATTTCAAGTAATCTTAATCTCATAGGTTAAACAGCCATCTGTGCGCAAACAGAAAGACCTACATGTCTCTATTTTGCCACCCAAACATATAAACAAGTAATGCATTACATGTAACGCGAGTTACAGTCGTGCTCAATTTTACATACCCCTTGAAGAATCGGTGAAAATGTGAATAATTTTAACAAAATAAGAGGGATCATACAAAATGCACTTTTTCCATTTCTTCTTCCGCTTGAGTCTATGTCCACCAGTGTTGTGCAAGTTACTTCTAAACTGTAATACATTATAGATTACTTGTTACTGTTATTTAAAAGTAATTATTTACCTTACAATATTACTTTCTCAGAATGGTAATGTGTTACATTACTCCTGTATTACTTTTGAGTTACTTTCACCAAAATAACTACAGAAGCAGAACTTAATATTCTAAAATGACAGAATGTAGACCACAACAGAGCATTTCACATCCAGTAGAAGACAATATGATGTCACATGACATCTGGGCCAAGAATGGCACTTAAGGCTCAGCTCTGCCAGAACTGAGCCATAAGTGCCATAATTTTTATCCAAAACGACTTATACAAATGAGGAATACAACAAGCGATTCATCATAAAGAGGCAGCAATAAACAAGAGCAAGCTAGAACAGGGAAAGATTAAGGAAAATAAAAGCATAGGGTAAGAATTTTTTCTAGTAGAATTCAGTTCTTACAAAAGAGTTTTCAGCTAAATCTTGAATATTGACAGGGATTCTGCATTTTGGATAGGGATGGGATGATCATTCCACCATCAAGTAACAGTAAAAGAAAACGTTCTGGAAAGTGAATTTGTGTCTCTCAGTGAAGGTACCTCACTTTTTAGATGTCGCTCACTTTACTGACCTCCGGCTTCAGGAGGGGATAGCCTTTGGCTGTTCTATGCAAGCATCAGTGTCTTAATCTTGTTGCGAGCTGTAACTAGTAGCCAGTGCAGAGAGATAAAAAGAGGTGTGCTCTCTTGGGCTCATTGAAGACCAGTCGTGCTTCTGCATTCTGGATAATTTGTAGAGGCTTGATTGCACATGGTGGAAGTCCAGCCGGAAGAGCATTGTCCAGCCTAGAAATAAAATGGGCCTGAACGAGACGTTGTGTAGCATGCTCCGTCAGGAAGGGCCTGATCTTTCCTGATGTTGTGCAGTGCAAAACTGCATGATCGTGTCTTTGCATTGAGGTCTTTGAAGGTCAGCTGGTCATCAAAGATTACCCCATGATTTTTGACCCAACCTGATGGGATTATTGTTGATGAATTAATCCTTCCTATGGCAGCAGATAATAAATGACATAAAACGAAAACTGGGTAGTAAGCATATTTACGCTGTGCACTCCCGCCATCTCGACGAGTGACTTCGCTTCAGTTGTTGTGTGTGGTGTGAACATGATGACTGTAGTTCCAGACTAAATGGATTTTGTATTCCTCAAAATGAATAAAAAAAGTGAAATGCGAACTCAGAATATTATGCCAACCTGTAATAATTAACTACATTACACAAATATACTTTATATATTTAATCTCACTTTATTAACCAATTTCTTTGCTGCTGACCTTTGATGATACAACCATACAAAGCAAAAATGACTTTAGATAAATATCACATTTGTTTTTCATTTTTATTGAGTGCTTAACTTTATTCTCTTGTGTCCTATTCATCTGCGATCCAGAATGGCAACACAACTGAAAGGTTTGTTTGAGATGCACCCTCTACTTCTAATTCTTATCACTTTTTGGTGTGATAGGTCCTTTAGATTAGCAAAAATATACTTTTTTTTTGCTATTAAAAAACAAACAAGCAAGCCCAGCCCAATTGAGAAAAAAGTAACGCAAAAGTAATGTAACACATTACCTTCCATAAAAACTAATACAATTAGTTACATTTTTTAGGGAGTAATGCGAAATATTGTAAATGTTGGCCGACGCTGTTCACATGAGCACAACGAGGCATGCGTGTGATGCTGACGCAGGAGCTGGCATTCTGAGGTAGAACCCAGAAGCACCACATTCTGTTTACATGAACAGCATAAGAGACTGGCATGGAAGAGAAGAGATTGTTGAATAAATGTTTTTTTCTTTTGCACACAAAAAGTGTTCTTATCGCTTCATAACATTATGGTTGAGGCATGACCGTAACACAATAGACATTGAGGGAGACAAGTCCCCCTCAAATAATTAGAAATGGTCAAATAGTCCCCCCTTAATATTTTATATTCTTGATGCTGCTCTGCTCTGCTCTACTCCATTATACACCGCTCTGTGTGTTGCTAGGATGACAAAATTAAAATGTAATTTTTTTTTTAAGGTTGGTCTGCCTCAGCGGTCTAACAGTGCTTTGTCACTGTCAGAATGAGTGAGATGGCCAATCAAATCAAATAATCAAACTGTTAGTGGGAATTTCAACGCGACACTTTAGTTATAGCAGTGAAATAGTGCGTCGTAAGATGTGAGGACGTTACGGCCTTGCTATGAGGGTGTCAGAAAGCTCTCGGATTTCATCAAAATATCATCTATCATCAGAATTCATCATCATTTGTGTTCCATAGATGAATGAATGTCTTATGGGTTTGGTTTGGAACGACATGAGGGTGAGTAATTAATGACCGAATTCTTATTTTTGGGTGGTAGTGCATCACTTTTAAAAGTACATTTCCCCAACACTGCATAAGCACTATTAGGCACATTCAAAATTGACCCTACATTTTTTCTTTATGCATGTTACGGAATGATTCATCCATGCATTCATTCCAGTATGCAACACTTTTGTTAAGTGATGGAAAATGTCAACAAATGATGAATAAAATCAAGATTAATTTGTATTATATCTAAGTATTACTAAAGTGCTGTCTTAAATACAGGAAATGCATAATCTGGTCTTGATTTTTATTTAAGTATTAAACTCCTATGTGGTTTTTAGATTGTATTTCAATGGTTTATGTGCTCTTTGGTAAGGAACAGCTGTTGCATTGTGTGTATGGATGCACTCTCAAATGAATGGAGAAAGCCTGCAACTGAGACCGAGTTGTATCATTTGAAACCGCCCCTCTGTGCTGCGATTGGCTGAATGGGTTGCATCTCAGACATGGGCGGCATTCGATTGGTGTGGGGGGTCTTTGTCTGTTTGGGTTTTTGTCTTTAATGAGATTTTAGACCCCTTGTCATCAAACCAAAGCTTCAATTATCGGCAGTACTACGACTGCAGTGTAACTTCAAAGCATGGTCATTGATGCCAATTGCAATTTGCCTGGATGCGATATTAAATTAGAGGAATGCTGTTGTGCAAGTTGGATATAATATAACAATAAAATGCAGAGGTGTGTACAGCTAGGCAAATATTTTTAATTTCCACAAAAAGTAGACAAAGTTGCTACTAAGCCACACATTTTTTAATGGATCTATATTAATTTTCTGTTTCGGGATCTATGCAGCATATACAAAAGTAAGAACTGTGCTTTTCCAGTGTACATTTACATTTTATTCTATTTTTTTTCTATTATAGCTTTAAAATAATGTACAAAGAAAAGAAAACCTGTTCTGTATTTAAGTAAGGTTAGAGTGTATATGTGTGATGTAAGATGAATATGGGTCAGTAGTGTAGGGAGAAGGAGCAATGGCTGACCTCAGCAAAAACATGTCATTGTTATGTAACTCTTCCCTGCCCCTCCCTCTTTGTCTCGCTTGCTTTCTTTCTCAGATTCAGACTCTGATTTTCAAGATTGGCATGATAAAATGAGCTTATATCTGGAACGGATTAATAAACGTTTTTATCTACACACATATAGGCTATATATAAAACATGCACATAAACATAAACGCAGTCTCTCCCAGCCCATTGCAGATGCCTGCTTCATAAAGTGTTGTATTATTTGTGATTCGATGCTGCCCTCTGGTGGTAGAAGGACGCATAACTAATAGTCTTAGTTATGAATAAAAGACAATTCACCCTAAAATGAAAATTGATGATCCCCATTGACTTCCATAGGCCCTGTCCCAAATGGCACCCTCAACCCTCAAGGTCTCCCTCTGAGTCCGCACTTTCACAACGTAATGCCGCTTTGACTGCCGGGTAAAAGTCCTCTGCGTAGCTCGCGAACTTGCGGGCTCATCTGAAGTGCGCATCGAGGGCGCATAGCAGCCGCAACAGGGGCGCTCACGAGCACCCTTCTGAGACCTAAAATCACAAATGGTCTCATGTACTTAACGTACACGCGCACGCAGAGGCCATTGTAAGCATAGACATAATAAATACTTTATTATGTCTATGATTGTAAGTCCACAAGACCGAAAGTGCACATGAAGTGTGCCATTTGGAAAGGCCGAAATAACTATGGAAGTCAATGAGGGCCATCAACTATATGGTTACTGATATTCTTTCAAATATCTTATTACATGTTCAGCAGAACTAAGAAAGTCATACAGGTTTTCAACAAGTTGAGGGAGAGTAAATTATGACAGAATTTTCATTTTAGGTTGAACTGACCCTCTAAATGGATCACGTCTTCATAATTTCTGTTGTTTGCTGCAGATCATGTGCATTTAATTTTTATGTAAATACACAACAATAAGCTATAATAATCTGTTTTCGGTACTTTTCATTAAAGGTAGCTATTGGTAAACCAAAAAATTGAAAATTCTGTCAAATTGTCTGTTGCAAACCTATTTCATTGTAAGGATGGTGAAAGTAAATTGTGACTTAACATCTAGAATACAAATAATTGCAACACTGTTCATATCTCGTAAATGTTTCATTTTAATTACATGGAAACTCTAGGACGAAATTTTATATTTTAAAATCCAACAGCAATAATAATTTACGCTGACATTCTGACATTTCTTGTCTAGTCCACTAGTAAAAGGGTTAAACGAGGTCGTATTTATTTGACTTAATGTTTTTTCCCCATTGGATGATTTGGATGTCGATCAAAAGAACATCCACTAGGACGACAGTTTGACGCTCAATGTTATTGGTCAATTCGTATTATCGCCCCGCCTGACAAGCCCTGAATCTCGCGTTTAATTGGTTGAGACTGCGTCGTTTAAATTTGAACCGTTTCAAACAGCGGAAAGTTGTACAGACGCACAGCTTATATGTGTGTCGCGCTGGCTTTCACTGAGAAGAAAACGGTTTTTGAGTTAAATTTGAGCAGTTTGAATAAGGTACGTATTTTAGGAAACAGTGTAACTGTTATACGCTTATAGGAGAACAATAATGAAATATTGCGCGATATTAAACTGTAAGAGTGGTTGCTTTCTATTGACTCCTTAGCCAGTGCTAATAGCAAGTTGATAATTATCCGCATATGATAACGTTACAGTTCATTTTTTAAATACTGCAATCGATCTAATTGTCTTTTATGCAGAGATCTTCAGTCTTATTGTAATCAAGAAATGTGTGAAATTATTTGGATAGTAATGGAAAGTAAATGTAGCATTGTTTTGGAAACAATCAACGTTAGTTTGATCATTGGATTTAGAGGGATTGCAATCCTGAAATGTATGGTTGTTTCATGTTATTTTTAATAATCCCTGTCATTAATTTGGGCACATGGCTGTTCTTGTTTGACTTTACTTTATTGCTTTCATTTCCATTTCCATGACTTAAAACCTCTAACGTTAACTGTGTCCAGGTCAAAACCTGATAATGCCATTTATGAAGGTGAGCTGTTTATCACATGTCTAGGTAGGCTGTAGGAGAGAGAAGCTGTCAGAAGTGCCTGTGATTACAAAGCTGACAACTTTATTGTCAGTCCTACATAGTTGAGCAGAATCCAGGGAAGGACAGATGAGGCCAAAATTGGTAATGATTCTTTGAAGATTTTATAAGTCTCTTCCTTGCTCCTCCTTGTCATAAAAATCATGCCATCAAGGGATTCCCTCAGTGTCTGGTACACTATTTGTCACTACAAGCTCAATCACAAGACCTACCATCAAAAAAAAAATCTGTAGTTAACTTCTGCTATAGCCTCACAGATAAAGAACCACTTTGTTCCCTCAGCACATGGCTGAATTGCACTGGTTGATATTACATGCTTGGGTTAGTCACAGTGGGTTAGTCTGATCTCTGTCTGATGCTTGCAAGAAAATGCAACAGATTTGAGGTGTCTCATGCGTATTAGTGTCTCTGGGTGTTGGGTGAGAAGGTCATATGCCCGCCTCTGGGTCTTTATCAGTAAAACCAGCTGTGTATGGTGCCCGCTGGGCGTGGCTTTCCAAAACCCATGTTGTCATATTTTGTGTCTCTCTTGTCTTGCAGTATGAGTTCTGAGGTGTTGAAGGAGAATCAGGGAGCTGTACGGATGAACAGCAGTTCTGAAGCCTCTTGTGACATTTTCGCATTGGAACAGACGACTGGCAGGCCCTCGATCCTGCGGCAGTCGCAGGCTGAGAACATCAGCAGGACTGTACAAAGAGGAGCAAAGGTGGGCTTTTCAGAGGTTTCCACTTATCATTTGTTTTGTGCAATTAACTATTGATTGTAATGTTTTCTATGAATGTTAAAATGTAATTTATCCCTGTGATGGCAAAGATGAACATTCAGCATTACTCTAGTCATCAGTGTCAAATGAATTTTCAGAAATCATCCTAATATGTTGTTTTTTTTGTTGGAAACCATGGAACTTCAGTATTTTCTATACAAAGTTCAAAAGAACAGCATTTATTTGGAATAGAAAACTTTTGTAACCGTGTTAAACTCTACTTACTATATTAAATAGTTAAGCATTTGTTAACCATACATTGTTGGACATGAACTGTAGTTTAGATTTTATATGTGTAGTTGTTTGTTGCTTTTGCGTAGGTTTGTTTTCAAACTCCACGGCGAGACCCAGTCACAAAGAGAATCATGTCCCCGAGCCGTGCCAGTAGGCCTGCCATCCAAGAAGACAAAACGAAAGCACTGGGGACTCACACAGCCTCTACTGACCAGTGAGCAACTTACTTGGAGCTAAACTTGTTTATGATTTTAATTTACTTGAGGATGATAATTTAACAAGAATATTTTGACATCACATTTAGTTCAGTGTCTTTATGCAATCATTAATTTATCAACCGTTACAGCTTAAGTGCCCCTATTATGCTATTTTAAAGTTTCCTAATTTTGTTGGTTTACATGCATCAAAAGTAAAAAAAAATTTAGACATTACACATCAACACACTTTTCAATTATTATTAAACAACTCGTCCGGTAATTCAGTCTCTCTAAATCCCTCCTTTCCGAGAGCCTATTCTGATCTGATTGGCCAGGTGGTTATTGGTCTACCGCTTGGTCTACCAGTGCTGTTGCTGTCTGTGATTTTGAAATTAGTTGATGATCATTAAAATGCAGTTCATCTGTTTTCGGTGACGTGAACTCCATTTAATCTGCATGTGGTGCAGATTGGATATATATCCGTTTCGCAGAAATACATTTATGTGCCCAAGTATAAATAAAAATGTTTTGGTAAATCAGAGTTTTGATTTACACACATCGCGTGTGTTCTCCAGGTTGTGCTTACCAGGTTGTTCATAAAAGCTGAAATGTACCCAGATGTCGGCTTTTAAAGTCGTTGGAGCATTTTTAGTTACTCTCACTCGCCCTCCCTCTGCCATTGTATGCTACCGCGACAAAGCATGTACGTGACACGTGGCGTCAGAAAATAATCAGTACATTATAATTGGTTATGGTCTATTACTGTATCGTTCTTGTCTGCATCGCAATGCATTGTAGAAAAAATTTATTTTGACACCCCTAGTAAAGATGGTGTTGATTTTATATCAATATTTGAGGGCTACACTGTGATCCATAGTCTTTTAATATGTCTTCAAATGATACCTGTTTTAAATATGCCTAATAAGTAGGGCTGTAATCAACCTAAGAAAATCTTGGTTGACTGAAGTCCTGAAATTTTAGACTAAAAGTTACGTTAGGAATAAAAACGTTAAATTAAATAGCTGCGCACTGTGCACAGTACTTGGTAGCCTTGTTGTCTGCCTATATTAATTATGGTAACACTTTACATTAAGGTTCAGTAGTTTACTACGTTAGTTAACATGTACTAATAATGAACTGCATTTATTTATCTTTGTTAATGTTAATTTCAACATTTACTAATTCATTATTAAAATCTTGTTAACATTAGTTAATGCACTGTGAACTAACATGAACAGCTGGATTTTTATTAACTAACATTAACAAAGATTAACTAATGCTAAACAGAGGTGTTGTTCATGTTAACTAAGGCATTAATTAATGTTAACTAATACAACCTTATTGTAAAGTGTTACCTTAATTATAAATAAACATCAAAAACTAGTAGGCTATTTGGAGTAAATTAAATCCTTTTTGACCTGATTATTTTGCACTGAAATGAGTCTGACTCCCGAGTCTTGTCAGCTCTAACAGCGTTGCATCACGTGCACCTGCGCAATATAATAGTACTATATTTTCAGAAATCATAGGCTATGTTGTCAACTAGTGATATCACAAGAACTTTTGAGGAATATGCAACATAAATTAGACAATTGTTTTTTTCATATGTATTATAATAACTGACAGACACTACCCTACAGCCGCTCTGTGCAGCTCGAACATGGAAGCTGTGCTCAGCTTCGTGGCTGAGACACAAATAGACTATTTACTTAAAGCTTTTACTCTTAAACACAAAAGGCACGCCCACTTTAATAAAAAAAGGAATATTTATTCAGATCAAGAGCAGAAACAAAATAAAGTGCATAACTGAAAAATAAAGCACAGGCTCAAAACCAATACAAACAGTGTGTCTCAATCTGTCTCTTCTCCTGTGGGTTGGGCTAATCCAACAAAGTGAAAACAAGGGGGGTGTTCTGAAGATTGTTACCTGTGAAACAAGGGTGCTCTGAAAACACCCCCATTAGCAATTAGTGCTTTCCACCTGATGAAATGAATGTGGCAAAAAATCGACCAATCACAATTTGTCGAGCCAGAACATATCGACTAATAATCGACTAATCAACTGGGAGATTACAGCCCTACTAAGATTTTTACAAAGTTACAATGAATGACAATTCAGTGGGTGTCTTCTGTAAATCATGGTAAAAAAGGTGATGGTCATTATTTTTTGCTCAGAAAAAAATTAATAAAATTTAAACAGGGCACATTTTAAAGTACAAAGAAGAAAAACTAAATATAAAGCTGTATTACACTTATTTTTTAATGCTTGAAACCGTTTTATACTGCTGTTGTATCGCTGTGGTAATTTTAACCACTGACTCTTCAAATCCTCATCCTTTGGAAGTGTTTACAAAGAGTTTGCTTTTGCTAAGTAGAAAACAGCATCTTCTCAACATGTACACAACACGAACCAGCTACAGTGTTTGAGGGTGGGTCAAAGTAGATGTTTCGATGGCAGCCAATTAAGACCTTAAGCAATTACACATTGCATGAAATGGAATATTCGGAAAAGCATAATTGGGGCACTTTAATAACATTTATAGTAATCTCTTTACATGAAAAAATGACAATCCATTAACATGTAAAAAAAACAATTGTTTTACAGGAGTTCAGTTTTGAATAACACTTCCACCACACCAATTGAAATGCAGAGTAACTGTGTTGCCTACTTTGATGACATTCCTGTTCAGAGCAAAGGGGCCTATACTCTCGATCTCGACAATCTAGATTCCATCGACCCTTTCCAGGGGACCAAAAAAATGACGAATTCCCCTCCTAAGTCTTCTGCTTTACCTGTGGCTTGGACATCAGAGCTTGTAGAGTCAGATACAACTGCAGCCCCTGTTTCTTCACCTCAGGCTGAGGTTCCAGAGGTGACCAACACTGCACTTGATGAGACTCTTCCTTTTATCTCCTCAGTTGAGAATTCCCTTGCAGAATGTTCTGCCAACATATCTTCAGCAGAGGGTACTGTCATCATCAAGACTGATAACACTGAAAACAGCACCACAGACACAGAAGAGACCAATTTGATTGACCCAGTCCCAGGAACACCGAGTCCTACTATGGAAGATCAGCTTGAGGCTCAGGATTTGCCACTTCCCCCGGCAGGATCGTACAACATGGATTTTGACAATCTTGATTTGATCAACCCATTCCAAACTGGTGGCTCGAAGATCCCAAACTCTCCTCTGATTGGCAAAGCATCAGCCGTTTCTGATCCACCCCTGCCAAGCCAAGAAGCCAAGCAGGAATCAGAGCTTTCAGTCCAGACCCCAGATGTCCCAACCCCGCCATGCCAAGAAGCCAAGCAGGAATCTGAGGTCTCAGTCAAGACCCCAGATGTCCCACCCCTGCCATGCCAAGAAGCCAAGCACGAATCAGAGGTCTCAGTCCAGACCCCAGATGTCCCACCCCTGCCAAGCCAAGAAGCTAAGCAGGAATCAGAGCTCTCATTCCAGACCCCAGATGTCCCACCCCTGCCAAGCCTAGAAGCTAAGCAGGAATCAGAGCTCTCATTCCAGACCGCAGATGTCCCACCCCTGCCAAGCCAAGAAGCCAAGCAGGAATCAGAGCTCTCATTCCAGACCCCAGATGTCCCACCCCTGCCAAGCCAAGAAGCCAAGCAGGAATCAGAGCTCTCAGTTCAGACCCCGGTTGTTCCAACATCCTCCAATGCTTCAATGCCACCTCAGGAGAACTCCACCGTCACAGAGAGCTCCTCGGTACTCCCTAAGGAGAGCCAGATGCTACTAGAGTTTAATTTTGATGATGGAACTGAAATCAAGCGCAAACCTCCTCCAAAACGCCTTGGGGTCAAAAGACCTACAGGTGCAAAACCTGTGACCAAAAAAACAGATGCACCAGTCACAAAGAAAGAACCGGAGCCCAAGAAGTTGTCCCCCAAGAACCCAGATGAGACTGAACCTGTGGATGTTCCTCCTGCTCAAGGTTCTTACACCTTTGATTTTGATAAGTTTGACAACCCAAACTTTAACCCCTTTGGTACAAAGGCTAAGATGGATAGCTCTCCACCACGTGGGCTCCAGACCAGCCCGGTTTTGATGAAAGCACCATCTCTTCTTCAGAAGTCTGAGGCTCCTACACAGGATGATCAGCCTGAGAACCGGTATATAAACTAGAGCTAGCACAGCATGTATAAAAAACACATCATTTTAAAAATCATTTTCAGAAGCTTGTTTGTAGCTTAAAGCAACACGCCGACCTTTTAAAACTTATTTGGGAGCTTATTCACCGTATCCCGCAGAGTTAGGTAAGTCCATACATACCATTCTTGTCTCTGTGCGTGCAATAACTCTGTCTGATGCCTCCACCGCTAGCCTAGCTTAGCACAAAGACTGGAGGTAAACAGCTCCATCTAGCCTACTGCTCAAAAAGTGACAAAATAACGCCAACATTTTCCTATTTATATGTTGTGATGTGTATAGTTACATCGTGTACTGAGATAGACGGAAAATTAAAAGTTGCGATTTTCTAGACCGATATGGCCATGAACTATACTATAAAGGCACTTTGCTTCCGTACCATGGGTGCAGAAGGTGCAACGATATTATATCCTCTATGCAAGCAGGTGTTCACATTGATTGTTGATGGAAGTTAGCCTATTTTCAGGCACTGCGTAATATTGCGCCTGCTGCATCCATAGTATGGAGGGATTTTTGGGTCAGATTATAAACTAAAAGTCTTAAACCAAAACTAAAAATCTAAATTTGAAACTTAAAGTCCCTGTAAAGTCAAAATTAAACTTGTGTTCTGAGTTTCTCACACCACAGATAAATGTGTTATTAACCAACTAGCCAAATTTGAATCATAAAAAAATGCTCTAAGTACATAAAATATCTTATCGAAATCTTGAAAAAACAAGCAGCATTCTCTGCTCTCAAACGCTGGGGGCGTGTCCGTTGATCGGCGCTGAAACCACACCCACTCGCAGGAAAGCTGCCGTAAATACACAAGACCACAACAACACTCAAGTACAGCTCACGAGTCACGACGGCACCAGATGTCGGCGGGATGGGAGGATGAAGGTCGGGGCGGGAGATAGTCGGTTCGGCCCCATTCTGCAGTGGATTATCAGTGAATCCCAGTTGTTGCCGATGAAAGTTTGTAAAACTATCCGGTGTAAAGACACTGCAGAGGCAGGTGTTGGTGGTGATCGGCAGCACTCCATCAAGGTAGCTGTTCACAAAATTAATCCACCTCATCTTGAGATCGTCTTTATGTTTTGTTTTGTAGGCTGTTTTGTAGGTTGTAGGCTGTAGTAACTAACAGTACTGACAGTAACTCGCAATCTATCGGGTGAACTGATTCAAAATTGCGAATGTACTCTAGTTATGGGGGAGGGGCCACATGCCAAGCGGCTCCAGTGTGTCATCAAGCCACCGTTTTAACCCCGCCCAAAAAATCCGGAACACAGCAATGGTGAAAAACTTCTTAACGGTCTAACTTCTGAATTCAGTACTACATAGTTCACAGTCTTTGTAATGTGTTTCAACAATACATTTCTAATGTGTTTAGAAACAAATCTCAGAATTGCCTTTACAGGGTCTTTAAAGTCCAAGTCGAAAATTAATTTGGTATTTAGGATTGGGCATTTGGGGATTTAGGATTGGTAATTTGGTATTTAGGATTGGGCATTTAATCATTTAGCCATTTAGGATTGAGGATTTAGGATTGGACATTTGAGGATTGGGGAGTGTATGCAAAATAGGAAGCATGGCCAAAATACTGGAGGCTGGGTTTGAAATGGCTGGTGCGCAGAGGCACCTTGTGGACAGCAGAGGGAGTTCCCAGTGCTAAGGAGCAAACTGGCAGAGCGTCCTCTTCAGAGTAAATGTTGTGGTTCTCTGCGTGCTCTGCCATCTCAGTCAGTATCATTTTTTTTGTTGCGTTTTTATATATATATAATATATTTTTATTTATATACACACACACACACACACACACAGGTACTTCTCAAAAAATTAGCATATTGTGATAAAAGTTCATTATTTTCCATAATGTAATGATAAAATTAAAACTTCATATATTTTAGATTCATTGCACACCAACTGAAATATTTCAGGTCTTTTATTGTTCTAATACTGATGATTTTGGCATACAGCTCATGAAAACCCAAAATTCCTATCTCAAAAAATTTGCATATCATGAAAAGGCTCTCTAAACGAGCTATTAACCAAATCATCTGAATCAAATAATTTAACTCTAAACACCTGCAAAAGATTCCTTAGGCTTTTAAAAACTCCAAGCCTGGTTCATTACTCAAAACCGCAATCATGGGTTAGACTGCCGACCTGACTGCTGTCCAGAAGGCCATCATTGACACCCTCAAGCGAGAGGGTAAGACACAGAAAGGCATTTCTGAACGAATAGGCTGTTCCCAGAGTGCTGTATCAAGGCACCTCAGTGGGAAGTCTGTGGGAAGGAAAAAGTGGCAAAAAACGCTGCAGAACGAGAAGAGGTGACGGGACCCTGAGGAAGATTGTGGAGAAGGACCGAATTCCAGACCATGGGGGGACCTGCTGGAGTAGAAACATCCAGAGCCACCGTGCACAGGCGTGTGCAGGAAATGGGCTACAGGTGCCGCATTCCCCAGGTCAAGCCACTTTTGAACCAGAAACAGCGGCAGAAGCGCCTGACCTGGGCTACAGAGAAGCAGCACTGGACTGTCGCTCAAATTTTGCATGTCATTCGGAAATCAAGGTGCCAGAGTCTGGCGGAAGACTGGGGAGAAGGAAATGCCAAAATGCCTGAAGTCCAGTGTCAAGTACCCACAGTCAGTGATGGTCTGGGGTGCCATGTCAGCTGCTGGTGTTGGTCCACTGTGTTTTATCAAGGGCAGGGTCAATGCAGCTTGCTATCAGGAGATTTTGGAGCACTTCATGCTTCCATCTGCTGAAAAGCTTCATGGAGATGAAGATTTCGTTTTTCAGCACGACCTGGCAACTGCTCACGGTGCCAAAAGCACTGGTAAATGGTTTACTGACCATGGTATTACTGTGCTCAATTGGCCTGCCAACTCTCCTGACCTGAACCCCATAGAGAATCTGTGGGATATTGTGAAGAGAAAGTTGAGAGACGCAAGACCCAACACTCTGGATGAGCTTAAGGCCGCTATCGAAGCATCCTGGGCCTCCATAACACCTCAGCAGTGCCACAGGCTGATTGCCTCCATGCCACGCCGCATTGAAGCAGTCATTTATGCAAAAGGATTTCGACCAAGTATTGAGTCCATAACTGAACAGAATTATTTGAAGGTTGACTTTTTTCGTTAAAAAAAAAACACTTTTCTTTTATTGGTTGGATAAAATATGCTAATTTTTTGAGATAGGAATTTGGGGTTTTCATGAGCTGTATGCCAAAATCATCAGTATTAAAACAATAAAAGACCTGAAATATTTCAGTTGGTGTGCAATGAATCTAAAATATATGAAATTTTTATTTTATCATTACAAAATAATGAACTTTTATCACCATATGCTAATTTTAGAAGGACCTATATCTATATCTATATATATATATATATATATAAACGCAACAAAAAAATGATACTGACTGAGATGGCAGAGCACGCAGAGAACCACAACATTTACTCTGAAGAGGACGCTCTGCCAGTTTGCTCATTAGCACTGGGAGCTCCCTCTGCTGTCCATAAGGTGCCTCTGCGCACCAGCCATTTCAAACCCAGCCTCCAGTATTTGGGCCACGCCTCCTAATTTGCATACACTTCCCAATCCTCAAATGCCTAATCCTAAATCCCCAGTCCTCAATCCTAAATGGCTAAATGATTAAATGCCCAATCCTAAATACCAAATTCCCAATCCTAAATCACCAAATATGCCCAATCTTAAATCCTAAATGACCAATTGCCCAACCCTAAATAGAAAATGCCCAATCCTAAATACCAAATTAATTTTCGACTTGGACTTTAAGTTTCAAATTTAGATTTTTAGTTTTGGTTTAAGACTTTTAGTTTTAGACTTTTAGTTTATAATCTGACCCAAAAATCCCTCCATACCATGGTATAGCAGCAAAGTTCCCTGATTACTATGCAGGAATGAGAGTATAGTTCCTAGCCATGTCGGTCTAGAAAACTGCAACTTTTCCCTTTCTGGCTTCGTATATCACATCACAACATGTAACAGGGCTCCAGACTAACATTTTTTCACTAGGGGCGCACACCGTAAATCAACATGCTAATTTCCGCTGCATTACTAATAAATGCTCAATGACAACCTAGAGCCAATAGCGTTTCGAGTATGATATGTGATAGAACGTTTGATTTGTTGAATTCATTGAACGAATACGCCCTTTACTGACGAGATGCTTTTGAGTCTGAACGAGAAATCTAGTTCATGAACGAATTGAACGAACTGGTGTATGTCGTTCGTGAGGTTAACCAAATGAACCAGTTGTTGAATGATACTGATAGCGAACAGGTGGAGCTTGGCTTGTGTAGTTTGGCATATTTGCAGCAAAGAAAGAAATGTACACTTTACGATGTAATGAAAACAGTGAAATAACGCTGGCTGATGATTTAAATTATTACTGTACAGCGTATAAGCATCGGTATGTTTGAACCGGTTTCTTCTTTTTAAAAAAATGACTTCATTACGTTTGAGTCATGTACTTCTATAAAAACTGTAAAACAAATAAAAATTGAAAGTATTGGTTAAATTAATTTCATGTCACGTCAGCAAATATAGCATTCTAGAAAGCATATAATTGGAGTGATCTATTGAATGAACACGCCCAAATTTACTGGTCGCACATGTGCGACTGGATGCAAAATTCAGTTGCACACTCTCAAATTTTGTCTGTTAAACACAATGTAACTACACATTACAACATGTAAATAGGAAAATGTTGGCGTTATTTTGTCACTTATTGAGCAGTAGGTTAGATGGAGCCGTTTACCTCTCGTCTTTGTGCTAAGCTAGGCTAGCGGTGGGTGCGTCAGACAGTTATGGCACACACAGAGTTGAAAATGGTTTGTATGGACTTGTCTAACTCTGGGTATACGGAAAGTCCCAAAAATTCGGCATGTTCCTTTAATAGTAGAATATGATGCTACCAACTTATTGGTGTGATTCTCAGATTAAGTGATTCAATGTATACCCTGAATGCAATATAAATATAGTACTTTGGATAAAAGTACTGACAAATACATGAATGTTAATAATTGTTGAGCTCAGATTTGTCTTTTTTTTCCCACCCAGATCTTACCAGTCAGTTTCTGAAAGCAATGAAAACATGGCAGAAACTGATCTTCCTGTTACCAAGCAGGTAACTGTGCCTTTCAATTTAAGAATTTAAAGGGGTGGTTGATTTTATGATTTCACTTTTTAATATTAGATAGTGTGTAATGTTGCTGTTTTAGCATAAACAAAATCTGCAAATTTATGACGTTCAAAGAAAAGGGAGATATTTTCTTATAAAGAAATTGCTTAACGACTACAATAAAAATGGCCGGTAGGGGGACTACAACATGCCTCTAGTGGGTTAGTGACCTCGCTAATACTAAAATTTACATAAACCCCGCCCCCGGGAACACGCAACAAAGGCCTTGTTGAGAAGAGGAAGAGTTTGTGCTGTTGCAGTGCCGTTGAACCTGCCTGAACATTATAATCTAAATATAGCTCTCTGCTGCATATTTTACAGAGGACACCAGTTCACACAGCATAAGCTGTCGTTAATGGGCCACAACCTGTATGTTTTATCTTTTTTTGTTGATGTGTTTTCCATGAATAGTTTCTATCATTTTATGCTGTAGTAAGGACGTAAACAAAGGCAAATGCTGTTTGGCTCCGCTAGCCTGTTACCTAATTGCTAATTCAAATTTATCTGACAAACACCTATAAACTTCTTTCTAATCCCACTAGCGAACTTTGAATGTTGGTGTTCGTTGGCGTGTAAGTGATCCGTGTAAAACAGGCACGCTAAACATGGTTATGTTACCAAGATAGACAAAACTATCGGTGCACTCTAGTCAGTAGCGATCACTATAGTTCGGGGGCCATATTCACAAAACTCGAAATACTCTAAGAGTATTTCACAAAGCATTTTAGTGCTGAAATAAAAGCTCCTAAATCCATGAAAAGCTAGGAGTAGTCAAGAGGACTCCTAAGTCACTAAGACCAAATCACTAAACAATCCTACTGACTGTTGCCGCAATCCACCAAAAGACACTATACAACATTGAGGCAATAGTGATGATAAATTTATCTTTTAATAAAAAAAAACGTATAATGTCAGATTACCTGTGGTAGTTTTTACGAATTTACACGTAGAAATGATCGAATAGAGTAAAAAAATATAAGCATGTTATGCACACTGTCCGATGGGATCGAGGGCTCCCAGCTAGGAATTTAGCCCAAACCCAGAGTTCTGTCCTGCATTGCAGACCGTCAGTGAGGAGTCAACGTGGCGTAGGGATGCAGAAAACTGTCGAGGTAACTAGTTGAGTCGTTTCTCGGCTGTGTATATACCTCCTCTCGTGCTGATTACATATACCGTTTGAACATGCTCCTCACAAACTTTATTTATAAAACATAATTTTCGCTTGAATTCTGCAATCTCGAGATGAAGACATGTACGAGGCTGACAATTAGCTGAACATATACTAGTTTAATTTGTGACACTTGGCCTACTTTTTAAAATCTTTATTTGAATATGGCAACATGAAGAAAAAAATTCTGTATTTAAATCACTGACAGAGAGTAGACCCCTCCCCTATCAGCCAATCGCTGTGGTCATAGTAAGCATGTTGACATCATCCATAGCAATGAGGATGTCATTTGTACAAAATCATTTGTTAGCATGATTTATATGAAAAAAAGGCCACAAGGCAATCATGTATTCTGCTGTATTAAAGGTTTAATCAGGCTAAAACCGTATATCAAAAGCTAACAAACAGTAGTAGCATTTACAAATAACAGCGTATCAACAAAGTGTAAGACAACTAAAAAAAAAAAAAAAAACAGCACTCGGAAACGTCCTGTAACAGCCGTTCTTGCACAGGTTCTTCTCAATCCTCCAATCTAATATTCTCTGGGTCTGATTCGGGCTCGAATTGATAAGGCAGTGTTGACACCATTGTTTAGGGTTAGGTTATGTTAGGGTTACCCTAACCCTAACATAACCTAACCCTAAACAATGGTGTCAACACTGCCTTATCAATTACAGTACACCTGAGCATATGCAACTACCCATAATGGTAAGGGGTGTGACGTTTCCGGACAACGTGCACTAGGCGGTTAGCGAATCTCAACTCCATGGGCCAGCTAACCAATCTGAGTCCATTGTGTATGTCTGAGGGAGGGGCTTCATAGAACTCAACAGACTGTTTTTATGAGAAGGGGCACAGGGAAGTAGAATAAAGGTAAAATATGTGAATGCGTAAAAAAACTCAAAAAGAAGCATGAACCCATGTTATAGTGCACCCCATAAACACAATCAAGCCTATGAAAAAAAGCTGATCAACCACCCCTTCAGCAAACATTTCTCAAATCGTGTTGACACATTTTACACTCACTCTCTTACTAGCAGGCAGAAGATATAGAGTCATCAGGTGTGTCTCACACTAATACATCTCAGAATCCAGCGATACACAAACCAGAGATCATGGCAACACGTGAATGTATAGTGGATCTTCAGAACCAGACCTGTGATCTTGGTCTGATGGCACCAAGTGAAGATGAATTTGTGCCAGGGGCATTGTGTGAGTAAACATGGTTGCACTTTAAACTACAATGGCTCATCAGGTGCAAGCTTTTAACATTGAGCAATATTGTTCTCTTTCTCAGTCATGCCAGGAGGAGATTTTGATGGGCAGTTTGATTATCTGGAGCAGTTTGGATCAAGCACTGTGAGTGTTTCCATTCATGAGCCCTTAAACACATTTACTACTACTTTTTTATTATTATTAAAGGAAGTGCTGCACTAAATGGAGTTGGAGCCATTAGGTTAAGCAACATTTCAGTTCTTCAGTGCTTTACAGAACCACTTTTTATAGTTTAAGGAGTCAGCTTTGCGGAAACAGTCACTGTATTTGAAGTTTGACCCGCTGTTGAAGGAGAGTCCAAAGAAAACAGGAGTGGACAGTGGCAGCTCTGGATTCAGCCTGCCACGGCCCTCTCTTGCCATCAGGTCAGTATTCTCCACAAACGCGTTTAGTTGAACGGTTTCCTAATTTTCAACCGTCTTTTAAAAGCTGTAAAATATTTTTAAAAAGACGTTAAGTCAAGTTGAATTGCCTCAACGCAACGCAACAGATCTGATTCACATTATCAAATCCAGAGTACACACATTGAGTGATCATGCAAACTTGTTTTGTGTGTTAGGATGATGGAGGCTGCAAAGTCTGAAGGAAAGCAGAAGTCTCACTTTGACAGTATGAAACTGCTGGATGATCTGCCTCCACCAGTAAGATGACACAAACTCTCATAATCCTTTTTCACAACTTTAACTTTAATAAATTAGTAGGCACTGAGAAAAGCAATAAGTCCAATTGTTCAGTGAATTTAGAACAGGTAAGGTTTGCTCTGTCATGTCTAACAACTCTACACTGGACGCGACCAGTGATGCGTTGCAACAGCTAGAAACCATCTGCACTAGATGCGACAAGACAGTTACAAAGCATTTGTCCTTCATGTTAGTACGTTTTTATACACTCACCTAAAGGATTATTAGGAACACCATACTTATACTGTGTTTGACCCCCTTTCGCCTTCAGAACTGCCTTAATTCTACGTGGCATTGATTCAACAAGGTGCTGACAGCATTCTTTAGAAATGTTGGCCCATATTGATAGGAAAGCATCTTGCAGTTGATGGAGATTTTTATGGGATGCACATCCAGGCCACGAAGTTCCCGTTCCACCACATCCCAAAGATGCTCTATAGGGTTGAGATCTGTAGACTGTGGGGGCCATTTTAGGACAGTGAACTCATTGTCATGTTCAAGAAAACAATTTGAAATGATTCGAGCTTTGTGACATGGTGCATTATCCTGCTGAAAGTAGCCATCAGAGGATTGGTACATGGTGGTCCTAAAGGGATGGACATGGTCAGAAACAATGCTCAGGTAGGCTGTGGCATTTAAACCTAAAGTGTGCCAAGAAAACATCCCCCACACCATTACACCACCACCACCAGCCTGCACAGTGGTAACGAAGGCATGATGGATCCATGTTCTCATTCTGTTTACGCCAAATTCTGACTCTCGATTTCTGTTGAGACATTCAGATGGTAGACTCATCAGACCAGGCAACATTTTTCCAAGTCTTCAACTGTCCAATTTTGGTGAGATTGTGCAAATTGTAGCCTCTTTTTTCCTATTTGTAGTGGAGATGAGTGGTACCCGGTGGGGTCTTCTGCTGTAGTAGCCCATCTGCCTCAAGGTTGTGCGTGTTGTGGCTTCACAAATGCTTTGCTGCATACATTGGTTGTAACAAGTGGTTATTTCAGTCAAAGTTGCTCTTCTATCAGCTTGAATCAGTTGGCGCATTCTCCTCTGACCTCTAGCATCAACAAGGCATTTTCAGCCACAGGACTGCCGCATACTGGATGTTTTTCCCTTTTCACACCATTCTTTGTAAACCCTAGAAATGGTTGTGCGTGAATCCCAGTAACTGAGCAGATTGTGAAATACTCAGACCGGCCCATCTGGCACCAACAACCGTGCCACGCTCAAAATTGCTTAAATCACCTTTCTTTCCCATTCTGACATTCAGTTTGGAGTTCAGGAGATTGTCTTGACCAGGACTACACCCCTAAATGCATTGAAGCAACTGCCATGTGATTAGTTGATTAGATAAGTGCATTAATGAGAAATTGAACATGTGTTCCTAATAATCCTTTAGGTGAGTGTAGAATGAGGCATCAGTTTACTGTCGGGGATTTGCTGTGCTGCATCCACTGTAGACAACAGCACGGATTATAATGGGTTATATTTTCTTGTCGCATCGTGCTGCACGCGTCCGGTGTGGACACTGTTAGCTATTCTAAATTCTCTGTAAACCACAGCTTCACAGGGCTTATTGCTTTATAAAATGATTAGTCCATAAAAATATTTATTTTAAATACCGATGTAATGAGGTCACAGGTGTATGACTAGAGAAAATTGCATTGTCTTCAAGCATGGCCTAACCAATCACGGTCCTGGATTCTAACTATCTGTTTTATAAAAAGCAATTTCCTTTATACACTGGAGCCAATTTTACCATGTCTATTTCTCTTCAGGCAGTGGAAACTGTGGTACCAGATCCAACTGTTCTGGACTTACTGGTTCCCACTTTAAAACATCCAGTGAAGACTGAGGACTCCATCATAGAGGTTCTGAAGTACAGTCAGAGAGACATGGATGCTGCACTACAGAAAGCAGACAGAAGGGTCAGCTCCCACACAAGATTGAGCGCATGTGTCTCATTGGCCTCTCCTAATGTTTTGTATCTCTTTACTTAGGCGGAGGAGCGGCAACAAGAGCTGCAGACTCAGGTTGAGACATTGCGTATGGAGAATCAACACATGTTGTAAGTATTTATTCAGACAAACACTTACCACATGATGATAAATAGGGGTTACCATGATCATGGAAAAGCTGAAATTGTCTTTCTGGATTGGAAAAGTAATGGAGATATCTAGAACGAATATTTAGTCAGATTGATCTTCCTCAAACACTGTTCCTTCTCTTCTCAGGTTTATAGTGTCAGAATTTGAGGCCACCATTACTCAAATCACAGGTGTGACCCGGTTTTTGGTTGAGTGCATTATTTGCGGTATGGTGTGCAGTATGTTGGATACTAAAACATCTCTATTATAGATGAGTATAAACAGAAGGAAGATTTGGCTAAAATTGAGTTGGAGCAAGTTCTTCAGGAAAAAGATCAGCTGTCTAAAGATTTGAGCGATTTGGAGCGGTCCTTCTCCTCTGTTGTCAAACGCCTTGACAGATGTAAAGAAGTTATTGAGGGATTCAAAAAGGTACACTTCGAGACTTCTGAACCAAGACTTACAAACTTAATCTCAATCAAGATGTTATTTGAGTGTATGATGGTTTATTATTATTTTTTATTTTTTTTTCTTCTATAGAATGAGGAGACACTGAAGCAGTATGCTCAGAACTGCATGGACAGACTGCAGAAAGAGGAGAAGCGCTATCAGGCTCTGAAGGCCCATGCTGAGGAGAAACTAGATCAGTATGTGCTCTTCAAACAGTCTGTAATGTCTGAACATGTTCTGTCTTATGAACGTGATAGTATCGTACACACGGATCGATTAATATTACTCATTAATGCCAATGTTTCAGCGCAAATAAGGCCATAGCCGAGGTTCGCAACAAACAGGGCGCAGAGGTGGCAACACTGCAGGTGCAGCTCAAGAGAGAACAGCTGAAAGTTCAGTCCCTAGAGAAGGATCTGGAACAAAAGGTACCTGTCACACACAAGGGATGTCACTTTTACAGTGGTTGATCAGATTCTTATAGCTGTAGTAATTACTTTTAAGTGTGTAACATCTATTGGCCTTTTGACTTTTTTTTTTTTCCTATTCTCTTCTCAGGCTAAAGAAGTCAAAGATGTCACCGATCTGTGTGATGAGCTGCTGGTTAAAGTGCAAAAGCATGGATTTTAATGCACTTTGCCCTTGTGTTCGTTATTTGTGTTTGTTCGTTATTTGTATTTGTTGTAAGGAATTTTAATAAATAATAATAAAAAAAAAAGAATGAAAGCACAAACCTTTCTTGACTGTTAATATTTTAACATTTATTATAATTTTTTGGTTATAACAGGCAGTGAATAGGCGTTGATATTGCCTCCCTCCCTCCCTTTTGACTCCTAGATCCCCACTTTGAAAAACCTGTCATTTGCTGGGTCTGGTGTTTATAAAAGCTTTTCTTTGACTAACAAGGAAGTTTTCAGCTCTGAAACTTACAGGATATTCTTATATTAATTCAATTCAAATATATTTGTATAGCGCTTTTCACAATACACATTGTTTCAAAGCAGCTTTACAGAAAGTGCATTTCATAAATGTACATTGAAAAATGTTAGGAAGAGAATTTTAAAGAAAAATGTTAGAAAAAGTTAATCAATCATGTATTAATTTAGACCATAACAAAGCTGGCGTTGAGTCGTCTCATCACAGGTGTTGGGGCATCTGAAGTCTCCATTAGAGGCTGGATACAAACTGGAGCTGACAAACTATTTACCTCGGGACTAGTGTCCCGAGATGACAACAGAAAAGCAGATCGGAAATAATTAGCATAGCTGCTGTTCAGAATATTAATGCTTTTGATCCGATTTAACTGTAGTATAAAAGGTAATTATAATGTGAATGCTTGGCTAAAGAGATGTCTTTTAATCTAGTTTTAAACTGGGGCAGCGAGTCTGAACCTCGAACAATATCAGGAAGACTATTCCAGAGTTTAGGAGCTAAATGTGAAAATGCCCTCCCTCCTTTAGTGGACTTAGATATCCTAGGAACGACCAGAAGCCTCGAGTTTAGTGATCTTTCAAGAGCGCCATGGACTGTAGAGCGATAGAAGATCCGTTAAATAAACTGGAGCTAAACCATTTAGGGCTTTATTGGTCAGTAGCAATACTTTGTAATTGATACGGAACTTAATAGGTAACCAGTGTAGAGATGATAAAATTGGTGTTATATGATCATATTTTCTTGACCTAGTAAGAACATGGTCTCTGATTGAAAGGAATAAAATAAAGACAGTTAACTGGCATAAAATCCTGCTGTACATAAAGCAAGATTGATTTTAAAGTGTTTCTATGTTGATTCAATGTTAAATAAGTGATTTAATTTAAGTTGAAAAAACATAGATTTTATGCCCATCTTGATCTATTTTTCATCATTGAAATAACATTATTTCAGGGTGCAAACCTGATGAAAAATCAATGTTAAATTTCAACATTGATTCAATGATATTTTAGTTGATGCATTAACATTGATTCAACGTTGATTCAGTGTTTGTCTGCTATCTGGGATACTTATATCAGTATCCTGGTGGAGTAGACTCATTAAGACCAAAATAATCATTTGGCTTAAGCCAGGTTTCAGTAAGGCAAAGTACATCGAAACTATTATCTGTGACCATTTTTATTTACAATAACCGCCTTAGGCGTGAGCGATCTAATGTTTAGAAGACCTAAAGAAATTGTTTTTGTTCACTAATATTGAGATTTTATTAGTGAATAAACCCCTGAGCTTTTACATATCAGAAGCTCAAGGGAAAGTTGATTTCTCTAATAATCACCCCTTTAAATCTGTTAATGATTGTGGTAACCAAATGTACCCGCGTGACTATTCAATTTGACGTTTAAAATTTAAGGCCATAAAAAGTAAAAATATCTCATTAGCGTTGTATGATTTATTCTTTGTGAGGATTTGCTTTACTTTACGTGACAATTTGCGGCCTTTATAACGAGTTTACAAAAGCGTAAACGTAACGTCTCCTGGTCGCGAAAGGAAGAGATGAGATGACTTTTCTGTTTATGTTCGACAGAAGTCCTAAACACCAGTGGCCTGTTGCACAAAGCTGATTTACCTCTAATTAACAGGCATATTTATTTGATTCACATCATGCATTGATATAGTCTGCCTTCTCAAACTGTCGCTGCAGCAGTGTTTATTCCTGCTTCGTAAACAAATTTAATTTCATGATAATTTTCAGAACGATCTTTCCACCTTCAGAAGAGAAGTGAATTGCGCAGTCATTCTTGCGAGAGGTGAATCAAACGGACCCTGTAATTGGCTGTTTGTTGCACGTGTCATACTTTCAGGTGCACGCGCTTCAGAGAATGTTGAACTTGATCTAAACCAGGTTGGATTTATGTGAACTTGTCAACTCTAAACCTACTCTGAAACTCAGAGTTTGTTCAGCTAGCTTCATGCAACAGGCCTCTGAGCATCAAATGTGTTTACACAATATGGATGGAATTTATAAAAAATTTTCTTGTGCTAATTTTCTGACCATTGTAGTGGAAAAATTCTAATCACTGATGAATAAATAATTATGTAGACCAGTGTTTGAATTCATACAGAAGTAACAGTGTGGTTCTGCCATGCAGGGCACTTCTGTGGAAAACTACTGATGGATTGCTTTGACAACGAGGGTATAAGAGAATGTGACTTCTGTTTTGTCTTCAGTTACACTCAATGCAGGCACTGATGATTGTGGCTCTTTCTTGCAAGAAATAAATCTTTATAAAGACAATTGGCTAAGGTTTGTCTCTTATTCAGTAATGCAACAGAGTTCATTTTAATTGCCATTACACCATTTAGAACATTTAAAAAAATTGGTAACGTAATGTCTTGTCCCTTATTTAAAAGACAAGGCTATTAATCCAGTCAGGATGTGTATCTATGGAAATTACAACATTTATTCACACACATCTTAAACAGAGGTAAAGACAGTATGCCCTTGTGCATTTCTAAAAATACTACTGATACAGCAATAGTAAAAAATAAAAATAGTACATGATTTTATGCTGCAATGATAATGTCAAGACACTGTAGCTGATGACACAGAGACTCATGCAGCAAAACACCAAGGGCAAATATGCACAAATAATCCAGCACTGACATCACTAAGTGTTTCATTATTCACACAATAAATGTCACAGCACATTCAAGTTCCCATGGCCTGAGCTCGGATTAAGCATGTTTATTAATATAAAAGCTGCACTGTAAATAATCCCTACAGTCAGACAAAACAGCTGTTCATATGAGTCCGCTTTTATTCTATTGTGATAAAAATGTCATGACATTCTACTGCGGTGATAGTGACACAACACATCTGCTGTACACTGTGATCTTCCAACGGGACCTTAAATAGTAGTCATCAGTCTGTGCCTACAACAGTCATTCTCATTATACAAACACAAGCATTCTAGTGTAAACAACATTTCAAGCATGTTTCAAAAATATAATTCATTCTTTTATGTTTATTAAATAGCCAAAAAATCGTTTGGAATGCAAACGGTTAAAGATCTGGATGATCTAAGTGTTATACAGTCAATTAGTCGATAATACTGAACCAAACTTCAGAAATCCTAGATTTTCGCCAAACATTTTTTGGTATGTAAAGACATTGTGCTGGATCTCAGTAGCTCAGAACAAGGACACATGGAACCAGCCATTATTCAACCTTGGATTCAAAAAAACCCATGTAAACTGAGATTGACTTGCTCTGTCAAGCATCTTAATATTGAAACCAAGGTAAAATATCCCTTTCTTCACTGCATCAAGAAAATAATACAGTATGGCATTTTTTCTCCCTTTAAGGTAAATGTTACATTTTCAGCTGTCATCTAAAATGTGTAATGACTCCCCTTTAAGCAGGCTAGCTTTGTGCTTCACACCAACTTAGGCTACAGTATATGCTGCATTATAGTGCATCATAATCTTAACATTTTAATGTATTAGAGCAATACAGCTTCATGAGATCTTACTTGAAATCTTAAAAGCTTAATCTTACCGTTAGCAAACTCACAAGGTATACGCAAGTCTGAAATAAAACTCAACAGATGATGTACAAGTACTACGTTTGATGACCGGTCTCCAACACTATATACTGAGCACTCAAAACATATTCATGAAGATCTGAGAAAACAGTGGTCTTTATTCGAAGTTTAGATAAGGGAAGGAGTTCACCCAAAAACGAAAAGTCTGCCATTTATTACTCACCCTCATGTCGTTCCACACCCGTAAGACCTTTGTTCATCTTCAGAACACAAATGAAGATATTTTTGTTGAAATCCGATGGCTCAGAAAGGCCCCTGAACTGCTGATTCGATACACTGATTTATAACGCTGTTTTGAAATCGGCCCATCACTAAATACGTTGTTATTTAGTTTTTATTTGCGCACAAACACTATTCTCGTCTCTTCATAAAATTATTGTAGAACCAGTAGTGAGATGGACTTTGTAATGATGTCTTTACCTTTTATGGGTCTTGAGAGAGGAAATGTCATAGAAAGGCCTCCAATGGCAGCAGAGCCATCGGATTTCAACAAAAATATCTTCATTTGTGTTTCGGAGATGAACAAAGGTCTTACAGGCGTCGAACGACATGAGGGTGAGTAATAAATTACAGAATTTTCATTTTTGGGTGAACTAACCCATTAAGCTCAGTCTGCAAAAAAAGTTCTTAATTTATAAAAATTGCAATTTCAAATGAAATGGGTCCCATTTTTTTAAGGATTTAAAGGGATAGTCCACCCAAACAATTAAAATTCTGTCATTTACTCACCCCCGGGTTGCGTTTCTTTCTTCTGCTGAACACAATATAAATATTTTGAAGAATGTTCATTGACTTCTATTGTATTTTTTGTCCATACTATGATATATTATATTGTGTATACTATAAAACATTGACTATTTCAACTACTAAAACAATAGTTTTATACTATTAAAATAGTATTTTAGTCTAAGTGCCTCAATGAAACCCACATTTTTGCTTTCTAAAAAAAAAGTGCATTTTTTGTGGTAGTCAACATTATACCACAAATGCTGTCGTGGTTACTTCAACCATTTCGACAATCTCAATCGGCAAGTACATACTAGAATTTAGTGTGCAATTTTGTATGCTTTTTAATCTAGTTCCTGGGTTTTTTGGACTAGGGCTAGGCCTACGTATGCTTACTACCATTTGCAGATATTCAGCACACTGAATGATTTCATCACGTCAAGAAACAGGAAGCCAGATTGGCATGGTTTTGTAGAGGGCTGTTAAATACGCAGGATCTCAAGTGATATATTCAAGTAATTTTCACAATTCTGTGGCCAACCAGTCACTTGCGGCACCCCTTAGCTAAAGATGTCTTCCTCGAATGAAGGTTGATGGAAGCTAAAACATCTATTTGATCATGGGGTCATCACCTCCGGGAGAGGTTAGGACAGGGAAGTCCACAAAAGGCTCGGTTTTGTCCTCCTGGGGTGAGTTGACGTTACCATCTGGCATGGAGGTAAAAGCCAGGTGGTCATGTTCCATGATGGCCAAGCGGTCCTGAGGCTTCTCCTTCTTTAGATAAAACATCTTCCTCAGCTGCTTCAACTGCTGCAGCTCACAGAAGGTCTCCAGCACCACCAGCATAGCAATCAGACCGAGGAGGAGATACACTGTGGGACACAAAGGGGAGAGAGAGAGAGAGAGAGAGAGAGAGAGAGAGAGAGAGAGAGAGAGAGAGAGAGAGAGAGAGAGAGAGAGAGAGAGATAGAGAGAGAGAGAGAGAGAGAGAGAGAGAGAGAGAGAGAGAGAGAGAGAGAGAGAGAGAGAGAGAGAGAGATGAAGGAATGTCAACTTGTTTTCACAGTGTTTATGCTAACTTTTGAGTTTAACAGTGTGTTTCAACTCAAACATTTCTCTGTCTGTGTGTGTGTTTCTTGGTTCATTGTCTCCTTGAAAGGAGTTTTATCCAGTTTGACAAAATGTTACAAATGGACAGGACAACACCTGATTTTAAAAATGTCTTTATATTCTTCTACATCAATGGGAAATAAATTGATAAAAAAAGTTTTTATTTACTACACCCCTTCCAACCAACTTCGTAAAGTATGGCATATAATGGAATTGAATGTCTGGAAACCTGTACATTAATTTATCCTGCTTCTGTTACACATTTGCAAGAAACAATCACAGACTGGCTTAATTACGCCTCTTGTGGTCTGATTGGAGGACTATCTAATTACGCACAGAGTCATTTGAATTATGCTCGTTGATCACACCTCTTGAGCAGTAGAAAATACAGAGCAGACTCCCCAGACCAATGTTCAATCTTAAATTGAGCTTGGTCTGGTGATAACCAGACAATTATGACCTGTTTCTTCATAAAAATACATCACATTATAAAATGCTTAATAAAATAGGCTGCAAATTGTATCGTGTTAACTTTAAAGTAAAGTGTATATATATGCTACTTCAAGGATCACTAATAAAATCTTACCAACATTAAAATAAAAAGTAATAAATCCAACAGAAAGAGTCAGAGCAAAAGAAATATGAGACTTCAAGCCCACTCAGCATGTGTGGGCCTCACAAATGCCATATACTCCTCCACAATTACACAATGACATCAAATGTGGACCTTTCTCACCGTCTCCCACATACAGAATAGAAAGACAGGACCATCTGCATCAACTAAACCCACACAAGTACGCAAGCCATGTGGCATTTTTATGCAACTTTTTTAAATGAGAGCTGTTCTGCTTCATAAGTAATACAAGCACTAGATGGAGCAGTAGAGCAGCAGTGAAAGAACGATCTGTTGCCTTGAATCACATGCACTTCCTTTTTACCTTCCATCTGTTCCTATGACAACAGGCCAGACTTACACATGAAGATGTTTAGATATACAAAAGGAAGTCAGCGGAGCATTTTTTAAAAACTTATTGTGCAGAGTTTCACTTACTACAAGAGGAAGTGAATTGACTAGCATTTAATCATTTTTAGTAACCCAAAACTACAACTAAAACATTAAATCAGTTTAAATGACAAATATACCACAGAACATGTTTACTACTGACATTTGTTATTCAAGTCATTATATCTGAGACTTTTAGAGGTTTCAGAGTTTGTTTAATAAACGGTTATATATTCACAACTTTATCAAGGTCAAGTCCTCTCTATCTCTTGCATTCTGATAAAAATCCACACTTTAAGTTCAAATGCCTCTTTGAGGACTATTAGGAGATGGATGCATTTAAATATACTTTAAAAAAGTTATGTACTTAAGGCTGTATTGTGTAGCTGTGTTGTTAGACATCAACTGTGATTTTCAGAATTTTCAAAAATAAGCTACTTGGTAAAATCACATTCTTCCTTAAAGAATTCTATATAAACCAAAATAGGCCTGTCCTGCATGATTAATCATTAAAAGATCACAATCTCAATCCTAAATTACAATGATTTGCCAGTGTCTATTTATTTATTGATTTAAATGTTATTTAACAGGGACAATGGACTGTCAATGACCGCCCCAGAATTAGCTACAGAGCTAAATTTCATCTGTACCTTTGACAAAATCACACAGAAACATTCAAATCTGCGAAACAGCTTTATGAAACAGCTTTACAAACAGTCTACTCACCCACACAGTATCGTTATTTCTAAAAATAAATCATATTATCACTTAAGTACTGGGATAAAATTTATATTAACACTGATGTCTACGGACAGGATCAAAATAAGGTAAATACCCTTTTGAAAGTAACTTTTGTATCAATTACATCGTTACACCAGTAGGTGACAACAAGTGACTGGTTTTGTCATTGAATCATTTATTCAAGTGTTTATGACCAGGGCTTGACATTAACCCCCGCCAACCCACCAAATGAGGGTGGATTTCAGCAGTGGCGCGTAATGCACTCGCTCATGTGTGCTCATTTTCCGCAGAATACATACACAATACCCACTGAATGTTCTCGCTCTCTCATCTCTCTGACAAAGAATTGACACAAAAAACCCGCCTACCCCTACTCGTTTCATTTTGCTCTGGATGAATATTGTTGGTGTTAAAGAAACACTCCACCATTTATTAGGGGGTAGCACAGGCGAAGCACTGCTACTTGGGCGCAGAGATATCAAGCAACACATTAAATCCCACAACTTCAACATTTCATGTGTTGCGTGATATCTCTGCACCCAAGTAGCAGTGCTTCGCCTGTGCTTCCCCATAATATAGTCCCAAGTCAATATCTGCCTAAGAAATCGCCTAGTCTTAATCTGCATCGCTATTTGTACTCATTGTGAATACGCAGGCCACAAGAAGCAATTCTGTGTTTGTTTTGTTTTTTGGATCACTTTTATTCAGGACATGCTAGCTGGCAACATAGGATTCCATTCATTATGCTAAACTAAGCTAGCGGTGACCCTGCCAAACTAAAACAATGCATGTACTGAGACAAAAATGAATTTGCCAACATATCTAAATGTAGGAAAGAAGTTGAATAAGCCCTATTTCTGAAAACAGTGGAGTGTTCCTTTAAAGGGCATGAATTTCGGAGTGGGATTGTGCGTACTGCACATAATTTAATTAATTCCTGCAGATTTTGTGCTCTCACTCAAAGTGCGTGCTCATAAACCGCCTTGTACTAAATTGAGTTATTTGTCTTGGCGAGTATTTATGTAAACACAGTTAATTATGTTTTAAGTGAACATAAACAGGCATGCGTAACAGTATTAAAGTGACAGCAGCCTAATATACCTGCTGTCAAATTATGAGAGAATATTAAAAATATCTATTTGGCAGTTTTTCCTTATGGTATCAATTTCAAAATTGTGGACAGTGAAAATCCTGTGGCTAGAAACTTTGGAAAACCACTAGCCACAGTAGCTGGTGAACAAAAAAGTTAATGTCAAGCCCTGAGTCATTGATTCATTCAAACCGTTTTAATTAAAAAACAATTAATTAAGAATCAGATGAATTTAACATTTGAAATAGACTGGAGCAATTAAAGGGATAGTTCACCAAAAATGAAAATTACCCCATGATTTACTCAACCTCAAGCCATTCTAGGTGTATATTGCATTCTTCTTTAAGACGAATACAATCAGAGTTATATTACAAAAATGTCCTGGCTCTTCCAAGCCAGAACGCCTTCTGTATTCAACTTACTAAAATAAGCGTAACTAGTGTGTCGATGACGTCGGACTTAGCATAACAGTTTTGAACAGAGAAAGGCGTTACACTTCCTGCACAAGTTGAATAGAGAAGCCAGTCTGCCGGAAGCTAGATATTTTACTTTATAAAGTTTTAAATATGGATATTTGTCTTACACAAACACATCTGATTCGCTTCAGAAGGACTTTATGAACCCCCTGGAGCCGTGTGGATTACTTTTATAATAGATGGATGCACTTTTTTGGGCTTCAAATGTTTGGGCTGCCATTTTCTTACATTATAACGTTTGGATTAGCCAGGACAGTTTTTAATATAACTCCGATTGTATTTGTCTGGAAGAAGAATGTCATATACACCTAGGATGGCTTGAGAGTGAGTAAATTATGGGATAATAGGATAATTTTTTTGGGTGAACTCACCCTTTAACATTTTGTCTGAACCTCTAGTAAATTTCATGTAATTTTGTTTGATAGTCTGTGCAGAATCATGGGAGGATTGTGATCTCTGTTTGAAAAAAAAAAAAAGTGATTCTCGATTCATCTATAATCGTGCAGCTCTAAACCAAAACAAAACAAAACAAAACAAAGAACATAAAAAACCACACCTACCAGTGATGCCTAGTTTGTAGAGCTCACGAAACTTCTGGTTAAAGGCCTCTCCAGGCACATAGTCACCCAGACCGATAGTGGAGAGTGAGATAAAGCAGAAGTAGAAGGATTCCAAAAAGTTCCAGTTCTCTTCTAGGACAGAGAAGATGGCCGCAGGAATGAGGAAGAAACAGGACACAGCCACGACGGCCAGCAGGGTTGCATGAACGAGGGCCACAAGGGGTTTAGACAGACCCCAGCGCGTATGCACGTACATAATGGGCCGCCATGTGCTATAGACCATGATCCTTTGCACGACAGCAGTGAGGAAGAGGAGGGTGAAAGGGATGCCAATCACAGAGTAAATGATGCAGAAGGCCTTCCCACCATCAGAAAGAGGAGCAGTGTGACCATATCCTGTGAATTATAAGGTGGAAATTACACATTAAACATTCCCATTTACTTCATGAAAACGTTTCCTTCAAGAGACAAGCTTATACATGGATTAGCAAACTGTATTCTTATCACTGAAAACAAAACCATACTGTCTCACAGCCATTGCCAGACACAGATTAACACATAGATTAAGTCCCATCCTGGATTATCAATGAATTAACCATTCAGTCCAGCACTGCAATTTAATTTCTGCTTGCTTATCCCTGAAATAAACAGATTATATTGCTCTCATTTCTGCCCTCAGCAGTTTGATGCCTCCCTAGAGCTAACAACTAATGGACAATCTCACATTATGGCCATCAACAAACAATCAGGTTAGTTTGCAGGGTCTCTCTAAATGCCTCGGGCCATGATAGAAAGATTTTGTTACAGAGCAAAATCAATTTATAAGGAAGCAAGGACACAAATGCCACTTTTAAAAGGAAATGACCAAAGAAAAGGACAAAAATGTTGTTGTCTGAGAGAGCAGAGTGACTAGCGCTCTGTAGAGCAGTTTGTCTGTTTAGGGCTTCTGTAGAAACATGACGCAAAATGGCAACTTCACTGAAAGGGGACATGTGGTATGTAAATGGCTATGGTAATAAAAACATAAGGGTTCACTATGTAAGGTCTTTACTACTGAAAACATAGTTATGTATATTATATTGCATTTCTGTCAGTGGATCCTCATAAATACTACACACTGCACATTTAAATGCTAAATGGGCTACACCATTCAAATGTCTGTGGTCAGTAAAGAAACCTTGTGCATTCTTATGGACATTTTTGTCTTTTTTTAAATGAACAAATCATTGATTCACAACTTTTCTAAAAATAGGGTTGTATAAGTAAAGGCACTGTCATGATTTACCAGGAAAAAAACGTTTGCAACCGTCTTATGCAATACATACAGTATTATTACATACAGTACATGCATGTTGCACAAAAATATATTTTCAAATCTTCTTTCTTTTTAATCTAAAAAAAGGAACTTTGAACAAGACTTGAAATGAGAGCGGAATAAGGCAATATAAGTAATCACAGGTTTTAAACTGCATTTTCGACATCATGTTCCAATCCTTATTTTAGTGGAAGTGAAGGAATCTCAGGTGCAAGAGAAAACTGCAGTACTTTGGTTCTACTTTTAAACAATGAAAATATACAATGTTCATATACGTGTGTCACATAAATGGAACAGTGTTAATGCTAGCGTTAATGCTAACTACATAAATGTTGGCACAGGTGTGTATTTTTATTGGAATTTTACTATTTCACCCCCCATTTCCTTTACAAAAAAAATAAATAAAAAAATCTATGCAATTTTTAAGACCAGGGCCATTTAAATTTACAATCGTGCAATCTTTGTTAATAGGCTTTCATTCTGTTGGCAAGGCTACAAAAATCATATTTTTACTATTTTTTTACCAGATGGTGCCATTTTCTCAGGTTTGACCTCACTTTATACCTGTTTTCTGTTTATGCATATTATAAAGCCAATTGGATAATATATCTGCAGCAAAAACTGTGTGGGTGTGTTAGTATGGATTTCAGAGTGTGGTGTGTGTGTGTAATAAAGAAAATTGTGTGTTTTTATGGAAAAAGGGCAAAAAACTATTATGTACACAGTCCTGTTCAGTGTCTATGCTGTGCTTCTATGCCTGTCTCTTGTATTCATTAATGGATAAATAATCAATTAAAAAAAAAGTAATTTATACCTGTATGATATTACGCTGTAGCCACATTGGACCAGCGGTATTGAAAATGAATGGATGTATGGCTGGATGGATGATTCAGCTGTGGGCGCCATCTTATAGTCAAATGTGGGAATTCATTCGGCATGCGACTTTCACAGTGCATTATGGGTATTCTCTAGCCGTTGAGCGTACACCAGTTACTCGTTATTCCGGTGCATTGAATGAGTGCACTCGATAACGTCCACTACGATTTCGGACACCACTACAAACGGCTGTCCCGTTGGGTATAGGGGGCAATTTTGGACACAGCCTTAGTCTCTGGAGGGCCACTGATCAGCAGAGTTTAGCTTCAACCCTAACTAAACACACCTGATGCAGCCAAGTCAAGGTCATGTATACTGACCCAACAGCATATCTTCGAAACTACAGCCAGTCAACAATTTTTGCTCTCAGTGACCCAGGATTAGTTAAGTTTCACTACAGCCGAAGACATTTTTCCTGAGCACTAAATTAGTATATATGAATCTAAAGTATTTCTGAAGGATCATGTGACACTAAACACTGGAGTAATGACTGTTGAAATTTCAGTTTTAACATTTAATTATGCTCCTTTTATACCCAATCACAATAACCTCACCTATTACCAGTTCACCTACTAACTGTGGACTGTTTCAAAACAGTTTATCTAGGATATTCTATAATCTTTTCACTTTTATTTTGCCTCTATGCCTGTCCCAACTTTTTTGAAATGTGTGTTGAAGCCATCAATATCATAATTGATTTATATTCACAAAATACAATTAAATTTGTCAGTGAAAACATTTGAAATCTTATCTTTGTTCTTTTGCCAGTTAAATATAAGGTCTTATCAAGATAATTAACAAAATCGCAGATTCTTGAATTTATTGCATTTTACATAATGTCTCAACTTTTCTGGGAATGGGGCTATATAAGCTAGCTCACACTCCTCCAATAAACACTAATGAGAAGTGCAAATCAACCAGAATTAACCCTATAAAGCCCACTGTATCATCTTTTATACAAACAGTCATGGTCATAATTATTGGTAAGTATGATCAAAGATGCCTGAAAAAAATAAATCTGCAATGTTTATCCTTGCATATTTTGCAAAAATCGAACCCTTCATTGAAGTAAAAAAAATTAAAGTAGGGGGTAAATCACATTATGAAATAAATGCTTTTCTTCAAAACACGTTGGCCATAATTATTGGCACCCTTTTATTAGATACTTTTTACAACCTCCTTTTACCAAAATAACAGCTCTGAGTCTTCTCCTCTAATACCTGAAGAGTTTGAAGAACACCTGACAAGAGATCAGAGACCATTCCTCCATACAGAATCTCTCCAGATCCTTCAAATTCACAGCTCCATGTTGGTGCTTCTTCTTTTCAGTTCACTCCACTCATTTTCTATAGGGAGTATACTTGAGAGATATTTTACTCAATATTATTTTACTATTTTTTTTTTTATTTTTTATGAAAGATCAAAAGGATAAAAGTAGCAGATTTATTTTTACAGCCATCATTTATCATATTTACCAGGGGTGCCAATAATTCTGGACATGACTGTACATTTCAAAAGTTATAACTTCATCATAACATGATCAAAACTTTTCTGTAAAATGTGTTGTATAGTGAGCACCTTTTACCATATGATTGATAGTTCATATATAGCAAGTCATTCTAAAAATCTCCACCGTCAGGTTTGGTAGACGTGTCTTTTTGCTATGTAAATGTAAGAATAACTTTTATATTGTTAATATTAATAAGGTAGGTTTACTTGATTACATTTTTTAAAATAGAAAAAACATGTAAAAATGTGAGTATAAAAAAATTACACATTTATTTCTACATCTCTCAATCTATGTATTTCACTGCATTATATGATTTGCCCACCACAATTAAAACAAAAGAGCTTAGAATAAAAGCATTTAATTATCATCTTTTTTAAGACATATTATTGGGAGACATAGAGTGCTAACTGATGTTTATATGCAATATGCATTTTATTTTCTATGTAGTAGTCTGCTATACAATCTCATTGATTTTCATTACAAGCTATCAAAGATTAATTTAGCATTTTTAAGCCATATAAATAAAAGGTATTATTTTTCTAGGTATTATTATATGTCAGGCTTTACAGGGTTAAACAAGATGTGGTTGTCTTTCATGTTATACTAGATTGGATGTAGAGGTACATGCTGGGGCTTGTTATGAATGGCAAGTTTCATATTGAGAGAATAGGGGGTATTTTTTTGTCTGGGATATACAGAACAGAAACTAAAAGTCGTCATCTGCATATCTAAGCTTCCTCTTCTCTGTAAGCATGCAGGCCCATCTCTGTAGTTCACAATCTAAATAAGACCCTAGAGATCTTCTATAAAGGTTGTTGTCTGGTTCATGTCCGGTTGAGAATTGGATAGGCCTACCTGTCTAAGGTAACATTTCTGTGTAAAGGCAGGTGTTAAATGACAGGCAAGAAAGCTCATCGAAGGGATAAAAGACAAAAAAAGAAGAAATTCTCTATTATTAGCAGAAATGGATTAAACTTATTTGAAAAGGCAAATGACATGTCTGTATTGTTTGTTGTTATTATTGGTGCCTTGCTGAAGCCTTTAAAAAGATATAGGTCACTGCAAATATCAAGAAATAGCCTATCAAATGTACCATTAAAAATCATAAATTCTTTTGGTTCTTTACAGTATCAGGTATGCCACGTTAGTCATTTAATGTCATGCATGTGACAATTTTATGACATTATCCGCATTGCTCAATGACTCACCTGTGGTCGATAAGACGGTGCTTGCAAAAAACAAAGACGAGGTAAAGTCCCAGTTCCAGCTGGCCGATGCGTTGTTGAGAATAGACACCCCATAGTTGCTGGCCTCCAGCGCTTTGGACAGAAACCTCTCCAGCCGCTCCTCGGACAGACATTCGTGCTCATGGAGGAACTGCCGTTTGATGCCTCTGAGCTGCTGGCGCAGGAGGTCTTCATACGGCAGCTCCACCGACGAGAACACCACCGCACCGAATATGAGATAGAGAATATAGCCGAGCACCAGAAACATAAAATACCATGCCGATTTGTTACTCTGTATCAAGCGCACACACGAATTGCCAGCGAGGGATTGGAGCATCTTCAGTTTTCCTATTAGATCTTATGTTGGGGATGTCGGGCCGCGTGGTATAGATGCGTTTTAATGCTCTCGATTAAACGAGTGGCTCCGAGTGCATCGAGCTCAGCGCCGCGTACGGGGACGTGACGTCACTGGCTCTCGCCCACCAGGTAACATCAAGAGAGGAAAGAGCATCAAATGACTGTCTGTGACGAGTTTAATACCCTTCTACTTGCATCATTGTTGCAATCTCAGGCAGATGATGAAAACTACTAGGCCTATTTGCTATTGTTACTGTGGAAAGATGGAAATCGAGGATTTTGGTTCCAATAATGATCCTTCTGCTTGTTTTGAGAAAGAAATATTTCAAACTAATAATGAGTCTGCTGCCAGCGATTGAATCTCAATTATATTTCAACTGAACAGAACACCATAAATCAATGTATTGTCTACAATTCTTGCAAAGATTAGGCTGTTTATGTTTTTCCCCAAACCCCAATCTAATCAATGCAATCCAACAATTGGTCCTAATGTCCATATCAAGTAAAAAATACTCAAACTCATAAAGTGGTTGTAACATTTATTTATTTATGCAACGCAGAGTAATAGGGGAATAAGACTATGGCTGTGTTCGAAATTTCTCCCTATATACCCTTAAATAGGGCATTATTTGAGGGCATAGCCATTTGTAGGGGAGTCCGAAACCATAGTGAATGTTATCGAGTGCACTAATTCAATCCCACAAATAGCTTACACCGCAATAACGAGTGTACAATGTACGCTCAACAGCTAGCTAGAGAATACCCATAATACACTGTGAGAGTCACGCGCTGAATGAATTCCCGCGTCCCGCCCGCAGGTGAATCCATCCACTTTCCAAACCACTGGTACAGCGTAATATCATACAGGTATGTATTTTTTAAATTGATTATTAAATTTTTTAATTACGGGTTATACATGCTAGTTTCAAGATAAATCTTTTCATTACTACTGGACCTGCCTGCTAGCTACGTTTCAAAGAATTATTAAACAGCAAGCACAATATGCAAAAGCGGCAGCCCTTCCAGCACACTCAGTGTCCGAATTCACTTGCTTGTTTTCATTCACACCTTCAAGTATTAGGGAATAGCGAATGAGAGTATAGGGGGCGATTTCGAACACAGCATATTTTGTTGATTCAATGAAATGAACCATGAGAGTCGTTAGGTGTGGTTGACTTGAAGTGGTGCTGCGCAGACAAATCGGTGTATTACATCAAAGTAACGCAAGAGTGATTGAGCCGAAATTATACTCATTTTTTGCACAGTTGAACGCACAGCCTTGCAAAGTATACTTATTTTGACTCGTACATGTACAAAGGCATTCGACGCATGCACAGTTTCTCTCGCCATGTAATAACCCATGTAAATACTGCTAAAAAATGAAATGCGCAAATCGCGCATATATACACCCTGCACGTACAAAGTACGCAAGGTTACAAAAATCCGGCGGTGCATGTTCAGTATGTGCGTACTCTGACCCTTGTGTACATGCAAAAAGTGAAGTACTCTGGCCTTTAGAGAAAAGACAGCTTGTGACCCGTAAACCAATCTAACTCAGCCATCTTGAAGGGCATCTCAAATCTCTAACTGCACTGCGACTCTGCGAGGAAGCTTCCTGAGAAGTCATGAGTGAGGATGCACAGGTGTATCCTTCCCTTGCATCCAAAGGGGGTGAAACTAAGACGCGAGGAAACGAAATGAGGATGCACAAATAAGAAGTAAGAAGCACATCCTGGCTGCATCCGAAGTCGCATACTTTCCCACTACGTATATAGTAGGTCAACAGTTTGTGACAAAAGAAGTAGGCCTATGTCCGAATTCACAGCACTTATAAAAAGTAGGCTAAACCGAACAAAATAATACATGCATTACATGCATACTATACACATTCATAGAAATATCTTTTTTAGAGGTCATGAAGTAATAACTTATTCAAAATAAATACCTTCTAAAAAAGTATGCAAATTCGGACGCAGCCCTATTTTTCCAGGATCGGACCACTTTATTGTATGTTTTGCTTCACTAAAAATATTTGTTTCTGTTTTTCTATTCTATTTATTTTTTCTAAACATAAAAATGCATGCCTAACGTTTTTTTGAACTCTCACAGTAACATGTATGACCTCTCGTTTCATCATGCAGTCTAGTCGAGACTTTAACCCTGTGGAAATAAAGATTTATAAGCCTACTGATAAACACAATCTAACCTGTCACACATTACAAAATATGGCCCATATTCTCTACACATAACTGTGACAGTTTTATTCTTTTTTATGGCCTTATTTCTTGAAGATGATGCAGACACATGCAGGCGACTGTTTCCAAGGTAACAGCCTGTGGTTGGTGAGGTAGTGAAATCTGGGTCTGGTTGGCCAGTTGGAAAAAGCTTCCCTCTTCATTCACCACTTTTAGATACACTTCCTCAAAAAAAGGGTGGACAAAATTATAATTTGTAGAGGAAAAAGGCGCACAATGCCACAAAATGACTTGAATCAGTTTCTTTGGGACAACTTCATTGCTTTGAAATTTCAATGTTGAAATCTCTGGCAATGCTGTTGTAGCAGTTTGTACTTTAAGGTGACCAGATGTATGAAATGGAAACCAGGGACAATTGCTATATGAGTGGTCAAAATACCACTGAAAAGTAATTTGCTATTATCTATTAATCAAAAATACAGATGTCTTCAGGTCAGGAGTATTATCAAACGTGAAGTTTAGGGCAGATCGGACATTGTATGAGTTACAACAACTTCATGTTTCGTGGCATTGATCGCATACATTAGCTCTTAGCAAAGTGTTGCATGATTTAAGGTGTTTCTAGCATGTTTGGTACTTCATGGCATATTTAAATGAGTTTCTTGGAGTGAATTACAGTGTAAAGCATGCCATTTCCTGTTGCTTGCAGGTGGCGCTTTGACTAACTTTATACTGGCATGTAGATGTCTTCAGGCTAGGATTATACGTTTGGAGCAGACTTGACATTGTATGCCTGACTTACAACAGCTTCCTATGTCATAGTGAAACCTTTTGTGAAACTTTGTGAGGCCGCCACGGACACGCCCTTCAGCAAAAACTGAAGGTCTTCGCAAATTAACATCATCAAGGCCTTAAGATTCGAATGAACAAACATCATGTTGTTTTGGTTAAATCTCAATGAGGAGTTAATCACAATGTAAAACAAAGCATTTCCTGTTGCCCGCAGATGGTGCTATGACTGTAACTAAATATTGACATGTAGATGTCTTCAGGCCAGGACCCTGATAAAACGTGAATTTTGGAGCTAATCGGAAATTGTATGCCCGAGTTACAACAACTTCCTGTTTCATGGCGAAACATCAAACTTTGTGAGGCCACCAAGGACATCCACTCCAGGGAAAACTCAAGATCTTCGCAATTTAAAGGGTTACTTCAGCGATTAGCATTAAGCTTTGTATCAGGAGAAACCCGGGAGTATTTTCGAATTACCTGAGAGGAGAGAATTATGTATTTTATTTCTGGAAAAAATCCTCAAATTACACAAATATCATCATTTTGCATCATCTGAGGAGTTTATGGCCAGAGGCTAAAGACTACAGCCAGCAGAGGGCGCTATTTCCGCATGTTTTCGACATCGCACTCACAGCATTCGGCTCGGGGAGCTGCGGAGATTCATGTAAATGTAGAGCAAAGTGAGTGTTTCAACTTTTCAAATGAATTCTTATGAAAGTTAAGCTTCCAAAGACAAGAACTGAAAATGCTCCAGACTGAATACGCGCTGTGATGTTATCCCACGGCCGTGAATCCCGCGATTACCTCAGCTCATGTAATGAACGTAATCTGACTCCTGCAGCGTTTGTGCTGTGACACTCAATTGGCTCACTCACATTATATTGAACAGAAACGTTCAGTTTTTAATTGTAGTGTCTCTAACAGAACTGATTTTATGAAAATGAACGCGGTGGGCAAGTGATCCAGTTATCCAGTAGCCGTGCCTAGAGTGGACTCGTATGACAGTGAAGCAACTGCATTCTGGGAGTTGTTGTCTTTCATCCCTATGAGACAAAAATAAATGTTCTGTCTTTTCTCAGTCTAGAAGGCACCAAATTCAAAAATAATTTAACATTTCTACTACATAAATGACCCAGTTTAAATTCAGATTCATCTTCCCTTTAACATCACCAAGGCCTTTAGATTAGACTATGATGTATAAATATGATGCTGATCTGATTAAATCTGTAGGAGGAGTTTGTTAAAGTACAACGTCTGGAAATGGCAAAAACTACAACATTTTTGCAGAGACAACTCAAATTATCTCACTTCCTGTTGGGTTTTCAGATTTTGCACCCAGGGTCTTTTTTGTAGGTATTGGGCTGTTACATGTGTGTACCGAATTTCATACTTGTATGTCAAATTGAAATTTTAATTGAAATTTTGTAGGTGGCGCTATCGAGCCATTTTGCCATGCTTAATTCTGAAACCTATACATTTTTGCCACTTCTGATGCGTGTGCAAAGTTTCATGAGTTCTCAAGCATGTTTAGGCCCTCAAAAATGTGATTAATTTGGGAGAAGAATAGGTTGAGAAATTCCAATAGGATCCTCACACCATTGGTGCTCGGGCCTAACAACATAAATATTATGATTAAACTTTTTCATAAATATTTAAACATTTTATAATTGTAGCTTATTTAACCCTAAAATGGTCAACGTATCCTGGGGTATACAAACATTTGAGAGGCTGTGGGGAGAGGAAGGGAAAGTAGGTATCATTTCTTGGTTTCATGTTGAAAGGGTATTTGTTATGACTACAGGTGCTGTTCAAATAATTAGAATATCATCAAAAAGTTGATTTATTTCACTAATTCCATTTAAAAAGTGAAACTTGTATATTATATTCATTCATTACATACAGACTGATATATTTCAAATGTTTATTTCTTTTAATTTTGATGATTATAACTGACAACTAATGAAAATCCCAAATTCAGCATCTATGATCAGCACCTGTATTTATATCTGTAAAGGCAAATCTACTCATCTTCAGACAAAATTAGCCTAGATATATTTCACATATTTACAATATTTGGAGGGGACTTCAATGTTTAAAAAGTTGTTGTTAAGCATTAGCTTATTACATTTATGTTGAAATTTTTATGAATAAAATATTTACATTTTTCATAATCTGTCTGTAAATGTTTGTATCCCCCAGGATATGTCACCCCTTTACTCAACAAAAAACATTTTCAGCAGTTTTGGTCATATTGATAATTTATAGGCCCTAGAAATTTGTGTATTAAATATGATACAGTAGGCTATACATATTTATAAATATGCATTATGCTTATTGTTCAACAGAATTTTAAGAAGAATGTTTAGTTTAAGTTATTAAATGTTTTTAAAAAAATTGGCTAAAATGTTGTAACACGCATTGCCAAACCAGCATTTATTTTAATTTGAGATTCATGTTCTGAACTCGTTTTTGCAATAAATACACCAGAGAGGAAAGGGTTAAATGAAATGCTGAAGCACTAGCTATTTAAACATTAGCATAATGAACGCAGTACTCATCTTTCATCTCCTATCGTGCAGATCAGATTGGACGAATCCAAAAAACAACCGCATACATGTCCGTGTAAGAGTCCACTCTTCAAAATGCATCCCACTTTTTAATCCAAAACAACGAAAAAATAAGGAAAAAAACAAAAAATACTCCTTTGTTTGCATGAGCGTTTTGAGTTAGAGTAATCAATCGTGTCCATTTTCAATGAAATAGTGATTCAAGTCCGTTTCTGACGACCTCCCCTGTGCTGTGGACTCTTCCTGTCACGTTAAACTCCCCCAGGTCTCTCTGCTTCAATCACAGGCTTTCTGAGGAGTCATTACACAGAGTTGCCGCATTACTCGCTCCGCCAGCTGTCAATCAAAGCGCGCATGGTTTTCGTTGGATAAAAGGCAATGCCTAGCCAATGCCTTGCCGGCAAAGGTTTGATTGACGGACGTCAACTAAGGCATTATCTTACGTTGTGTTTGGAAGCATTATTGGTGAATATGCCTCTAGTCACAATCTCCATAGCAGCCAGGCGCCTGCCAGTCATATTGCGCAACACTGCAGTGGAGCGCGCAGGCTCTATGACAGACTGTTTTTATAAACTAAATGAGTTTTTTACTCTTTAAAATTTTTGTAAATAGTTCATTTAGTTTTACAGTAACTGTAAATTAATCATAATCAGCTGTTTATTGCAGATTTATTTGAATAAAAAACTACTCTTTACAATTACAAATGTTCTAAAATAAAAGGCCTTTTGGAAAGGACGCCTAGTCTTTTCTTGATATAAAAGCTTACAGAAGCTACATTTTTGAGAGAATCATCCTCAAATTTGAATCAAAACATGATCAGACATTCAGTTTTATATTATGGTTAATTTCAGGACCTCAACATTAAAATCTCATAATTTTTTTCCTAAGTGAATAATAATAAAAAAAAAACGTGAGTCACTTTCATGTATATTTACATGTATATTACTCTGTTCATATACAACTTTGAGCTATTATGACTCTTGGGTAACACTATTTGAAGTGTCTAGTTTAAAATAAGAGCAGATTTATGAATATAGACCATAGGGTTTAAGAGCTGCAGACATTTTTCATTTGGGTATGTCGTTTTCAGAACATTTTCAAAAGTGGGGGCTGGTTAAGAGGTTAAATCTTACTTTCCTTATTTGGCCTTGTTATTTTCCATTCAATGCATAATTTTAGCAGAAAGTGTGTATTCTGCAAATTTATTTGTTGCATGTGTAACTATTTAAGCCTAGTTTAGTTAATATGTGAGGAAATGACTTCGTTGTGACTGCAGAACTTTTGGGGAAAGATTAAAATTCTGCATAACAATTCCACGCTCCGTTGAGACGCTTTTATAAAGCAGATACAAACATTAGGCTATTACTTTTATTTTAACATGAATAGTATGTTATTACCTTGAAATGTTATTACCGTGCTTCATGAAGTAGAATCAGCATAGCTCGCAGCGCCATCTGTTGCTGAACATAATCACTACACGATCTCTATAACCAGCTGATGTGCTGTATTTTGTTCGGGCTTTTTTTGCTGTGCATTTGCGGGTTTGTCTCTAAACGAGCTGTAAAACGGGTACATTTCCTGGGTCCAGCTCCAGTTCTACGTAACTATTATTATCATCTTTGCCAGGCTGTACAGAGTCTAAAAGGCTGTTCTATATGATAGTGTGTTATTTCAGGATTCTATTTAAATTCTATATTGGGAATATAAACCTCTGAGCAGTAGACGTTAGATGAGGTGGATTGCAAAATGTTTGTTTACTGCTGGTACAATCAGTACAGATGATCATTTTGCACAAAGTGGGATTGGATCTGTGTGTTGCAACATTTCAAAGTAGACTTTGAAGAGGACAAATCACCCTATATATATCAGATTAGTAATCAGTCAGTACAGGCTTTAGAGTGTCATTAAACGTCTAGACTGCAACAGTGTTTCTCGTCAAAGTTGACTGTCTACTTCAAGCAACGTTTTTGTATGCCTGATTTTTGTATCATGCATAAAATTATGACCACTATATGACCATTATTCCTAATATTGTGTTGGTTCCCCTTTTGCTGCCAAAACAGCCCTGACCCGTCGAGGCATGGACTCCACTAGACCCTGAAGGTGTGCTGTGGTATCTGGCGCCAAGATGTTACCAGCAGATCCTTTAAGTCCTGTAAGTTGCAAGGTGGGGCCTTCATGGATCGGACTTGTTTGTTCAGCACATCCCACAGATACTCGATTGGATTGAGATCTGGGAAATTTTGGAGGCCAAGTCAAAACCTCAAACTCGTTATTGTGCTCCTCAAACCATTCTTGAACATTTTTGCTTTAAGGCAGGGCACATTATCCTGCTGTAAGAGGCCACAGCCACCATGGAAACCCGTTTCCATGAAAGGGTGTACATGGTTTGTAAATATGCTTAGATAGGTGGTACGTGTCAAAGAAACATCCACATGGATGCAGGACCCATGGTTTCCCAGTAGAACATGCCCAAAGCATCACACTGCCTCCGCCAGCTTGCCTTCTTCCCATAGTGCATCCTGGTGCCATGTGTTCTTCTCCAGTTAAGCGACACACACGCACCCGGCCATCCATGTGATGTAAAAGAAAACTTGATACATCAGACCAGTCCACCTTCTTCCATTGCTCCGTGGTCCAGTTCTGATGCTCATGGAAAAATGGCGCCACTTAGTGGGAAAACTTAACACAACACAAAGACACAAAAAATATCTATATTTGAATTTTGATTAAGCAAAGTAGGCTTCAGCTCTCAAAATGTTGATCTCTCAGAATGTTTGGCCACACACACACACACACACAAAACTTAAGAAAGAAAAATGCTTTGTTGTATTTACACTTTCTGCTATGAACTGTAATAGATTTAGTAATAGATTTGAGATATTTTACTCTCTTAAACAGGATTTTTATTTGAACATTTTTAAACTCCAATTTAAACCACAGCAACATAATTGTCTGTGATGTGGTGTGATAATGAAAGAAGGAATTCCTGCTCAACTGGATTTTCATTGGGATTGTGCATGCTTGAGTTTAAAAGGTCGTTCTAATTGACTAACAATTGCAATTATTAAATAATTGTCAAAGACAAAACAATAGAGCGTTAAAAAAGGCTTAAATTTATGACCCAGGCAATGCAAATTATTTAATTTTGCATATTTGCCTCTTGTTTATTCTTGCCATTAAAAATATAATCTGTGTGACCTGTCCAGTCTTGTGTCCTGGATATGACACTCTCCTCTCAGTCTCTATCCTGGTTCAGTTTTTACCATTTACCATATCCTGGTTCAGTGAGTTTCTTGATCTCTGCACAAACCTCCCACTGCACCCTGTTTTGTTGTTCTCTCATTCTTGATCTGAATCATGAATTGACCTCCAAATACCTGTGCAGCTCTCATCAGGATCAAGCTGTGCTCTAAGGCAGCTAAGTTTCATACCATTAGTATGAATAGCTGCCCCTCCTACTTACAGTCAATTGAGCTGTACACCTTTCCCTATTTATTAATATAGCTCTGTTTTTCTAACAAGACCTTGTTTTCCCAATGTTTCAGTAACACTTGAGCAAATCTATCAAAATCAATGCAATTAAGACTTTTCATTTGAACAGTTACAGCATCCAGAGAAACTGCAAATTTAGAAAACGCTTAACAGAAAAATAATGCATGTATATTAAAATATAGACCTATGAAAATATATGCATTCAAGTGTATGGTATTTCTAACCATGTATCTACTGTTTATTTCATTAAATTAATCACAAAGTAATTTTACGTGTAAATTTACAAGTAAATCTCAAAATGTGATTATTTAACAAAATTAGATATTATGTCTACATACAATTTAATTTGATATCAAATTAAAATGTATGAGTAAATTTAATTTGATAATTTTATGGGGATGCTGTGAATGCTAAAAGCTGTGAATAAATGCAACTTCTATCAACAGTGGCTAAACAATCTACCCTTTTGAAATATATAAAAAAGTCTTTATTGTGATATTAAAACCAACAAAATTCAAATAAACAAAATAAACTGGATGAAATTAGATCATGTAAAATCATGCTAATGTGTGTTATTAGCTATAAAATATAGCTAATAATAATTAACTATTATTAAAAACTGAAAAATATTAGGTTATTATACATTTTTATCATGTGTACCGAACTTTGAGCTAACATTATGAATGAAACACGTCCTTTAAATGTGTGCTTTATAAAAGTGCATTATTTTTATTTTACGTGATGTGCACAAAGCATTCATGCGCCCCTGTGTCCTAGAAACATGCCAAATCTGGGATCTTTTGTGAGGTGTTTTTTTCTGCAGTTCCTGTGTGCGTCTGAACGGGGCGGCCGTGATCCGGTCGGTCGCAGCGGGTCTGGTGTACTGCACGAGCTGCCGTAGAGTGTGTGTCACTCCCTCATCAGCGGCTCGCTGGAAACATGGCGTCAGTGCACACACGGGCGAGCCTCAACTCTGCAGACGGATAGAGAAATAAAGTGTGCACCGGGACTCATTTCATACATCAGTCTTTGCAAAGTCGACCTCTGTTTTCCTGGACATGTTTTGATTCATGCACGGGTGAAAGGAGAGCCATCCCGTCGATTCACAGCCGGTTATGGAGCCTCCGGATGAGATCAGGTAAGAGAAGCGCATCAGAACCAGTGCGTTCGTGTTTGCGACTGTGTGTCTGCATATATGTGTGTGTGATCACGCAACTACACAGCCGGGATTCAGGACACGCCGCCAAATAGTGCACCCGTTGAGTCCGTATTGGGAGCGACTAGAGCGCATGCGCTGAACAACTAGTGGGGGAAACGAGTCATTTCCGCGAATCGTTCGTTTCAACGGAACTTCTTCAGAAATAGACACTCATATTTCATGTTGTATAACATGACCCGTTTAATACGTTTTAAATATATATTTATTAATAAACGTGTTTATTATTGCAATGCAATTTCCTGTGTTACTGTTCAGTTTGTTGCTGCCATGAGTAAGTTAGCTATTTTAATAACTGGCTTAAACTTTTTTTGTATGGACGTTGACAACTCGTTAATATTTGTTAAAATTGCATTGCCCCACCAGTCGAATACTCGATTAACTCCAAATGTTTAAATGCATCTCATTAAGAGTCATCTAACTTATTAGGTGCTTCTCATTTCTTATTTGTGTATCCTCGTTTTTTTTTCTTGCTTCCATTCCTCGCGACTCAGCTCCACCCCCGTAGGGTGCAAGAAAAGAAAATGAGGACAGAGTATAGACTGGGGCAGAGGAATCGAAAGAAATTTTATATTGGAATATTCTTGATCCCCTGAGTTTCACTTAAAAGCGTCATCAGCTGCGCTCTTATGTTGTTGAAGTTTGGTTATGTAAGAAATCCATAATAAATAATCAAGCATGATGCCCTGTTGAAATATGTGACGTGTGGTTTATTTAGAGTGTAAAGCTTAAAGCGTAAATTACAATTATTGTGGCAGATGTGTTAGATACGGTCGTTCGCATACACCTGTGCATCCTCGCTCATCTCCTCTGGAAGCTTCCTCGCCTCATTGCATTGATGCTCGTTTCAAACCTATAAAAGAAAGCAATGTTGAAGGACATCTCAATTGCCTTCAACATGGCTTTCTTGGTTTGAAACGTGCATCAATTTGAGTATTGGGAAGCTCACATTATTTACTGATGCCTTGCGAGTTCTCTAATTAATGAGTTGACTTGAGAACAGATTCAGTCCAGTTCATATCGTTTCAACCGAATCATTGAAAAGATCCGACTCACTAGAATGATTCACGAATTGGGTATCGCTTCAACTCGCTTCCTGCCAGAAAGTGATCCCGCTTTGCAGCGCAACACTAAGCATAATTTTCACATTAAAGTTGCAAACTTTTATTTTGTACAAGAATTGAAAATAGTTACCTCAAAGCAACCGTATGCAGGATTACATCTCTTCCTGAGGGAGAAACTCTGCGTTAATGGAAACAAGCAGACCTGTGGGAAAGGTAAAGAGATTGTGCGTCTATGTGCAAGATCATTGTACTCCGCTAGCGCGCGAGTTATGTACACTGTCCCTCTCTCTTTCACTTTCGGCAGTGTGCCTTTTAAAGTTTATGGGCTGTGTACTATTTTTTTTCAGTGTATTGTTATCCGAACCGAACTCGATCTCCGGGTGTGATTGATTGGAAATTTTCAGATTGTCGGTGTAATGTTTATTTGCATCATTCCTCGAGTGCAACTTGAGTTGCACAGAGCTCTAACAAACATCACACACTACGAGTAAAGTTGGACGTTGGTCCGATATCAGATATGAAGCAACGGTCGTGATTTGAATATAAAATTTCCAGTCGGTACATCACGAGTCCTGTGAGTCAGATTGACACACACTCCCTTAGTGAGTTGGTGAAATGTTTGATTTGCCTTTCCCAGAAATCACCTGTCTGCGCTCAACTGAGCAGAATTTCTTGGATTTGACGTGCAGCCTCTGATTCTGGGAATTTAGTTTTTTTGTTGTTGTTGTTTTTGGGGAAAGCATTATTTATTCACTGATGTTTCGAGTTCTTTGAGACCTGTGTGCACTTTACAGATTGTTCTGGCATCTTATTTTCCCTCATATCTCTTGTTGGCCTGTGGCCATATTTCTTTTTTGCAGTGCATTATTTGCTGTTATAAATGATGTTCAACCATACTGTCCTCCGGCATTTGAGTCCTTTTGTATAAGATCAGGTTTAGAAAGTGTTGTTTGCCCACTGCCATGTGCACAAGGCTTTAGCTGATAAAGCTCAGTGGAATGTTCTGCTGGAGTGTTTTCATAGTTTTGTCTCTTGTGACCCCACGCAACGTCACTGAAAGTGTTTGCCCTGAACGCCCTGCGACAGCTTCTCAAGAATGCCTTGTTGTGTCTCTTTTCCTGCTTCTCCCCGCCCTTCCTAGCAATTCTTTGTGATAAACTGCTTTTATTGGTAAGTGGTAAGGAAAGAGATTACTTGCAAGATCAGAGATTTGTTGTGCATTTAAGTTCTTGTTTACTGTGTGTGCAGTTCATTTGAACTGGGACACTATGAGGTGAACTTTAAAACCAGTATGCATAGCATTTAGGGTGAAATTGCTTAGTGCAACAAGGATGTATTTCTTGGCTTTTTGTGGTGACTTAAGGTTAAATGGTTGCCTCTGAACTTTTTTGAAAACCTTAGTATGTAACGTATGTTATTCAGTAATGTCTATGATCACTGTGCAAGCAAGCTATTTCTTCATGATGGTTGCTGAACATGCAAAATCGATGTTTTGACGTTTTACGTCATTGTATATCACACTGTAAATCCTATCCCTGTTCATTTATGACCACAAGCATGCCTCAATTCCAGGATGTGGTGCAGTAAAAGAATGTTGACCTCACGTCCTGGAGGCACCCATGGCTGGAACTCATTAATTTATTTCTTTGCACAGTCCATGGTGCAATGCTTCAGATTGCTGTCAGTCCCAAGTCTTTTCTGACTTTTGTAGAAATATCATTTCAGCCATTGTTAAGTAGGTTCATTGGCCCTCATTTACAAAATGAATGCACGACAAAAAACTGGGCGTATGGCTGTTTCCAAACAAAACGTAATATGGATGTGAGAGGTGGTGGCTATGATCAAATCTCACGTCAGGTCTTTTAGTTATTTTTAATTATCGTGAACTGGCGTGCAGCATAGTAAATCTGGTGGAGGATTGTAATGAAAGCATTTTGTTTTTTCAGATTATTTTCCTGACCGACAATCGAAGCTCATTAATTAATCATTAACTGTTAAACGATAAGATTAGAATGTCAAATTAAATTAAATTAGGATAGATGTGTGTCTGTGACCCATTAAAATACCTTGCTTAGCTTTACATGCGCAAATAGCAGGATAAACAACTGTATGTTTGGATTCACGCATCCTCACATCCCGCACCTGCAGCGCTTGAATGGAGAAAAATAGAATACAATTAACTGTATAAAAGGAATAAAATAAATAGGACTACACAAAAATTTATTTCACTTAATTAAAATAATTAATAACCTATAAGCTACACTAGTTTTTGTGACACTTGCGTTAACATATTTTTTTTTCTATATATCTTTATTTTATTAAATCCAACTGATCACACAGGCACCTCACGCTCGCGCACACTCAGTGTACTTGACATTTCAGCTATTTATCATCAAAATAAAAATGCAGTCAAACATAAGTTACACCGCTCCATTTAAATGGTCCTCTGTAAAATTGCTTGCCCGGCTCCCAACCAAACACATTTTTGTGAAGGATGCTGTTTTACATGAATATTGGAACAGAAGTGAAGTACAAAGCCTTGTTTAGTTTAGCAAGCAACTAAATTTTATGTGGCAAATATGGAAACATTTGGATTCTTGCCAAAAGAGAGGTGAGCCTAATGCCGTTTCAGTTTTGCTTTAAAGAAAATTTTGCTTAATATTTATGTTGTTTATAATGAATGCCACTATAGCCTTATTTGTGTTTTATTTTATAGTTTAATTTGATAGCTACTTATTTTTCACTTGTTCTGTTCTGAATACCATTAACTTACATTTAATGGATTTGTTGTGGAGCTTGGGGAACTAAAATAGCCTAGGCTATTTCTGTAGGCCTTCTTCTGTCATGAATTACTCACCCTCATGTCGTTCATCTTAACTCAGAACTCAAATTAAGATGTTTTTGATGAAATCCGAGAGCTTTCTGACCCCACATAGACCACAGCACAATGACCACTTTCAAGGCCAAGAAAGGTAGTAAAGATCTCATTAAAATAGACCATGTGACTACAGAATTAAGCCTTCATTTTTGTTTGTTTTTTGCGTATTTTCGTCACTTCATAACATTAAAGGAACACTCCACAGTTTTTAGAAATAAGGCTTATTCAACTTCTTTCCTACATTTATGTGGGCAAATGCATTTTTGTCTCAGTACATGCATTGTTTTAGTTTGGCAGGGTCGCTGCTAGCTTAGCTTAGCATAATGAATGAAATCCTATGTTGCCAGCTAGCATGTCCTGAGTAAAAGTGATCCAAAAAACCCCCCACCTAATTACTTCCTGCGTATATACACAACGAATACAAATAGCGATGCAGATTAAAACTAGGCAATTTCCTTGGCAGATATTGACTTGGGACTATATTAAACTTGGTCATTGTGTTGCTGCCTATGTGGGGTCAGAATGAAAGCTCTCGTTTGGAACGACATGATGATGAGTTAATAATGACAGTAAGTGTTAAGTGCTTCTAAACCGTGAATTTTTAGGGGCGTGATAACGATTGTTTTCAGCTGCCGTATTTATCAACGTGCGATCATTCGTACGATGAGATTAGCGGCATACCAATGTTTCATGAATCACACACTTGAACCCTGTTGTAAGATGATTTCTGCGCTCAGATCTAGATCTATTTCTACATTAGATTGATAAAATGTCCCATAATGTTTAAAGTTAAGCTGCACGATTCTGGATCAACTGAGAATCAGTTATTTTGTTAATTTACTAGGGGCTAGTTTCTGACAAAATGTTAATTTCTGCAGTCTATTTAAAAATATTTTATTTAGATACTGAAATAAAAAAAATCTGTTTGAATGAATGATTCAATGAGGTATTGGCAAGGTTGACAAGCTTGGTGGTTTTTCATTGGTCCCTCATGCAACTCTCACTCCATGCTCGTATCTTAATCACACACACACACACACACACACACACACACACACACACACACACACACACACACACACACACACACACGTAATTCTGCCTTGCGGCCTCAAATGGTCATTATGTGGACACAGGAAATGATATTGTACAAATCTGTGGCATAGTGATGGGAAATAGAGCAAAGCTTGTTTTAAAATTAGAGGAAGTCTGCTTCAGCATTCCTGGAACTCACTTTTCATAATGTGACTTTGTGCTATTATTCACTTCATTCATCCACAGCCAACATCAGTCACTCCATGCTTGTATGTTGTATAGGCTGCAATTATAGCAGTGAATCATAGATCTAATTTTTGCCTATAGAGATCTTATTTAAGAGGCCAACATTTAACTTATCAAGCAACATTACTTTTATCTAGTTTGAGTCATGCAATTATAGGAAATGTGAAGACATTTTGTTTTCTTGCAGATATATTCTTTGCATGGAAGTGCATGTATGTTGTGATGAGGATGCAAATCAATAAAGCCGAAACCTCAAAGTGCTGCAATTGTGCTGCTTTTACAATGAGGAAAATTGCAGGGAGTCTTTCTGGATCTTGATAGGCTTGATAATACAGTTTAGTAATGGCCTGACTGCATTACTGTTGACTGCGCAGTACAACATAATTCTGGCAGCTATGTCAGGAACACCAGTTCACATTTACACATTTGTACACACATATCCAAAGCTGCAACAGTGCATTACATTTACATTTATTCGCAAAATATTTATTTTTTTGAAAAGTTACAAATCTCTAATATAAATTATGTAGTATAAATTCAAAGTAAGCTCCCAAACTTCCATCTACAGTTGATACATAGTTGTTTTCTCATTCAGGCTGTTCAAATAAATGGCTTGCGATTTAATTTGGCACTGCTAGTGATGCAAAGAAATTACCCAGCTCACTTTAAACTTTGTTTGTATGTTCAAACCCTGCATATGCAAAAACCATTACACTTATTCCTTGCATAGATTGCACCTTCTTGAATGTCAATTCCATGAAATCATCAGCTCAGAGAAAAACATAGGCCAGTGGAGTTGTTTACTAACAACTTTCTGGATATTTTACTTCTAGTGCTTGTGTGTAAAGGTCATATGGATGCATGTTTGGTACCTGGGCTGCAACTAACAATTTTGATAATCGATTAAAACATTTTTATTTCAAACAATAGGGGTATAATGATACACTAGTGCCATGGTTCGGTCCATATCACGGTTTTGGAGCCACGATTCGGTTCGGTTTGATTTGGTTTGGTTCTGTTTGCTGTGGAGGCAGGGTTCATGGCAGGGCACCAGCAATAATAACACCAGATTCACTTTTAACTTAATAATAACAACAATAATTTTACTTATTAACTAGGCTTCATGTTTTCTCTAGGGCATTTAGTATACCTGAGTAAACTAAAATAAAATAAATGCCAACACACTGTAGACTAGTGAGAAATAATCTACTCATTTTACCATTTACCATAATGTTTTTTTTTAAAGCACATTTATTTAATAAAAAGTGATGACACACACAAGTAATGTCCCACTTTAGCCTACTTAAAGGTAGCCTGGATGCCAGCCGAATGTAGCCCCGCCCACAACATTTTTTGCTCGGGCAATTCGGTCTGGACTCGATCCATAGAGGAGTAATTATGCCCGAACAGAAACAGTTTGGATCAATGAAATTGTCAGGGCGGGCTTTAGACGATGATGGACAGATGATAAACAGTAACGTAATCATCCACGTCATCAAAGGCGCTTTGGGTTGAATTTGCTCTTATCCTAAACGGAGAACTTGTTCGTATATGCATTCACCTTCACTATTTCTCTCAGAAACGATGATCGTGTTGGGAAGTACTCTGTGTATCCTTAAATTATTTTTTTACAACAATGGCAAAGATCGTTTACACTCATCTTTTCTTTCAATGGTACTTAATCCAGCGCACATGCAGACAGGGTTGCCAAGTTTTTTTGCAATTTCGCGCAATTGCTACTTAAAACTATATCCCAAATAATAGCTTTCCAGGTGGGGTTCTCCAGGAAAAAAAATTGTGTTTGAAAAAAAAATGTTATTTTGGCAAGTTTGCCTGCTAAAATTTGAATTCCTGGGTCTATATATCACATAATTGGGGTCGTTTCAACCAGCGGACATGGAGAAAAACACGGACTTGGCAACACAGAGCAGTTGAGTTCTGTTGACATTTGACAACTAACGTCACGCGTCGCTCCGTTGCTCTGATTGGTTGAAGGTCTATCCAATTGAGGTCTTGCCTGGTTTGGTTGAAACCCACCCCATAATCAAAGCCCAATGGAGCGGTATCAGACTCATATTCTGACTAGAATTGAGTATGACCACGTCAGGCTAACTTAAAGGTACACTATGTGGCTTTACCGTCCGCTAGAGGGCGCCTGTTCAAAACAAAGGCGTAGTTTGATGACGTTAAGTTTGAGCGCAGCATCTTGGGACATGTGGTCTTCACCTCACAGCCGGTGGAAAAGAATCGGGATAGGACTTGGGCAGAGATCATGTTCATGGATGCGATTATTAACTTTACTGTAGTATGAAGCAGAGCAGGACCGAGTGCTGTGGGAGCTGAGCAAGGCCACCGGAGCGATTGTTAAGCAAAACACACGCCTTGGATTTTTTTGGATATTTGACTGCCAAAATCCTACATAGGGTACCTTTAACAAACACATAGCTATATTGTATGAATATGACTAATACTGATGAATAAATAGGCCTATAAGTTAAAGCTATTAAATAGCGTTTTGTTAAAGCTGCTGTCCGTAACTTTTTTTGTGTTCAAGATCTACAAAAATTATATTATGATAATGTACAACATGACTCCATTTTTCAAACCGTGTTTTCAGGCCAGACAGGTAGGAACCGCTGTGGAGGAGCACAGTCCCTGCGTGTCTCGCCATAGACATAAAAAGAGAGAAGTAGCTCCGGCTGCAGTGTTCTTCCGCAAGACTCATGCAGTTCTGTTTATTAACCGCTAGAGCGCAAAAAGCTATGGACTGCAGCTTTAATACAATAAATGAATTAAAAAAATAAACACAATAACGTAAAGTAAAAAAAAAAATAGTGGCATTTTGGGGTTATGGGAACAACAGTTATACACACGAATACACAATACTTGATGAATTGTTCATGAAACATGAAAACTGCTCCTGATAAACAGAATGAACATCATACCTGCATGCCTTCCCAGCTCACACATGTCGAACCAGTTACGTGATTTATTGGTACTTTACTGCATTTTACAAATAGAGAACATAGTTTCTTTTTCTGCTTTATGAAGTGATATACAGTGCGCACCACCGCATTTGCGCATGTAATTGAAGTGCGTGTGCTACGAGGCTGAGAGATTTTCGTAACAAGCTACAAAAATGACAATGTTGCTGGGACTCCAAGGTAGCATTTAGCCAACCTGGCTAAATGGGGAAATTGGCTGTCTTTGCCCTTCCACCATGGAACTTGAGCGATCGATCACCCAAGTCACGTGACATGCACTTCGAAGACAAAAGTTAGTGTATATTTGGTAAATAATATTATAATAATATTTAGTAAAAGTATAGCTCTTATTAGTTGTTAAAAGTGTACAAATTACTATTTAATCAAATGTCAAGAAAGAAAAAAATTGTTGTGGCATAAGGTGAAGTGAGAGCTGGGCCGGGGCACGTTCGGTTTGACATGAGAGTATCGCGGTTCGTACTGTCAAGTCAAGTCAAGTCAACTTTATTTATATAGCGCTTTTAACAATGCAGATTGTTTCAAAGCAGCTTCACAGTGTTAAACAGAATATATTTCAATTATCATACAGTAACAATGTGGGCTTTAGATCAGTAATTAGATCAGTAATTTGGTCTATATGGTTAATTTAGTTTAATAATTAGATTTATTTTGGAATTTATTTGAAAAATTGTTTCCTGAGCAAGCCAAGCCAGAGGCGACAGTGGCAAGGAAACCAAAGCCCCATCAGGAGACCTAATGGAGAAAAATAAACCTTGGGAGAAACCAGGCTTATTCAGGGTGCCTGTTCTCCTCTGGCCAATTAACAGCGTATTATTATTCTGGCAATTTTAAAGGTCAGAGGTCATAATACATCTGAATATTCAAGAGATCTGAGGCAACACGCCGGAGACGGGTTTATTGAGGATGATGTATCGATTAAATAATTATTAAAAATAAATAATTTGAAATATCGCAGTCATTACGCCGGAGACAGGTTTTTATTGAGGTTGCAGTATTGATTAAACAATTACTAAAGTGTAATATTCGAAAGATCGCCGGCCACACGCTGGAGACAGGTTGTTTTCAGGATGACATATCGATTTAAAGAATTATTAAATAGGACTATTCAAACAATCGGAGTCATCACGCCGGAGACAGGTTTATTGAGGATGCCGTGTCGATGAGGCAGCAGGGGAGTCTAAATGACACGGTCTCTGCAGACACAGGGTCATGTGTTGGTCACATCTGGGTGCAGGTCCACCGTCTGATCTGGATACAGCCTGGATCCGTCTGACTGCAGTAGACCTCGGCATAAAACAGAGATACTAACATTAGCATAGATGCCATTCTTCTGATGATGTAACGAGTACATCAGGTGTTATGGGAAGTATTCCCGGTTCCGGCTGACATAGATAATGCAGCCTAATAATCATTTAATTGAAAAAGTGTTTTATGTGTATGCTATAGAAAAAAGATGTTTTTAGTCTAGATTTAAACTGACAGAGTGTGTCTGCTTCCCGAACAATGCTAAGAAGACTGTTCCAGAGTTTAGGTGCTAAATAGGAAAAGGATCGACCACCTGCAGTTGATTTTGATATGTTATCGGCTGGTCAGAGTTTAGAGACCGCAGTTGACGTGATGGAGTATAATGTGTTAAGAGCTCACTCAAATACTGGGGAGCTAAACCATTTAGTGCTTTTTAAGTAATAAGCAAGATTTTAAAATGAATGCGATGTTTAATAGGGAGCCAGTGCAGTGTTGACAGAACCGCGCTAATGTGTTCATACTTCCTGGTTCTAGTAAGAACTCGAGCTGCTGCATTTTGGACCAGCTGGAGTTTGTTTATTAAGTGAGCAGGGCAACCACCCAGGAGAGCATTACAATAATCTAGCCTTGAGCTCATGAACGCATGTATTAACTGTTCAGCATTTTGCATTGAGAGCATGTGCCGTAATTTAGATATATTTTTAAGATGGTAGAATGCAGTTTTACAGATGCTAGAAACATGGCTTTCAAACGAAAGATTGGTATCAAAGAGCACACCCAGGTTCCTAACTGATTACGAGGACTTGACAGAGCAGCCATCGAGGGTTAGACAGTTACTACTTGTGGAGCTTTTTTCTGAATTAAGTTGCAGGAAATTACTGATCATCCAATTTTTTATATCATCTATACATTCCGTTAATCTTGTGAATTGGTTAGTTTCTTCAGGGTGTGAAGAAATATAAAGCTGAGTATCATCAGCATAACAATGTCTAACGCCATGCTTCCTAATAATATCTCCCAGTGGTAGCATGTACAGGGTGAAGAGCAATGGCCCTAGCACTGAGCCCTGCGGTACTCCATACTGAACTTGTGATCGGGATGCCACCATCGTGATGCCACGCTCCCGTTGAGAGTCGACACACTAATCCTCTTCTATAGTTAAACTAAAAACTTTGCAGGGATTGCTCTGTAAATTAAATTGAGAGTATAACTAAAGCATATATGCTATTTTAAATACTGTATTCTATGCCAGATATATAGCCTACATTTTTAAATAAACCATTTCATAAGCATGCCTGTTTATTTGAGCACTTCCGTCAGTGAAACAACACACTACAGCTTGTAAAACATTTAAACGATTATCAGTTAATAATGGTAACATAAAGATTAAGACAATTAAATATTAGTTAAAAAAATATTTGTTTTATTTCCCCGCAAGGATGCGTCATGCTTTGAGATGAATGTGGGACACGAGCTGGATAGACTCCTTCTTGAATATCTTTGACTTAATGTTTTCTCCTGATGTTGCAAAGCAACACTTGTTGTAAAACGTCTGAAGAGCGCATTTGATCTTCAACAGGGTCAAGACATTTAGGCTGTGTTTGATTATGCACTGCCAGAGAAAACAAAATTAAAATCGGCTGTGTGTGTGTGTGTGCGTGAATTGCGCTATTCAAATAAACTTGACGTGCCAAGTCTAATAAGAACAAACTGTGTTAAATAAAATTTGAAGTAAAAAGGTATTCGTCCAACATTGTTTTTTTCTACTTCACCACAGTAAAGCATGTGATGGGTAGGCTATAATAGACTTAATTATAAGCAAACGAAAGGAAGAAACGTTTACAATTCCCTGCGAAAATGAGTTTGACGTGAGTGAAGATTTATGAAAAGAAACCTGATGTCCAGTGGGATAAAATGGACTAACTGCTAGCCTTTTGGTTATGCCTATTGTTAAAGTTCACGGAAATCGGAAAATCGGGTACAAACATATTTGAAAAGCTGGCAAATCTTTAATTGGGCTCAGCCTCCCCTCTCTCATTCGGCATGAATCCATATGTTTTCATGGCTGCGATGTAACTGCAAATTTATTTCCTTTGAAAACAAAGCTTTGTGCTTCACTCCTGTGGTAATATATTTACGTTAAACAGCATTCACATAGAAAACACGGGGATAATAACGAAATTATAGTTTTAAATAGAAAATAGTATTTATGTAAGGAGGTATATTAAAATAAAAAGTGCACAACTCTTAACTTAGTTTCTTCACGTGCAACCTAGCGGGTCCTTATTTGGGTTCGCAAAATATCGAAATAGAAAATAGTATTCATGTAAAGAGATAGTAAAATACAGATATAGTAAATTATATATTTTTATTTAAGTCCTTATTTGGGTTATAAAATATCGAAATAGAAAATAGTATTCATGTAAAGAGATAGTAAAATACAGATATAGTAAATTATATATTTTTATTTAAAAAAAACGATTTACATCATCGTCCATCGCGATGTTTTACTGTAAACATCGTCAACTGCCAATTTAGGGGACATCGCCCTAGTCGATAGTGTTGAATGCAGCGTTAAGATCGAGTAACACCTAACAAAGAGATACAACCACGATCGGATGATAAGAGTAAATCATTTGTAACTCTGATGAGAGCAGTCTCAGTACTATGATACGGTCTAAATCCTGACTGAAAATCCTTACAGATACCATTTCTTTCTAAAAAGGAACATAATTGTGAAGACACTGCCTTTTCAAGTATTTTTGAAAGAAAGGGTAGATTCGAGATTGGCCTGTAATTGACTAATTCTGTAGGATCAAGTTGCGTTTTTTTAATAAGTGGTTTAATAATAGCTAACTTGAAAGTTTTCAGTACATATCCTAATGACAAAGATGAATTAATGATATTAAGAAGAGGATCCATGACCTCTGGTAGCATCTCTTTAAATAGCCTAGTGGGTAATAGGGTCGAGCATACATGTTGTGGATTTAGATGAATTAAAGAGTTTAGCCAATTCTTCCTCTCCTATAGCAGTGAATGAGTGTAATTTTTCCTCAGTGACACTACGATGCTCTGTCTGATGTGATACTGTAGTAGACAGCTGCATGGTTATAATTTTCTTCCTAATATTGTCAATCTTACACGTAAAGAAGTTCATAAAGTCATTACTGCTGTGCTGTTTACAAACATCAGAAGTTGAAGCTTTATTCTTGGTTAATTTAGCCACTGTATCGAATAAATACCTAGGTTTGTGTTTGTTTTCTTCTAAGAGAGTCGAGAAATAAGCAGATCTAGCAGTTTTTACGGCCTTTCTGTATGCGATCATACGTGAAACGGGTGGACGGCTTTGTAGCTTTAGCTAAATTAAGTATACATGATACTAGGTAATGATCTGAGATGTCCTCACTCTGCTGCAGAATTTCAACGGTATCAACATTTATTCCATGTGACAATATTTGGTCTAAAGTATGATTATGGCGATGAGTAGGTCCTGACACGTGTTGCCTAACTCCAATAGAGTTTAGAATGTATTTAAATGCCAATCCCAATGTGTCTTTTTCATTGTCTACATGGATATTAAAATCACCAACAATTAGTAATTTATCTACGGCCAGAACTAACTCTGATAGAAAATCAGCAAATTCTTTGATAAAGTCTGTATTGTGCGCTGGTGGCCTATATACAGTAGCTAACACAAATGTTACACGGGATTTATCATTTGCACTAATTAACGTTACATAAAGCACCAAAACTTCAAAGGAATTATATTTGAAACTAGACTTCTGAGTAATACTGAAGATATTATTATAAATTACAGCAACCCCTCCCCCTTTACCTTTCAAATCGTGTTTATAACAATAGTCTTGTGGGGTGGACTCATTTAAAGTAATGTAGTCGTCAGGTTTTAGCCAGGTTTCTGTCAAACACAGCACATCTAGATTATTATTTATAATGATATCATTAACAATGAGCGCTTTTGGGGAAAGGGATCGAATATTCAGCTACCCAAGCTTTATCATTTGATTATCCGTATTATAAATATTGTTCATTTGTTGGACATCAATTAAATTATTACTGTTGATTGTTTTTTTGTAATTACTAATTCGCGGAACAGACACAGTCTCTATGTGATAATATCTAGGTAAAAGAGTGTCTATGTGTTGGGACTTCTGTAACGGGAGGCAGCTAGCAGGCGGTCAGGGAAGCCAGTCCGTCTGCTTCCTGACCTGGGCCCTAGTTAGTCAAGGTTTACCTCTAAGACTATGTGCCAAATTACTAGAGAGAAGATCGGCACCACTCCAAGAAGGATGGATTCTGTCGTGTTTTAACAGGCCACGTCTGCCCCAAAAGCTTTTCCAATTATCTATGAACCCTATGTTATTTTGCGGACACCATTTAGACAACCAGCCATTGAGTGATGATAATCTGCTAACTATCTCATCACTCCTTTTAACGGGGAGCGGACCAGAACAAAAAACTTGACCTGTCATTGTATTAGCGAGTTCACACACCTCTTTAATGTTAATTTTGGTGATATCCGACTGGCGAAGTCAAACATCATTAGTGCCGACGTGAATAATAATCTTAGAGAATTTTACGATTAGCATTAGCCAGCACTTTTAAATTTGCTTTGATGTCAGGCGCTCTGGCTCCCGGTAAACATGTGACTATGGTGGCTGGTGTCTCTATTTTCACGTTCTGTGTAATAGAATCACCGATAACTAGGGCACTTTCAACAGGATTCTCAGTGGGTGCGTCACTGAGTGGGGAGAACCTGTTTGATATTGTAATCGGAACGGAACAATGAAAAAGATGACATAGTTTACCGTGTTTGTTGATTAATCCAATTTACCACAGTGGTTTGTTGGAGACTATTTACTATTCCAACTCACCACGGTTTTTTAATGAACTCAGAAAACAGGAGACCCAGGAGCAGAGATGACAATCTAACAGGCTAACGAGATGCTAATGTGTGATGGTGATTTAGATTAAAAGCTAGTGATGTCAAATTTAACGTGATTGGCAATATTTAAACAATATATGATGATGAGTAAGTTATATTTACCGTGGGTGGTGTATCGCGGTTTTTCGGTTTGGTTTGAATATCGTTACACCCCTATCAAACAATGATGTTCTTTTAAACTTTAGTCATCAAATAATCCTGAAAAAATGTGTCACCGTTTCTATGAAAATACTAAGCAGCACAACTGAGTGCATGCATAATATTTTATATTGTAATATTTCACAATATTAATGTTTTCAAAATCAAATTTGGTTTGAAGACAAAAAACGTACCAAGCACAATCTTCTCACCATTCTTGATTTCTAACACGCACTCAGTGTTCAGCGTGATCTTGCGGCTGTCAAAGCAGAAACGAAAGCTACTTCTCCCCATGTGTTTTTCTGTTTTCTGTGGTCAAGTTCATATGAAAATTTCATCCATTAAATCAAAAGATCTGAAAAAAGCCCATACATTTACCCGCCCATAGACCCTCTCATTGAATAAATCAGGACAGAAGTGGTTAAAAGTGGACAAAATAGACTGATTAAAAAAAGGTGTAAATGGGAATGTGTCTCCCTCATCTACTTTTGATCTTATCGACCAAAAAACATCTTAATACCAGGTGTAAACAGAGCCAAAAATAAGTAGATGGATGATTTGCCTTCGGTTACACGTGTCAGTGACCTATAGTGTCAAATCAGGCGTTCGATGTGTCTTTCATGGTCTCAATCAATAAGCTCAGCAGGGATGTTGTCTGCCTGTAACTGTGTGAATGTATGTGTGCACATTCCAGTGGTAGCAAAGCATTGCTCGCAAGGCCTCGTGTCAAAGGTAGTTTCTGGCGTGACTTACTAGTTGTTCCGTGTTATTAGTAACATGATGTTCCTTTGGGTTTTGGAGGCATCTGTGAACATCCTTTGAAAAACTGTTCTATTTATTTCCATGGTGTTTTAAGTGAAAATTTGTTGGATTTTAATGTTTTTCATGGGAAAAATAGCAAATCTTTTTCTTCCTTATCAGCTTATTGGTTTTCTGATTGAGTAACTTAAGAAATGTCCAGGTCATATTTTGACCCAAAAACTAATTTTATAAAGAAAATAAAGCAGATTTTTAGGACAGTTTATGAAACATTCAAGGTGATTTTAGTAAAAATAAGAGTACAAACAGGTTGATTTGTTACTGTATTACAGTAATGAGTGAGAATGCAGGAATGAGAAAGTCATTTGCAGGAAAGGGTTTGCTTAGTTGTAGATTTAAAAACAATTTTTAAAAAAAGAAGTCTCTTATGCTCATCAAGACAAGCATTTGTTTGATAAAACACAGAAATAACCTTAAACTTAAAATAACTGTTTTCTATTTTAATATATTTTATAGTGTCATTTATGCCTGTGATCAACTGAATTTTCAGCATCATTACTCCACTCTTCAGTGTCACATGATCCTTCAGAAATTATTTTTTGATTAAAGGGATAGTTCACCCTGAAATAAAATTAGCCATCTTTTCTCACCCTGCTGTTGATTCAATGCCCTGTGTCTTTCTATCCCTTTCGGACCTCAAAAGCAGAAATTTTAACAATAGTCCTATAATGGCAGTGGATAGCGACCAGGTTAAAACATTACAAAATTTATACAAAAGTGTCACGCAATGATACAGTGAGACCCGCGCCATATATAGAAAGTCTCCAGGAGGCATACTTAAATGTTTTGTGAGAAATAAACTATTATTCAGTCAAAACACTGAGCTCGGCCGTTATTCTGTGCACGCGCGTTCCTGTAACAATAACGAGCCGTCAGTTGTAACAGGGCTTGGGACAATGTTCTTGATCACCCGATGCCTGACAACACTCCACTTTGATTTCTAAATAATTACATAAAATATCTATATATAAAGTGTAGTATTTTTGTCAAAAGTGTTCAAAATATTTGATTCATTACAATTTCAGCAATATCAGCTATTCCTATATCACCAGCTGCCACCATCCATTAGGTGCCGAGGCAGTTCGGTCCACGTGCCGCTTGCACACAATGAAGCGCTGCAGGCTACAACAATGACTCCAGTGGCGGGTGGGGTCAGAGTTCACTGCCCTCTCTTGACTGCAGCGAGGCAGATGTGGTCATCTCTGTTTATGGCCCTCGTCAAAGGCTGTAACATTCCTCTGCTGTATAGTTTGTTCCTGATAACCTTGGATGAGCTATTCAGTGGACCTGATCTCCATATGCAGCCGTAAATCAACAACCTGTGTTGCTTTTGTGTGTGATGGGGTGCACTCAGCGCTGCAGTGGTGTTCCTGTGGGTTGGAGACCTTTGAATGGGGAGATAGCACAGAGGCGGAATTCTCTAGACCTTTCCACTCCAGTGCTCAAGCAGCGTTCAATGAAGATACGTCATGACAACCAGCCAAACAAACAGCCAGAGCCTGGGTGATTTCACCATTTCCTCTGTCATTCCTGAAGGGTTTGGTCACAGTTCGACTCTGCCCAGGGCTGCACCTTCAAACACAAACATTCTGTCACTCTCCCAGCAAACTTTTCAGAGTTTTACTAGGCTGTTTGAGCCTAATTTTGCACAAAAAAACCCTGCAATGCATGCAACTAGTTTGCTTTACAGCATATTTACTCTTAAAACCAATGAGAACTTTCTCATTTCTTGTGTTGATTGGGGACTTGGGGTTTTATAAATTGTCATTGCCATGTTCATTATTGAAAAACGCACATCAGTTTGCATGCAGTGTCTAAATGCACAATTAATCGAAGTAAAACTGAAATTGTGATAAGGCTTAGGGCAATTATCAAATCATAAAGTGTGCAATTTAATTAAATATGTGTGCTGCATGTTTGGTGCATGGCAATAATTTGTTTTTGCATACATGGTCTTTCATTGTCTGAGAGCGGCTTGGTTTACAGTAATTGCTGGTCCACACAAACTCATCTCTGCATGTGCTGTGAGCTTGGGTCGCTTTATAACATATGAGAACGCAATATGCGACAAACGTCTTCCCAGACTGAAGCGACTAGAAACCGGCTGTTGTCAGGAAAAGATAAGGTACTGTATAAGGACTCATTGCGGTTTTCCATTTAAAATAAAAAACATAAGTACTGTAATTTTACATTTATACTATATAAAAAAAAAAAAAAAAAAAAAACATTCAAATAGTTAATAATATATTTTTCTTGAACTCAATTGTTTTATTTTACAGTGAAACATTACAATGGTCATATTTCTTATTTTTAAAATTTTTTTTTTCCTGTTATGATACATGAAACAAAACATTACATTACCAAAACTATACAGGAGAGGAAAAAAACACAACTCTGACAACTCATTTATTTAGCTGCACCAATCATTAATATACATTCTAAAATGGGGAACATTTTCCATGGGGAAACAGACCTGTAAAATAAAGTGCCAAAGTGTAACTGATGTATAATCCCCAAATATTTGGCTAAATTGTGTAGCCCTACAAACAAGCACAGCAAACCTGTAGCTTTAGAAGAAAATCACAATTTTTATCAGTAAAGTCACAATTGGATCCCCCCTCCCCATGTGCAGCCATAGTAAATAGTACCAAATTGTTGTTCTTTTTTTGTAATGTGAGTAAGCGAAATGTTAATGATGGGTCTTGGGGTGGTATCCATATGTTAAGTGGCGGCAACGGTGGGGTGCAGGGTGTCGGGCGGTCTGCGTCTGAATGTTCTGGCACGAGGACGACAATACCCTGCAGCAGGTGTCTGGGAGGACTTTTGGTCTGCCTGGAGACTCCCTGGGGATTGTGGGGGAATTGATGTATCTGTGAGGGGCAGATGGATGACTCTGGCTTTGCTCAGAGCGGTCTTTGTGAGTGAAATCACAGATTAAGTCAACCAAAATCTGACCCCACTATGAATAGGGATCCTTTCCTCCATTGCTTGACAATGGCCCCATATCAATATAATTTCCCTCCCACACAAACACAAAGACATGCACGTGTCCAAATACACCTACATACTCAGTTTGTCTCAGCATCATGGGGAGTTTTGCACCAGTTTGCTCCCTCCAACTAGCAAATGCAATCCTTTTTTGTTTTTCATTGTCTGTGCTCTTCCGATGCTTTAAAAAAATTATCTTAAGACTTTTACTAGTTTACTTTTGGTCTTTGAATAAATTTCTTTTAAACATGACTCAAGTAATCACCTTCAGAGGTTTTTTATTCAGCAATATGAAATGTTACATGTTGAGCTTATGACCGTTTAAAGTGCAGGAATCACAATGTATTTGACTAATTCTTGCTACTTATTTTTTAAAACTCATGTTTTCCCCCAAAATTTCTTACAGTATGTAGACACATGTATACATTGCTTCTTGACTTTGCTGTGTATTTCTTTTCTTAAATTGTGGAGTTTACTAAAGCTTTAATCATATTTTGGATTGTTCTGATTTCTGTTCAGGCTCAAGGACTCATCCAAAGATGTGCCCCAGCAGAATACTGAGGTGGATGAGTCTTGGGACGAGCCCAGCCAGGAAGAGGAGAATCTCTATAGCACCTCCCCTCCCCGCACTCCTCGGCAGATAAAACGCATTTCCATCAAACACCAGAGAAACAGCCAGGGGTCAAAGGGCAAAGGTGAGAACCCCTAATGTTGCAAATTTCTGAGACATATGGCGTTAGGGCCCCAATAACATCAGTGGTCCACAGCCATCATTCTGGAGTGACATTCAAGCACTTGAGATCATGCTGAATGAAAATTGATGCATTTGAAGTTTAAATGAAGAAGTGTGGCACCTCCAGGGGAAAAGAACAATGATTGAAAGAGGATTTTATTGAAGAATAACAATGAGGGCGAGAACAACTAAGCAAAGTTTAAATACAGTTAACGATGCACAGAGATATCCGTATCAGTTTAATATGAATAAAAAATAAATAAAATGGCACGTTATAACTTTAGTCATGTTCTATTGTATTGCTTATAATTACAAAAAATGCAGTGCTGAGTAAACTAAGTAGCTAAAGAAATGGGATTTATTGTAATAAATGGGTTTATTTGTCACCAACTTTCATCTCTTTCATCAGCAGAGAAGCCGTGTTCCTCCAGCCCGTTGTCTCAACGAGAACGTGAAGGAGCCAGATCAGCCGAACCTCCTGAAGAGCACAGCTACAAGCAGGAAAAGAAGCAGCGCTTCAACCAGCGCTCCAGCGAGCGGGACAGCAAGTTCGAGGACTCCTTTATGCTGGATTCAGTGCCCAAGTCCAGTACCATCGGCTCCAGAAACATGGATCCCCGCAAGCCGTACCTGAGCCTTGGCATGCTGCCTGTGCGCACCCATCGGCAGACCTCACGCACAGACTGTCCGGCAGACCGTCTCAAGTTTTTTGAGACTCTGCGGCTGCTGCTTAAGCTTACCTCTATGTCATCCAAGAAGAAGGAGAAGGAGCAGCGAGGCCTGGAGAACACTGCCTTCATGGGCCAGAACAACGAGGTCATCTGGTTGGAGTTGCAGGCTTGGCATGCTCGCCGTAGTGTCATGGAGCAGGACCTGTACCTGTACACTGCCCGCCAAGCCATACCTGACATCATCAACGAGGTTCTGCACTTCAAAGTGGATTATAGCAGCCTAGCCAGGCTTGAGAGCAATGTCTCGGTTGAGGAGAGCAACTCCTGTCATGGTGAAACCAACTGCAGGAATGATCCATTTAGCTTTAGCACCTGTTCCACGTCCTGGTGTGAGATTGATGCCGCTGCTCCGCTTTCTTCAGCACTGGAGTGCCGGGAGCACCTGCAAAGGCAGCGAGTAGCTTTCGATCAGGTCAAGCGGGTCATGTCTCTATTGGAGTCAGTGGAGGCTCTTTACCCATCTCTACAAACCTTGCAGAAGGACTACGAAAAGTACGCAGCTCGGGATTTCCAGGGCAGGGTGCAGGCGCTCTGCTTGTGGCTCAATATCACTCAGGACCTGAACCAGAAGCTGCGTGTGATGGGCACCGTGCTGGGCCTCAGGGACCTTTCCCGCATCGGCTGGCCCATCTTCGAGATCCCCTCACCTCGCTGTTCCCGCGGCAATGAGGATGATGAGGATGAGACGGAGTCCACAGCTACCTTTACCGCCGACAACGACGGGGAGGAAAGGACCTTGAGCGAGGCGACCAGTGATGGGGAGCAATCGCCCTGCCTCACACCAAAGTTTTCACGCCTCATGTCAGAGGAGGAATTTCTCCCACGGGACAATGAGACCTGCTACTGTCCTACCGCCATATATAGACCGTTTGTGGATAAGGCACTTAAACAGATGGGACTGCGTAAACTGATCCTCAGACTGCACAAGCTGATGGACCGCTCGCTGCAGAGGTCTAGAACTGCTCTGTTGAGTCACATGCCGGCTCAAGAGGTGAGAGAGCAACTGTGGTGCTGCCAGGACATTAGTTTGGTTCTAAATGTGTGGAATATCTGAGAAAATGCGAAAATGTTCCTTTTGGCTTCATGGCAGTTTGGAAAGAATGAGAGAAGTTGTTTTAAAGGATTAGTTCAACCAAAAATGAGTACTTTCATCATTACCTCACCTTCATTTTGTTCCAGACCTGTATGACTTTTTTGCTTCTGTGGAGCACAAAAGGGGAACTGTACTGGTTGCTCTTTCATGCATTTGCTATAAATGTGAATTGGAGCTTTAAGTTCCATAAAGGTCAAAAGGTCATTGTAGGGGTGGACGATATACCCGGAGACATGCGGGAAGGGTGTGTCCACAACAGGAGTTACACATTCTGACCAGCACACATCTGAGGCAGTGTTGATGATGCGTTTAGTCGTTATATATATTAAATAAGTAATTTAATAAATGATCAATAACATCGACTCATTTTACAATCCTACTAGCCCTTTATTTAGACTAAAAACCCTTCTCATTGATTTGGTGAGGAACATTTTGAGCAGCATTTGCACACCCTGTCATGCTGTTGGTTAAAAGTCACTGCTGTAGACGCATATTGCAGTATTAAGGCTAACGTTTAATCAATTCGTTTATTGTTAATTTAAGTTGACATCCCTAGTTCTGCCAGAAACCTTAAGAATGTGCACATAAAGCACACCAAGTACTGAATTGAGTTTTTTGCGATTTACTGTATTTGACCTTCTTGTTGAGTATTAATGTAAACACTATTGGTTATGTCTTAAGTGAACGTAAACATTTGGCATAAAATCAGATGCGAGGCAGTATATTAGATCCGTGCATTAGGTCATAAAGTGACATCAGCCTTATATACCAGCTGCCGTCTGTGTCCTGGATATTAATCAAATGACAAAAGACAGAGAAATTCACTCACTGCTCTTGACAAAATGACTTTTGTAGCTTTAATAAGAGTCAGTGTATGTTGAAGACTATGAAGTGTTTTATTTTTACATTATTTTATTTCAGTTTTATAAAATTCAATCTAAAACATTTGCATCGAAATAGCCAAAAATAACAATAATGTTATATTTATCAATTGTATTAAATTAATCATATTGTTATTAGATTATGGTAATATTGCCCACCCCTAATTCAATGATTTTTTTTTGCTGTTGACTGCCTACTGTTTCAGTGAGTTGATTTCGAGAACTAGATTTGTAAATTAATCATTCTAACCAGTTTTGTGAACTTGACCTCCAGATTCAGTAAAACTTATTTATTAACTTAATGTTTCACTCACATTGATAAAAGAAAATCATATGGGTTTGGAACATTATGAGAGCGAGTACAAAGGTACATAATTATTTGCATGAACTCTTCCTTTAATGGGATGGATGTCCGTGTTCTTTTTCATTTTTTCTTATCAGTATCGCTGCTATTTTTTTGTGGTCTTCTGTTTTATGTTCATAACTGAATTTCCATATCCATATTCTCTCTGTTTCTGTTTTCCATGTCCATATTCTGCTCTGTTCCTGTTAGTTGTCAGCGGTCCCAGGTTATTCTTTGCAGCACTGTGACTACCTTCCAGAGCTATCTCGTCATGTGTCCGGTCAGGTGGAGGAGGAGACGGGGTCGCGACGAGTATCGTGGAAGGAGCTAATGGATATGGACCTGCCCTCATTCCGGCCGGCTTTCTTGGTGCTTTGCCGTGTGCTGCTAAATGTTATTCACGAGTGCCTAAAACTGCGCCTTGAGCAAAGGCCTGCAGGGGAACCGTCCCTGCTCAGCATCAAGCAGGTCAGTACTTACTCACATATTGTACATACACCGCTGTTCAAAAGTTTTCCGTCAGTAAGATTTAAAATGAATAAAAGTAATACTTTTATTCAGCAAATCAATGAAGCATTAAATTCATCAAAAGTTACAAAGACATTTCTAATATTACAAAAGATTTCTATTTCAAATAGATTCTATTCATCAGAGAATCCTGAAAATAATTAGGAATGCGTTGGTTTTTGGCCAAAAGAGAAAAACGACCGGAAATGTGAGCCAAAAATATATGCACCCCGCCCCTCAGTATTCAGCGTTCTGGTTTCACTCTCACTTTAGCTGTTATAACTGGTGAGGCTCCACTCAATATTCCACTCAATGCCAGGGGTGTAATGGATCATAGTTGATCCGTGATGCGTACGGACCAGGCCCTACGGTTCGGCACACATGTGTTTTGCGGATTAATTGCTAAGTTTTATCTTCAGTTCGGTACTCGTGCGCTGTTATCTGTGCACACAGCACAGCTGCATGCAGAGGCAGGTTTCAGATAGCAAGCAAACAGCATCTTTTGCATCTCTGTGCACTTTAACAGACACACACACACAAAATTATGTCTAGTCTTTGCAAGTATTCTCGTAAACACAGTCAGTTATGTCTTAAGTGAACATGATGAGCTGAGAACAAAATCGGATACGTGTCATATATTGGAACTGTGCATTTAGTCTTAAAGTGACAGCAACCTATAAATACCTGCTGCGAAGTCATTAATGCCAATCAAACAAAAAACACAGCTTTAATAAAGATTAATCTCGATTTAATTAAAACAGTGAACACTATAGCGTTATTTTACATTTAGGCCTAATTATTAAAATACATTACATTTAGACCTCACATTATTTGTAATACTGTTTACCCTACCCCCAAATATATATATATATTGTCTTGCATTTTTAAATTCAGTATCATTAAAATTATTGAATTTCATTAAAAAGTCTAATGTTACTACAATTATACAAAAATAAGCTCATTTAAAATAAAATTTTTAAACATTTTTGTTTTTAGGCCAGGAGCATGGGTTTCGGCTCAGAATTATCTCTAAAAATTGTCACGATTCCCACAAAAATACTAAGCAGCACAACTGTTTTCAACATTGATAAGAATAAAGAAATGTTTCTTGAACAGCAAATCAGATTTCTAAAAGTTCATGCAACTTTGAAAACAATCACTTCAGCTTTGCCATCACGGGTAAATTAACATTTAAAATGATTTTCTATTAAAATAGAAGTGTTATTTTAAATTGCAATAATATTTCATATAATATTACTAATTACTAACACACACACACACACACATTATATGTATGTGCGCGTGTGTGTATTCATATGTTTGTGTTTATATTATTCATTGATAAGGCTATGGATTTTGATACCACCTACCACTCACTACTGGCTTAGTAGACATGATTATCAACCAATACAACTGGCAAAGTCAACATATGAGTCTATCAATAACATAATTGTTCATATATGTGCATTACTTTTTTGATTGCTTAGTTGTGAAAATAATTGAAAGTGTTTTTTTGGTTGTAGACTTGAATTTATTGATAATAATGACTTGGTAATTATGATCTGTGATGCTTGTGGGACATTATGCCTTACTCTCTTTGAGAAGCATAAATTCTCAAAAGTAATTCACACATTCGGTATGACTAAATGAAATCCCATAAAATGATTCCTAGAGGCTACAACAATGGCTGAGTTGTGCGTTTATGTGTATTGCAGTTGGTGCGTGAGTGTAAAGAGGTTCTTAAAGGAGGGCTCCTGATGAAGCAGTACTACCAGTTCATGCTGCGAGGCGTCGTCACTGACCCCCAGGGGCTGCAGACTAACACAAACATCGATGAGTTTGAAGAGGATCTCCATAAAATGCTAGAGGTGAGATTTGTTACTTATAGTTAGTAGAATGTTTAAATGTAATGTCTAAAGTGGACTATTGAAGTAAAGTGTTACCTAAAAATGTTGTTCAGAAGAATCCAGCAATGATCTAAGATGAGCTTTATTTAGAACAACAGACAAAAAATGTCTTCTGTGTGTCTGTGCATGCAGGTGTACTTTGACTATATGCGCAGCTGGATCCAGATGTTACAGCAACTGCCTCAAGCCTCCCACAGCCTGAAGAACCTGCTGGAGGAGGAGTGGAACTTCACCAAAGTCATCACTCCATACATCCGGGGTGGAGAAGCCCAGTCTGGGAAACTCTTTTGGTTCGTCTTTTCTCTCTAGCTGTTTCAATTACATTCCTCATTTGATGTGTTTTAAAGAATAGCATTTCTATGGTATTCATTTTATTGATTATTAAAGGATTAATCCTTGTGTTTGAATTTAGATGCAAATCAACAGCCATATCAAAGTAAAGTGCACAAAAGCATTACTGTATGTTTGTATTTTTCAGTGATATTGCTGGCATGCTGCTAAAATCCACTGGAGACTTTCTGGATGCTGGCCTTCAGAAGAGTGGCAATGAGTTCTGGGAGTGTGCAGATGATAGCACTGCCTCAGATGAAATCAGGTGTGTATGAGAAAACACTTAAACACAGCACGTGACTTAACAAAGCCTGTGGAACGTGCTCAGTGTCCGTTTATCAAATCTGATTTATTCATTTCAGAAAAAAATTAAATCTGCTGATCCTGGGTTGGGTTATAGGGAGAAGCTATCTATATATATATATATATATATAGAGAGAGAGAGAGAGAGAGAATTATTATAATTTTTTTTATATAAAAACTATAAACTCCATCAATCAGGGTAAGTAGAAGTTAAGGTTCCAAGTTTGCCGTATCGATACTAAAAAGTGATGTGTAAACTGCAGATCACTGATTGTTCAGAGAGAATTGTCACTGCCATTATATGCTTTTGTGAGCGTGATATAGCGGTTGAGACCCTAAACTCATTGCTAAATACAAGATTAGTTTACCCTTGTGTGCTGTCGAGCAAATCAAGTGATGCTGTCATCTGCGCTTTGTTGTACAAGTTCCTACTCTCTTGTTTTTAGCAGTATTTTGATTTGCTGCTATCAGCCTCCTTTGAAACCAACTTATTCGTCTTGTAGTAAAAAACATTCACATGCCGAGAAGTAGAGGCGGCGCAATTACAATGATCATTCTATAATCCCATCCACTTTAAAGCGGTGATAACTGCAGTGGAAAACCAAAGAGAGCCAAGTCGTGCCGAACCGAGTCGTACCACGAAGTGGAAAAGCATTTTAGTGGATTTTAGCCTTTAGTTAAATATGATTATTTTTACTTCTTATACATGGTATTTTTATTTCTTATGCAAATGTTGTGATTTATTCTATCACTATTTTAATACCTTTTCCGTGTAAAACACTTTGAATTACCATTGTGTATGACGTGCTTTATAAATAAACTTGCCTTTCCATATATACAGGTCCTTCTAAAAAAATTAGCATATTGTGATAAAAGTTCATTATTTTCCATAATGTAATGATAAAATAAAAATTTCATATATTTTAGATTCATTGCACACCAACTGAAATATTTCAGGTCTTTTATTGTTTTAATACTGATGATTTTGGCATACAGCTCATGAAAACCAATAAAAGAAAAGTGTTTTTAATACAAAAAAAGTCAACCTTCAAATAATTATGTTCAGTTATGCACTCAATACTTGGTCGGGAATCCTTTTGCAGAAATGACTGCTTCAATGCGGCGTGGCATGGAGGCAATCAGCCTGTGGCACTGCTGAGGTGTTATGGAGGCCCAGGATGCTTCGATAGCGGCCTTAAGCTCATCCAGAGTGTTGGGTCTTGCGTCTCTCAACTTTCTCTTCACAATATCCCACAGATTCTCTATGGGGTTCAGGTCAGGAGAGTTGGCAGGCCAATTGAGCACAGTAATACCATGGTCAGTAAACCATTTACCAGTGGTTTTGGCACTGTGAGCAGGTGCCAGGTCGTGCTGAAAACGAAATCATCTCCATAAAGCTTTTCAGCAGATGGAAGCATGAAGTGCTCCAAAATCTCCTGATAGCTAGCTGCATTGACCCTGCCCTTGATAAAACACAGTGGACCAACACCAGCAGCTGACATGGCACCCCAGACCATCACTGACTGTGGGTACTTGACACTGGACTTCAGGCATTTTGGCATTTCCTTCTCCCCAGTCTTCCTCCTGACTCTGGCACCTTGATTTCGGAATGACATGCAAAATTTGAGCGACAGTCCAGTGCTGCTTCTCTGTAGCCCAGGTCAGGCACTTCTGCCGCTGTTTCTGGTTCAAAAGTGGCTTGACCTGGGAATGCGGCACCTGTAGCCCATTTCCTGCACACGCCTGTGCACGGTGGCTCTGGATGTTTCTACTCCAGACTCAGTCCACTGCTTCCGCAGGTCCCCAAGGTCTGGAATTGGTCCTTCTCCACAATCTTCATCAGGGTCCGGTCACCTCTTCGTTGTGCAGCGTTTTTTCCACACTTTTTCGCTCCCACAGACTTCCCACTGAGGTGCCTTGATACAGCACTCTGGGAACAGCCTATTCGTTCAGAAATTTCTTTCTGTGTCTTACCCTCTCGCTTGAGGGTGTCAATGATGGCCTTCTGGACAGCAGTCAGGTCAGTCTTACCCATGATTGCGGTTTTGAGTAATGAACCAGGCTGGGAGTTTTAAAAGCCTCAGGAATCTTTTGCAGGTGTTTAGAGTAAATTAGTTGATTCAGATGATGAGGTTAATAGCTCGTTTAGAGAACCTTTTCATGATATGCAAATTTTTAGATAGGAATTTGGGGTTTTCATGAGCTGTTTGCCAAAATCATCAGTATTAAAACAATAAAAGACCTGAAATATTTCAGTTGGTGTGCCATGAATCTAAAATATATAAAATTTTAATTTTATCATTACATTATGGAAAATAATGAACTTTTATCACAATATGCTATTTTTTTGAGAAGGACCTGTGTGTGTGTGTGTATATATATATATATATATATATATATATATATATATATATATATATATATATATATATATATATATATATATATATATATATATATTAGTGTGGGATTAAAAAAGGATGTGATTAATCGTGATAATTTTTTATCTATTGACAGGCCTTTTTTGTATATTGTTATTTAATAGATTGTTATTAAAAATAAATCAAATTTATCCCTGTTTTTTTCTTTCCCTGCAGGCGTTCAGTGATCGAGACAAGTCGATCACTCAAAGAGCTCTTCCATGAAGCCAGGAAAGAGCGTCTAAAGCGCTGGGCTTTGCTAAGATGCTGCGCAAGGTGAGTTCACCAGTAGTTTCACCAGCCTTTACTCTGTGGTATGTCACTGTGACGGACAGCTTTAACATTCTGCTTTTCTCCCACTCAGGATCTTGAAATTGCTGCAGAATTTAGCCTAACCAGTGGAGTACCCTCTCTCCTCCAAGCTCTGAAGGCCAAGAATTACGTCAAAGTAATAACATCTTTCTCTATATTAATAATAGGCTGTTATTGACAGATGCTAAATCATTTTGTATGTCTCTTTTCTTAGGTCCAAATCCCAGGACTGGAAGAGCTCCAGGTATTTGTCCCTAGTGATCTGATGGAGCAGCGGCTGGTCATCTTGCAGCTGTTAAATGCAGCAGCTGGAAAGGACTGTTCAAAAGAGCCAGATGATATCCCAGAAGACGAAGCCTACCTGCTCATGAGCAAGCACGGATTCGGGGACTCGGCCACAGATGGCGCCTGGGCTGAGTGGGATGGCACTGTGCTCAAACTGGTGCCTCAGATGGAGACAGTGGACACGTTACGTGCCATGAAGGTATGGCCTGTTTAATATGTATTATATGTTATATATATTTAGATATGGTCCTTTTTAATGTACAGTTGTGGTCAGAATTATTGGGACCCCTGGTAAATATGATCAAATATGGCTGTAAAAATGAATCTGCATTGTTTATCATTTTGAACTATCTTCAAAAAAATGGCAAAAACCTAACCTTTCATTGAAGTAAAAGAATGGAAAGTCGGGGGAAAATCACATTATGAAATAATATTTTTTTCCCCAAAACATGTTGGCCATAATTATTGGGACTTTTCATTGGCAAAATTGAGCAAAAGCAGTAGGGCTGAACTCTTCACAAAGCATGGCGCAAGCATTAGAAACTGAAAGCCTTCTGTCAGTGAGTTTTATATATAAATCCACTGCATTCCAAACGACATAAACGACACCTTCATAGAGCATTTGTAAGGAAAATACCGGTGGAGAGAGAGAGGAAATGCAAGCAGAATACGGGTGTTTCTAAAACGTGCAGTGCCGTCGCGCATCTCAGAATTGATCCAGAATCGAGAGAGAGGAGAGAGGATCTTTTCTCCCACCTCTATTGTATAGTATGACCAACACAATATTAGATCGATTAAACACAAACTATTCTTTCCTGTATGCCAGGCAAATGTGTAATGTGCCAAGTTGATGCTTCTTCTGCAGACTGCTTTACTCTCGCGCTTCATGTGACCAGAGTGTAAGGGCAGCCTTTGCGGTTAAAAAAAATTGTGTTTTATCTTATCGCGTTATTATCCCAAAATGCAGTTAATCATTCAGCCCTAAAAAGCAGGCAGTATTGTGTTAAAAAAAAAAACTTGACTTCTTTTTTTTTTATTGAAGTGTTGTATAAAATCTATCACATTTGCACTTGTGCTATTCTGGACAAAAACATATATAGGCCTAATATTTTAACCGCATTCTATAAGCTTCATCACACAGTAAATTGTTGCCCTACTTCATGTTTGTCATTGATCAACTATATGAAATGTGATTACAGGGTAAGGTGCGTTAAATGCGTTCATTTTAAAACATAATTTTTTCCACATAACTAATTTATTAAATTAACTAATTAAATCGACAGCCCTAATAAATATATAATTTAAATACAAAAAAAGGATAACAAATTAAAAAGGGCTTAGTTGTAATTGTAAAATACATGTATGTATTTTTAATATGTCTTTGGAGAAAATAAACATATCTTCTCAGTTCAACCGTTGAGTTCAGCTTATAATATGTCATATATTATTCCTAGGTGGACAATCTCTTGCTAGTTGTGATGCAGTCGGCCCACCTGATGACACAACGCAAAGCTTTTCAGCAATCAATGGAAGAAATTCTAACCCTCAGCCGAGAGCAGACGTCCAGCCAGCCGCTTATCGTCTGCGCCCTGGAACAACTCAAGGTGATTCAGACCAACCCCAGAAAAAAAAAACTGTGGTCCCAATTTGTGTTTTATGACATATCAGCTGATTAGTTCTTGTTGGAGGTTTTGGAGACCCACTTTCATATCACATCATCCAGGAGTTTCAGTCTGTGTCACTTGCTGATGCTTATGTAGCAAACAAATGGAGTGTGCACTTGAATCTTCTCACACAATACCTACATGGAAATCCCAGGAGGACAAAGACTTTCGGTTTTGCTCCATAGACACGAATTACATTGTTGTGAGATATGAAAACCCATAACTGCATCAGCAAACCGGATGTTTGCAAAGCAAATTTGGTTTGAGCTGCTCTTTTAAAGAACATTTTCTGTCCTTTCAGAATGAGGCTCTCCAGCTGTGCATCAAGATCAACACTGCGATCGACCGTGTGGAATACATGTTCATGTCAGAGTTTGAGGCCGAGGTGGAGGAGACGGAGAAGGCCACACTGCAGCAATATTACAGAGAGGCCATGATTCAGGGCTACAACTTTGCTTTTGAGGTCAGAGTCCAGTGGATTTTCTGTGTATATTTTTATTTGAAATGCTCCACAGCATCTTCATGAAAAGCCACCATGAAACCACATTGACATATTTTTTTATTATTTACGTGCTCTACATAATCTTTAATCAAAAACATTAACGCCCCCCACCCTTCGCAATGACATCTGTTCTCTGATGACGTGTGCGCCGCCAACAACAATCCAATCAATATACCGTTTATGGTAGACATCACAGTTATGCCACTGCGGTTGTGTGTATGTGGTGGTGGCAGAAAAACAGTGGTAACAAGTGGAGGAAAATGGGTGAGATCCACGGAATAAGAGAAAAAATTTCTTACTGTGCCTTTGGATGTCAGAATAAAAAAAATATGGTTTTCATTTTTACAGAATACCCTCGTCGAAAATGCCCTTTAAAGCGAAAACAGATGTTTTTGTTTGCAAGCCACTAAAAACGGACAGACTGGACTGATGAAACCTGTGATGATTAGTCTAATATTAAAGCATGAATTTGATGTAAACAATAGATTTACATAATATTCACATATGCAGTTTGGGGGCACAATGTATTGGTCCTACAGTTAGAGCCTGAAATAATATTTAAACCTATAACATTATAAATGGATAATATTTAAGTTTGTAACGTATCACAATTCTGAGAAAAAACTTCAGAATTGTAAGATTTAAACTTGAAATTACCTTTTTTTTTTATTCCATGGCTTCCATAGACAGATACTGCAAAACGGTAATTTTCTGACACCAGGTATGCTCTGCTCACAAAACACGTCATCGTCAAACAACCAAATGGTCTATTCCTGATGGACAAATCAAATCCCGCCCTACATTTTTCCTCTCTTTCACTTAGATGTATACATCACAATAGAGAAGAAAAGAGGATCATAATTTCCATTTTATGCCAACTTTAATTATCTTACTAATCTATTAGATATTTGTTTCTTTCCCTCTGTTTTAAGGCAGTTAAAAAGAGCTAGTAGTGAGGTGGTGGTATAGCCTAATGGTTAAACATCTTGATGGGTTTCTTACTTCCTTGAATCTGATTAAATTTGTAGTTAGTAATTAGCTAGCTAGCCTTTATTTCCTTAGGTGCTGCCTTTTATATCAGTGTTTATATTAATTAGCCGTGTGAGCTCAACAACAGAGGACTAAATGAAGTTCAGGGGGGAAAAAACCCTCAAAGCCACAGTCAAGTATGAAACCTGCTAATATTTTAAAGGTGTCAAGAACTGGCTTTTAAAAAAAAATTATAATGTTGGTCGTCAACTGATCAGTCGGTCATTCGCGTGGTTTTACATTAAAAAAACATCATAATGAATAAGTAATATGCTATTTTCTACCCTGGTTTTGAGCCTAGCTCCTGTAACGCCGGGTTTTTATGGGTGTGCCACATTGAAGACTTCGCCCACTGAAGTAAACGCCCACTGCTATGATGGGCAAGCCTATAGAGAACATCAGAAGGTCTACGCAAGGTCCTTGAGAGATGCTCAGTCACAGTTCTACTCTTGCATCATTAACAATAACCCTGGAAACTCCAATAAGCTTTTCTCCACTATTAATCACATCTTCAAACCGCAAACACACACTCTTTCTCAGAAGCCACAGAAGAGAGGTGCAATAAGTTCATGACATTTTTTAGGAACAAAGACAACATCCCCTTGCACCTATCTACCACCTCCGCTCTGCCTGTCCCGACTGTTGATCCACAGCCTGGGACCTTCCAACATCTCTGCTGCTTCTCCATCATCACACAGCATAAGGTTGAGGACATCATCAGAAAAATGAAACCATTCACCTGTGCACTGGATCCTTTTCCCACAGCCTTGATAAAATCTAACCTCTGTGTCTTAAGTCCCTTTATAACCAAGATCATTCATCATTCCCTCCAGGCTGGCCATGTTCCTTCATCACTAAAAACTGCTATCATCAGACCACTTCTTAAAAAAAACATTTTAGATGTTATTGACAACTACAGACACATCTCCAACCTTCCATACCTCTCTAAGGTGCTGGAAAAAGTTGTTGCTGCACATCTTCAGGTCCATTTGGAACAAAACAATTTATTTGAAGTTCGATTTTTGCTTGGAAGTTCGATCCGGTTTAGCTCCACGTATGCCTGTTATGTATCTAACATGGCAGGCACGAACCGGTGGGCAGGGCTACAGAATTAGGCGTTCGTCGTCTTCGTTTAAGGCGCCGTTTCACTGCACTCTGACGTCACAGGGACGCACATTTGCAGATTGATTGTTTGCTGAGCCGTTTTAAAGCTTTCCTTTGACTAACAAGGAAGTTTTCAGCTCTGAAACTTAAAGGATATTCTTATTTTACCATGACGGTTTATATATCAAAACCTCAAGGGAAAGTTGATTTCTTAATTCATGACCCCTTTAAAGGTTTTTCTTGAGTCCATCATTTCAACTCTTTATTTTTATTTTCATCCTGCAGTACCATAAAGAGGTTGTTCGGCTGATGTCTGGAGAGTTCAGACGACGAATAGGGGAGCGCTACATCGCTTTTGCCCGCAAGTGGATGAACTTTGTCCTCACAAAATGTGAAAGTGGAAGAGGCACTCGTCCAAGGTGAGTAGGTTCTGTTACAAAAACATGTGGGGTGTCATGCAGTCTACTTCCTACATAGTTAGCTGCATTTTGATACGTCTGTCATTGAACTCTTAACTTGGAGTGGTCTCAATTGAGTCTAGAAAAAAATAGCACACGAATATGGAGTAACATTTTTAGTTGACTGATATTTTTTATACTTCACTTTGTTTTCCATCTTTGAATGAATTTTTTTGTGTGTTCCAATGCATTATGGGATTGCATTTTCTGTAAAGGATTCATGCAATGATTCCTTAGTATTTGGGTAGAATAGTTATCTTAGGCTGCTTTATGCTGCCTACCTGTTGGAACACCCTTTGCTTAGAAAGTGTGTCTATGTTGTCTTAAAATGCTGCATCTGTAGAAAGCTTACCAGGTTATGGAGCAGAGCCAGTGTTTCATCCCATTGAGATGCTAATGTACACAGTAAACATTTCCAACTGCTTTCTCAATAAATGATATTTCCACCTTGTTCTTTGTAGCATGCTCACAGATGTTATTTGAAAGATATTTTATGTTTAATCTCTAGGTGGGCGACACAGGGCTTTGATTTTCTTCAAGCGATTGAGGCTGCGTTTATATCAGCCTTGCCAGAAGATGACTTTCTGGTGAGATGTCCAGGTCCTGCTGTTTTAATATCTGTTTTGGATTGCAATTGAGTCTAAAATCATTAATATTATGTCTTATAGAGTCTGCAAGCTCTGATGAATGAATGTATCGGGCATGTTATTGGCAAACCGCACAGTCCAGTCAGCAGTATGTACTTTGGTAAGTGTTCTCTTCTCCTGCAGTGTTAAAGGAATCTGTTAATGCTGTTAGTGTCCGTTTCATATGCTCACCAACAGGGAGAATAAATTACAGTGTCAATCGGCAGTTTGCTGGTAACATTGTTATGAATTATAGCAATGCAATGTAGTGACAACATTAACAACCGTGATTGAAGCACAAGAAGGCGCAAAAGGGAACTAAATTAGTTTCTCGCTGTTTCGTTTCTCAGACAACGCACAAATACTGAATTGAGGTTTCACATTGTCTTGCTCTTGAATAGACTAGTCGAATACAAATAGCGATGCAGATTAAGACTAGGAGATTTCCTTGGCAGATATTGACTTGTTGGGACTATTATGGGGAAGCACAGGCAAAGCAGTGCTACTTGGGCGCAGAGATATCACGCAACACATGAAATCCCCAAACTTCCGTCAACACACGGCTTATGTTGTGTATGTGTTGCTTGATATCTCTGCGCCCAAGTAGCAGTGCCCGTTTTAAATAAAAAAGTTTATTTTACACGCAAGTTACTCGCCGTTCTAAACGAATGCGCTGCTGCATTGTAACGCACACACATCACGTGCAGATGGCACACACACAGAAACATTCAGTTGTGCAGAAATGCATTGTCAACACTGTTCTGTGATTTATCAGTAAAATAGCTTTTGAAACTGAAAAGTTCTAGGTTTTTGTTTTTTCGTAACTAAAACCTACAGCTTCACTATGCTGTCAGGTAGGATTAATTCACATGCAGTCACTCTCTCACTTATGCATTCATATAAATGTAATCTTTACTCTGTTACTTCATCTGTATCTCATTTAGAACGAGCAAAAATCTGTGAGAAATATGACAAAAGACAAAATAACTTTTTATAAGCTGTTATATAGGAGCAATAGCCTTGTGTGCACAAAACATCCTGTGTTGGAGTCTCAACTCGAGGTTCAGGCTTATTTGTTCATTAATGGCGTCATCAGCTACTAATCGCCGTCGACACGATCTATACTTTAAAAAATCTGAAGTCGTTCAACCCCTAGAACAGACATATTCAAGCACTGTATTCTTGTAGGAATAAATATCTTGCCTGTCTCTATAATTGTATGTGTTTTTCTTGTATAACAAAATGATCATGATTGATCATGATGAAATGATCTGATGTAACTCTTTCATCAGGGCCACGAAACAGCCCTCGACCTGTCAAAGTCCCCCGTTGCCATAGCGATCCTCCAAACCCTTACCTCTTCATCCCTTCATCTCATGCTGAGGGCTTCAGGTAGGTTATGTTCTGGGTCTTCACCACTAGCACATTTAGTAAATCTAGTGGCATTATAATGCTTGTGAACATGTACTTCCCTTGCATGCCCTTGAGTTTTGTTTTTTTAAACTGGAGGAGGGTTTAATTAATTGACCCCTGGTTTCACAGACAAGGCTTAAGCCTAGTCCCAGACTAAAATGCATGTTTAAGATGTTTTGTTTGCTTGTACTGCAATATCTTAAAATATGTAAGTGCCATTGTTTTGTCTCAGAATGCACACCAGTAATGTTTTTTCCAAGGCATGTTTTTAAAAGCTAATTGAACTAAGGCCTAATCCTGGCTTAATCTAAGCCCTGTTTGTGAAACCAGGCCTACATCACACATCTATTAATGCTGTAGTTTGTATTAATGCTTTAACCTCTATCCGTGCTGCATCATAGAGCTTCAAATGGGTGTGCGTTGTGTTGTGTTTTGTCTGTATGCCGACATTAGAAGATGTGCAAAGCTCTGTCTTATTTAATAATAAACACTTAGACACATGCACGCACCATCCAAAGCAGAATGCTGAGGCCATCAGTCTGTTTTTCCACCACAGCTCTCGGAGTCTCCCGTGTGATCTGCGTTCCCAGTTGTGTCCCCCAGGTCCCCGCCCCGCCCCTCCATTACCCCCAGGGGAACACGGCCACGCCACCAAATCGCCCGGCGGCGTGCCCAATGACATCAGGTAGTCAGGACCACCCGTTCTCAACCCAAAACGGAGCTCTGCAATTTCAACATCTTCAGCATTGCATCCTTGTCAGAACAGCGTCTCTCGTGGGTTTTGGGTCATTAGTAAATTGGCAAAAATCTGAATGTATTATGAATGTTTTCAATCAACAACAAGATGAAAGGTACCAGGAAATCTTAGAACAGGCTTCTCCTTTTGAAAAATGTTCTGTTTTCTTACCCAAGTCCACGAGAAAAGCATGCACCTTCTGAGTAATGCTGTTTTTACACTAGATGTTGTGATAATAAAGAGGCCATATTATCTATAATCAAATTTCTTTGATCGACAGAAGACGTACTGTCACAACTTTTACAACAACTCAATATATATATATATATATATATATATATATATATATATATATATATATATATATATATATATATATATATATATATATATAAAATATATAAATATATTTTTTTAAAACAAACAGCAAAAAACAGAAACTGTTTTTATGTCAGAAACTCAATTTATTAAAATCACCAAATAAATTTACATCAACAGCGCCTATTGGGTAATCAGAACAATTGCAGTGTGATAATGAGGATATGTCATAGATTATTATTATTAAAAACTAGATGAAACAACATTAAGAGTAATGTTTGCTCTTTGATTTGTGGCAATATTCGCTAAACATTGTGCTCTATGTAGCAGGGTTTATAGTTAACTAAACTACTTACTTGAAATAAAATAAACATTAAATTAAATTAGATACAATTCCGGTTGTCAAGGCAGCATTTCTAATTTTAATTTAGTTTAACTTGTACTAAAATAACAAACTAAAATTTTACAAAAACATTTATTGACGAAGTAAGTTGCTAAAATGTATTATAATTAATGTAGTTAATTATTCTAAATATTAAAAAAACTATAATAGTTTCTCAATGATATTAAAATAACACTTATACCTGCTGTTCTGCATCTGCTTCTGAAGGATCCCAATGTTAGAAATAAAGTTTACTTTAGTACGGAATTGGTTTGTGATGTCATGTCACAGTTTAAAGCTGGGGTTGAGCAGGATGAGGCAGCAGAAATTATATTAGACACAACAAACCCACAGATCATATGCATGTTCAGCAAAATGCACAACTATATTTCAATTCACATGGAAATGGAGCAAAAAACATGGCAATGAATGACCTGTTTAGTTCACTTGAGGGTCAGAGAAAGGTGTTATTACACAGCAAACATCTTTAAAATGAATGATAAAAAATGTAAAAGAAAAATAAAAAAAAGTATGATATGACCCCTTTTTGAACACATTTAAGTATATAAAAGTGATATAGTGCTCCTTCTCAAACTCCTTGCCAGCCAGTTTGGATGTATAATCAAAGAACAGTAATCGTCTGGGTTTCACGTTGCTGTGCACTTCAATACTGTATGAGCCCTTAGCAGATGATTTGCTTTATTGACAAATGTTTAGTGAACTATGACCTTTACAACTTTCACAGTGTCCAGCGCTTAATAGCCTCTTTTGAACCATGCATTAGACTGCATCATTGGCTTTAACACCCTGTCCCGCTGCCATCAGGGGCATTGTCAAAACAAAAATACACATTGATTCAAGTGTATGGACTAGATTTCAGAGTTCTGTTTATGGATCAATTTGCATCCTTAGTTTAACATAAATGCTAAATAAAGTAATGAGGTTGATGTGCGCCTTCAAGTCAGATTGGCATGCACATGCAGCACAAAGATTTAATATTGATCTATTTCTGGTCCTAATTAGGTGACGGTGAGCACATGAAGCTTCGTGCGTCTGCTTCATTGTTCATTTGTAGAACTTTTCAATTTCGGTTTTAAATCCGATCAAGTGTTCACAAGCTCCTATTGATTGGATTAGAAATGGTTACATGAGAATTTTTATTTTGATTGTGCTATTAGACCCATTACAAATGGATTATTAGGGTCCATGTAAACACAGCTAGTGATTCTACCACAGTTGAGAAATGTTATCTGACACAACTCTCTCTTAACTATGGAAAAATAACTAATAAATGCCAGCAGCGACAGACGACAGTATTATAAAACACAGCAATCATTTCTTTAAGACAATAATCACAATTATCAATTCATATAGTTAATTAGCTTAAATGTCAAGCAACATTAAACGCCATTCACACGAAGAACAATAGCTATATAGCGATAACTATATTAATGCCCACCCCAGTGGACCATATCGTTCTGTTTATTATAACCACGCTGCAGTTGTCGTCTGCCTCTTTAAAGCAGGATGGATTCTGATTGGCTCTCAATGTTTTTAGCGTTCATTATCTGGAAAAAATGGTTCTGAAAGTGGTTTCAACGATATTGTTCGCCCATGCCATCATAGGTGTGGTGTTGACTTTTGTTAAATATTCTTTTATATTTAGAAAGATTTTTAGAACTATATCTTTATCATTATATTTATCGTCCCTAACCTTAATGGGCCTTGATAGCTCGACGGCAGAACCTGATTTCACCAAGTGTGAGCAACTTATTGTGTTCCTGGATCAATGTCTTTTCTGATCCTGCAACAATGTAAACTCAAATCTGATTGGTTGATTGGAATAGTTTGTCATGTTTAGGCTTACAACTAGGGTTAGGTGCTTCTACATCAGTGTTATATGTCTCTATCATATCCCTCTGATATAAGGGAACATTTATGGGTAGGGTTAGGTTTAGGTGTAGGGATATGGTAAGGATTACATTTTCGGATGGGAATGTTCTTCCAGGATCAAGAAATATGTTGACCCAGGAATTTGTCTAATCAGGACGTCCAGCTTGATGCTTGACTCATGAACTTTTATGTTAAAATCAGAGGCAGAGGTTGTTGTATATGGTTTGAAAGAGGTTCAACCATATGCTTATTGTGACACTAACACTGCTGCGCTTTAATAGAGCTGGCTTTCCCATTCACGCTTAAGCATGCTCATCATATCTAACATGTTTCATTTTACTTATTCGGTTGCATGCAATGTGTCTCAGCTGGTTTCTTTTCTGAATGAAGGAAGTGACTATTTGTAACATTTGACTCTTTTCTGCCACATAGGGGGTCCAGTGTAAATGAGAATGACCGACTGTCATCTGTGGCGGCAGAGCTGCATTTTAAATCCCTCAGTCGCCACTCCAGCCCGACAGAGGACAGAGAAGGTGCTGATGCATTTCTTGACTTTGTGTTAAAAAAAGTGTCATGCTTAATAAACAAATTTTGTACTTTTTCTCTTGTATCTCCAGAGCCCTCGTATCCTAAAGGAGACCCCACCAGTACGGCCCGCCGCAGCTGGGAGCTCCGCAATTTCATTAGCCAGTCAAAAGGTAGAACACGTCAAAAGGAAATGATGATGATGAGTCTGTGTAATGCAAGATGATAGACTAAAGTAGGGCTGGGTGAAATAGATTAAATATATATGTATATTTTTTTACGTCTTCTGTATTCATGTATTCTATAGTCATTGTTGGTTTTATAATATATAATTTAAGAACAAAAACACTGTTGTAAAATGTTTTCGACACTGTTTTTCACCAAGCAAGAATGATATTTAAATATTTAATTATTGTAATTTAAAGGGTTAGTTCACCCAAAAATGAAAATTAGCCCCTGATTTACTCTGTTTTTGAAGTCCATAAAAAAGCATCTGTCCGTCAAATAACGTGCTCCACACGGCTGGTTAATGAAGGCCTTCTGAAGTGAATTGATGCATTTGTGTAAGAAAAATATCCGTATTTAAAACTTTACAAAGTAAAGTTTCGGCCGATCGCCTTCTGTATTCAGTTTATGGAAAAAGTGTTGAAAGTGCCTCTGCAGTTCAAAGGCTTACGCTACCAGAACCTTGCTCCTTGAACTCCGAGAAGGCACTTTCAACACTTTTCCACGGAAGGCAATCGGCTGGTACTTTACTTTAAAAAGTTTTAAATATGGATTTTTTTCTCACATTCTCAGAGCAACAATCCCTGCCGTTATAATGCTTGGAAGAGCCTGGACTTTTTAAATTTAGCTCCGATTGTATTCGTCTGAAAGAAGAATGCCATATAGGATGGCTAGGATGGCTTGAGGGTGACTAAATCATGGGCTAATTTTCATTTTTGGGTGAACTAACCCTTTAAATGTACCAATACAACAAGAAATATTTACCTACATACACTGCCATTCAAAAGTTTGGGGTCAGTAAGTTTTTTTTACTTATTTCTATTCAGCAAGGATGCATCAATTTGATCAAATTTTGACAGTAAAAACATTTATTTTGCATATAATTTTTTTTATAACTATACATTTTTTTTGACTTTCTGTTCATCAAAGAATCCTGAAAAATAATTAATGTGGCCTCCACAAAAATATTAAGCAACACAACTGTTTTCAACATTTATGATAATAAAAAATGTTACTTGAGCTTCGAATCAGCATATTAGTATGATTTCTGAAGGATCATGTGACACTGAAGACTGGAGTAATGATGCTGAAAATTCAGCTTTACATCACAGGACATTTTAAAATATATTCATACATTTAAATTGTAATAATATTTCACAAAATTGCTGTTAAATGCAGCCTTTTGAGCATAAGAGCCGCCTTTCAATAATATTAAAAGATTTCACTCTAACTTTTAAACGATTTTAAACAGTTATATTTAAATATTTTAATACATGAAATATACCACATTTAGACTTGAGTGATCACTTAAACCATTTATTTACTGATAACATCATTTTTATAAAATGTTTATTGCAAATATAATGTACATATTCATTACATCAACCACTGCTCTGATTTTCCTACAGACACAGCAGCACGTCAGAGCCCTATGGACGCCGTCTGGCGCTCCATAAGCACCTTCGACGAAAAGCACTATGCGCTCATGAGACAGCGAAACATCATTGGACAGGTGTGCAACACTCCCAAGTCCTACGATAACGTCATGCATGTGGGCCTGCGCAAGGTCACCTTCAAATGGCAGAGAGGCAACAAGATAGGTGAGTGGTCATCAATGCCTACAATACAAAGCAGAGGCCTGTTCCTGTTTCTTAAGACTTGTTCTCTTTGCTTATAGGCGAAGGGCAGTATGGGAAGGTTTACACATGCATCAATGTGGACACTGGTGAACTGATGGCAATGAAGGAGGTATGTTCCTGAATTGTGACATTTCATGGGTTTTTCATAAGATGGAGTAGGTAGTATACACAATATCTTATTTCATAAATATACAGATGAGCCAGAACATTATGACCACCTGCCTAATACAGGGAGTGCAGAATTATTAGGCAAATGAGTATTTTGACCACATCATCTTCGTTATGCATGTTCTCTTACTCCAAGCTGTATAGGCTGGAAAGCCTACTACCAATTAAGCATATTAGGTGATGTGCATCTCTGTAATGAGAAGGGGTGTGGTCTAATGACATCAACACCCTATATCAGGTGTGCATAATTATTAGGCAACTTCCTTTCCTTTGGCAAAATGGGTCAAAAGAAGGACTTGACAGGCTCAGAAAAGTCAAAAATAGTGAGATATATTGCAGAGGGATGCAGCAGTCTTAAAATAGCCAAGCTTCTGAAGCGTGATCATTGAACAATCAAGCGTTTCATTCAAAATAGTCAACAGGGTCGCAAGAAGCGTTTGGAAAAACCAAGGCGCAAAATAACTGCCCGTGAACTGAGAAAAGTCAAGCGTGCAGCTGCCAAGATGCCACTTGCCACCAGTTTGGCCATATTTCAGAGCTGCAACATCACTGGAGTGCCCAAAAGCACAAGGTGTGCAAAGAGACATGGCCAAGGTAAGAAAGGCAGAAAGTCGACCACCACTGAACAAGACACACAAGCTGAAACGTCAAGACTGGGCCAAGAAATATCTCAAGACTGATTTTTCTAAGGTTTTATGGACTGATGAAATGAGAATGAGTCTTGATGGGCCAGATGGATGGGCCCGTGGCTGGATTGGTAAAGGGCAGAGAGCTCCAGTCCGACTCAGACGCCAGCAAGGTGAAGGTGGAGTACTGGTTTGGGCTGGTATCATCAAAGATGAGCTTGTGGGGCCTTTTCGGGTTGAGGATGGAGTCAAGCTCAACTCCCAGTCCTACTGCCAGTTTCTGGAAGACACCTTCTTCAAGCAGTGGTACAGGAAGAAGTCTGCATCCTTCAAGAAAAACATGATTTTCATGCAGGACAATGCTCCATCACACGCGTCCAAGTACTCCACAGCGTGGCTGGCAAGAAAGGGTATAAAAGAAGAAAATCTAATGATATGGCCTCCTTGTTCACCTGATCTGAACCTCATTGAGAACCTGTGGTCCATCATTAAATGTGCGATTTACAAGGAGGGAAAACAGTACACCTCTCTGAACAGTGTCTGGGAGGCTGTGGTTGCTGCTGCACGCAATGTTGATGGTGAACAGATCAAAACACTGACAGAATCCATGGATGGCAGGCTTTTGAGTGTCCTTGCAAAGAAAGGTGGCTATATTGGTCACTGATTTGTTTTTGTTTGGTTTTTGAATGTCAGAAATGTATATTTGTGAATGTTGAGATGTTATATTGGTTTCACTGGTAAAAATAAATAATTGAAATGGGTATAAATTTGTTTTTTGTTAAGTTGCCTAATAATTATGCACACCTGATATAGGGTGTTGATGTCATTAGACCACACCCCTTCTCATTACAGAGATGCACATCACCTAATATGCTTAATTGGTAGTAGGCTTTCCAGCCTATACAGCTTGGAGTAAGAGAACATGAATAACAAGGATGATGTGGTCAAAATACTCATTTGCCTAATAATTCTGCACTCCCTGTATGCTGTTGGTCCTCCGCGTGCTGCCAAAACCGCACTGACTCGCTGAGGCATGGGCTCTAAAAGAGCCCAAAAAGTGTGCAGTGGTATCTGTTACCAAGCCGTTAGCATGCAGATCCTTCAAGGCCCGTAGGTTGGGAGGTGAAACCACCATGAATTTTGTTGTTCCAGCAGATCCTACAGATGCTCAATTGGATTGAGATCTGGGTAATTTGGAGGCCAGGCCAACCCTTGTAAATTTGAAATTGTAAGCACCTTGAAATTGTGTGCAGTGTGGCAGGGTGCGTTATCCTGCTGAAAGAGGCCACATCCACCAGGGAACAACATTGTCATGAAGGGGTGTGCCTGGTCTGCACCAATGTTTAGTTAGTTGCAGGGTTTTCCAGCAGAACATTGGAGAGAGCATCACATTCCCTTCACCAGCTTGTCGTTGTTCCACAGTGCATCCTGGTGCCATCACTTTCCCTATGCATACATAATGTAAAAGAAAACAGGACTTATTGGACCAGGCAACATTTTTCCGCTGCTCCAAGATCCATTTCCAATGCTCGCATGCCAGGTGCTTTCAATGGTGGAGAGAAGACATCATAGGCACTGTTACACATTCCTCCCATAACCATCATTAAAAATGTTGTGTCTTGTACCACAGTAGACTTTCTGCTGGCTCGCACCAGACAACACAGCCTTCATTGCATCAATGCTGTCATGCTCCAATGGTTTGAAGGCTGTTGGAAAATTCTCACCACTGCTGACCAAGAACAACCCACAAGCCTTGTCATTTCAGAGATACTTTGACCCTTTCCTTTGTGAAAATCTCTCAAAACTTTATTCCTGTCCATTTCTTCTGCATCCAACATTTTTGGTTACAAGATCTGATTGTTTGCATACCATCTAATCTACCCAGATCATATGTGGCCTTGTTAGAATATCAATGATATTCATGTCACTTGTGACTGGTCATAATGTTTTGGGTTATCAATGTGAGAGTGTGTGTGTGTGTCTATTGGACTGTGGTATAACCACTTTGTAAACTGTAACTAAATTTGCTTCCAGATTCGCTTTCAGCCCAATGACCACAAAACCATAAAGGAAACGGCCGATGAGCTGAAGATCTTTGAAGGAATCAAACATCCCAACCTTGTCCGCTACTTTGGTGTTGAGTTGCACAGGGTAAACAGTTTTGTGTGTTTGTGTTTTGTCAATGTCTGCTTAACAGTTTTGTTTATTCATCATTGTTCCTCATGTTTGCTCCTGCAGGAGGAGATGTATATCTTTATGGAGTACTGTGACGAGGGGACCCTGGAGGAAGTGTCTAGGCTGGGTCTGCAGGAGCACGTCATCCGTCTCTACAGCAAGCAGATCACGACGGCAATCAACGTGCTTCATGAACACGGCATTGTCCACCGTGACATTAAAGGTCTTCAAGATTTCCTTTCCTCTGTTACTGTTTTCTTCATGAGAGATGACGGATACCATTCTGAGAATCAGATGTATTTATTGGATAGTCAGCGGGATGTCTTGGTGTCAGTTCATTATAATTTTATTGCATTACTAACTTTTGTTATTCTTTTACTCCTCAGGAGCCAATATCTTCCTCACATCATCTGGTTTAATAAAGCTAGGGGACTTTGGTTGCTCAGTGAAGCTAAAGAACAATGCTCAGACGATGCCTGGAGAGGTGAACAGCACACTGGGAACAGCAGGTGAGAGGCTCAAAGTTGTAGTTCCAGGTTTAAACACCAGAGAGCATGGCAAACTTTTTGAATGGTATAGTGTCCTGAAGCCATACCTGGCATACCAAAACACTATCTGGACTGTCTAGACACTTGACACTGTCTAGCATCTGTAGCACTGCGATGATTATCACAAAAAAACACTGTTTTTCTTTGTCATTTCTAGCATACATGGCTCCTGAGGTCATCACAAGAGCAAAGGGTGAAGGTCATGGCCGTGCTGCTGATATCTGGAGCCTTGGTTGTGTTCTCATAGAAATGGTTACTGGAAAGGTATAGCCTGCTAGATGTTCATGTTTCATGCATGCCCGTATTTGTTTAGTCTTATTCGTTATTCATCCATGTACCAGCATTTAAACTGGTTTGAGGATAATGTGAAAACATACCCGCTCCGCACACAGTGAGCACCGAATCCTGAAAGGACATTTTTGGGCTTGCTTACACATGCCTTAACAACCAAACTTGCACTGCTGGAAAGGTCTCCCTGAAACACAATTAAATCAAATGTTCACGTATTACGACCAAACGGATTTTCATCAGTATTGAAGTTTATTCATCTTGTAATATCATCATTTAGCAACTGTTTTTAGTGTGTGAACTGTAAAAAATCTACAAACATCATGTGACCTAAGTAACTCATGTTCCTTCCTGTTTGTTTAATTCAGAGACCCTGGCACGAATATGAGCATAACTTCCAGATCATGTATAAAGTGGGAATGGGCCACAAACCGCCCATTCCTGAAAAGCTGAGCACAGAGGGGAAGGACTTCCTGGCCCATTGCCTGGAAAGTGAACCGAAGCGGCGATGGACCGCCAGTGCCCTATTGGACCACCCCTTTGTCAAGGTATGAACCCGCTTTCATCCTTAACCCTTAAAGACAGAGACAGCACTCTGTGGCTAAAAATAACTATTGTTCTTAAATGGTTAATAACTTTTGAACCGTTAATTCAATCTGTATGCTTTGAAGCCCCATAAAGAAGAGATTCCTGGCTTTCAAAGTCGCTCTGTAGTGAACGTGATTACATCATTACGTTTTGATCAAGCATTGGTTTGTTCCTCTGAGCCGAACAGGAACGATTGTTGATGTTTAGTCCTACCCCCATGCACAGATTGGTTGAAACATTGTTTGTTCATTTACTCAACCAGTAAACATAGGTTTTGGTCTTTTGAACCACCAATTAGCATGTTTCTTAAAAATTTTTTATAAATACAAAGTGAAAGCTGTTACGTTGCATGAGAGCACTCTCTAACAAAGCATAAACCAAAAACAAGTATAAAACAGAGGTACACATTGGATGAGGCATTGAAATGTGTTTTGAAACGAGTCGCTACGCATTGTCCTGGTGAAATCGTTTCCGACGGAGATCACAGGCGCAGCCAAGAGTTCAGTTATATAAACACCAGTTAAATGGTTATAACTTGCATAGGGATTGTTACATGTAGACAGTTTCATCTGGAAGTCTAAAACAAAGTCTAAAGGAAAGAATCCAAACTTCAAGAGGTTCTGTTTGAGTTCACATAGTTAAAAAACAAAACATTTTGCTGGCGTTTTTCTTAATTCTTGTAATTTCATCAAATTTCAGACAAAATAAATTTAGACTTTAAATGAGCTACATTGATGCTATTTGGCACTTGATTCTGACTGCTGGAATGGGTTAGGAAAACCAAGAAAGTACAGGCGAGTCTGGTGCCCCAAAAATGTTCACATTTGATGGAGATCTGTACCAGTTTAGTACAGATGCCAAATGTAACTTCTAGTACATCCACCAACATGTTAGGGGTGTAACGATTCATCGTTAATCGAGATATCCCAATATGCGATGATATGTATCGTTTATATAAACTATGATTTACAATATAGTTTTATGGCTCAACTCACTGTATTTATAAGGTATAATTCACCCAAAAATATTAATGGTCATGTACTCACCCTCATGTCATTTTGTTTAACTTCCAAACACAACTGAAGATATTTTTTTTATAATCCTGAGAGATTTCTGTCCCTCCATTTTAAAGGCCATTCCTCTAAAACTTAAAAAATGTCAAAGGCATCGTAAAAATAACTAATCGAGTGTCTAATCCGAAATCAAAGTATTCGGAAGAGACACGGTTGTACAACAGATTTACAGCGACGCACGCGTAAACTGTAGTAAACACAGATGTTCAAATGCTTACGTGATGCGTGAACACAACATGAGAGGGAGTAAATGAAGAATTTACATTTTTGGATGAGCTAAATATTTACAGTTTGGGAATAGTCATTTTGAAGCACTCTCTTGCGGTTTAGAACTGTGATCGATTGCATTGATCAGATCCAATGCCTGCATTGAAATCCAAATTCATACTTTAATTTTGGTTTGGGTGTAAAAATAATTTCGGTGCATCAATAATTAAACCATCACATGCTGTCACCTGATTGGCTGCGTGACTGAGGTTAATGGAAATGGCACTAACATGTCAATCTCACATCTTTTCAATTGCAGGTCTGCACGGATGAAGAGTGATGGGAAGGACTCGCATTCTCTTAACGTTTACAAAAATGCTAGCACTACTTCACATGGCATGAGGAAGGACAGACGCGCTCTGCTCAATACAAACCCCTTGCAACATTAAAGCAGGGCAAGTCTTACATGTACAGTAACATTAGCAAATGGGATGGAAATGTCGTTTTGGACGAGTGTGTCATGTACATACTGTAAGAATAGGGTTAGGGTTTTTCTTTGTACAAAGCATATTGTAAAGCTGAAGTTTAATAGCCATTTTTTGGTGAATGAGTCACAGGGAATACATGTTAGGAGACCAAGTACATTAATTCAAGGGACGTTCTCCGCATAAAGCATGGGAGATGGAGGGAGAGTTTGGCATTGACTGACTGTATGTACAATTTCAATGAGTGTTCTCTGAAGAATGCATACAAACCTGGGGCTGAAAGTCACAGTAGAGAAGGTTTTAAATTTTTGTTTTGTTAAAATGGTATTTTTGTTTGCCTTGCTGCAGAGCCCACTGTTAACAAGTCATATTTAAGCCTAAAAGTAGTTGTTGCGTCGGCTCAGCCCCGTGCTGGCCCACGCCGTGCCTTTACGATCTGGGGTGTACAAGAGCATAATCAACCAATGAGAGGGAAGAGGACAGTCTGACTCCGCCTTTCTGCTGCTGCACTCGGACGGGTGGACAAACATGCTCTTACATAGGCATCAACTGCTGGTTCTCTGCTCCTCCAACAGTGTTTGCAATATTTAAAAAAATAATATTAATAAACAGACCGTTTTTTAAAAATGGCCTACTTGTCTCTTTAAAAAAAAACATGTAAATCAGAACGGTGTTTTTTTTTTTAGTGATTCAAACGACTCTTTCCAAAAGCTTCATGTGACGAGTTCCTCAAATTTAGCTTGGTTCATGCCAGTTCCTGTTGTGAAAATGTCCTCATCACAGTAGCATGATCTTGTGTCCCCGGTGGGTGAAAGTCTCTCAGTTATTGTTCAACTGCAACTCTTTATCCCCGTAGTTCGAACCCTTCTCAATCTCGGTCTGTCCGATCATCCAGCGGATACCAACTGACACTGAAATTAAAAGCAAAGATTTATCAGCACAACAGCCAGTCACATTAGCATGCTCCATAACTAAACCAGGGCTACAAGCACTTGGAGTCAGTGGTTCTCAACCATGGAGCATCTACAAACTTGCAAGGTGGCCACATGTATAATATTATTAAAACAATTACGTTAACATCCCCCGTCTCTATTGTTGGGCATGATCGAGTCAAAAAGGCTGAGAACCACTGCATTAGATCATTGTCATAATACTAACAGGGTTCCCACGGACATGGAAAACCTGGAAATATCAGGGAATTTTAAGCTTGTGATTTTGGAGCCTGGAAAAGTGGATTTTTTATTTTTTATTATGCTAGAACACTATGGATCAAGTTTGGCTATCATCTACTATAACATTTCTTAACTCCTTTTTCTCATGAACAAGTCATAAATTCTTTGGTCGACAGGTCTGGGAACCCTGTGCTAAGCAAAGGAGAAATGAAAGCTTCATTTAAACAATATAAATCATACATGATTTCTCATAGTATAACTGAATCATGTTGTCATTTGTTTTTGCGTGCATTCAGTGTTTAGATGAAGCTTTTACAGCTGAAATGAATCTTAAACTGTTTGCACACACATGCTGTGATATTTAAAGGCACAATATGTAAGATACAAATATCCAAAAACCACTAGAACAATGTTATATTTTGTTGACTTGTGTACTTCATTATCTCAAATGTTTCCAAGAATGTTTAAATCCAGAGAAAGAAGCAATTTTAACCAGAACGCCTATCAATGACATCATACCCGCATTACCCTAGATTTCCATGGGAAACCATTTAAACAGCAAAGATGCTTTAATATAATGTGTTTAATTAGACAGGTGAGCAATTGTTTGGATATATTCATAGACAGAAAATGAATCATTGTTATATAGCTCAACACAGTTAGTCTTATTGTTAAAATCTCGTTTTCTTGATTTACCGTGGGTACCATGTTTTACCATACCTATTATCGATCTAACTTACTGCAGTGTGCAACAAGTGTCTCATAGTAGCCGCTGAGTGAATTTTTTACTTATTTTTCCCTCATTTTTCATGAGCTGAACTCAAAAGGCCTATTTCTCTCAATTATTGTTCACAAATCTGTCTAAATCTGTGTTAGTGAGCACTTCTCCTTTGCCAAGATACAGCCACCTCACAGGTGTGGCATATCAAGATGCTGAATAGACAGTGTAATCATTGGGCTTAGGCTGGCCACAATAATAGGCCACTCTAAAATGTGCAAAGTTGAGCAGGTTGTTGCAGGTTTATTGTGGCCATGTTGATCCACTCCTCTTCAATGGTTGTGCGAAGTTGCTGGATATTTGCAGGAACAGGAACACGCTGTCGTATACGCTGATCCAGAGCATCCCAAACATGCTAAATGGGTGACATTTCCGGTGAGTATGCTGGCCATGCAAGAACTGGGATGCTTTCAGCTTCCAGGAATTCTGTACAGATCCTTGCAACATAGTGCATTATCATATCACATGAGGTGATGGTCGTGGATGAATGGCACAACAATGGGCATCAGGATCTCATCACGGTATCTCTGTGCATTCAAAATGCCATCAATAAAATGCAACTGTGTTCGTCGTCCATAACATACACCTGCCCGTACCATATCCCCCACCCGCCACCATGGCATGCAGATGAGCTTCCCTGAGACGGTTTCTGACAGTTTGTGCACAAATTCTTTGCTTATGCAAACTGATTGTTGTTGCAGCAGCTGTCTGGGTGGCTGGATGTGGAGGTCCTGGGCTGGTGTGGTTACACGTGGTCTTCGGCCGTGAGGCCAGTTGGATGTACTGTCAAATTCTCTGAAACGCCTTTGTAGACGGGTTATGGTAGAGAAATGAACATTCAACTCAGGCAACACCTCTGGTGGAAATTCTTGCAGTCAGCGTGCCTCAAAACTTGCGACATCTCTGGCACTGTGCTATGTCATAAAACTGCACCTTTTATTGTGGCCAGCCTAAGGCACACCTGTGCAATAATCACGCTGTCTAATCAACATCTCGACATGCCACACCTGTGAGGTGTGTAAGGATTATCTCGGCAAAGGAGAAGTGCTCATTTAGGCAGATTTGTGAACAATATTTGAGAGTAATAGGCCTTTTGTGTACATAGAAATGTCTTAGATCTTTGAGTTCAGATCATGAAAAATGAGGGCAAAAACAAAAGTGTTGCATTTATAATTTTGTTCAGTGTAATACGATAAAACAATGCTGCATTACCCCACTTACGCATCAAGAAGCAGAAGCGGTCGTCTACCGCATAAAACAAGCTCTGCTAAATCAAGGCGTCATAAAGCTACGCCTTTGTTTTGAATAAGCGACTTCTAGAAGTGAAAAATTACATATTGTGGCTTTAAGGGCACTTTGAATGCATTCAAAATATAATGTATCCATGCACTTAGTTATGAAGTGACCAGCATGCAATAAATCTGGATAGAAATGGTTGGTATACTTACTGCCATAGCACCTAATCAGCCTCCTTTATATATATATAATTTTTTTTTTTTTTAAAGGAAAAAAACAGATAGGAGGAAAATAGCAGCAATATATAATTCCTGAGTTGGTGGACCACAAAAAATATCTGCTGCAATCTTAAAGGTCTATTTCTTTATTTTGCTGATTGTTACACCAGCTTTAATTATAATAACCAGCCCATGCCCTTATCCCAAATACCTGCAAAACAGAAGACAAATGTACAGACGACAGTGAAGGCGGACCCTGACAGCAGCAGCTGCAGCAGGAGCCTGCAGAGAGGGTAGACCAGCAAACAGATCCAGAACAGCCAGTTCAGCAGGGCCCAAGGTCGGCGCGGGGGACTCGTAATGGGACTCAGGAACCGGCCTGTTTGTCTGTAATGCTCTTGGAATTCATCCTGTGTGAGAACACACACTTAAAAACATGTTTAACCCTTATTACCCTAACTGAACAATGGGTGTGTTACTGTTCATGTGCAATTGCTTTACTAACACTAGCTTCTATGTGACAGAGGGCTCACACACACACATGATCCACCATCCACCCGTTTTTCCTGTTTGCCCTACCCTTGGATGCTAGGGTAATTCTCCAGTTGCATACATAACACACATATCCACTCAATTAATGGATTGAAGGGGCAGTGGGGTTCAGAATTAGGAAATCCACTGCCGCTTTAGCATCCTTCTCTCATATTCCACAATAAACACACGCAGACACCAGATAAGTTGGTTGTGTCCTTTTGATATGCTAATAATAACTGAAATGCCAATCCTAGCGCCAACTAAACCAAGTTAAACTCTTGGCAACTTACTGAAATAAAATAGTATTATAATTACTAAAACTGAAAGTTAAAAAATAAAGCTAAAGAGAAATGGAAATGAAAAGATAATACATTGATAAAAGCATACTGTATAGCATTTACTAAAATAACAAAAATACTGAATAAATAACACTGACTAGCTAACTAAGGTAGGTAGTGCACTTACTTTTTCCTGATAGAGTTTGTGAAGCCAGGCTGCACATTCTGACTCATCCTCTGGGACTGAGTCCAGAGGAATTCGCCTAACAGACACAAGGAAAGCCATGACTTTATCTTGATCTCACAGAGGACCAGAGGTCTTAAATTCACAACACATTCATTACAAAGGTCATAAGTGAAACATGTTTATAAACAATTAAGGATATTGCATGTTGACCTTTGTTATAGCAGGAGACATAATTACAGAGCATTTAAAGGGGCACTATGCAACTTTTCCTTCCACTAGAGGGCCTATTCAAAACAAAGGCGTAGTTTGATGACACCAAGTTTGAGCGCAGAATCTTGGGACATGTGGTCTTCAGGCGATTCCCTCACACGTCCCGGTTCCTTGGTTAAAATCGCAATTTTCTTACGATTTACAAATAGTTGGAAACATTTGAGATTTTGTCAGTACTCAACTGAACAAAATATATAACACTGGCCTGGTGGTTTTTGGTTATTTTACTACAAAAATCCTACATAGTGCACCTTTAATGAACAACAAGCTGTTAAATATTGCCGAAGGGCAGTGTGAATGATTCATTCTTACCTCACATATAAATCAGCATGATATTTTTTCCCATTGAGCACCCCCAGTAAAGTTGGCATCTCGTTGTTTCTGAAATTAAGTGTAGAATCGTACACAGCAGTAACTACAGAGGAGACAAACCGAGTCAGAAGTCTTTTTGACAAATGTAGCCTCTAAGGATTTGGCTCTGTCATTTAATGCACTTAAAGTCATTTAAAAAACATCAACAAAGTGATATGTCTCATTGGAAGATTAATAAAAGCACTTCTGCTACGGGTTTGTCATTACTTATAGGCCAAGAAGCGCTCACCCGTTCCCCTGAGGTTCTGGGCCATGACACAAAAGCCCTTGGTCCGAGGTAGAAGGTGGTACTTAAGTTTGGGGAGACCTTTCTTCTCTGCCACCTCCATACTAATCTTGTGCTTCTTTTCTGTGAATCGTGTGCCCTCACAGTGCAACAGGAACTATAGACGAATCATAAACAAGAACATCAGCCACAGAAGAGATATAACAAGGGACAGAAAAGCTTAGTGTGTGTTTGTACACTAACAGAGCAATCGCACTAGAGTTCATTTTAATCAAACCAAACCTGCCAAGTGTGAACACACCATTACTGTATTTATTGTCATCATCTTCCTAGCATATTTCCCGCTCATTTGCAGGGTCTGCTTCGCACACACCTTTGATTTGGCACAAGTTTTATGTTGGATGCCCTTCCTGACACAACCCAGCACTGAGAGTTCACACTCACACACAATCTTGCAATTTGGCACATCCAGTCTACCTAACCTGCATGTCTTTGGACTGTGGGGAAAACCGGAGCACCCGGAGGAAACCCACGCTGACACAGGAGAACATGCAAACACCACACAGAAACGACTCCTGGCTCAGACAGTAATAGTGTATTTCGTGTAGAGTTGGGTTCTAGTTCATTATGGAGATTTTTTTTCAGTGAATAATGACTTAAATGCCACATGGTCCACTTTCATGGTGATTTTTGGAGCATTAACAAACATGTGACTCATCACATGAGAAGAGTTGCCTGCATATTGTTCAGAAATTCTCCTTTTTTGTTCCACAAAACAAAAAAAACAAAAAAACAGCATATGAGGTTTGAATGATGAGGGCGAGTAAAAAGGTTTTGGGTGAACAGTACAATGTGCAATAAGATCTTTTACAAACATACCCAAAAGTTTTCTGGGTAATCCCGAAGGTTGCGCAGGCTCTGCACTACTTTCTCGCGATCCTCTTCCCATTTCCTTTTGCAGAAGACAATCTCCAAGAAGTACCACATCCAGCCAATCACAGGAACAAAGGAAAGTTCTTTTTTTGCCAACACCTTTGAGCTCTGAAATCAGAATATGATAAAAACATCTGTGTGGCAGTACAACATATGCATATTTTTATGGCTCAATATCTTCATGATGTTATGAGTAATGCAAACTTCCCATTTAGTCACACATTTTTTAAGGTGTGGGAAAGTTTTACTGTCTTACCCCTAAAACACCAAATCTCTCACAGAAGGTCCAGCCGGCCATAAAATCGATCTCAAAGTTATGATTGAGGACAACAATGGCGTTTTCTTTGCCATAGAGAGAATAGCTTTCCGGGTCTGTGTAAAGTGTGCATTCTGTCCCAGACCACCACTCCAACAATGCCACCAATTCTGAACAAACAGAACAAATATACAACTGTATTTCAATGCATATATTTATAAAGCACAATGGATTTACATATATTTATGAATCTGCCAACAGGTTAATCATCTTACATGCATAATCTTATTTGCATGTAAATAGACATGAAGGCAATATGCTATTTAAAAAAAATATGTACTTCCTGTTTTGTTACCCTCAGTGCAACAATGAGGTTTTCAAACAGGAAATAATGGTTTCAGGTGGTGTGTATTTATCTGTTTCATAGTAAAACACAATCTTAACCAGGAAAGATATGGTAATCATGTTCTCCATGACTGTGACAATTTATTGATGATATTATTATTATCTTTTGGTACTATTTTGCAGTACAGTATGTCTACAAATAAAAATAAAAAACTGTAAACTTGTTACATTATGCCTGGTTGGGACAATATCTTTCTTTGGACGCAAACCCACAGGAGACAGCTTTGCAGGACTTACGGCTGGAAATGGAATAACCCAATCTGCAGTTGATCTTGCGGGCAAGCTGCTTGTTAATTGGCCACAGTGGTAGAGTACAAAGCTGCAGCAGGTTGATAATAAACCCACTGACCAGGAACACATAACATATAATGAGATGGCACAGCAACTGAGTTTTCAGCACTTTAATGATTCCCATCCTTGTCATGTAGTCTTCACCTTTCTTGTCCCAACAAAACCCTGTGCAGAGAGCGAGAGAGAGAAAATGAAAAACAGATTAATATAAATAACTTTGCTCTATCATATTAAGCAGAAGATTGTTTTTAAGAAATAAATCTGGATAGTTCCTCCCAAGATACACTATATTGCCAAAAGTTTTGGGACACCTGCCTTTACATGCACACAAACTTTAAAAGCATCCCATTGTTAATCCCTAGGGTTTAATATGTAGTTGGCCCACCCTTTGCAGCTATAACAGCTTCCAATCTTCTGGGAAGGCTTTCCATAAGGTTTAGGAGTGTGTTTATGGGAAATTTTGACCATTCTTCTAGAAGAGCATTTGTGAGGTCAGGCACTGATGTTGGACAAGAAGGCCTGGCTCGCAGTCTCTGCTCTAATTCATCCCAAAGGTGTTCTATCGGTTTGAGGTCAGGACTCTGTGCAGGCCAGTCAAGTTCCTCCACACCAAACTCGCTCATCCATGTCTTTATGGACCTTGCTTTGTGCACTGGTGCGCAGTCATGTTGGAACAGGAAGGGGCCATCCCCAAAGCATTAAATTGTACAAAATGTCTTGGTATGCTGAAGTATTAAGAGTTCCTTTCACTGGAACTACGGGGCCAAGCGCAAACAATGAAAAACGACCCCACAAGTTGTTTTCCCCAACAAGTACCGTTTTCTTGGCAACTACCAAACCCAGACTCGTCCATCAGATTGCCAGGCACAGAAGCATGATTGGTCACTCCAGAGAACACGTCTCCACTGCTCTAGAGTCCAGTGGTGGAAAGCTTTACACCACTGCATCTGACGCTTTGCATTGCACTTGGTGATGTAAGGTTTGGATGCAGCTGCTCGACCATGGAAACCCATTCCATGAAGCTCTCTACGCACTGTTTTTGATCTAATCACAAGGGCACACAAAGTTTAGAGGTCTGAAGCAATTGAGTGCAGAAAGTTGCAGACTTCTGCGCACTGTGTGTACCTCAGAGCGCACTGACACCGCTCTGTGATTTTACATGGCCTACCACTTCATGGCTGAGTTCCTGTTGTTCCCAATTGCTTCCACTCTGTTATAATACCACTAACAGTTGACCATATTATATTTAGTAGTGAAGAAATTTCACGAATGGACTTATTGCACAGATAGCAACCTATCATGGTACCACGCTTGAATTCACTGAGCACCTGAGAGCGACACATTCTTTCACAAATGTTTGTAGAAGCAGTCTGCATGACTAGGGGCTTGATTTTATACACCCGTGGCCATGGAAGTGATTGGAAGACCTGAGTTCAATGATTTGGAGGAGTGTCCCAATACTTTTGGCAATATAGTGTATGAGAAAACTGTATTTGAAATATGAAAATCTACTTGAGCCAATATTCAAATTGCATGGTAGCAACAAAGGGGAAGTTAGTTCCCGTTTTTTTTTTTGGTTTCTTTTTCCACTTCAACTTGAATGTTTAGAAATTGTAAATAGTTTAATTATCATATTCTAAACAATGTGGATTTTACAAACATCTACATTTCCCAAAGGCTCTTTGTATGGTCCTGAATATTTCACAAAAAAAGGATAAGTGTCATTATTTATTCTTAAAAATGTGAGCTTTAGAAGAGTCTTCAGATTCATAGTTACCATGAAACACTGAAACAGACAAAAAAATCAACGTGAAAGTCTCTCAGGACACATTGCAAAGGCTAAAGCAGAAATGTCACAGTGTCACTTTTGTGGTTATGTGAAGGCTATTTTTGTGTTTTGGCTCTGCTAGTGGGACATAAAAAAGTGTGAACTATTTGAATCAAATAGTTGTGGTCAAATGTGTAGAATTAACCAGATTTTTTTGTCTGTATTAAATGCACAAACTTATTTGCATTAGTCATATTTGTATCCATTCCAGTGACTCCAATCTTTTGAATCGGTTCACTGAAGAGACTCATTCAAATCGATTCAAATTCGTTCAATGATTTGACCCTGTCTGGAGGATACCCGTTGTTTTAAAGGTGCACTAGAATGAGTTGAAACAAATTGTTCTCTGATATTTAGATAGAGGGTATGTGACTTATTCAAGGGCAAAAATTGCCCAGATATGGTTTTACAGGTCCATTTACAACCCTAGAAATTGTCCCTAGAATGAAATGGTCTGTTTTGCCTTATTTGGAAGGGTCATGAATATTAATGTTGAGCTCTGCTCTGATTGGCTTATTTCAGCAGCTCACACAAGTGCAGTTGTTCAGCTAACACAATCTCAAACAGCACAAGCGGCTTGTGAGTCCTGACAGAACACAGACCGACTGAATGACACTTTAAGCAGAAAATCTCAAATGGATAGCCTGGAACATAACATTCATATCCATGATCTGCCATTTTCACTATATTGTCCTCATCTTCACAATACCTGAAGAACTTCTGTTGATTTGGTGCAGGTCCACGTTAATATGGCCTGGCCTTGAACATGGGCTGGTTATATGCAAATTTAGGGAGGCATAAATATTAATGATCCCGAGGGTTACGTCACAATCGGTGTAATGTTGGGATTCGCCCGTTTTTCAGTGGTCTTTTTCAAGCACAAGATTTACTTATGAAGGAGGAAACAATGGTGTTTGAGGCTCATGGTATGTTAGTTCCATGTACAGAACTCTTATTATTCAATTATGCCAAGGTAAATACAGTTTTCCATTCTAGGGCACCTTTAAAGAATTACCTGGAATGGCAACAAATGATTATTGTGCGTTAAGTGAGTTATTGAATCATTTACTGAACCGAGTAGACCGAAACATAAGCATTCAGAAAGCAGAATGAAAGGGTTAGTTCACCCAAAAATGAATAGCCATAACGAGAATACTTTTTTTGTGAGCAAAAACAAACAAAAATAACAACTTTATTCAACTATTTGTGTGTGTGTGTGTGTGTGTGTGTGTGTGTGTGTGTGTGTGTGTGTGTGTGTGTGTGTGTGCACAAAAAGTATTCTTGTGGCTTCATAAACTTAAGGTTGAACCATGCAGTCACACAGACTATTTTAACGATGTCTTTCCTACCTTTCTGGGCCTTGTAGGATGTAATTAAATTCAATTTAATAAAAAATATCTTAATCTGTGTTCCGAAGATGAAGGTCTTACGTGAACTTAACCCTTTAGCAATTTTACAATAATAACATTGAAGGGGCGTGTTCGTCCAGTAGGTTCAACCGGTTAATGAAAGGGTCATTCACAACCGGTCTTGACAGCTTTTAGTTCGAGTCTATGAATTGAGCAAAACAGTCACGCGCTTCAAATGCGAAGGACTAGTGAACGAAAAAGTGTCAGTGCATTAAATTCATCGAAAAAGATTAGTTCACTTAAAAGATTAATTAATTAATTAATTAATTAATTAATTCACTCATAAAAAAAACCGGTGAGAAACCACTAATCTGTGCTAATGTAGGGGGGTGCGTCTTGTTTGGAGTAATTTCCCAGTTCAAACCCCCCAATACAAACCAACTGCAGAAACGCAAAGTTCAAAATCACCAGCAGGTAACGTTATACGTCACAGTTAGCTGTCAGTTCACCAACAAAAAAAGTATCTTTATTTGTTTAAAGAACAGATTCGGTTAGTAACATCTGATCTACGTTCACAGTATAATTTGCTACAGTATAGCAAATAAATATTTCTCTTATGTCTGTATTTCAGTTAAATGTTTCATTTAGTTTGCCTTGGTATCATGCATCAAGAGTGAACAGACAGCCATTGAGAACATCGAGCACATGTGGATCGCATACAAAGAATAGCACTTTACCTTTCAGCACAAGACACAACCGCCGTTGTGTTAAAATTACCTTTTAGTAGCAGCAGAGCAGTCGTCTCATCATATGGCGCTAATTAGAGAGGGCAAGAGAGATGTGAATCTGAAGGATGTTTGAGTTGGACAGGCTGATCCCAAGGTTGGAGGTATTGAGCTGAATATGAGACCACACCCCGGCACCGAGACGCTGCGCGAGGAGCACTGGAACGTGGGCAGGGACTTCAGATGGTCATTATGTCATTTCCTCTGCTCTGTCCCAGGCAAACTGCTCCAGTGTCTGTAAAACACCGTATTACACTGTTCACTTTGACCGACAGATGAATATAATTCTGCCGAGGACGGCAACAGAAGGGCATCACCTTAAACGTGTGTTGTGCTATTTATACACACCATACATTCCCTTGCATCTGTAACACATGATCACATCTGTACATGTATACACATATTGTCTTTTGTCTATTTCGTATATTGTGTCATTTTAAAACATATATTAATTTTTGATTCACTTATTCTATTTTATTAAATTATTCTGTCATTTTGTCTGTACTATATGGAAGCTTTCTGTCACCAAGACAAATTCCTTGTCAGTGTAAACATGGCAAAAGCTTTCTGTACAACTCCAGTTATCAGAACAATTGCGCCCTCTACTGGATGAGAATTTTTTCAACGAAAAAGAAAACCCACCTTATTTTTCACCTATTTTTAATGAGAAACATAAACGAATGTTTTCTGTGTAGAGATACGTTTGATAGATTATTAGTAGATATACATTTTGCATGGGCTTTGCAATGAGAAAGAATTGACATGCTGTCAGAATTATTTAGGCACAAATAGCCTAAATATTAGTCACTGATGGACTAGATAGTTGTACAGAGATTAAAACTCAAATACTTCCTGTTTGTGACAGTCTCCAAAATGTAAATTGTCAACAAACACCCACATTTTGGACATTTATTTCATACGATACAGTGAATCCCACTATGCAATGCTCCTGAAACAAGATTAAACAATCAAGATAAGCTACCATGTAGAACAAAAGAGCAGTGATTGCAAATGAAAGCGCTACATGAATGCTGAGGTCCACTTTCCACTCAGAGCTCTCTGCTTTGCTTTCATTTCTAGTGGCAATAAGAGAGGCTCTCCTCAAGCATCAAAACACCTGCTATGACATTAAAATACATCATTTATTCAGTGATCCACAAACCATGTGGAAAGACGATTTAAGTGTGACACAGACTACAGAAATAGTAACCTCTTCACTGGAAGGGAAATTAAATCAATATTTGCTTGCTATTATTCTGGATAATAGACTATTCAGATTAAATTGGCTACTTATGGAACAAATAAATTCACAATACGTGTTGCAACAAAATTAAATTTGTATTGTAGACAAAAGGATAAGGCCCCAGCACTGCAATCCCAGTGAGTGAAGAAAGGGGCCTGGTGCAGATCTAAAAATGCCCATCTATGCTAGCTGTAAGAGCAATTTGTGGTTGATGGTTTTAAATGAAGACCCAGGAGCAATATGATGGAAGTTACCAATGCCCAGGAAGATGTAATCAATTACTGAGGTTATCTGAGGCCTGCTGGGACAGAGACACTCTAAGCTGAAATGAGCAGAAGATCAGAGAATAGCCTCTTGATAAGATAGGATTGAAATGCATGAAGTGCACGTTAAAATGTTCAAAATTATCATTGAATACGATTACACATATTTATCCTTTGGCAAATTAATTAAGTCAAATAATTTATAGAGTAAGCAAATACAAAAATGTGGAAGGCTGAACATATTTGGGTCAAAGTTAATCTAAAAGTGACATGCAGCATCCAAAATATATCTTTTACATTATGTTTTCATACAAGATAACACAAACTATGAAAATATGGAATGGTAGGCATATTATTTGAGGCCTAATCTGTTGGAAAATAGCAATAAATCAAGTTTCTGATTTATTTTAAAATGCAATGCAAAACTTTTATTTTGCTCTTTTAAAACTGTATTGGAGCTTATTCTGGCATTCAATTATTGAAATTGTAAATTTAAGAAATATTTTAAACAATTAAGGCTGCTACATGTATGTAAATAATGTTAAAACAAAATATGTGCAGTACTTGAATACAGTTGTGCGATTCTTAAAATATTGAGTAGCGCTAAGGGAGCGACCCTCTTATACAATTGCCTTTTTAAAGTTTTTTTTTTTTTTTCTTAATCAATAAAAATACAAGTATTAATTTGATATCGTAGCGTAAACAGCGGCTCCATGCGCCTTCCTCGCGCTATTGGCTGAGGGGAACTTCCGTCTGATACCGGAAACGGACGTGGCAAGCTCCTGTGTAACTTATGTCAAACTATCAGCAGTCAATTGCCATTAGATCTCACTGATTACCTGTAGTAATTGCGTTTCTGCCCCTTCACTCCCATCTGTCTCTTTTTAATGTCCCGATAGCACTCTTGGAGGCTCAGCAGGGGCGATGCAGGTGTTTTGGCGCTGGTTTTGGGGCTTGATTTGGGTCGGAGTGTCTTCAAATCGTGCAGGATCTCCTGTGTTTTCTGATGAGATCCCCTTCAAAATCAAATGGCCCGGATCAGACTTCACCCTGGTGAGAACATCTAATAACCCCGGATATTTCGCATGACAGCTGTATATAACATGTGCTGTTTATTTAATTGCCAATGTCAGCTTGTTGGCTAAGCTCGCTTCATAACAGCAGGACTTGTCCTTGTTTTTGTTTTGTTTTTTGCTGTCTTGCAAAGTGATAAGTATTCTCTCCACAGCAGTATGTAATATTAAAGTATATGAATGGCAAGCAGAGCTGCCCAGATTATTTCTCTCGTGCTATGTGCATGTATTTTCAATTGTTAAATATGCAATAATATCAATTTTTTCCACAGTCAACATCTGGTGGTCTGTACAAAGAAGATGACTATGTTATCATGACAACTGCTGAAAAAGAAAAGTACAAGTGTTTATTGCCATCTTTGTCCAGCAATCAGGAGGTGTGGTTATGCATGGCAGATTTTTAAATTGGTATTATCTTGTCTTGAGCTATTCTATGTATTAGTTTTATTTGATCAATTTATTGTCTGTCTCTCTTGAAGGATGATGTGAAGGTGTATAGCGGACCGAGTCCAGCCATGCTTCTGGATCCATTATTCAAACAGAGCAGCTGCTCCTACAGAGTGAGTTTCATGTCTCAGTTTCTGACGAGGCTGAATCCAGCTTCTTATTCGCAGCTTCTTATTGACGCTATCCGGTCCACCTTAAAGACGCGACGCTTCCGCGTCTTTGGTTTCTTATTCACGCTCAATTTAGGGACCGTGCGGTTTTACTCTTTTTCACGCTTTTTAAGGGATTGTGTTGCTTTTTGTCCATTTTCAGAATAAATTAATAATATATTAGCGGATATTGACTGTAAAATATTAAGGCACATTCAATATAATTACTACCACATGATCCTTTAATTCAGCTAAATTAAGGGATCATGTGGTTTTTCTCTTATTCACACGTTTGATACTATTGTGTCTATTTTCAGAAAAGAATAATAAACTATTTTAAAAGGTAATTTACACAGAAATATCAGTGAAGAAAAATCTTCAATCATTGTACTTGAATGATTTGAATGAATTAATAAATCAATACAAGTTAAGGTAACTAGAGATTAATGCCAGCTCCAGCTTGGATCCAGCCTCTGAAGACTTCAGGTGTACCAACACCAGATGACACCTACCCTGCAAGGCCTCCAGAACATCAAATATGGATGAAATACAAAATGTATAATCATGTTATCATTGCTTTGAAATGCAAACTAATTTTGCTTAAATGGATAGATGATATTTGTCAATACTGTAATTCGTAATATCTTACAGCTGTACCTTCTGATTTAATTGATTAATTAAATTGGCTTGAAAGAGCCATTGCATTATGGTTACTGTACCATTTTGATGCTATTGATCCAATCTGACAATGCAGTTAGAAGAGAGCCATCACATTCTGGACCCATTTGGGGAAGTACAACATTTCACTGGTGCTCTATACCTATCGTGCTTGAATATCATAATTTAAATTTTGAAAAATTGTACTGTAGCGTTATGAATTTATGGACCAACGAATTTGACAAGCGACAGTACAGTAAGAGCCTTTGCATTAATGGCACAAGTGGCCCAATTGGAGCGCTATATCTCGGCTGCCTTTATGGGTGCGTTCACAGTTCCACTAGTGCATTATACCCAGTGTGCCCGACTGTCACCATGCAAAATTCCAGACATTTTTACTGAAGCATTTTGAAGTTATGGATTCATGAAATTGACACATATGACAGTACAGTTAGAATAGCTATTGCATTGTTTGCCCATTTGGAGCGCTATATCTCGGCTGCCTTTATGGGTGCGTTCACAGTTCTACTGGGGCATTATACCCAGTGTTCCCGACTGTCACCATGCAAAATTCCAGACATTTTTACTGCAGCATTTTGAAGTTATGGATTCATCAATTTGACATGTATGACAATACAGTTAGAATAGCTATTGCATTGTTGGCCCATTGGAGCGCTATATCTCGGCTGCCTTTATGGGTGCGTCAAGTTCCACTAGGGCATTATACCCAGTGTGCCCGACTGTCATCATGCAAAATTACAGACATTTTTACTGTAGCATTTTGAAGTTATGGATTCATGAATTTGTCACATATGATAGTACAGTTAGAATAGCTATTGCATTGTTGGCCCATTGGAGGCGCTATATCTCGGCTGCCTTTATGGGTGCGTTCACAGTTCTACTGGGGCATTATACCCAGTGTGCCCGACTGTCACCGTAAAATTCCAGACATTTTTACTGTAGCATTTTGAAGTTATGGATTCATGAATTTGACACATATGACAGTACAGTTAAAATAGCTATTGCATTGTTGGCCCATTGGAGGCGCTATATCTCGGCTGCCTTTATGGGTGCGTTCACAGTTCTACTGGGGCATTATACCCAGTGTGCCCGACTGTCACCATGCAAAATTCCAGACATTTTTACTGTAGCATTTTGAAGTTATGGATTCATGAATTTGTCACATATGATAGTTCAGTTAGAATAGCTATTGCATTGTTGGCCCATTTGGAGGCGCTATATCTCGGCTGCCTTTATGGGTGCATTCACAGTTCCACTAGGGCATTATACCCAGTGTGCCCGACTGTCACCATGCAAAATTCCAGACATTTTTACTGTAGCATTTTGAAGTTATGGATTCATGAATTTGACACATATGACAGTACAGTTAGAATAGCTATTGCATTGTTTGCCCATTTGGAGCGCTATATCTCGGCTGCCTTTATGGATGCGTTCACAGTTCTACTGGGGCATTATACCCAGTGTGCCCGACTGTCACCATTTCAAATTCCAGACATTTTTACTGTAGCATTTTGAAGTTATGGATTCATGAAATTGACACATATGACAGTACAGTTAGAATAGCTATTGCATTGTTGGCCCATTGGAGCGCTATATCTCGGCTGCCTTTATGGGTGCGTTCAAGTTCCACTAGGGCATTATAGCCAGTGTGCCCGACTGTCACTATGCAAAATTCCAGACATTTTTACTGTAGCATTTTGAAGTTATGGATTCATGAATTTGTCACATATGATAGTACAGTTAGAATAGCTATTGCATTGTTGGCCCATTGGAGGCGCTATATCTCGGCTGCCTTTATGGGTGCGTTCACAGTTCTACTGGGGCATTATACCCAGTGTGCCCGACTGTCACCATGCAAAATTCCAGACATTTTTACTGTAGCATTTTGAAGTTATGGATTCGTGAATTTGCCACATATGACAGTACAGTTAGAATAGCTATTGCATTGTTTGCCCATTTGGAGGCACTATATCTTAGCTATTTTTATGGGTGCGTTCACAGTTCTACTGGGGCATTATACTCAGTGTGCCCGACTGTCACCATGCAAAATTCCAGACATTTTTACTGCAGCATTTTGAAGTTATGGATTCATGAATTTGTCACATAAGACAGTACAGTTTGAATAGCTATTGCATTGTTGGCCCATTGGAGGCGCTATATCTCGGCTGCCTTTATGGGTGCGTTCACAGTTCCACTAGGGCATTATACCCAGTGTGCCCAACTGTCACCATGCAACATTATAAGCAATTTTACTGTAGCATTATTGAGATATCCCATTAATCTGAGAGATATGACATACAGTAACATGAGAAATTGCACTATTGGCCCAATTGGGCGCTATATCCCGCTGCCTTAGAGGGTGCGTTAAAATTTTAACAGCGACCTTAATCCCAGTGCACCTGACTGTCACCATGCAACATTATGAGCAATTTTACTGTATCATTATTGAGATATTATCCCATTAATCTGAGAGATATGGCATACAGTAACATGAGAAATTGCACTATTGGCCCAATTGGAGGCGCTATATCTCCGCTGCCTTAGAGGGTGCGTTAATATTTTAACAGCGACCTTAATCCCAGTGCACCTGACTGTCACCATGCAACATTATGAGCAATTTTACTGTATCATTATTGAGATATTATCCAATTAATCTGAGAGATATGACATACAGTAACATGAGAAATTGCATTATTGGCCCAATTGGAGGCGCTTTATCTCCGCTGCCTTAGAGGGTGCGTTAATATTTTAACTGGAATTGTATTCGCAGTGCACATGACTGTCACCACGCCAAAATATAGACATGTTTTTATTAGCATTGGGAAGTTATGGACCCATACATTTTAAGTATATTTTACACTTGTATGTTTATGGTTTTTATGTTATTGTCCACTGTGCAAAGAAATAACGACTGGCTTTGAAGAACTGAAAATAAATTTTACTCAGCATTAAACAAAGTAATTTATTTATCTCAATGGTTTTCCACGTTTGTTGTTGTTGTTGTCATTGTAGATACAGTACATGTCAAATTCATGAATCCATAACTTCAAAATGCTACAGTATAAATGTCTGGAATTTTGCATGGTGACAGTCGGGCACACTGAGTATAATGCCCCAGTAGAACTGTGAACGCACCCATAAAGGCAGCCGAGATATAGCGCTCCAATGGGCCAACAATGCAATAGCTATTCTAACTGTACTGTCATATGTGACAAATTCATGAATCCACAACTTCAAAATGCTACAGTAAAAATGTCTGTAATTTTGCATGGTGACAATTGGGCACACTGGCTATAATGCCCTAGTGGAACTGTGAACGCACCCTTAAAGACAGCCGAGATATAGCACCTCCAATGGGCCAACAATGCAATAGCTATTCTAACTGTATTGTCATATGTCAAATTGATGAATCCATAACTTCAAAATGCTACAGTAAAAATGTCTGTAATTTGCATGGTGACAGTCGGGCACACTGGGTATAATGCCCTAGTGGAACTGTGAACGCACCCATAAAGCCAGCCGAGATATAGCGCCCAAATGGGCAAACAATGCAATAGCTATTCTAACTGTACTTTCAAATGTGACAAATTCATGACTCCATAACGTCAAAATGCTACAGTAAAAATGTCTGGAATTTTGCATGGTGACAGTCGAGCACACTGGGTATAATGCCCCAGTAGAACTGTGAACGCACCCATAAAGGCAGCCGAGATATAGCGCTCCAAATGGGCCAACAATGCAATAGCTATTCTAACTGTATTGTCATACATGTCAAATTGATGAATCCATAACTTCAAAATGCTGCAATAAAAATGTCTGGAATTTTGCATGATGACAGTCGGGCACACTGGGTATAATGCCCTAGTGGAACTGTGAACGCACCCATAAAGGCAGCCGAGATATAGCGCTCCAAATGGGCAAACAATGCAATAGCTATTCTAACTGTACTGTCATATGTGTCAATTTCATGAATCCATAACTTCAAAATGCTACAGTAAAAATGTCTGGAATTTTGCATGGTGACAGTCGGGCACACTGGGTAATGCCCCAGTAGAACTGTGAACGCACCCATAAAGGCAGCCGAGATATAGTGCCTCCAAATGGGCAAACAATGCAATAGCTATTCTAACTGTACTGTCATATGTGACAAATTCATGAATCCATAACTTCAAAATGCTACAGTAAAAATGTCTTGAATTTTGCATGTTGACAGTCGGGCACACTGGGTATAATGCCCTAGTGGAACTGTGAACGCACCCATAAAGGCAGCCGAGATATAGCGCCCAAATGGGCAAACAATGCAATAGCTATTCTAACTGTACTGTCATATGTGACAAATTCATGAATCCATAACTTCAAAATGCTGCAGTAAAAATGTCTGGAATTTTGCATGGTGACAGTCGGGCACACTGGGTATAATGCCCCAGTAGAACTGTGAACGCACCCTTAAAGGCAGCCGAGATATAGCGCCCAAATGGGCAAACAATGCAATAGCTATTCTAACTGTACTGTCATACATGTCAAATCTCATGCATTACAGACATTTTTACTGTAGCATTTTGAAGTTATGGATTCATGAATTTGACATGTATGACAGTACAGTTAGAATAGCTATTGCATTGTTTGCCCATTTGAGGCGCTATATCTCGGCTGCCTTTAAGTGCGTTCACAGTTCTACTGGGGCATTATACCCAGTGTACCCGACTGTCACCATGCAAAATTACAGACATTTTTACTGTAGCATTTTGGTGACAGTCGGGCACACTGGGTATAATGCCCCAGTAGAACTGTGAACGCACCCCATAAAGGCAGCCGAGATATAGCGCCCAAATGGGCAAACAATGCAATAGCTATTCTAACTGTACTGTCATATGTGTCAAATTCATGAATCCATAACTTCAAAATGCTACAGTAAAAATGTCTGGAATTTTGCATGGTGACAGTCGGGCACACTGGGTATAATGCCCTAGTGGAACTTCGAACGCACTTAAAGACAGCCGAGATATAGCGCCTCCAAATGGGCCAACAATGCAATAGCTATGTATTGTCATACATGTCAAATTGATGAATCCATAACTTCAAAATGCTACAGTAAAAATGTCTGGAATTTTGCATGGTGACAGTCGGGTACACTGGGTATAATGCCCCAGTAGAACTGTGAACGCACCCATAAAGGCAGCCGAGATATAGCGCCCAAATGGGCAAACAATGCAATAGCTATTCTAACTGTATTGTCATATGTGTCAAATTCATGAATCCATAACGTCAAAATGCTACAGTAAAAATGTCTGGAATTTTGCATGGTGACAGTGGGGCACACTGGGTATAATGCCCTAGTGGAACTTGAACGCACCCATAAAGACAGCCGAGATATAGCGCCTCCAAATGGGCCAACAATGCAATAGCTATTCTAACTGTATTGTCATACATGTCAAATTGATGAATCCATAACTTCAAAATGCTGCAGTAAAAATGTCTGGAATTTTGCATGGTGACAGTCGGGCACACTGGGTATAATGCCCTAGTGGAACTGTGAACGCACCCATAAAGGCAGCCGAGATATAGCGCCTCCAAATGGGCCACTTGTGCCATTAATGCAAAGGCTCTTACTGTACTGTCGTTTGTCAAATTCGTTGGTCCATAAATTCATAACGCTACAGTACAATTTTTCAAAATTTAAATTATGATATTCAAGCACGATAGGTATAGAGCACCAGTGAAATGTTGTACTTCCCCAAATGGGTCCAGAATGTGATGGCTCTCTTCTAACTGCATTGTCAGATTGGATCAATAGCATCAAAATGGTACAGTAACCATAATGCAATGGCTCTTTCAAGCCAATTTAATTAATCAATTAAATCAGAAGGTACAGCTGTAAGATATTACATTACAGTATTGACAAATATCATCTATCCATTTAAGCAAAATTAGTTTGCATTTCAAAGCAATGATAACATGATTATACATTTTGTATTTCATCCATATTTGATGTTCTGGAGGCCTTGCAGGGTAGGTGTCATCTGGTGTTGGTACACCTGAAGTCTTCAGAGGCTGGATCAAGCTGGAGCTGGCATTAATCTCTAGTTACCTTAACTTGTATTGATTTATTAATTCATTCAAATCATTCAAGTACAATGATTGAAGATTTTCTTCACTTATATTTCTGTTTAAATTACCTTTTAAAATAGTTTATTATTCTTTTCTGAAAATAGACACAATAGTATCAAAGCGTGTGAATAAGAAAAACCACATGATCCCTTAATTTAGCTGAATTAAAGGATCATGTGGTAGTAATTATATTGAATGTGCCTTAATATTTTACAGTCAATCTTCGCTAATATATTATTAATTTATTCTCAAAATGGACAAAAAGCAACACAATCCCTTAAAAAGCGTGAAAAAGAGTAAAACCGCACGGTCCCTAAATTGAGCGTGAATAAGAAACCAAAGACGCGAAGCGTCGCGTCTTTAAGGTGGACCGGATAGCGTCAAGAAGCTGCGAATAAGAAGCTGGATTCAGCCTCGTCAGTTTCTGTATATCTGAGTCGTCAGTCTGTCTGAGTTTATATATATATATATATATATATATATATATATATATATATATATATATATATAATATATATATATATATATATGGTCAAATCTCACATCGTCACATTTCCCTCAGAAAAGAAGAAAAAGATTGTATTGGTTTTACAAAAAGACAAATGTTTGAATAAATCAAAGATATTATGTCATATGATTTACAGTATATGTATTGTGGCCACAGTTTGGCCTTCTGAGGCCTATCAACATGTGTGTTTTAAAGATCGAGTCATACTGGACATATGAAGTGTGCCATGGGAAGCATGTACGGCAGTACCATGAGGACAAGGAGACAGGCCAGGTAAAACCACTCTTTTCTATTTAAATATATCTTAAAATGTCATTTAGATCCCTTCAAAAAATCAATCTAAATATGCTAATTTGGTGCTCAAGAAACTTTTATTTTTAGTATCAGTGTTATATGATTATTTTAAGTTAAAAACTTTTTTTAGTAAAAAATAGATTTTTTGATGAATAGAAAGTTCAAAAGAACAGCATTTAATTTAAATATATATATTTTTGGTAACACTTTATTTTACAGTGTCATTGTTATATATGCTACATGTACTTACCATAATATTAACAGTAAATGATGATAATTACATGCAATTTACCCTAAACCAAACCCTAATCCTATCCTCACCCTATAGCAAGTACATGTTGTTAATTATTATTAATCCGTACTTAGATATATAATTAACCTGTAACAATGACTCCTTAAAATAAAGTGTAACCTAACTTTTTTGTAACAGTGTGAAAGTCTTTACTATCACTTTTGATCATTTTAATGCATCCTTGCTGAATAAAAGTATTAGTAATTTTATTTTCATTTTACCGATCTTAGTTAATTTGGTTGGAGTATTTTAAGATTTTTCTAAGTAATATAAACATTTCAGTGGTCTATTTGTCTCTGATCTCTCAGAAGATCAACGTTCAGGAATACTATCTGGGTACCATGAATAAAAAAGATAGTGCAGGTTGGGCAATTTTTAAGTTTAACTTGGTACATTTTTTTCTTTGCATGTTCTGTCAGTTGTTTCATGTATTTTATCTTCTTCTTAGAATCAGAAACTGATAAATCTGGAGACTCTGAAAAAGAATCATCAAACACCAACACAGAGGTTTGTTGCTCTTAGATATACAGATAGGAAATGTGTGTGGCAAGTTTTTGTTTTGTTTTATAAAACTGTGGGTTCCTAGGTGCCAACGAAGAATATAGAGGGTCAGCTGACGCCATACTATCCCATAGATATGGGACACGGGACTGAATGCACTCTGAGACAGAATACACCTCGCTCCACCACAGTGCTGTACGTCTGCCACCCAGAGGCAAAGCATGAGATCCTCACAATCGCTGAGGTCCTCACCTGTCAGTATGAAGTGGTGGTGCTCACACCTCTCCTCTGTCCACACCCGAGTTACAGGTACACACGCACACATTCGGCTCAATCAAGATTCCTGCTTTAAAATCAGTTTTTTTGTAGTTTGTCCTACTAAATAAGTGCATAAATATTAGTTATTGATTTCTGTTGACTAGTATTTGCTCGTGAATATGTATGTCATCACATGGACAGACTAATACACAAAATATGATAACATCATTAAGGCCTGTTCTCACAAAAAGTGAAACTAATCACTTATCATTCGAAATGTTATTGTATTTCCCTCGCATCCAATGTACTTAATAAAAAAATAAAAAATAAAAAATATAAATTGAATAAAGTTATCAAACAGTCTTTACTGCATAAATGATAAATTAAATATAGATATATATTTAAATATAAGCTATAATTTTCACAGTAAGTTCAAGATGTTATTTAACTAATTTGATATAAGGTCATAAGGGTATTTTTTTTTTCAAATTGAGATTTATACATATCTAAGCTGAATAAATAAACTTTCCATTGATGTAGGGTTTGTTAGGATAGGACAATATTTGGCCGAGATACAACTATTTGAAAATCTGGAATCTTAGGGTGCAAAAAAATCTAAATATTGAGAAAATCATCTTTAAAGGGTCCAAATTAAGTCTTTTAGCAACGCATATTACTACTAATAATACATTTTTTATATATTTATGGTAGGAAATTTACAAAATATCTTAATGGAACATGATCTTTACTTAATATCCTAATGATTTTTGGCATAAAATAAACATTGATAATTCTGACTCGTACAATGTATTGTTGGCTATTGCCACAAATATACCTGTGTGACTTATGGATGGTTTTGTGGTTCAGGGTCACATTTAAGGCTGCTCTTATGACAATACTTGACAAAACAGACATTTTGGCATAATTGGGTGTGTTATTGTTCGTTCAAGTGCAAAAGAGAACCCTATTCTGGCACGCTGTGTGTCGTGTGTGTGTCGTGTGTGTGTCGTGTGTGTGTCGTGTGTGTGTCGTGTGTGTGTCGTGTGTGTGTCGTGTGTGTGTGTGTCACTTAGACAGGACGTTCACAGACAGCGCATTCTTTTTTGTCTTGTCGCGCTTGAATGGTTTAAGTATTTGCATGAACAAGAGCGTGATCGTATAATGTAACGCTAGCCCAAGGATGGCAGAAAAAATGAATACTGCTTTAAACTGAAAAAAAGAATTGCATGCGTTAATGCTCTAATTTTGACAACGCCGTTTCTGTTTGTCTATTATTGATACTGTGTGCCTATAAATGGACACACCTATTTGGCAATCACATGAAATATGATAACATCATAAGGCCTGTTCTCACTAAGAAACAAAGGAACAAGTGAAGCTAATCAGATAAATGAAATGAATACAGCAAATGATAGATAAATACAGCACTTACATGCTCTTTCACAAGGTTTAATGCAAGATAAACCCATTTATAGCTTTTAGTCACTTTAGTTCAAAATGCGATCCATATGATGAAATAGATTTCACTCATTGTAATGTGCTCAGAGACCAAAGATATTAACTACTGCTGTGGTTCAGGTTCAGGTCCTCTCCAGTGAATGACATCTTTTGTCAGGCTCTGAGTGGCTCCCCTCTCAGACCTCAGAGTCTGTCCCAGCTGGATCGTGAGCAGGAAGAGCTGCTCAAGCCACCGTTCAGCTCAAGCAGCGAGCGGGATTTGAGGGGATCCAGGGTGAGTTTGGACCTGCTCTTAATCTTCTGCATTTACAACTGACTTAGGGAATATGGGGGAGGTAATATAAATAGTTTCGAAAAGACTCTTAAAGTTGGTTTGTATTAAAGGACATGAATAAAATTGTTCTATATATAAATTATAATAATGAAAAAAAAATGTAATCTCTCCCTGTCTCCTATGTGAAGGAGGACAAATCTCCAGTGAAGGAAGAGGCGTATACCTCTACCCATAAGCCCTTGACAGTGGGCGGTCAAGCCCAGGTCACCGTTGGCACCACCCACATTTCTCGTCTAACCGACGAACAGCTGATCAAGGAGTTTCTGAGCGGCTCCTACTGTCTGCATGGGGTGAGGATGGATGGATTTCTCTTCTGTATCTGTAGGTCTTTAGTTGGGTTCCCAGCTCAACATTTTTCTTTTTTTCTGTTTAGGGTGTTGGATGGTGGAAGTATGAATTTTGTTATGGAAAGCATGTACACCAGTATCATGAGGTAATAGTTGTGAAATCATTTACACTCTACTGGAAATCTTTATATTTTCTAAATAACTCAATGTTTGGATTATGAGAGATGGTAAATTGCATGTTGTGCACTTGGTTGAAGGATAAAGAGCAAGGGAAGAACATTGTGGTGGTGGGCAGCTGGAACACTGAGGATCATATGAACTGGGCCAAGAAAAACGTGGCACGATCTTATCATTTAAAAGACGATGGAGTGCAGAAAGTCAAGTATGATTATATTTCCCTCATATACAAGGTGCTATATATACACAGTCACACACACGCACATATTACCTTTCCAAAGTTTGGGGTTAGTTTAAAGCCACAATATGTAATTTTTCGCTGTTAGTGGTCGTTTATTTCAAACAAAAGTCTAGCTCGATGACGCCTTGATTTTGCTGAACTTTTATGACACAGACAACCGCTTCCGTTTTTCTGGCCATGCGTACGCAATGCTGTTTTATCATATTAGATACATTATTTGAGTGTGTTAAAAGTTATGTTATAATTAGGGCCGTGACTTTAACGCGTTAATTAAGATGAATTAATTGCGTGACTTTAACGCGTTAATTAAGATTAATTACACAAAAAATAGACAACAATTTTAACTTATATTTGCACCGCGGAACGTTTTTTAATGAATGAGTTTCGACGGACCGATTATACTGGAACACCAACTAGCGTTCTTGACTTCTGAACACAACAAACCACAGTGAACATGAACGAAGAAGCTGGCGAGACTGCTTTGCTTGGCCCCGTGGATGGGGAATTTTTGTTTTAAAAAACGAAAGGATGGAAGCGTCGACAAGAGCATGGTTGTGTGGAAGATATGCAACAAGGAATTTGCGTATCGACCCTCAAATATCACCTCAACGCAAAACGCTGGACATAAATAAATAAACAAAATGTTGTTGATTAAGCTTATGTATTCAGTCATTATCAATGGCATGCTAAAAATCCATGTGAAAAAAATTACTTCTCACTGTTCTCAGGTCAAATATTTATATGCAATTAAAATGCGATTAATTTCGATTAATTAATTACAAAGCCTCTAATTAATTAGATACATTTTTTTAATCGAGTCCCGGCCCTAGTTATAATGCTTCTCTGTGCATTCGCTCAGCTTTGAGACACTTGTTGCACACTGTAGTAAGCTAGATCGATATTAGGTATGGTAAAATGTGGTAAATCAAGAAAACAAGATTTTTAAATAAGCTATTTAACAATGATTCGTTTTCTGTTGATGAATGTATCCAAACAGTTGCTCACCTGTCTAATAAAACACATCATATATTAAAGCGTCTTTGCTGTTTCCATGGTTTCTACAAAATAAAACCAGATATCGAGTGTAACGCGTGTATGATGTCATTGATGTGAGACGCACGGACACGGTCAGTGTCCTGGCTAAAACTGCTATTGAAATTGAAATTTAAACATTCTTGGAAATGTGGGATCATGCAAGTAGACAAGTAAATATATAACATTGTTCTAGTGGTTTTTGGATATTTTAATCCAAAAAATCGTACATATTATGCCTTTAAAACAGTCTCGTATGCTCACTAAGGCTGCATTTGATTGATAAAATATACAGCAAAAGAATATTGTCAAAAATTACAATTTAAAATAACTAATATATTTCAACATACTTTATTCCTTATTTTAGTCCACAGTCACGTGATTCTTCAGAAATCATTCTAATATACTTATTTGCTGTTTAAGAAACATTCTTATTAACAATGTTAAAAACAGCTGCTTAATGTTGTTGTGGAAACCATCCTACTTTTTTCAGGATTCTTTGATGTATAAAAAGTTCAACTTCATTAATCACTTTTGATCAATTGAATGCATCCTAGATTTTAATGTCATGTATGTTGTCTTGCTGATACCTGATCAGGGTCGTATCTCACTTCTATGGCCATGGAGATGTGTGTGACCTAACAGGGAAACCGAGACAGGTTATAGTCAAGCTTAAGTGAGTTACCCAAACTTCTTGATGCCATGTGGTTTTCAGGTTTTGTGAATGCCGCCACTAACGCCTACCCGTTCTGTCTCAGGTGTAAGGAGTCAGAGTCTCCTCATGCTGTCACAGTTTACATGCTGGAACCTCAGACCTGTCAATATATTCTCGGGGTGAGTGGCAAACAGAATGACTTCAATTTCGATTTTAATAACTCTGTTTCCGGTAATGAGCATGTTGTGTTTTGATGATAATGCTTACTAAATGTTACAGAAAGTAATCGATGTGATGGTTTAAATGGAATAACCCTTATCCTGGTTAATGTTTGCCACAGGTTGAGTCTCCTGTAATATGCAAGGTCTTGGACACTGCAGATGAAAATGGACTACTTTCAGTCCCTAGCTAACTGTGATGGAGGAATGAACAGTAGCTTGAAGAATGAACAATACAGAAGAGGAAGGCAGTATGATGCTCACAGGGAGAGATAAAGTCTGGTTCAATTGGTCATGCTGAGCCTCAGACCTCCACCTTTGAGAAAGTCCCTCACTGACTGCACTTTCTCTTGTGAAGACTAAACCAGGAGGATATTTGGTGAAACTTTTAAACCTGGAGATGCAGCTTGGACTGAATTCTCAACGTTTTATCGACAAATCTCTGTTGGATATTTTTGTTCAGCCTTTTTCATGCTTTGTAACATTTAGAATTGCTGGCTGTGGGAAAGACACCTGCTCTTTAAAATCAAATCAAATAATTCATTTGTTCTGTTACTGTTGATGACAAGATGGTCAGCTGTTTTAAATATAGATTATTTATTTTGTCCATCTTACCTTTAACACTGTGCAGCTGGAGGTCATGGTTATTATAAAGTTTTTAAAAGAAGTGACTGAGGAAGTCACTGTTCAAGGGAAATACACTGTCTTGTATTGAAAGGAAATTGAATGTAATTAAACTGTTTATGGAAATCAAGGGTAATCGAGTTATGTACAGTGTTTTTGACTACCCTCGCTTAAATCTAACCACTCACGTCTTTCTACTAGTAAGTTTCACCCATTGTACATTGTATTTGGTGAAGGGCTCCTCTTATCTCTTAGAAGAACTAATTCATATCAAGATTTTATTGCATTGACTGCAATGCTGGTTGTTACTTAGCTTGCACATGTTTAGTTGAATAAAATATGATTTATCTTTCAAGTCATTTCAGAAATGATTCATACTCCCATGTAAATGCCTTAATACATATGCTTAGTATTCTTCTATTGTTTTCCAGTACAAATATCTAAACATTCTTTATTCAAGATACATTTATTTGAGTAGCAATGGGGTAAGACAAGTTATATATATATATTTTTATATTTATATATATATATATATATATATATATAGAAAATATATAATAATTTTTTTATTTAGGCATAGAATAACATTAAAAGAAAAAATCTTGTATCTTGAAATAAGAATGTGTAGCCTTTTTTGTAAAGGAACATTTTTGCAGTGTAAATAAAACACGTCCTTTTTCCATTTGTGTTACAATGAAAATGAAAGCAATATAATTTTCCTGGGTAGAATCATTAGGGCAGTATGATTAACTATAACAAAGAAAATATTTCTAATGGAGAAATAAACATGCCTACGAATTGGCCAGAAGGTTCATTTACCTACACTAGGTGGTGCTAGCGTTCCTTTTTTTGTTGATAGGTTTTGTTCACAGAGAACTAAGGTCTTACATAACGTTCATCCTTTGCTTAGACATAAATACCTTAAAAGATATGACTGACAAAGCAAACTACAGCCTGTTAAATATTTGGTTTCAAAGGATAAAGACGGTGTCAGGATACACTTGCAAAACATTTAATAAGTCCATATATAAAATGTAGGATGTTTCACAAATACATAATCTGAGCGAAGACTATTTACATGAAAATGCAATGTCAATGTAAAAATAGAACATCCTTTAGTCCAGAAAACAATAACAATTTTGGGGAAAGTGACAATTAGTTTTAAAAGTCCAGTTTTCTTTTGATTGGATACTCGATGCGCATTGTCTCTTGGGCAAAACACCACTAGCAAACCACAAGCAAACACTATAAATGCTCCCCTTTGGATGCTGAGCAAGCAGTATGACGTTCTGCAGCTCAGACTGATGGGATGGGAATTTGATGAGCCGAGGTGCTGTCAAAGTCCTGCAGCGCCTCCTGGTGGGTGTGGTAGTGCATAGCCACGTAGCTTTTGGCAAAGGCTGTGGTTTGAGAGTTGATCGGCTGCAGGCTGTTGGGGGAACTCGGTCCTGCTGACGGACTGCTGTTATAGATACTGTAATAGGGCTCTATGCGAGTGTTGATGGGCGTAGATGTGCTCGGGGGTCTGGGCTTGCGTCCAGCGGTGGCACAGGGACTAGGCATGCTGTCCCGGGAGTGGCTCGGTCCACAAGCCTGGTCAACCAGTCTCCTCTGGGGCTTTGGCGAAAGCATGTACGCAGAGTTGGTCTCGTGGTGCGAGGACTTGTTGCGGTTGACTTCCAGACTTCCCTTGCCCATAGCATGCAGGCGTGTCTTGTGCTTGCAGCACAGGAAGCCCAAGGTCACCCACTGGAGGCAGCAGAGCACACGGCGACGCAGGCCAGCACTATTGCGCGAGTACACGAACGGGTTGATTCCAGACTTCAGGAAAATGAGGGCGAATCCACAGAGCTCGAACTGGTAGTGGACGAAGCTGCTCTCCGGTGACACCATATCTTGCGCCAAGGATATACCTAGAGGTAGACAGCACAACAGCACTGAAATGACGATCACCACGCATGTCACCACAGCCTTCGAATCCTTAGCCGTAGCCAAGTTAACGGTGGAGACCAGCTGGCAGCAGGTTGCTCCAGTGGCGGCCCCGGGCACGAGGGGCTGGTTGGTTCTCCTGGTGAAGGGGTGCGTCTGGACATGCTGGAGCTTGTTGTACGTCTGGTTGCGGTACAGCGAGGGAACCTGCACTGTGCACTGCATACCCTCAAAACCAGCCGCAATGAGCGGCGGATGAGAAGCAGGTGGTCGTGTCGCATCCACTGTGATGATGGGACACTTTCGTACCTGTGCATTCTTCCTCAAAGCCTGAGCGATCATAAGGTAGGAAATCGACACCACACCAACACAGAAGGCAAAGTCTGCAATGTATACATACAATACCAACTTGGCCTTGTTGCCAGTAAGACCAAAGTGAGGCAGGCAAGGCCCGGAGGTCCTGGGATACGCTCGCAAGGTGACTAACGCCGCTAGTGTGAAACTGGTGGTCCATAACAGTGCTGTGAGGGCCAGAGTACAGGGGAACGAGGCCGTACGGTTGGGCTGCTGACCCAGGACCATGCGAAGCCGATGCAGGGCGATCACAGCCACCGTTTCAAGGGACATAATGATGAAGCCCGAGCTGGTGAGGTGGAAGGCAAAGCAGAAGCCCTTAGACACGCCGCCGCTAGCATCTCCAGCATCCAGAAACAGCACCAGTGCAAACATGGGCGCAGTGACGCAGCAAATGAACAGGTCACAGAAGGACAGGTTGAGGATCATGAAGTCAAAGTTGGTGCGGAACTTGCGGAATGCAGGGTCGAAGAAGGACAAGAAGACCACCAAGTTGCCATAAGAACCAAGACAAAATATGAGGACCAACAAGAAGGAGCAGGATGTGAGGGTAGCCGTGTGGATCAAGGCCCAGCCGCTCGCCGAAGCAGACTGGCTCTGGGAGCTGTTGAAGCCCCGAGGTTTCACAAACTCAGCCAGGTCCAAAGGCCAGGCAGTGCTGTTCATGGTACACATGGGGATACAAAGTGGTCACAGCCTCAGAGTGTTGTCCATCTTGCCTTTAGGTCACCCAAGAGCGAGCTAATACTCCCATTGTGCAGTTGGTTCATGATAGACCCTCTGGATTGCTGAAAGGACACAAGGGATGAAGAAATATTGATTAGTAATAGACAATATATGAAGCTTTGAGTGAAATAAGATAATTGTAACTCAATAAATGAACACAACAAATGACAACGACAATGGCTTTTTTTTTAACCATTCGAGGGATTATTCGTTTTAATCTATGTGATATCATTATCATCACTTGAAGAACAAATGATTGGAATTTTCTATAAAAACAAAAGAATCACGATGATTGTACCTTATCTTATCTGTGCGCGCTCCCGTCATCTACAAATCTATCGATTAAGATGAATACACGACTGCAACAATCTGCACAGTATCTGGAGGCTTTATTATCAGTGCACCTCTGTTAAGAATAATATTACTGCAGGTGAATGTGCGCCGCCTATAAAATAGTGTCAAAAATGCATACAGCCCTCGTTGAAACACACACGCACACGCACACGCACACACACACACACACAAATAAATCACCATACATCATTAAAACAAACGTTCTGTAAATGTATAATACCTAACACACCGTTCAGTCTATACACACCAGCAGACATGATAATCCTGCGGGTTTCTTTCTCCACTTGCCGAGAAAATGTCTTACCATGGATTCCCTATGTGTGCCATTTTTACGACGCCGCGTTTTCCACATTTGTATGAATCTCCAAAGTACATGAACGACACAAGCATCCTATTTGGAGAAAGAGTATCACAGCATAAGATGAGAATGGGAAAAAAAACAGTGAATTTAATGCGCAGAAGGAGAGTGGGCGCGCCTCACTGGAAACATTTTGAAGCCCTTGAATGGACAGCATGCGCGTGCCCGTGAGAACAGGATGCTCACTAAGGAAGCACAAAGTGTCTAATTTTGTTTGTGATTTAATTATAATTATATATAATGCTTACATAATGTTATATTTTAAATAATATTTTATCATAAACACTGCATCTTCTTTCACAATGTGTAATTTCTATACCTTATATTATGTGATGCATTATAGTAATATTTTAACAACAATGTTAATTACGATTTTGGTCATTTAAATAAGAGCAGAGATTAGCAATTCTGCCGACTTCACTATATTAATTATATTTTGTTTTTATTTATAGACAAGCGCGTGCACACTCACGCACGCGCACGTCTGATTTTTATAGTGGATTAAATAGGATTAGTCGACATTGTTCTTTCTCAACAGAAACATAGGAAAGCACAAAAGACTGTATCAGCATACTTTGTCACACTTTATTACAAACATCTCGTCTTTATTCAGTTTTTTTTGTAAAAGACAAAGGAAAAACAACAGTAACCAATTTGTCAAGCATTAGCATTATCATTATTGTCTTATAGCTCAGCAACCAAAGTTGAACTCTATACATTCGAAAATACCATATATTAGAGTAAAATGACTAGTAAATACTGTAGTGTTTTTGAACCATGCTACAGTAATTTGTAGTATTACTATAGTTAATACTACAGTATGCTGTAATACTGTATAATATACTACATTTACTGTAGTAGTTCAAAAACACTAGTATTTACTACAGTCATTTCTACTATAATATACTACAGTATTTTTAATGTGTGGGCTTGTGACATGATTTTGCCACAACATAATTACACCTATGACGCAAGCTTACCATCAACATACCATTGTATTAAATATACAGTCTGCAGTTGTTGCTACTGACAGTAGAGCAACGAACGGCTGTAAACAGCAACACTTGGTATCGGCATGTTCACATTTTAAAATGTCAGGATTTGCAGACAGTACCTTTAAAAAGCTTCTGATATCAGGATATGAAAACACCTGCTTAAATGCAAAAAATTAAAAACGGCAAACACTAAGCGCAAAGGTTGGCTCAACTGACAAAACTGACTAAAAGTCTTGAATAAATTAATAAGTAATAAACATCATTTGTTGACTGCAGAAAATATAAATAGACAAAAAGATGCATGAAGCACAGAAGGGAAAAAAAAGGAACTAGTATTTTGTAACAGCATCCATTGTGATGATATTCGTACACTCTTTCATTTATGTAGGCTTACATAACGGTTCAAAATGCAATACATCTTTATGAGGCCGGGGGAAAACGTACAGTATACATTACAACATTACATGTTTACACATTTCAAATGGATTACTGCGAAAATTGTAAAATGCTAGTATTACAATAAATACGCAATGCAAAGCAGTGCAGAAAACTGCTTTATATTGGACTATAACAATCTATCCATTTGTTGACTGCAGAAAATATAAATAGACAAAAAGATGCATGAAGCACAGAAGGGAAAAAAAAGGAACTAGTATTTTGTAACAGCATCCATTGTGATGATATTCGTACACTCTTTCATTTATGTAGGCTTACATAACGGTTCAAAATGCAATACATCTTTATGAGGCCGGGGGAAAACGTACAGTATACATTACAACATTACATGTTTACACATTTCAAATGGATTACTGCGAAAATTGTAAAATGCTAGTATTACAATAAATACGCAATGCAAAGCAGTGCAGAAAACTGCTTTATATTGGACTATAACAATCTATACTGCACTCACACAAGCGAAAAATGAAAACTGTACAAGAACATTATAGATGCAGGTCAGCGATACCTGCAATAGGTTCTCCTTAAATATTAAGTGTATTCAAAAATAAAATAAAAAAAGATTAGTAAAAGATTCTGGTTATCTTATGCTAGACGTTTGCAACTATTGCTACATAAATGCGTTTTCATTTCTCCGTCGTTTAAAAACAATCCCAGACTTAGAGTCCTTAGTGGGCAAACAAAAATGTAGGTTGAGCACTCAATTGGCCTTTCCCTCAAGACAAGTGTAAGCAACATTTCCTCTTCACCAGAGAGTGGCATCATTCTGAAAAACAGAACAGAAAGTATCATAAGAGGAGCGTGAAGATGAAATATATCTGAACATGTATGCGTGTGAACAGTACTGGCAGTATTTCATGGTATCAAATTCAAATATGGTATCAAATTAATAATGAAAAAAATTATTAAATCCTGTTTAACCTATATAATAAGCAACTGTTTTACCCAATAATTGTGTGTGCTACAGTACGTATAGTCTCATACCGCACTAGAGTTGCTGCATACAATATGCAGATTGTTCCAAATCATCACTTATGTTTCAGTTAGGATGCTGCCTTAAAAGGCACTGTATATGTTGGCAGGCAGCAAGGAAGCTCGCTTGGTTTTGGAAAAGAACCTGTGTGAGTGTGAGTGTCTGTTTGTGTTTGTGTGTATAACAGACCTAAGCGTAGTAACAGGGAGAGACCAGCAGATCTGTGAGCACCAGCAGCTGGTCATCTGTGAACTTCTGCTTGTGCTCCTGCCAGTTATCATGATGAGTGCGACGGAAATCCGACAGTGTTTTCTTCACAGACATCTAGAGAGACAGCAATAAATCTGTTCAAGATCTTGTAAGTAGTCTCGCGGTTGCTGGTCTACCTCTGCCATTCGTACATTCCCTTGAGTGCATCAAAATGCAGTTGCATGAGTCATGCTCAAGTTACTTTCAGAAACGCTTAAACATTTCATCTTTGCTCAGTCAATGCCTGGACGCCTACAGACCGCAATCAGCTGATCATCCAACCCTCCCTTTCTCAACATCTTACACACAAAAAGAGAGCGGGAGCTGTACCTCTATAGGCTGTGTGTCAGTGAGGTGGGCACTCAGGTCCATGAGGATCTGGGGCATCCAGGTGGGCACATCATATGGGCTGGACAGGATGCAGGCACTCAGGCCTAATACACCTGCATGTCGCCGCACCAGGTCTGCACACACAGAAAGAAAAAAAAGATTCAGGTTGAATCATTTATATATGGTATATAAATATATCTAGGGTGAATTAAGGTACATTTACCTGAAGCTTACCTGAAATCACGGCAAATATATATATATGTACAATACATAATAAAATACTCTGCTCAATATGAATTACCAATATTATAAATGTAAACTTTTTATACAATTTTCTCTAAATAAAATAACAAAAACAAAAAAAAAACACTAAAAACTAGAAATAACTGTTTGAAATGTGAATTAATTTAGCCAATGTACAGTATAAAAAAGGAATATTCATTTTAATATTTGCAAAAAAATCCATTGAACTGTTTTTAAAGATTAACTTTGAGCAGTAGAGGACAGCAATGGTAATTTAAATGTACAAATAGGAGAAATAAGCATGCACAATTAAATATCCAATATTGGACACACACACACACACACACACACACACACACACACACACACACACACACACACACACACACACACACACACACACACACACACACACACACACACACACACACACACACACACACACACACACACACACACACACACACACACACACACACACACACACACACACACACACACACACACACACACACACACACAGTGTATCCTTAGTATATACACCGCCGTTTAAAAGTTTGGGGTCAGGAAGATTTTTTTTTTAACTATCTGAGCAAGGATACCTTATAAATGTCTTAACTTTCCATTTTAATCAGTGTAATGTTACAAAAGACTTCTATTGTAAATAAATGCTGTTATTTCTATTCATCAAAGAATCTTGAAATAAATGAATCACCATTTCCACAAAACAGCACAACTGTTTTCAACATTGATAATAATAAATGTTTCTTGAGCATCAAATCAGCATATTTGAATGATTTCTAAAGGATCCTACGACACTCAAGACTGGAGTAATGATGTGGAAAATTCAGCTTTATCATCACAGAAATTAATTACATTAAAAAATATATATTCAATAAAAAAAAAATAGCCATTTTAATTTGCAATAATATTTCACAGTATTACTGTATTTTTGATCGAATATATGCAGCCTAGTGGAGCATGAGACTTCTTTCAAAAGCCCCAAACGTTTGAACGGTGGTGTACTTGCTGCAAATGTCTGAGTGATCATTACCAGCGGAAGGGATGGTGTCCACCACTGAGCCCAGCTCTCTCCTCCTACGCTTGGGCAGACGGGTCTTGCTCAGGGACTCAAAATGGGCCTGCATTGGTTCATCAATGCTGAGAAAATTACACTGCAGTAATCCACTTAGAGTGGTGGCTGCCATCTCCCTCACCTAAAACATGAAGAGACAGGACAATTATTACAGAAGATTGTTACAGTTCCGCCTGAAATCTTGTGGCCAAAGGTTCAGACAATTTTTTTGCTTTTCAGTTATCTAAAGCATGGGAGGTGCAGAGCAGGGAAAGATGGGGTCTTTTTGTGTCAGAACTTTTATTTAAATAAAGAAATACACAGGGCCTGAAGAAAAGAAGCAGTGGAACTTTATGTAACATGGCAGATCGGTGCAAACTGCATCACAGAACAAAACACAATGTCCTAGAGCAAAATGGGTGAATAAGCACATTCAGAGCTTATTACCAGGGATGTGCTAAACAGCCAGTCAACCAACCGGTCTTAAGAAAGCAATAATTAGGCAAAAAAAAAAAAACCCTAGTTATTAAAAATACACAGACACCCATAAAAAGCTGACTCAGCAATAACATTCCCTGTGTGTATAAGTTCACGACAAGCGTTTGCTCTGCCAAAGAAATCTTGTGATCTTGACCCTCTGATCTTTAACCTTGGGATACAACGCCACTGTGACGTTCTGACAGAGGGTCATATGCAACATGGAATCCAAAGTACTGTGATTTAATTGGCTGTATTAAAGGATGTAGTTTCCTTCCACTCATAACCCTATTCTTTCCCCCCCTTCTCACTGTTTGCCGTACACTCCTCTCTGGAAATTTGAACATCTATCACCATGGAAACAGAATACTGCTGCAGCTGGGAGTTGCTATGGTAACAGTAAGACGGATAGAGAGAGCGAGAGAATAAAGGAAAACAAGAGAGTGCTACATCACTGAAAAGAAAGCATGGTGAAAGAGACTTTCACCACAGCGGTTTACGTAATTGGCTTTCGACACATTTAACTTTTGTGATTATACTCGAACACATTCATGAACAGAAGGTCGCGCTTATTCTTAGTTGCTTCCGTTTAGACCTTCCCTCTAAAAGACTACAAATACAGATATACTGAAGATATAGAATCTTGAACGGTGATCAGGCTTAATTCACTTAAGTCGAGAGTAAAATGTCTACGGTATCTGCGGACGTTATGAAAGTAAAAACAGTATGAAAAGACAGAGCCCTGAAGACACGTGTTAGTAGTGGCATGTGCATTTATGTAATGTATTATGAGGGCCAAATATTTGTAAAATGTCCTCAAAAATGCACACTACTGTTCAAAGGTTTGGGGTCAGTAAGATGTTTTTGAAAGCCTGGATTTATTTAATCAAAAAAGTTTTCAATTTGAATATTAATAAATTAATTCCTGTGATGGCAAAGCTGATTTTTCAGCATCATTACTCCAGTCTTCAGTCACATGATCCTTCAGAAAATTCATAATATCTTATGAGAAACGTGGTACATTTTATTTAAAAGAACAGCATTTATTTTAAATTAAAATGTAAAATCCAAAATCTGTCATTTTAGATGAATGTATTCATCAAAAAAATCGTACCAACACTGAACCCTTGAACAAAAGTGTATCAAAAGACTCAAAAATTAAAGAGTAGGTTTAAAAGTAAATGCAGAGTTTGGTTATAGAAACTACAATAACTGAAAATATAGTTAAAAACAATACATTTAAATTATAATAATAAACAAATTAATATATAAACTTCACTAAAGCAGCACGATTCTGGATAAAGACAAGACAAGAACCATAATTTTTTCGTTTCAAATTGAGATCACAAATCTGAACAGACTGCTAAACAAATTAACATGTATTTTTCTAGAGGTTCTGACAAAATGCTAATTGCTGTAGTCTTTTATAGTCTACATAATTTGAATGTGTTATTTAAAAAAAAAATCAGTTTGAATGAATGTTTTAATGACTCACTCATAACTGAATGAATCAGACTTTTTGAACAAATCTCTTGAATGAATGATTCAATGACAAATACATTTTTAACAGTCTCTTGTCACCACCTTCTGGTGTAACGATGTAATTGATTCACTCTTTATTTGAAGCGTTAAAGGTCCCATGGCATGGCATTTTTCTATTATTTTATAATGTTTCCTGAGGTGTACTTATATTGTTAGTATGATTTTTACATTAAAAAATGTCATAACAGAATATAATTTTTTTTTATTTCTAAATTATTACCCCTCTGACTGAATGCCCTGTTTCAAGGGGCGTGTCTGCTGTGAGACTTCAGTGAAAACGCCCACTGTTGTGATTGGCTGGCATCTTTGCATTTGAAATGAGTGTTAGATAGGGGGCGTGGTTTAACGAGGCACTGCACTGACTGCATGCATGAGAGAGAGGCTGACTGCTGGGCACTCATGAATCATGGAGAGCTGGAGGAAGTTTTATTGTACCGAGTTATTAAAATAGCGCTGTGCTGTTAGCGCGAGCTTATTTGTATCTGAGAGTTCTGATCGCTCTCTGTAGTTGAATCACTTAGGGATTTGTTTCATGCTACTAACAGAAACAATTGTTTTAGTCACTGGCTTGATTCACTGATGCATTACACTTAGGGCATCAAGACGGCGATCGACGATCTAGAAAGAAAGTCTGAGTGAACTTGAATGATTAGCCACACATCACAAATCACTGATCACAGGTCAGGCATTAATTAACACTGTTACTCACTGTTTGTCGCAGTGCTGTCAAATCCATATCATAAAGTCTGTTTGTAAAGCCTGTGCAGACATAAACTGAATACATTTTCTCTGAATGCTCTGGGGGGGCAAAGCAGAGGAAGGGGAGGTAACCTTTCCTGGTATGACATCATAACAGGAATATTCCAGATCAGCTCGTCTGGGCTGTCATTTTCTCAAAGGCAGAGAAAGACAGCCAGAACTCTGTTTACATCCATCAAAATGTCTAGCCACTTGGGGACCATATACAGGCTAGGGGAACTCATATTAATGTTAAAAAACCTCATAAAATGAAATTTTCATGCCATGGGACCAATTATGAACACCGTAGACATCAGTGGTTATACCCGAACTCATAAATATAATCATTATTTCTGTTACAATAACTCATATTCTGTGCGTTTGTGAGGCGGTTTTATACCTATACATGCTCTCTCTGGTTCAGCAGTAGCAAGAACACAGATTTGAATGTTCACTGTGATCATCCTTGTCAAAGGTTTAAAACAATCATTTAGGAATAAGATCACATGGGTATTTGAATCGAGATCATCATCTTTTAATGATTATTCATGCAACTTTAATTTGTGAGTATGTTGAAATGGTTAAAATGCAATGCACCATATAAGAGAAACTTTGAAAATAATAAAAAAATCTAAATGATAACATTCCAAAACATGGCAACTTTCTCTTTATGCACATTAAAATGACATCATTCATCACCAGCTCTTGACATGAAAGTCCACCAATTGTGTGCATTTATTCACTGGTTAATGAGTGGTTTTATTCAAATTCTCTATTAGCTATCATAGATAAAGTCCTGTTGATTAAGTTCATCCACTGATTTATATGATGTTGATGTCATTGGTGGTGGTTGAGGAGATTCCCCTTTCTGTATGTAAAGCGCTTTGAGTGCCTAGAAAAGCACTATATAAATGTAATGAATTATTATTATTATTATTAGAAGACCAATAATTCAGAATATTCAGTATGAAATTCTTACGCAATTTAGTGCTCTAATAATAGGCTTGGGAAATGATTGACTGTACACCACCAGAAATAAGGAGCCAGAGATGCACCTAGTCCTCAGAAATAGTGAAACAAACTGTAATGTATGTGTGTATATATCAGTGTGCAAATGTATTCACACACCTCCAGCTGTTCATCCTCTAGCAGGTGTAGTACCAGAGCTCTCACGTCACCGACAGCCTTGGCATCACAGAGGAAAGTGAAAAGATTGTAGAACACCATAATCTGCAGGTAGGTGAGAACGGTGTAGCGTGCGTGCCAAGATTTGCTCCTTGAGATCTGTAACAAACAGTGCCATCTGCTGGTCAAATCACACATTTAACCCTCACATGCACACATGACTCATACTGTATGTGCTGTGTTCAGTGTGAATGTGTGTGCCTTATGGGCACTGGCAGTCACCTCTTCAAGTGCACTGAGGACTTGTGGGATCTGCTCTGAGTACAACAGCCCCTGGGACATTAGAGACAGGCATGTCTTAGCGTCTCTCTTCATCTCATCATAGCTGTCGTCATTCTCCACTGGAGCAATCTAGAGAGAGAGTGAGAGACAGGCTTAAAAACACAAGACTTGAAGACACTGCACTATATTACAGACAAAACTGGGACTCACTTTGAAGAGGAGAGGGAGGAGACGCAGCTGTTCCGGGACAGCAGAAGAGAAGGAGCGTCCAGTGCTGGTCATCAACCACTTCAACACTAAAACAAACACAAAACACTGTTACCCCAAACCGCTCTGGAACACAAGCATTTTCTCGTTCACACACAAACTGAAAGATATACAAAACACACACCAGTTTTGAGTAATCTGATGGCCTGTGTCCTCTCATCTTGATCTCCCTCTGTGTTTCCCTCCACTATGTGGTTTTGGATCTCCTCCTCGCCCTCTGTTAAAGGCTTGAGTCTGGCCAGCACACGCTCTGTGAAGTCTCCGATGCGCGGGGACATGGTGGGCTGAGTGTGTGGCAGGTTCACGTCGATCATGAAGATGTAGGTGAGCACACTGATAGATAGGAGCAGAAGAGAGAAACAATGAGTGGATCTCAGAGTGACAGCTAAATGTGTTGCTATAATACGGTGGGTTTTAATTAAAAACATAGCTCTGAAAAGACTAAACGCGAGCATGTATAATATTGACGTGATTTTTGTGTTGAAGCACATACCTGCCGATGCGTTCGCGCACATTCTTGTAAACCTGAGTGAGCTTGGGCTCTAGGTACTGTAGCAACCTGTGAAGCAGCTCTGGGACTCTCCACTCCTGCTGAGCAAGACCTCCCTGCAGCACATACAGACGGCTGAAAGACAGATGGCATTGCATCCAGTTAAATTACAAACTTTGACAGTACTGAAATATATAGAAATCATATTCCTCATTACCCCCCATTTAAACCATAGCATTCAGTCTTTAGAGGATGAAGTGTGTGGCAGTGATGTCATACCAGGCGTCCAGAAGTGAGCCTCCTTTTCCTGTGACTGGTGACTCCATCAGCAACTCAAACAGCCAGTGGAGCTTTCGTGGGTCTCGGCTCTCCTGTACAACACACACACATACGTATGTACACAAGGAATAATTCAATTGGGAAAATATGAAAGCATTTACTAGCGTTTAAAAGTTTTGGGAAGGTAAGACTAATTAAAGGGTTAGTTCACCCAAAAATGAAAATTCTGTCATCATTTACCCTCGAGTTGTTCCAAACCTGTATGAATTTCTTTCTTCTGCTGGACACAAAGGAAAATATTTGGAAGAATGTTTGTAACCAAGCAGATCTCGGCAGCCATTGACTACCATAGTGGGGATAATACTATGATAGATCTGCTTGGTTACAAACATTCTTCCAAATATCTTCCTACTCAAAAATAATTTATGCAAGTTTTATATTATTTATTTCAGTTTCATGTCTATCCTTGTATTGCTCAACTGGTCGAGGTTGATATGGGATTTAGAAAGTAATTAGTAATAAGTAATGCAATACTTTTTTAGAGAGAGTAATTAGCACAGTAATCTAATTACACTGTTGAAGATATAATTAGTAGCTAGTAATTAATTAAGTTAAGTTTTAACAATAACTTACCCAACAACAATTTTAAATAGTATGTTTTTGCAAATATTTTCCCCACATCCTACTAAAAGACAAGTGCATGGTCTAAAGAGAGACAAAAATGTCCTTACACAGGCAGTGGCAATGCAGGTGCCCCAGTCCGCATACGTCTCTATGGTGATATTGGAAAGAGCTTTACGGATGAGTGGACATAGCAGAGCCCACAGTTTTTCCACCTGTAACACAAAAACACAAATATACACACTCAAGCAAAGTATTTTTTTTGTCTGAACAGCCAGAGCCCAATCAGAGACCCAAGTGTTCAGGTGTGTAACCATACTGATATTGAGGACACTTAATTTGTTGAAATGCACCTGTAATATGTGCACATGTGCAAATACCTTGCTGTAGCTCCAGTGTTTGGAGCCCCTGATGAGCCCAGAGATGATCTCCGCCACACAGCGCTGGGTGCTTTCATGGGAATCCGCAACCAAACGCTCCATATGAGGCTTCAGCAAGGGCAGGAAGGCATCATCAAAGTTCCGGAAAAGGCCCTTTTACAACACAAGACATTTTTATGATGTAAGCAATCAATCATTTTTAATTTGGAGAATGCTGATTGTTTGGATGGCACTCAGACACAGAACCAAATTGGTTTGAACAAGCCTGAAAACCTGGCTCATAGACTTCTACTGTCTACATTTCATCAGGTTTGAAAAATTAAATACTCTCACCTTAAAGAGGCAAAATCGCCTTGGGCTGAATTTATCATTCCCCTTCCTGTCCTCCAGAGACAAATAGTGGATGAACTGATCTATGAACAGCCGGTCTGAGAAGTGATCATATATGATCTGTTCACTCTACAACACAGAAAACAGGAATAAACAAACCTAAACAAAAAAAAAAGGTTGAAAGAAAGAAAAATGTCACTAGGTTTGAATTGAGTGTACCTCATTCATCTCTTCTCTTGTTTTGCCCTGTTTGGGCTGTTCCTCAGGAGGAGCATAGAGCATCAGCTTCCTAAAAGAAGAAAATAAAACACATTTTGTGTTGATCTTGATCTCTGTAGTGTAAAACAGTATTGAAAATCATATGATGAAAATTGTCATCCTTTGGCTTCAGAATAGTTCCGGCCTTTTTCAGAACTTTTCAGAGGGAAAAATCATTAGTACATATTAATAACTTTTAATTTTCTTTATGTTCCTCACACAAAGCTATTGTATGGCTTCGGAAGATGTGAAATATGGTGAATGAGTCATAGTGGCTGTCAAGCTCCAAAAAAAACACCATAACAGTGGTCTATGAACTGTTGTATGGAAAAGATCTGTGTAGCGAGTCAAAATGTCCTCTTTTGTGTTCCACAGAAGAAAAAAACAGCAAACAGATCTTTCATTTTTGGGTGAACTCTTCCTTTAAGCACTGTGTGTGTACCGTGGCCATGTGGAATAACCCCAGTGGGTTTTCTCAATGAAGCAGCTTTCATCCCAGTCCTGCTGGGAGCGCGGCAACCTGCTGCTGTCATACTGCAGCCACTGGTTATCAGGCCTATCTCCCACCAACAGAGAGCCTACAGCTTTACCATCACCTACATGAAGAAATATAATAAACCAATCTCAGATATGTTTTGATATGTGACTATTTAGTAAGACTATATACTGTATGGTAAGTGTACTCACATGACTGAAGAGAGGTTTTGAGTTCAGAAATGTCGTTGGGATTCACTGCCACTTTCTTGTGAGGTCTCTTGAGCTGCTTTAGAATTCCACTCACTGCTGATATTGCACCCTGAGCAATGCATAGCACAAAACAAGAAGAAACATGTTTTTGTTTTGCTTTCCTTTCACAGATATAATTGGTGACAGAAAACACACACAAACGCACATTACGAACTAAGATAGAGTCGTGGTTCAGGCTCTTGACGAAAAAGAGGACTGCAGAGGAAGGTAAGGGGTGGTCATCTCTCAGCATCAGGGAGAGGAAGCCGATAGCTATCTGCTCGAACTTCCAGGGTCTGCAAAATAAATAAGCATAGGACCAATGGAATTCCCATTACCATACAGTCTTTTGTAAATCCTTATAAATAATTCAGAGCCTGCAATCACAAAGAACAATTTCAACAACAATAAAATAAAGAATAATACAATATTCTAGCCAAGCATAACTATTTCTGTAAAACCCTGTAAAACTGTGTTGTCCATTATAACCAGACACAATGAGTAGACGTACATGTTCCGGTTGTAAAGGCAGTCCAAAAGATCCACCACTAGCTTTTCATACTTCCTGTTAGGATTGATAAAATAGAGAGAATGTTTTTTTTTGTGTAGATCCACCACGTAACCAGCTATAAACTTGTAAAACATTTTCGTAAGCAGTTTTTAAGCATTTACTCACTGAACTGAGTCTTTGTTTTTCTGTTCCAGCCTCATTTTCCCCTCCAATTCCTCCTGTCCAGAGGCGGCACGTGGGGTCGGTTCTGGGTTACTGGATTTCATAATTTTTAGAGCAACCTCCACACAACTCTCCGGGATCTGAATACAAAACAAAAGAGTGTAAAGATACATATGTCACAAGAAAAACACTTTTACTTCTGTTATATTTGTAAAGAAAGAAAAAGGTCAAGCTGAGGTGTGCAATGTCAACAAACCCATTAGCAAACATATTGTAATAATACATAAATAAATCAAATTAAAACCAGTTATTTTATAATAATGTTAAAATTTTAACTGAACTCACAGAAAAGTCTAGACCGATGGTCTCGTACTGGCGGTGTATCTTGTCGGCCAGGTCATCGAAGAGCCGCACAATTGAAGGCTTCTCTAGAGACATGGATGGGCTCATGCCAGAACGAATGATGGCAGGCCATGTCAGAGCGATGCAGTCCCAGTACTGCAGGGTAGCAAGAGAGATCCCAGAGTGGTTCCCAAACAGACAGTACAAGGCACCCTGAAGAAGAGTAATACAGACAGATCAAGTATGATCCTACCTAATTTCCCATAGCGGTAGAATATCATCAGTTTAAACATTGTGAACGGTGTGAGACATACTTTGAATTGCTGCTGGGTGACGTCAGTGCGGTCTGGGTCCAGGTACTCCAGCACCGCAGGGATGATGTCTCTGCAGCAGAAGTTGTAGGTTCCCAATGCTGTGAACAGCACATTCTGAGCTTTACTCCTCACCTGAGGTAAGAGAGAGACGATTCATGTTGCATTCATTGCGTTTGAATGTGAATGCATAGTGTGTGTGTGTATGGTGTTGTCTTACCTGACTGTACCTGCTGGTGGACAGTCTGAGCAGGTCATTCATCAGGTCCTGATGAACACTCCTGTAGCTACACCCATCTATGGTCAGATTTCTTAACTGAAACACAAAGGCATAAATACATTCAAAACTACTGAAATCAGAACAGAGCGTGGTTAAGAGTCTTTGAGATACATTTGTTATGTAGTGGAAGGTACCCAAAGATGTTATACATTTTATAAAGCATCAACCAACCTGTTCAGGTCATACATCTAAAGATTTTTTGTTGTTGAAGAAAAGTATTAATTTCTTAATTTATAAAAAAAATAAATTAATACTTTATTTATTAGCAAGGATGCACTAAACTGATCAAAAGTGACAGTCAAGACATGTATTATGTTACAAAAGATTTCTATTTAAAATAAATGCTGTTCTTTTTAACCTTCTATTCATTAAAAAAATAAAAATTCCACAAAATATTAAGCAGCGCAACAGCTTTAAACATTAATAATAGTAAGAAATGTTTCTTGAGCAACAAATCAGCATATTAGAATGATTTCTGAAAGATCATGTGACAGTAATTATGCAAAAAATTCAGCTTTGACATCACAGGAATTAATTACATTTAAAAAAATAAAGTTGAAATAAAGTTATTTAGTAGCATGGCATAAAAAAACTTTTGGTGGCATAAAAAAACTTTTCAAAAATATTTTTAAAAATCTTACCGAACTTTTGAATGGTAGTTGTATAAAACATACAAAATAGTTATTGAAATAAAATTATTATATCAAAAAAATGAGCCTGCAATTTTCTTCACTGGTTTCCTATGATTCACCTTAATGCTCTATAAAATATATTAAAATTAAAATGATTTATTATAAATTATTATTATGAGTTACCTCATGTTGCAGCATGACTCGGTCTATAAGTAGGGCTCTAATGTGCTGTTTACTGCCGTGAAGCTGGAGAGAAGAAGAAAGAGGGTGTCAGTCAACTACATGTCAAATGCACAGATGGACAGAAGATGGACATTAAATGCATCTCACCCTGTTCTCCATAGACCTCTTAATCAGACTGAAACTCTTCCAGCGGGAGTCGAACTCATGTTTGTGTGAGCCTTTAAAGTGGAGCAGGTCATTGATGATCTATAGAGAGAACACCATGCGTCAGTCACGCCAGTGCTTATTACCAATAAAATAAATATCACATGCATACACGCACACAAATGTTAGAGAAAACCTGACAGTGTTGCGGTTCACCTTTATAATGGAGAAGAGGGATTTGATGTCGTCTTCTGAGTGCTCTAGTGTGTAGTCTGTACAGATAAACGTAACAGTTTTGAAAGGTAAATAATAATAAAAACAGCTATCATTTTACTCAATATGCAAGAACTATAATTTACTATATTCCTCTATAGATGTTAGGAAACGTGCTCTTCTGTATTAACTTTTAAAGTTTAAAACTAGAAAGGGTATTGAAGTATCTTAGTATGTTGAAGTAACTTACGTAGTAAAGGTCTAATCGTCTTACAGATGTCCTCTCTGTAGTTCTCTCTAGACAGGTCTGCCAAACAATCAATAATTAATAATAATCCACTGCCAAGCAATCAATTCAATAATCAATATAGCTCCAGCACTGATTTTAAACACAAGGAAACGCCCACTTACCATAGTCTACTCCAGTGTACACGTTTGTCTCATATAGCTTAACCATACTGTTGATCCTAAATGAGAATAATTAAAATATTACCAAATTAATATGCTTAAAAGTATACCAGAGCATCGTATATAGTTGCACAACCCATGCAATGCTATTTAATGCTATTGATCAATTTAATGCATCCATAATGAATAAAAGTATTAATTTGTGTGTGTTACTCACATATCCGGCACAGGTTCTCCATGCACTGGGGGCAGAAGGGGACTTGCTCCCAGAAGACAGTTATGAACAATGGACAGACTCTGCAGAACATCATCCCTAAAGAAACATAATACACAAATTAGCACAGCAAATCAGTTCTTAAAATGTTATTTTGTGGATCAATGGATCAAAATAAAATCTGTCCATCTATGAAAGAAACAAAAATCTCTCTAAGCTTAAATCATTCTTGAATAATCGTCTCTGACTTTTCTACATCAATGACACATGGTATGTCTACCACAGGTTCCAGAGGGTATTTGAAAACATTTAAAAAATAAATGCTCCTATAAAATAAAAAAATCAGAACTGTCAAGGATTGCATGGAACACATTACAGGCTTGGTGTTGATAAATAGGAACTTACAGATGGGGCTGTGTACGTAAGAATATTTTTTATGCATTCAAACACAGATATCATGTTGCTGTATCCTGTGGCTGACCTGCTCATCTCCCGTTCTCCCTGTGTGTGTTTCTGCAGACGCTGGAGTTCTGGCTTTAACAGCAGATCCAGCAAGTAGAAAACAAACTCTCTCTCTTCTGTGCTGGGCATGTGCCACTGGATGTTCAGGTCCCACACGTCTCCAGGCCGACCCCAGTCCTGATCCAGAGAGGAGACAGAGACAACTAATGGAATATCAGCCTCCATGACATGCTTTGTGAAGTTTTTACTGACCAATGTTTTGTTAAATTAAGTATACTGATGATAATGGTGTATGATGTGTTTAAAGTCATCTTATCTTAAGCCACATTTCTTTAAACTGCCCCTATTATGCTTTTTCGGATATTACCTTTCATAAGGTTTGTAATATACCTCTTTCTGAGTGTAAGAAGTCAGGAGTCAAGTTTCAAAAGATAAAAGTGCATGCATAAATGTTATTGTCACCCATTCTGAACTGCCTGAAACGAGTCATCAGTAATTCCAGTCTTACTTTCTGCATGGTTCGTAACATTTACAATGCCAGCCTATGGTCTTAATTGGCTGCCCGCGAACAACATCTACTTTAACCCGCCCTCAAAAACTATAGTTGTAGCTGAGGCCTTTCATTTTTAAAAATTGAGTGATCATCAGAGTGGTCTAAGACCAAAGACTTTTGTCATACTTTTTTTTTATGGTTTCGAGGATTTTGTGGTTATAATAAAAATAGTAACAAATCCTTCCCTCATGGGTCAATTTGACCCCCATAGGAATTAATGGTACGAGAGGCTTTTAAAATTGGTCAAAAAAAATCTAAAGAAATCAGGCAGAACAAGAACAAAAAACACTCACGCACGCACGCATACACACGAAGGCATGAGACTATAGAACATCCCCAATGCAGAACACACTCACATGCATGCACACAGAGGATTTTTTTTTTTCAACCAGTCAAAATGCAGACTACACACAGATGTGAAGTGTTTAGATTTGAACACATTACAATGCCGAACTGAGCTGAAATTCAATATGATAATGGCCATTTCATTTCTGACACACACACAATCACAACAGACTGGGCCATCTGACCAATCAGAGCAGGCTCTCAGAAAGGAGGGGTTTAGAGAGACCGAATCCTTTTCTAAACCATTTCAGACACTGTGAAGTGATGATGCTGCAATGTATATTTTGAGAAAATTAGTGTTATTGGATGTTGTATGCCTGTAAACCTATTGTAGGAGACCTTCCAAAATAATAAAATAGCATAATACAGGCTCTTTAAGGCTCTAAGAAAAAAAACATTTGTTCTCATAATTGTTGAAAACAAGGGGAGTAAAAGTAGTTCTGATTTTCTGAGAATTCTAGAAGTCAAGTTTAAACGAACCACGTCATAAAATGTCAGACAGTTAGGAAGAATGACGTCTGTCTGTCTAAGAAAAGATGCTTAGGCATACCAATGCTAGAGAGGGTGACGGAGCTCCATTAATCCATTCATTTACTCAGTCATCTCTTCTCCTCTTCAGCGATATTTGATAGGATATAAGTAAAGCCCGGTCACAGGATCAAACACAGAAATATCCTAGTGGGGACTTCCTATTTACTATTGTTGTGTAGGGTAATTTACAGTTTGGGGATTTTTAAATATATACATTCAGACATTGCTTAGGCCCATTGACATATGTAATTTTTTATTACTAAACCTAATATTTATAAAACATTAATTTTTACTAACATTAACCCTAAAATATAACATTTGGGACTTATAAATGTTAAATATAATATAAATGTTTAAGTGCTGTCAAATAGATTAAATCGCGATTAATCTATTTGACAGCACTAAAATTATTATTAACCCATAGAAATTACATTCGATTTTTCTCAATTGTTTATCATAGACATCACTTCTATTTTTGTAAACTGGGCGCAATGGAGACTTGCTTAAATCTCCTGCTGTTTCTCAGATATTTCTCCAGAGAAACAAAGAACTCAGCAATCTAACACTTATCTTTTCTAGAGGAGAAGAGATTACAATTATATTTTAAACTCAAGATACCAAAGCCATAGATGTCTACTGAACAAACTGATTTAAAGTTGCCTGTACGATTTCCACAAATACCAAATGGTCTATATCTCATTGTATGTCAACAATTTTTAAAATGGACTCTGCGGGTTCTTCAGGATTACAGCATCATATTTCAGATATTATTCTGAGCAGAGCTGAGGCTTGTGTCACTACGAGAGGGGTTAGTGGTCTCATTTTCCACTTGAGGCTGACCTTGATTGGTAGGTATGCATCAGTGTGCTGCTGGACGCCGCCAGGCAGGCTGCAGTACTCTCTGGGATAGATTAGGGACGAGGAACGCAGGATGTGATAGAGCAGCTTACAAGCCAGACTGTAGCCCTGCTTACATTTCAGGTGCAGAGTCAACTGAAGAATCTGCACTAGCTGAGACCTGTAGAGTAACAGCTGATCGCCATCCACACGCGTCACCTACAGACAAACACAAGCACTGTGATCTTATACATCTCCGTCTAGATTTCTAGTTAAAGATTTTCAGTTATAGATTCTAGTGTCAAACTTTCAGATTTCAAGGGCCAGATTTAATAAACAGGGCAAATTAGTGACAGAGCACAATTCCAAAAAAGCGCAGATGGGAGTGGAAAGTTCTGTGTGTAATTTACTAATGACACAGAAATTTAATAAATCACCTTGCATGATTCATTTATATATTCTCCTCCCATAAATTTTGATTCTGAAAGGGAAACTCCTACAAATGCATATGCAATAAGGTCAGCCGCAAAAATAACCCTGTCCATGCCTTTTTTGAGCACTAATTTTTTACAGCATGTCTTTAGTAAATCCTGCCAGTAGTTTTTAAATGCCAAAAGAGGGTTTGCATTTGTACAAGCTGTTAATAAATCTGGCCCCAATAGTTTTAAATGTCTAGATATAGATTTGTAATCAGAGTTTGATATGGAAAAAAAAAAAAAAATGAAGCAGCACAACTGTTTTCAAGACGGATAATAATAAGAAATGCTTCTTGAGCAGCAAATCCGCATATTAGAATGATTTCTGAAGGATCATGCGGCAAATTTAGCTTTGCCATCACAGGAATATTAAATAGTATTAAACCAGTTATTTTAAATGATAAAAATATTACGCAATATTACTGTTTTTACTTTACTTTTGATCAGATAAATTCAGCCTTGGTGAGCATAAGAGACTTTTGATAAAAAATATTAAATAATCTTACCGACTCCAAAGTTTTGAAGTTTCTTTAAATTTCTAAATTTAGATTTCTATATTTCTAGATATACTCATAACCCATAGTTAACTCCTAGTTATCTATGATTTGTTCACAGTTATCTATGAGTTGTAGAATCCAGTGACTGACCTCAGACAACAGCTGGAGGTTCCACATCAGTTCTTTATCCAGCTCCTCTTCATTTAATACCTCTTCATCTGAGAACGCATGGTATGTTAAAAGGAAACTCAAAACATATGTAGCAATCCATATACTGACATTAACACATTAGGTGCATGTGGAACTTACTGGATGAGATTTGTAATATGGCATTACAGCAGTGAGGCAAAAAGAGCTTCAGAGCCTCTGCCGGGTGACACTAAACAGGAGAATAATCATTTGAAATGGTCAGCCAAAGTTTTGAGAAACGCTGTCAGCTGTGGATGTCTGGGAGTTAAGCTCAGGACACTGACCTTGGTTGCAGCTCGGCACATGTCTGCTACCATCCGTCCGGCAACGTGAGTCTCAAAAATGTTTGTAGTGGCAAAGTTGAATACTTTTTCCAGAGCCACCTGTGAAAATTAAGGAAATATGTTCAGGTATCATCACATAGTCATAGAACTATGGAAATATGCTTCGGTTCAAGTAATAGTTGGGGTTTATAATATTTTTTCTGTCTGTAAGATTCAGAAAGGACACACTGAATTAATGTGACAGTGACAGTAAAGATATTTTATGAGAATCCAAAAAAACTGTTTGTGACTGTTCTATTCATCAAATAATCCTGAAAAAAAAAACACACAAAATAAAACCGATCCAACACTTTTGAATGGTAGTTTATGTTATGACTAGCTTTAACTCCACGTGTGTTTGTAATGACCTGGAATATTTCCATGGAGCACTGTGTGAGGATAGTGTAGAATGTGGAGGACAGGCCTAGCTCCAACAGACTCTCTAGATGAGTCATTTTCTCTGTCTCTATCTCCTCCCGGGTCTGTTCCAGAGTACTGGTGTCAATCAGTGCAAAACACCTAAATACACAAACATGAGAGGGAGAATGAAGATACAGAAAGACAAAAGACACATGCACAGTATTCATGTTACTCTGAGTTCTGTACCTATCAATAAATTGAAGAACAAAATCCTCAAACTCTGCAGAGGCTGAACACAAATCTTTTTCCACCTGCACAAAGAAAGTCAAAGAAAAGACTGAGAACTGACATGAACTGACACATAAAAAGAATCTAAGGACAGGAGGATATCTGACCTGTGTGAGGTCATTTCTTGTCTGAACAGCAGCAGAGCAATCCACCAATGGCACAAGAGTAACAAAAGTTGCTAATAACTGGAATGTAACCTGAAAGAAAGATATTTATTTGAAAACTTACACAAGACCAGCAAAAAAAAAACCCCATCAACTCTTCTTATTTAGAACAGGGAAATATAATCATTACAAAAAACACCCATTATTTGGATGTTGTTTTTGTATTATTTATATATAATTTGAATTAGCTTTTAGTTGTTGTGCTTGTTTTTATAGTTCATTTTTTATATTTCTATTTATTGTTATATATTAAATTACATTCTATTTATTTTACATTCTATTAATAAATGTAATGGTTCAACTTAAGCTTATTTATTTCAGTTCTAATTTTGTTATTTTATTTCCAATAGTTTTAGTTTTAGTTAACAACAGCAACACTGTCTTGACTCTCACCATACACTTGCTGAAGTCATTTGGGTCGACCCCCGGGAGAGCCCTCATGAGCAGAGGCAGCATGTGTGTGGGGCCCTCTGGAAACCTCTGGCCCCCGGCCACCAAGCTCCGTGCCACACTGATCATACAGCTTAAAGTGGCGGTCAGCTGGTGAGGCTCAGTGAGAGTCTCCATGGCGGGATATGTCCTTAAATGAGAAAATGCTTTTATGTGATAATGCTCAAGTACATCATTCACTCATCATCAATTATTTAGTCTTAATGCAATGTAATGTTATTGCAAGTTGTTCACTTAAAATACTTTAGCATGTGCTTTAACCAAACAAATAAACACACACTTACTTCTCCAGCACTGGAGGAATGACCAACTCGGGTCTGAGCAGGGAAAGGTTTTGCAGGGCCTGGGCTGCATCCAGGCTGCCGGTTTTGCTAAACATAGCAAGCAGGACGGGCTCCTTCATGCTTTCAACAAAGTCTGTGATGTCCTGCTCACTGAGAAGGTGGCTTTCGGGAACAGGGGTAAGCCACGTTGCCGTCCGGTAACGTTCTCGATGCAGACGTTTCACAACGCTGGCAGGTAAACGCTGAAGGAGCTTCATGAGTTTCATCTGGAGATGGAAGGAGCAAAACCAATAAAACAGTTATTTATTAATAGAAAAGTAATTAAAAGATTTTGAAGAGGACTGATAATGGAACTTTTTTATTCTTTTATTACAGTGAAGGGGAGGAGGAAGGAAATGGTCTGGAAATGGAGCTCTGACCATAATGATATTATTACAACTGGGAAGTAGACTGAATGAACAAACTTAAGACCCATCTAACACCCACATCTGTAATGGGTCTGTAATAATAAGATTTATTTTTCAAAAGTGATGAAGTGTTACTGAAGTCTAAAACAAATAAAGCAAACATAGATTTGTGGATGGTTTTTAAAAAAAAGTTTTTCAAAAAAAGGGCAACTGCCATTCGATCAAAGGGACGGATATTAACTTCAACTTCAGATTCCCATTTCAACAAGTGAGCATGTTGGCCTTCGACACATTCCTTCCTGCCATAAAGAGTTTTGTACCCTGTGATGCCCACCACAAATCACAAAATTAATTTCCATCATCAAAGGAAGAACACTTTCTGTAAGCTTCTGAAAACAAATGAGATGTTCAACAAACTGAACATCTCATCAGCAGCGGGCTCAAAGGGGAAGACAAAGTAATATGGCAACAATGTGGTGACAATAATAGGACAAAGCTTTCGCAGAGTTTTACTGTGACAACTAGATGTCTCCCTCAGACAAAGCAAACACACATACCAGGAAAGATGAGCTGTCCTTGTCTATGAGGAGATGCTTCTAGAAAAAGAATGGCATGTATTGTTGATAGCAGCAATGTGTTTAAAACGGACACAGCTGCAGGCTCATCTCAAGCATTCTGGGAGAAAATCTGGATAGCAACCAGAAGAACTTGTTCATTTTGGTCTTTCTTCTTTATTTTCAATGGAAATGTAACAAAAAAATATTTTTATTTAAATACTAATGTAGTAATGTCTAGATAATTAGTTTATTCTTATAAATTTTATTATAAACATAATTTGGGAAGCCTGCCTTTACATGCACATGAACTTTAATGACATCCCATTCTTAATCCGTAGTGGTTAATATGGAGTTGGCCCACCCTTTGCAGCTATAAAAGCTTCAACTCTGCTGGGAAGACTTCCCACAAGGTTTAGGAGTGTGTTTATGGGAATTTTTGACCATTCTTCTAGAAGAGCATTTGTGAGGTCAGGAACTGATGTTGGATAAGAAGGCCTGGCTCGCAGTCTCCGCTCTAATTCATCCCAAAGGTGTTCTATCAGGTTGAGCTCAGGACTAGTTCCATGTCCATGTCTTTATGGGTCTTGCTTTGTGCACTGGTGCGCAGTCATGTTGGAACAGGAAGGGGCCATCCCCAAACTGTTCCCACAAAGTTGGGAGGATAAAATTGTCAAAAATGTCTTGGTATGCTGAAGAGTTACTAAGGGGCCAAGGCCAGCCCCTGAAAAACAACCCTACACCATAATCCCAATGCTTTGCATTGTACTTGGTGATGTAAAGCTTGGATGCAGCTGGTCGGCCATGGTAACACTTTGTTATAATACCACTAACAGTTGACCAGAGAATATTTAGTAGTGAGGAAATTTAACAAATGGACTTATTGCACAGATAGCAACCTGTCACGGTGCCACACTTGAATTCACTGAGAACCTGAGAGCGACACATTCTTTCACAAATGTTTGTAGAAGCAGTCAGCATGACTAGGTTCTTGATTTTATACACCCATTGCCATGGAAGTGATTGAAACACCTGAATTCAATGATTTGGAGGAGTATCCCAATACTTTTGGCAATATAGTGTACTTTATAAAAGATTTATAATTTGATATAACATTTATGTATAATAAAGCAGAAATGAAGCATAAATATCAGAAACAGAAATAGCTTGTAACTCACCAGCCAGCGGCCATGGTTAGAAGGGTGGAAAAACGAGGCGATACTGTTGAAAAGGCCACTTAGCTGTATCTGGGTCTGTTTACTGGGCCCTCCCTAAAACACATCATTGATTATAAAGCAATTACTGCATAACTTGATGGTATTTCAATAGCATGTTTTCATTGGAACGTGCCTTTATTTACACTTACCAGCAAAGCAGAAATCCAGATGACCACATGACTGATATCATAGGCATTCGTCAGGTATCTGGAAACCAGCATCTGACTGGATCCTACAGGAAGATTAAGACTCCTCAAGATCCTGGTGAAGATCTGAAAACAGATAGAATACAAACTGTATAACCAGCAACATTGAACTAGCTCTGGATTTAATGTCTTAACTTGTACATGGAAATCATTTAACTAAGAAACCTGTTAGTGAAAACAGACAGCTGACTAAAATGTTGATGTCTTTTTACAATGGTAGTAAAGTGACAATCTCACCTTTGGTATATAAGGGTCCCAATCTATGTAACCAATGTTGTCATTTGCCAGTCGTGCAAAAAGATTGACGAGATTCTGGAACAGACGAAATTGGGTTTAACATTAATGTTATGAATTACTGAGGTTGTGAACAGAAAACCACAATATTAAAACTCGATAGTGAGACAATCTTACCACTTCCCAGCTTGGAAGGTTCTGCACCGACACCCACAGGCTTATCAACTCATCAAACCAAAGTCTGTAGAAACATATAATTCACAGAACTTTCCATCACAAAATGTATTTTAGTGTATTTTTAACTAGCATTTGTTTGCTATGTATTTTTTGGATACAATTATTATTAGTATTGGAAGTGTGACGGTTATATAATCTACTATATCTTCCAAAGCTAATTTAAATTCTATGACTACAGCATACATTTATCAACCTTTTGATTTCCTCTTTTTTATGTTTTAACATAAATATGAGATCAAGTAAGATCAAATTATGTTTTCTTTTAAGTATTTACATTCTAGTTTGTATAAATTACTTTTAAATAAAATTTCATACAAAAAAAACAAAAAACAAAACATATTGGCTGTTTCATTCATCTCCATTCTCCAACATATACAATACATTTAAAAGTTTGGGGTCAGTATGATTTTCTCTAAAGAAATTAATACTGGAAGTGGTTAAAAATTCAGCTTTGCCATCGTAGAAATACATTACATTTTAAAATATATTAAAATAGAAAACAGTCATTTTAAATAGTAATAATATTTTACAATATTACCTTGCCTGTATTTGTGATTAAATAAATGTATCTTTGATGCACAATAGACTTACTGACCCCAAACTTTTGTCCGTGCTAAATGAATCTAGCAGAAAGACTAATAGGGCTGACTGTGCAAGGACTCAAAGTGTGTCATAATAAGGTTCAGGCAGTGCTCACTTGAAGCCCTTATCATGCAGCTCTGGGGGGAGAGTGGTGGGCAGGAAGAGCTCAAAATATCCCATCGCCTTCTGCATGGTCACATCAAAAGGGCACATCAGAGGTTTCCACTCATCCAGCATCTCCTGTGTTGCTGATTCTGGGAAATAACTGCACACATACAAACACAGATAGACAGAGAATGATTTTAGAATGACCTTAAGCGTTATGATAAACCTTTGTGATGTGCTGGGTTTTTTTTCTACCGATTTAAATATGAATTTAAAAGTACCTAAATGTTACAAGTAAACTCTTATTAACTAGATAACATGTGCTTTTGTAAAAGGATTACAGTCTGCCAGTCTAAGCCACATCAAGAATCCTGATCGATCAAAACTGATCATCTATTGGCCCAATCATGAGCAATCTGCAAAGAGTGCATTATCTGTACAACCTCATGACAACCTTTTCTGTAATCCCAGATGAGCCGAGAAAAGCTCTGAACATGCAGCCTCACATCACCCTAGATAACTTCCATAGTCCTTATTGTGTCATTGTTTTTAAGTAGAAACGAGGCAATCATACGCCTGTCTCATGTATTAAAAAAGATAATTCAGTAATGAACAATTTTATCTTAATTTAAATAGTCTGCTGTAGAAGGATATGATGTCCTTTTTGATCTGCTGCTAAGGAACAGATTGCACTGATCCTGGGACACTTCAGTCTCTCAGAGACAGGAAACTCTCACAAAGCCAAATTGAAATAGCATTAAACAGGATTAAATAACTAGGGTGAAACTGAAGGACACACTTGCTCACTCTTTATTACTGTTATTTGTCATATACTAATAACATGAAAGCTATGAAATAACTCAAATTGCAGTATGGGAAGTAGTGATCAAAACTTCACATATATCTACAAAGCTTATTTCAAACATTAAAGCTATTTTTTTCACAACTATTTCTTCAAAAATAATTTGATTATGCTGATGGGCTGCTCAAGAAACATTATTATCAATGTTGAAAATAGTTGTAATGTGATTTATTTTGTTTGATTGGTAGTATATGTCAAAACAAAATATATGCATGCAAGGGTGTAAAATATTTAAGTAAATGTAATTAGCTACTTTGTAGTTTTACTGAGGATCAAAGATATTAGCAACTTTTACCCTCTACTTGACTACATTTTTGAAAAGGTATATGTACTCTATTTTGATTGTCACCTAACTTTTTCTGCAGCAGTTTATTTTTGCTACAAAAGAAGGGCATTGTAGGTGGTATATCTTGTGCGTTTTGCCCTTACTTACCCAAACTGGTCAACAAGGTTACTTTATGCAAATGCCTTTTTTGAGCATTTGGGCTTAAAGGATTAGTTCACTTTAAAATGAAAATTAGCCCAGTATTTTCTCACCCTCAAAACATCCTATGTGTATATGACTTTCTTCTTTCTGATGAACACAATCTGAGTTATATTAATAAAGGTCCTGGCTCTTCCAAGCATTATAATGGCAGTAAATGGCAGCCCAAAATTAAAAAAAAAGTCCAAAAAAGTGTATCCGTCATTATAAAAGTAATCCACACAGCTCCGGGGGGTTAATAAAGGCCTTCTGAAGCGAATCAATGTGTTTTTGTAAGAAAAATATTCATATTTAAAACTTCATAAAGTAAAATATTTAGCTTTCACCAGACTGCCTTCCGTATTCAGCTCACAACAAAAGTGTAACGCCTCTCACTCGCAGTTCAAAAACGCTTACACTACTGTCCACACGTCGCACCAGTTACGCTTTTTCCGTAAGTTGAATACGGAAGGTGGTCTAGAGGAAGATCACATTTTACTTTATAATGTATTAAATATGATTTTTTTTCATACACAAACGAATCACTTAGCTTCAGAAGGCCTTTATTAACCCCCCTCCCCCATTCACAGCCATTATAAAGCTTGGAAGTGTCAGGATATTTATTAATATAACTCTGATTGTGTTCATCAGAAAGAAGAAAGTCATTGACATGTAGGATGTCTTGAGGATGAGTAAATCATGGGGTAATTTTCATTTTAAAGTGAACTAATCCTTTAACTGAGACTGTAAAAGATGCTGTTGTGTCAACCTTGATTTATTACAGTTTTATTGATTTTAGAAAATAAACATGTGATTGCTCTCTTCACAAATCAACTGTTTCTTGTGTTTCACTGGCATGTCTCTTAGGTGTTGAGGACTAGGGCATCTTTGAGCCTACATTCAGTTTGACTTTTACTCGTCATATTGGAACTGGTGACTTGTAAGTGAATGATTTTCGCTGTAAGATATCTTTTACTCAAGTATGGTTTTCAGGTACTTTTTAACCCTCTGAAGGTATGCAAGAAAGTACTTACGGCCTGCAGTTCTTGATTAAGGCCTTCAGAACTCCTTCCACTGAGCTGCAAATAGAAGAGCAACTTGAAAGTGACCAACACTAGATACAACACCATGCAAATTCCATGCAAACAATTCCACAATAAACAAGACCAACACACTGGTGTTTGTTAGACCCATTCGTGCATTACAAGAACTCTCCTCTGTCTCCTGTTATAAACCCCAAAAGGCGTGGATGAGTAGAGGGTAGAGGAACTTTTATTGGGATGATTGTCCATTTGTGACCTAAATGCAGCTTTAAAACTGGTCAGCAAAGCTATTTTAAAGTTTTATCAACCCCCTTATCATGATCATCTAAAATGGAGGGGTTATTTCATGAAATTCTGTTCTTCAATAACAAAACATAAAATCACATTCACCACTTGCATGAAACCCATCAAACACATGCACCATAAAAATCACATAGCTTAAAAAAAAAATGTAAACAAGCCTGTGATCGTCACTAAAAAATTGAAATGGGCCAAAGTAATCTTTCACCTCTAGACTCATAGAGGAAAGAATGTGATCCTCAGTAGGAATTCACTGCTGCAGCCCATGAAGTGGGAGCCAACAAGGATACTGGAGTAACAGATGTCTGATGCATGGGGAAAACAGACGCTACAAACACGCTCAGCACTCAGGAACATCGTACAATACTGCATGTTGGCTTGGGCTTTCCAATTGAGCAACAGAGTGTTATTGAATGGTGTGAGAGAAGCAGAGCATTGGATTTCACAGTGCAAGTCCAACAGCCTGTGTCGGGGTGTCAGTATTTTTATTTTATTTTTTGTCCAATGTGACATGCATCTCATTTGGTAAAGGTGCAGCCAGTAAATATATATATTATATTAATATTTGTAATAATAGTCATTTTTATTTAGAATTTTCTTTATACAGATTTAAGAATGAAATTACATAAAAGCTTACTTGACCATTATAATTTGATGTAAATAGCAGCAGCTTTAGCAGTAAAATATAAGCTATTTATATATTTTTTTCTGTTTGGGATCATCTATAATTTTAGCATTAATAATGTCTTAATAATACATGATAGGTAAAGCATATCTAAAAATATAAGTCAGACATCGAACCATTTTGACATAAGGAAACTAAAATCTCCAAAAACGTAAAGGATGTGAAAGTACAAATCGCTCATTTGTCATCTTGCGAAACTTAATCTAATAAATCAAAAAACATCAATTTCACTGACGTGTATAGTATGAGATAGAGACTATGCATTGCAGTGATGATCAACAAGGAACAAAAAGACAAACAGACGTTGTTTTTGTGCACCAGCAAACATGTCATGCATCCACAGCAACACATTTCAAACATAGTGAGTATAAAGTCAAAGACCACTGGGACGATATAAGAGCAGGTGAAACGTTTAAAAAAATGAGTGAGTGCACCTTTAAATATTAACAAAGTAACATGGTCCTTACCACCTCTGAGCAAGTTTAACGAGAATGTGTTTAGAGGAAGAACGTGGCCGCAGAGAACTGAACATGAAAGGAGATAAAAAGACAGGCACACTCAGCACTTCCTGTCTGTTAAGACAACATTTTTATGAGATGCTCAACATGAGCACCAGTTCTAAGATGTGTGCAAATTCCCTGTGACAGACATCAAAAAACAAAGCTGGGATGGAAGTTATTAGGGTAACTAACTATATAAGCACATTTATTGTATATTTTATTTAATAGAAATGCAAGTATTAAAGTGATAAACCAAAATAAATCCCTTCAAAATTATTGCTGCTTTAATCCACTTTTTATAATGTGCCTGATGGGATATGCATGTACCTGGGAAACCAGTTCAGGCCGAGGTGCTCTGTCTTTGAGTACAGGATCCTGTCCTGCAACTCATACAGGGGTCGCCATGGCAATTCTAAGTCCTCTCTAGAAAGCAGCTCCTTCTTCCTGGAAGACAAAATCATTTGAACAAGATTTTCAAATCTCAAGAGCTGTGCTGCCACTCTGCGATTACAAATCTGTAAGGGATAATGTGAAGTCATAATGGCATTTATGCGAGGTGAAGAATCAATGAATACATGTCTACATAAATAAAATGTAGATTTTTTTATTTAAAAAATAATATTTTCCCAATTGTTTGCAATGTAATATTTGATCGAAGGATAAAAATGACAGTTATTTTAACAAGTTACAGCTGGTGAGATCCCGCATTTCTGCCTGCTTTAAATCAGACACAGAGATACGGTAGTGCGGTAAGATCACATTTATTGAATTAATGAATTATAGCATTTATTTGAATTAATTATCAAGATAGAGAGAGATATGAGAGATTTGTGTTTAAATTACCAGTGTCTGTTCTGCGTATTTCTCTCTATCTCCTAAAATAAAGCTGTAAGATGAATTACTCAAAAACAGCAGCGTTACCTTGTTGTTGTTGCAGAGAAATATAATGTAGTGATTTAGTAGAAGCTATTTTATTAATAGAAGCATTGGTAAGTTCTGTGCTCCTGAATATTTTGGTGTGTACACTCTCTCTCTCTCTCTCTCTCTCTCTCTCTCTCTCTCTCTCTCTCTCTGTGTGTGTGTGCTTCAATGAAAGCAGTGCATTTATATGACTGAAACTACCTGTGCATTAATTTTAATGCACATATTCCAGCCAATCAGAATAGAGTATTCAGACAGACCTTTTTGTATTAACCAATCCAGTTTGTATTATGAGTCTTTGTATTATTTTTGTATAACCAATCCAGAATCAAGTATTCCAGAAAAGAAAATGTATGTATTATTTGAATTACATTAATCTGCTTAACATGAAGAAGAACAATATTTATGGATGGGCTAGTTTTCAAACTACTACAGAAATGCCACACACAAGTGAAAATCTCTGTGCCGGTTTTGCCAGTGTTGATGTCATGGCCATGAGAGCATGAACAAAGTTATTCTTACTTCAGCAGGGTGATGAGGAGACGGGCGAAGCTCTGCATCATACTGATCTCCAGTTTGGGGATGGTGACCAGCTCGTACAGCAGCTTGATGAAAAGCACATGGTCCTCTTTGCTGAACTTCCTTCCATATAATCGCATGTACCTGAAGGACAAGGAAGGATTGTGGGGTTTTTAGTATTAAAAAGTAACACTTTATTTAAACTATATTATGTCTCCCTCTGATTTTAACTGTTATGATGGTGAGCTGTATGATATGAAACAGATTGGTGGTTATTATCCGTTTTAAAACTGACACTCTTATTGTGTTATTGACCATGAACTTCCAATATACTTCCATTGCTCCATGTTGAAATATGAACATAAAATCAACATGTGATAGCCAAGTAAATCACTTTAATTAGCAGATTTAGGTCAAGCTGTCAAAGCTTGCTTTACAATGGAAAGGAAGTGGACTCATGTCTGACCTGACACAACCGAATAATTTAGGTCAGATCTGGATACTACAGTATCCGTGCTTAGGCTGGCAAAACCTATGCCTTGCCAAGAGGGTTTTTTGGGGATGCTTTCTCTGGACTGGCAGTGTTAAAGAAAGCCATGTCCTAAACACCTAAGTGCACATAGGGACAACTCCTAACACAAACACGACTGTGTGTGTCCCAATGTGTGTACTTATGCACTATTCTATAACGTTTTGTAGTATAAATAGCATGAGTAGTGTGTTCAGAGTCTTCAGACTGAAAATTAAAAGAAGAGGGCACTTTAAATACATGATGCACTTAAAAGGCTTCATGTGTATCTTGTTTGAAAATGTAATTTATTGCATTGTTCTACCTCGAGTTTCTTATCCTTAATTTTTTGTGATATATGTATTAAATATCATATGTTATATAAAATAAAAATATATAACAATGTCGCAGCTTTATTTACGTAGCGAAGGGGGAAGGGCGATCAGACTCCGATGAATGACATTCAGTCACGACACGGTTGAGGAGGACAGATATTGCGAAATTTTACTGACTCTGGGACATCTCCAAAACATAGACATAGCATGCACTTTGGGAATACTAACAAGACAGACAATCTGGAGATCCATGAATAGATTTAGTGAGGAAGAATTTGTATTGGCTTACTCGAATGGACTGGATGACATTGAGGACAATATTTCTCCGCATGTTTACTGTTTACAGAGACGAGTATTGCATCTCATAGTCACACGCAGTCTGACATCAGTGACAGTTTGTGCTTGTTGTGCTCTTAAAATAGCATTGAGTGGCAAAAACATGACCAACACGCCATTTTGCAATCACTGACAAAATATGGCTTGTTAAACACGTCATTTATTTACCTTCACTGTAATGAAGGCTCAAACTGTTAACTCCATATTTGACAATACACATTTTAACACCAAACACATAACGTTGTTGCCAAAACTGTCAACAAAGGGGTACCCTTTCAAAAACAGCTCAAGGTAATGGTGGTAATTTAATCTATACGAAGTTAAAATCTCGTTCAAATTGAACGATCTTCTACAACGTTTGTGTGAGCAATGACGCAAGTAAAACAAAGTTGACTACGCATGCGCATCAGCAGTCAGCGCGCACTGATTAGCGCTCTATTTAAAACGCAAAGGAGATATTTTTGACCCTAGTCTGCTTTATCCTCCTAAATGGGGTCATTCGGTGTTCCTGTAACTCATAATATAGCTGCTTGCCTATACAGAACATCACATTTCCTGTTTATGATATTCAGAGTAAGAAAATGTAGGCCATATATGTGATTCACAAACATGCAAGGGACACCATAATTTAATTGGCAGACAAAACTATCAGGGTGAGTCCTGGATAATGTTCGATGAGCTAATGCCTAAATACTTACGTGGAAAGTTTCCTCGTCCAAAACAAGACACCTGGCCATATCTCTCGGAGTTGGACAGCTCGACCGAGGTTTCCTTTGATCTGTGCCAAAATTTCATTGGACTCTTCGTCGAGTTTGTCCTTGTAAGGCAGAAGTTCGTTGTAAACAATATCTTTTTGTGGAACAAACCCTAATAATTCGGATGCTTCTTTTTTCATATTACAGTCCCCAAAATGTGGCTCCTCCACTTCGATTATATTAGAGACAGTCATGTACAAAAATATTCCAAACAGAGCTTCTGAGATGGAAAGAGAAGTAGACTGTTACTAATTATACAACTATTATAAATGTCAAAACCATAATACAGCCGTGGTATTGTCTTGTTGTAAGATGCGCACTGTTATCGCTCGTGTCGTTTCTGAACTCTCTAGGATATGATGACTTCTTTTAAGCAGAGCCGCTTGCTGTCATATATCGTATTTCTACACGAGCGCTCCATGTATTCGTTTCCATTCAGCAGTAACCAACCAAACACACATGCCGCAACTCCACCCTCCTCAGCTTGCGTCACTTCCACCTAATTGTTATCAAAATAACACACCGGCGAGGACAGAATGAATCTTACTATGGCAAAGGCGAGGTCCATTACCTATTACTTGTGCCACTTGTGCCAGACTATTGAATTATTTCTTTTTGTGACTTATTTCCAAATATTTTTTGTACGTACTTCTTATAATCGTAATAATGGTTATGGTAAAATCGAATTGCGACCTTCCAATGAGAATGCTTTTTTCATGAATATTAATGAGGTTCTGCTGACGGTGCTTGGTGACCTTCCACAAGCAGTGGTCATTTATATTAAAGGCATAGTTCACCCAAAAAATAAAATTACCCGATGATTTACTCACCATCAAACCATCCTAGGTGTATATGACATTCTTCTTTCAGATGAATACAGTAGGAGTTACAAAATTTGAATTCCAAGCAGTGAATGGCAGCCCAAAATTTTAAGCCCATAAAAGTGCATCCATCCATCATAAATGCTTTATGTATGTTGCTTTAAGAAAAATAAAAAAAAAGTAAAATATCTAGCTTCCGGTGGTCCGCATTCAACAAAAAAGCTGGTGCGACGTATATAACATTGGATGTAGCATAAGCGTTTTGAACTGTGAGAGGCGTTACACTTTCTTCGTAAGTTGAATACGTAAGCCGGACCACCGAAAGCTAGACATTTTAATATATAAAGTTTTAAATATGTATATTGTTCTTACACAAATTGATAAAAAATTTATATTTTTGGGTGAACTATCCCTTTAAGGCTCAAACCTTGACCATTTTAGGGTTTGTTAATTAGCGCTTTTGGCATCTAATTCTTAAAGAAAACATACCCTATGTTTTCTGTGGGGAAATATTTAGGATTCTGTATCAGCCAGTTATCCATTTAAATAACAGAAACATTAGATTACTCTGTCACGATTGCACAGCCATTATGAGCGGATATATTTAGTGACATCTGCGCCAAAGTGTGATTACTCAAGAGCTCAGTCCATGAGATCTGTAAACAAGAGGGTTTTAAAAAGCCCCTCCAAACGTCAGCGGGTTTATTGCATGTGAGTCTGTGCACATGTGACTGCTCTGTACACTAAGATCTACAGTATAAAATTCATCAGATTTGTTTTCATCTCAAAGACAGACGAGGAATTACATTTGTAGCTGTGGAAAGTTACCCTGTTCCTATGTCAAAAAGAACTTAGTTGACAAAAACAAGTGTGTCCATTTTATCTGTGTAACTGATTGTACCAGAAAATATATAAAATGTAAAAAAGGAGGCTATTCTTTCTTCTTATTAATTAGTATTAATAAAAATGTCTACTTATAACATTATTAATATAAGTAATATAAGTGTTATATTCTTTAAATTTTCAATATTTTTATTCTATTTGAATGAAAACTATATATTTTATTTTCCTTCATACATTTTCTTGTAACACATATAATCGGTTATTTATTATATTTATAGGTTTCAATAGGTTGTAATATTTTCCAGTAGAGGTCGCCATTGCACAGGTGATATACTTGCATCTGTAACATTTTTAAGCAATTTACTAGTTATTTCCATTGACAGCTGTACATGAGTGATAGATCTATCTATCTATTGCCTGTCTGTCTGTCTATCTGTCTGTATATGTATCATCTGACTGTCTGTCTGTCAGTCTATCTATTGTCTGTATGTCTATCTATTGTCTGACTGTGTGTCTATCTATCATATGTCTGTCTGTCTATCTATCATTTGTCTATCTATCAGCTGTTTGTCTGTCTGTTATATTCTTTAAATTGAATTCAGCTTAAGTTATAAAGTGAAATAACCATATTGTATATCGCCAACAATATTTAATGCTTAATTGGCAACACCAGACAGTCAGTGGACTCACAAAATTGTGTCTATAGCAGCAGGCTGTATATAAAACAGTGGTTTAGCCACAGTGGGAGGTCTGGCTCCTGTGCTGTGAAGACACATGCCCACAACAGTTTCATCATTAACTTCATTAAGTTCTGGGAAAAATTAGGGATTTGGCATGCCACACCTTAGGAGTATTAATTTATGAGCATCTATGGACTTCTGTTTTTTTCCACAGAGCATGACTTGCTATTCATTGATTCATTATTCGAATTATAACTGGGCTGTACTAGGCCTAATTGTGAACCTGATAAGGTCAATGGAGTGGAGTCAGTACAAGACATTAAATCCATGTCCAAACCTGAATGTCAAAGATAACCTCTCCTACTTTATGTAACTGAGAAAGCTACGGCAAAGGTTTCAGCTGTTAACTCAAGCAGTCACAAGTGCATGTGTCATAAAGGTGCTGGTTTATGTTGAGGAGCTGAAAGCCTTTTCTTTTTTCATTTTTTACCTGCCTCAGGATACTGAACTTCCGACCCAGTCTAATGGATTTATGTTTTCACATTCACATGCGATTATCAAGAACACTTAAGAGACATCCTTCCCACTCTGACCTGTACTGTTTGAGCAGCTCTCTGAACCCTGCAACCAGACAAGCAAATATTTCTGACGGTAAACTGAAACTCAACCAGCAATGTCAAGCATAGACACAATATTTACCCATACTGTTGTTACTCGATATTGTAATGAAACAGCCTTTGAGCCTTTTAATGTCCCTTTTTATTAATGAGGAAGTTGGCTGTTGATTTGCAGGATGCAAGTTTCTACAAATTAAGAAAAAAGCTAATTCTTCAATGTTAACACAATGTAGTGATATTTTCTGCAAATAAGCATATCGAAACCTTTCACAGTCCTACATTGCAATGCAGACAAACAGCCAAGGAGGAGCAGAGATGATAATATATCTGACAGCTGTATTTAATGACAGCCATATCAGAGAAAGTACATGCTTAGAAAACAGATCCAGAGCCAATAAGACATGGCTGTGGAAAATTAATCACAGCTATATTGGTTGTTAGACACAACCATTCATCACATCTTTGTATGCAAATAGCTATATAAAGCAATAAGGTACCCCTGTCGCTGTTAATTTTGCGCTATTATTATTATTATTATTTTATTTTGGGACTGCAGTACCCATTTCATCCACTAGCTGTCCATATTACATACTGCACCTTTAAGATAATATACAAGTAAAAATCTAATTATTCATTATTTATTCATTTATTTGTTTGGTGAGTAGACGCGTAATAAGGTGGATAATTATCGCAAATAGCATAAAATTAACAGCGCTATATATATATATATATATATATATATATATATATATATATATATATATATATATATATAAATATATATACACACACTCACCTAAAGGATTATTAGGAACACCATACTAATACTGTGTTTGACCCCCTTTCACCTTCAGAACTGCCTTAATTCCACGTGGCATTGATTCAACAAGGTGCTGACAGCATTCTTTAGAAATGTTGGCCCATATTGATAGGATAGCATCTTGCAGTTGATGGAGATTTGTGGGATGCCCATCCAGGGCACGAAGCTCCCGTTCCACCACATCCCAAAGATGCTCTATTGGGTTGAGATCTGGTGACTGTGGAGGCCATTTTAGTACAGTGAACTCATTGTCATGTTCAAGAAACCAATTTGAAATGATTCGAGCTTTGTGACATGGTGCATTATCCTGCTGGAAGTAGCCATCAGAGGATGGGTACATGGTGGTCATAAAGGGATGGACATGGTCAGAAACAATGCTCAGGTAGCCCGTGGCATTTAAACCATGCCCAATTGGCACTAAGGGGCCTAAAGTGTGCCAAGAAAACATCCCCCACACCATTAGACCACCACCACCAGCCTGCACAGTGGTAACAAGGCATGATGGATCCATGTTCTCATTCTGTTTACGCCAAATTCTGACTCTACCATCTGAATGTCTCAACAGAAATCGAGACTCTTCAGACCAGGCAACATTTTTCCAGTCTTCAACTGTCCAATTTGGGTGAGCTCGTGCAAATTGTAGCCTCTTTTTCCTATTTGTAGTGGAGATGAGTAGTACCCAGTGGGGTCTTCTGCTGTTGTAGCCCATCCGCCTCAAGGTTGTGTGTGTTGTGGCTTCACAAATGCTTTGATGCATACCTCGGTTGTAACGAGTGGTTATTTCAGTCAAAGTTGCTCTTCTATCAGCTTGAATCAGTCGGCCCATTCTCCTCTGACCTCTAGCATCAACAAGGCATTTTCGCCACAGGACTGCCGCATACTGGATGTTTTTTCCTTTTCACACCATTCTTTGTAAACCCTAGAAATGGTTGTGCGTGAAAATCCCAGTAACTGAGCAGATTGTGAAATACTCAGACCGGCACGTCTGGCACCAACAACCATGACACGCTCAAAATTGCTTAAATCACCTTTCTTTCCCATTCTGAGAGTTCAGGAGATAGTCTTGACCAGGACCACAGCCCTAAATGCATTGAAGCAACTGCCATGTGATTGGTTGATTAGATAATTGCATTAATGAGAAATTGAACAGGTGTTCCTAATAATCCTTTAGGTGAGTATATATATATATATATATATATATATATATATATACTGGAGAGTTGCTCCTCCTCCTCAGACTGGGTTGCCAGATCGAGGACATGCAACAGGAATGCACTCAATTGACAATGGAAAGTGACGAACCTTACACTATAGGTGGATCAGCTAATCTAATGTATACAGCTTTTTAGGTCGGGTAGAATCTGTGAGCTTTGACCTAAGTTTTCTAGCTTCCATGGTTGCAAAACAATGTGTTTTCTGGCAAATGGTAACGTGGGGTGTTGAAATATATTGGGCAAATTGACAGTGGGCGAAATCCCAAAGGATAAAATAAAAACAGACATTCCACACATTTCAAATTTGAATAACTGACTGTAGCATTTTTTTTTTTTAGTATTTGAGTATTTAAAAGTATACTAAGTATTTGACCTTAGTGTGTTTCTTAAATATCTGCAAACATATTATTGTTATTGTATGCTTTAGTTCAGGTAAAAAAACACAGCACCTTTAAAGTTCTAGTAAAAAGCAGTTCATTACAATGTAAAAAACATTGCAACAACATTACAGTAATTGTCACGTTTAGTAAGTACTCATTTAATTTTCAAGGACTTTGAAATTTTGTTTCTTTTCTTTTCTTTTACCTCGCTGCATTCGAAAACTGGAAAAAGCTGGCTTCACAGGACATCAAGGCACATCCGAATCCAATGTTAGCTTCACTTCCTGCCTCCTGAGATACATTTTTGAAGGCAGCATAGATGTATCCTTCACTGCCTTTGATATCCCACAATCCTATGCATTCTATTCGGAGATAATTTAACTAGAAAAAGAAAGATGGCGTAGATTTAAAGTTGCGGTTGCTGGTCAGTTTGTGTGTAAATGTATGTTTATGTCCACTTCTGATGTTATTTCTATCGAGAAATTACTGTAGTAATTAAATATTTGTTTAGTTTTCACCAAAGATTGCTTCATTTTTCTGTAGATCGTTAAACCATTGGTTAAGCAAGCCTGAGGCACGTACTGAAAATGTGCTCATTATGACAACGTTTTTTTAAAACCTGCAAAAACCTTTCGGTCAAAAAGTTTTACTGTAGTTTAGTGTTCATGCAGATAATATTTTAAATTGTTAAGCTAAATTTAAGACTGGTTTATTATTTCTACATAGGCTACTTAAGACATGTAACATATTCTAGTTTATGCATATCTGTAATGTGTGCTGCATGTGCAAAGCTTTTAGGAATCGTATTCTTATCCAAGATGTAGGGTACTCAATATTGGTCAATCGTATTCGACACAAAGGATCCGCGAATGAAACTGTCACCATAAACACCTTTAACTTAAGCGAATGAAAGGCAATAATCAGCTAAATGCACTCACGCAAATAACTTTATTCCATTGTTTCAATATGCATTGACACAGATTACTCTATTTGAATGTTTACTTGAGATAACATGACACTGAGAAATGCATTAAAGAAATACATAGTGACGTCAGGAACCTATGAATCGGCTTTTTGAACCGGTTCATTGAGCCGAACTGTTAGAAAAGAACTGGTTCGCCGAAATGAATCAGACTTTGCATCACTATTACCCTATTGCCTTAGCCTGGATGCCAGCCGAATTTAGCCCCGCCCACAAAAATTTTTGCTCGGGCAATTCGGTCTGGCCTCGCTCCATAGAGGAGTAATTATGCCTGAACAGAAACTGTTCGGACCAATGAAATTGTCAGGGTGGGCTTTAGACGATGATGGACAGATGATCAACAGTAACGTAATCATCCACGTCATCAAAGGCGCATTGGGTTGAATTTGCTCTTATCCTTGAACTTGTTCCTATATGCATTCACCTTCACTATTTCTCTCAGAAACGATGGTCGTGTTGGGAAGTACTCTGTGTATCCTTAAATTCTTTTACACTCATCTTTTTCTTGTTACTTATTCCAGAGCGCGTGCAGACAGGGTTGCCACGTTTTTTTGCAATGTCGCGCACAATTGCTACTCAAAACTATAGCCCAAAACAATAACTTTCCGGGGGGTTCTCTGGAAAAAAAATGGCGTTTGGTTGGCAAAATATGTTATTTTGGCAAGGTTGCCTGCTACAATTCGCATTCCTTGGTTTATATAAACACATAATTGTTGACATTTGACAACTAACGTCACGCGTCGCTCCATTGCTCTGATTGGTTGTGGGTCGATCCAATTGAGGTCTTTCCTGGCTCGGTTGAAACACGTCCCATAATCAAAGCTTAATGGAGCGGTGGCCACGCCAGGCTACTATTACCTCTGAGCAAGGCAACAAGTCAGCTGCCTATTTTCGGATCGATGCAGCCAACTGTTCCCTTTGTTCTAGTTTCCCTGGTATCAGTTGTCAAATCATTTAACTAGCACACCTGTTTGTAATTAAGTTTGTCACCTTGTTTCTCAAAGTCACAGACTGGAATTGTTCGTGTCAGGTTGTTTGCGTATCTTTGTGAAATTGCCTGTAGTGATGGGACAATTGAACCAATTGCTTCGCAAAACGATTCACTGATTCAAACGCTGGTGACCCCTGCTGGTAAGAACAGTGGAAATGCATATAAAAAACATGCATTAAACACCTTTTACAAACCCATTGCCAAATGTTTTATAGAAAATAAAATATATAAAATGCAATTAACTAGTCATCTAATAAGATTAAATATGAAGTGTCTGTAAAACATGGATGGCTCAGCTAAACAGGCCAATAAGAGACTATTAACTACTATTATTCCTTTTAATTATACTAATGTCTTACATTAAAACGTCTACCAATGTATAAAACTGACCAGAGATCAGTTAAAACCCTGCATAGACACTTGCACTGGGGGCGAATCTTAGTTCAATGGACCCAGTTTCAACTGACTGTGATGAAGCGTTTTAACGGTCATTAATATTGTAGTTTTTTGTATTTTCATTTTTTTTTAAATGTATGTACATTTATAACACTACTATTTTGTATTATATAACTTTTGCATCTACTTATAAAAACATTTTACCTGCTTTCACTGCCGTTATCAATCTCACACTATTTTTTTCTTCTTTTTGAAAGTTGTGAAATCACTATTATTGCGTTTTTCTCTTGCTATTTGAGCAAATCGGGACACACAAAAAAATATTTAATGTATTCTCTCATTCACCGCCATAAAAGTTAAACCCACTATGACGACTTCCAGTCTGAGAAACCCGGAAATGTGAAAAGGGTCTATCCGAATTATTAATGGTTTACATGCTCCGAACTACTGATTCGGAACAAAAGACTCGCAGAAGTTTCAAATAAGCAGTTTTTCAACAGAAATCGCCTATCACTAATTTCCTGAGTTTACTTTGTTTTAATAATATGCTTCATTGATTCTTCTTCATCATCAATAGACTAAAACGGTACAGTAATAGTAATACTAAACAACCTAAATCTACAATTGATAAATTATACACAGAATGGCAACTGTTGTGCGTGTAAAAAGACAAGCGAGTGCTTGCGTGATATGATAGGCGTTACATTTGCGATTGACTTTCAAAAATTAGGTATTCCCGATTCCAGCAAGAATCTTCAATAGAGTTGTGGATTGCAATTAAATGAATTGTTATTGCAGTGTTGTTATTGAGCAATGTTTAATTGTAAATTATTTAGCCACGATCTTCATCTGTCAGTATCTGTGTGCAAAAACTCAAGAACATTTCATTGTTTCTGTTTCCATGGAAAACCTGTTATGGGTGCCTGTGGTGCTGGGCCACACTTGTTAACATTTATACTTTTTGGTTGACAGCACTTGCTAAATTAATGTCAGTCACTGAGAAAATTTACAGTCAGGTCCAATAAAAAAGAATGTACCTTAATGTTTACCAAATGGAGGCCCACATGTGGATTATTGGTCACTTAGAAAGCAACACATGGTGCAGGTTTTCTATCCAATGTAACACTGTTAAACACAAATATTATAAAACCATAAAAGGGATAGTTCACCCAGAAATGAAAATTCTGTCATCATTTACTCACCCTCAAGTTGTATGAATTTATTTCTTCTGCTGAAAGAAGATATTTTTGATGAATATGTGTATCAAACAGGCCCAGGTCCCCACTGACTTGAATTTTTTTTCTATGTAATGTGTCAATGTCAATGTGGCCCATCAACTGTTGTGTTACCCATATTCTTCAAAATATATTTTTCTATGTTCAGCAGAAGAAAGAAACTCATACAGATTTGGAACTTGGGTGAGTAAATGATGACAGAAATGTTTGAGGTGAACTATCCCTTTAACAAGGCTGCGATTTAAACACTTGCATTTGAGTGCTGTCTGTGTGGAAGAAGAAAAAATTTAAACACATGAATTTCTACCATATGTGGGAAGGTATTTTGTAAAAGAGCAGTTGTTTCTGGAAATTAACCAGGTAATGTCTCACTTATGGTCCATGAGGGAACCCAGGTACTGTAAGAGACTTTTATTTTTGAAGACGGGCCTACTTAAAGATCCTGGCATGGTGCCTCTTCATTTGGTTTTAACGGCAGTAGTTGGAAATGACAGTAGTCTTTTAACGTGTTTATCTCTTAAAGCCAGTTGCTGGCTTGTTAAAATGCACTTATTTATGTCTCTTTGGCCTAACCGCATTTACAACATATCAATGGTATCTTGGCTTCGGCTGTAAACCAGCTGCAAGTCCCAAAATGTCAGTTTGTGTTTCAAAGCGGACTTTAAATGTGTGCCTGCTGGAGATCACAAAAGACTTGGAACCTTTCAAATGTAAGCAGAAGGGGATCGAAATTTGTGATAAGGTTTGCAAATGCCTAGCGCATGCAAATACAATGTAATCCATGGGAAAGGATGTAGCTGCATAATGCCTGGCTTTTGTCATTTCATCGGAATTAAACATTTTCAACAAGGTTCTCATATGGAGTTGTGGGATGTTTTCACAACAGCGCTTTTTGTTTGGAGTCATTTGATATCATTGTAATATTTTGGCATCAAACGTGATTTCACATGTTGAGTATTTAATGCTTTCCGTTTGTTACCCCCTACTGCCACTTAAAACCTGGTTGTTTTCACACACACACAAAAAAATAAATAAACTGAATGTTGGAAGCCATTTCTAGAATATCACAATATTGTTGATGCAACAGTCGGTGTATAATAATGTATTATTGTGTGTAATTATGTACTGTAAAGTTGCAGTACTTCATACAATTAACCATATGTGACCCTGGACCACAAAACCAGTAATCACACAGGTTAATCTGGCAATAGCCAACAATACATTGTATCGGTCAATATTATCGATTTTTATTTTATGCCAAAAATCATAAGGATATTAAGGAAAGATCATGTTCCATTTAATACTTTTTGTAAATTTCCTACTGTAAATATATATATATAAAATGTATTATTATTAGTAATATGCTTTGCTAAGGACTTCATTAAGACAACTTTAAAAAGCGATTTCCTCGATATATAGATTAAAAAAAAAAAAACAGTTTGCACCCTCAGACTCTCAATAGTTGTATCTCGGACAAATATTGTCCTATCCTAACAAACCGTACATCAATGTAAAGCTTATTTATTTAGCTTTCAGATGATGCCTAATGTCATTATGACTGGTTTGTGGTCCAGGGTCACATATAAGGGCCAGGAGATCATGGCTATGTCTGATATCACATGGGCGTAAGGCACTTATTATATGGACAGCTCAACTATTGACCGTATGCTTTACCAAGGCACCATACAATTACAATTTAAACAAATTCATGTGAGCTTTGTGCATGAACAGTTAAAATAGTTGTTTAGTGAAGGACAGGCATGATGCAGGATTTATGGCAGCAGTGATGACACATAAATGATCTGATAGACATCTTTAAAAACTATCATAGATCCCATTACAGTATTTGGAATGATTCCAAAGAACCAGTCTAAACGGAAAACTATGTGTAAACCTTTTATTAAAGAAAAAAAAGAAAAAAAAACCTGACAACTGAGCGAATAACAATAATAGAAAATGTGGATGTGGCATAAAAATAAAAGGCACTTTTTACAAAATTTGTTATGAAAATAAAATAATTTAAAAACAAAAGAAAGCCGAAGCAGATGAATATTTAGGCTAAAAAAGATTTAGACAATTTTATGTATTGAAAGTCTCTGTTTCTCTGATAAAAACATAACTTTTTCATGTCTTGTGCACTCCATGAGTTTCTTTAATAAACAGACAAAACATTAAAAAGTGGTTGAAGACCAGCAAATAAGTGTTAAATGCAAAATAAAACAAAACAATAACACACTCATACTCACATTTGAAAAACACTTTTATCAAGTAACGAACAAAAAACTGCATAGACATGGACTTGCGTTATGGATGTCTATAAGCGCAGCAAAAAGTTACTTTTCTAATCTTTATTTCTGCAATAGTAAAATTTTGTCAGTGTAAACAAATAAATTAGTATTTACAATGTCTAGGTTCTGAAAGCATTGCCAAAAAAAAAAACTAGACATAACTTGATACTGAATTGCAAGAGTCATATAAATACTTTACACAAGTAATTATGATACAGTCTTAATATAAACATCTTCCTCTTGAAGGTCTCTAAAACGTGTATATGCTGATCAAACCCAAAGCCCCTGTTAGAATCGAGGGTTGTAGAAAAAGATGTCTCCATTACAACAACAAATCCAGAGAAGAACAATTCTGCACATTGTAACAATACAGAGGAAGAAAAAAACATCTTGTGCAAGTAAAGCTGTTGGTGATTGTTTTTCCTCTAGATTGTGTTACATTTTGTAAAGAAAAATACCACAAACGTAATGTCTGATTAACATTACCCAAACTTTGGCTAACAAAGACTGACTTGAGGACACAAAAAAATCCCTATAAATGTGCTTGTAGTTTAAGTTCATTATTTTTCTTCAGGGGGAGGTTTGGGGTATGTTTCCTTGTGTGATGTTTGTAGTCCACCAAAGTCTTTGGTCTTCTGTGTTTTGTCAGAGAGTGTGAAAATGTGTTGTTGTGATATAGTCTTTTAAGTGGGGTAATTTCTTCCCTTGCTCAGTTATCTGAAAAGCAGAAAAATTATAAAAAATGTGGTTAACTGGCTTTGATTTTCTGCTTTGCTAATATTTGAACAGACAACACTAAACCATTATGTAAAGCAGTCCTTGTTTTCATAGCACAGTTACACAATAATAATAATATTCACCGATCAGGCATAACATTATGACAGGTGAATTGAATAACACTGATTATCTCTCTTCATCACAGCACCTGTTAGTGGGTGGGATATATTAGGCACGTGGGGAGCGAAGTCTGGACCATGTGGTCCGATCAAACAGATGAGCTATTGTAGCTCATATTGCTCAAGAAGTTGATGCTGTTTCTGATGGAAAGGTGTCAGAATACACAGTACATCGCAGTTTGTTGCATATGGGGCTTCATAGCCGTAGACCAGTCAGGATGCCCATGCTGACCCCTGTTCACCGCCAAAGTGCCAACGTGGGCACGTGAGCATCAGAACTGGACCACGGAGCAATGGAAGAAAGTGGCCTGGCCTGATGAATCACTTTTTCTTATTCATCACGTGGATCGCCGGGTGCGTGTGTGTGGCTTACCTGGGGAACACATGGCACCAGGATGCACTATGAGAAGAAGGCAAGCTGGTGGAGGCAGTGTAATGCTTTGGGCAATGTTCTTCTGGGAAACCTTGGGTCCTGCCATCCATGTGGATGTTACATTGACACGTACCACCTATCTAAGCATTGTTGCAGACCATATACACCCTTTTTATGGAAACAGTATTCCCTGGTGACTGCCACAAAGCAAAAATGGTCGAGGAATGGTTTGAGGAGCACAATAACGAGTTTGAGGTGTTGACTTGGCCTCCAAATTCCCCAGATCTCAATCCAATCCAGCATCTTTGGGATGTGCTGAACAAACAAGTCCGATCCATGGAGGCCCCATCTCGCAACTTACAGGACTTAAAGGATCTGCTGGTAATATATTGGTGTCAGATACCACAGCACACATTCAGGGGTCAAGTGGAGTCCCTGACTCAACGGTTCAGGGCTGTTTTGGCAGCGAAAAGGGGGACCAAGACAATATTGTATGCCTGATCGGTGCATATGTTACCTGTTACTGTATGTAACAGGAGGAGAAAAGGAAGTGTCTTGAGTAGGAAGAACGGAGGAGGGTTTTAGTATTGACGGGCCACAACATGTCCATTGTAGAAATGGTGTTAGAGACAATGGTTCGACACACATGACTAATACAACAGGGGTGTAATTTAAACAAATACCCATGTTTTGTTATGATAAACTACTCACCTCGACACTCGTACTTGAGATCAGAGAAGTAAACCAGTTCCTGGGAGAAGACAAACAGTCCTAATCTTCCTCCAGCAAATGTTTTATCATAAACTGGCCCTGAGTCTGCCATGATCTGTTTCCCCTCATAAACCACCACCCTGGTGAAAAAGAACATACATCTGTTAAATCTACATGCTTTATAAGATTACTGTGGCAGTTAAGGCCTTCCTGTTAATCACCTGATGAATCCTGTCTTGGGTCTGTGGATGAGATGCCACCTGTAGGCAGTATAATCCTTCCAGCCGATATTTTTAGGGTCATGCCACAACGTGCGGACCTGTCACACCACGGACAGCAATTAGTTTGAGCAAAGCTTACCATAAACACTAACAGATGTCATATTTGATGAGAAGTTAGCTTCACCTGTCCAGGAGTGTCACCAGTGTGCCACAGGGCGTTCCGCAGGTGCTCCCCTGTACCCGTGGTAGAGTTGACCACTTTCAGAGAAACCCCTGAGATGCCAAAGGCTTTTGAAGGTTTGTCTTCCCAGTACGTCTGAGTTATCTGCTTCCACATTACCACATAGAACCGCCCGCTGGACTGATAGCCAAACACAAACCCAGCATAATCGTCATCTCTGTCAGTGTTGACATAGAAAGTGCCACTGAAATCCACAGAGTTGAACTCATCGAAACCTGAAGAGCAATTAAAACGTTGAAGTCTCATTTCCTCAATGACATCAAGCTAAAATCATGACCAGATGGGCTACTCTGAAAGCTCACATACTCACCCACAGCAATACCAGGGTCAGAATTGGCAGTCTGAACCAACTCTTTGCCTTGATGTCTGACCACCCAGTTGGGATCAATTTGTGTTGTTCCTTTGGGGTCCAAGTGCACCATCTGAAACTTCCTGAAGTCAGTGATACTGATGGCGTCGTTCTCAGGGCACACATCCAAAATGTCTGGAATGTTGTCATTGTCAAAATCATCTTTGCAGGGATCACCTCTTCCATCCCCTGTGGATAAAGTTAGAATATTTCAGAATTAATGGTAGTAGATCTGTTTTGTTTTTGTTTTTCATTTAAATATAATAAATTAAGTAAATAATAACAATACAATGTATATAATGTTTAAAATAATCATAAATGTAAATAATACAAAATAATAATAAAAAAACAGTAATAATTATTAACCAAGAAATACAAACATATTTGCAGCCCCAAATTTATTTAGAGCATGTGTAATTATTTTATTACATTACATTACAATATATATCACTTGGTTAATAATAATTAATGTTTTATACTTAAAAAATTATTTTTCATAATATTACTATTTACCTTTTTAATCAATTTGAATATTTATATTATATTATATTATTCACACTAAATTGTTGTTAGGGGTCATAGAAATATTGTAACTAAAGGAAGCTTTCATCTAGCATCCCAGCTCTCTTCTCCAAGCACAAAGCAATCTCAGCTGTCTTTTCATGTCATGTACATTAACATGTGACTGGCTTCAAATGTGAAATCTATTAAATACAGACTTTAGCACACCAAATATGAGGGAAAAATCAAGTAGACTTTTGCACAGATGCCAGCTTTTGCTATGATGTCTGTTTTTACAGTCGTTGACTTACTCTCCTTGGAACCATCTTGACTCTATCCAATAAACAAAATATAATGAGGTGTGAGAAGTACGATAGCATCTGACAACTTCGACTTCCAACAGTATCCGGTTTCCATTTTCCCACCAAACAAAAATCAGGTAGCCTTAACAAAAAGCGGCACAGTGGGGCAAATCACGCGCCCTTCAGTAACCACCTGCAAGTTATGAGAGTGTGACATCGTTTTTTCCTTGAACTTGGCTAAACTAAAGGAAATTTTCCAGTTGTGAATATACCTAAATTTTAAAGAATGCAAAAGAGAAAAATGACTGGTGTGTGTGTGTGTGTGAACTTTTCTTTTCACAGTCAGTAGAAATACAGAGAATCACTTCTTGATATTTTAAGCAATAGATTCATTCACCATCAGAGTCTAGTTGATCTTTGTTGGGCACCAGTCTGCAGTTGTCCTTGTCATCAGGGATTCCGTCATTATCATCGTCAAAATCACAAGCATCACCTTTCCCATCTTTGTCATGGTCGGCCTGGTTGGAGTTGGGAATGTAGGGACAATTATCCAGGCTGTTCTGGTGGCCGTCCTCATCAATGTCCTGATTGTTGTCGCACTCGTCACCAACTCGGTCATTATCTGAGTCAGACTGTTAAAACATACAAATTACTCCGTTAAACTGCTGCAAAACACGCGTTTCTGAGTGTGTTTACTAAGCCTGTTGTACCTGTTCAGGGTTGTGCAGAAGAGGGCAGTTATCACACTGGTCACCCACGCCATCCATATCTGTGTCCTTCTGGTCATTGTTGTACACGTAGGGGCAGTTATCATGCTCATTCAGAACCTCTGAAACACACGCAAACAACAGCATTACACAGAGTTCAACGGACAAAATAACCATTGGGAAATCCAACAAATTTGGACATTTGCATGGTTTTTGGTTAATTATTTATATACATTAAAAACTGCACTTGGGTATAAACCCAGCCTGGGTCTACTCATTACAGAATCACAAGCTTGTCAAGTCTATAAACAAATTATGAGTATTTTTTCTTTTGTGATTTGTGTGAATGGGTCTGGGAGTTTCTCACCGTCTCCATCGATGTCTGCGGAGCAGGCATCTCCCTCGCCATTACCGTCTGTGTCGATCTGAGCGGGGTTGTGCTCATATGGGCAGTTATCACAGCGATCACCGACAAGATCTTTATCATAGTCAAATTGCCTGGGATTATACAGCAAAGGACAGTTGTCCTGGGGCACAGGAGAAAAAAATAGCTTAGTGTAAATTAAAAAAATTAAAAAACATGAATGAAAGAATGAATGAATGAGGCATTTATATAGAACTTTCATATGTACTTCTGTACACCCAAAGCGCTTCACACTCATGACAGGGGTCTCTCCTCAACCACCACCAGTGCGCAGCATCCACTTGGATGACGCGAGGGCAGCCACAGACTACAACAGCACCAGTGCGCTCACCACACACCAGCGATAGGTGGAGGGGAGAGAGGGTGATAGAGCCAATTCAGTGGATGGGGATTATTAGGAGGCCATGATTGTTAAGGGGCAATCGAGGGAATTTGGCCAGGACCAGTAGGGTTACACCCCTACTCTTTACGAGAAGTGCCATGGGATTTTTGTAATGACCACAGATAGTCAGGACCTCGGTTTAACGTCTCATCCGAAGGACGGCATGATTTTCAACAATAAAATTAGCTTACCCCCTCATCCATGATTCCATCATTATCATCGTCTTTGTCACAGGCGTCTCCTTGACCATCTTTATCAAAGTCCTCTTGGCCTGAGTTTGGAAGGTTGGGACAATTGTCCTGCACATGAAAGATAAAAAAATATTATTTTCATTATTTGAGAATTTTTTTATTAATTAAAGATTCACTGTGTAACCTTCAAAAGTTTGGGTTTAAGTATGATTTTGTTTTAAAAGTGACAGTAAATGCTTGTCTGGCTATCACTAGACCAATCTCAATTGAACATTGGTCTGGGGAGTCTGCTCTGTATTTTCTACTGCACAAGAGGCGTGATCAACGGGCATAGTTCAGATGACTCTGTGCGCAATTGGATAGTCCTTCAACCAATCAGACCACAAGAGGCGTGATCGACGGGCAACAACTTATCGCTTCTCTATCCGTCACCGTGTAAACCCGCCAATAGCACGCCAGGTGGATAAGCCAGTCTGTGATTGGTTCCCACAAAAGTGTAACAGAAGCAGTAGAAATGAATCTACAGGTTTCCAGACTGAGCTGCAGGGCGAAATCAAATCGGATCAGATCGGGCTGGGTTTACCCAGTCTAAATAAATGCTGCTCTTTCTATTTATCAATGAATACTGAAAATGTATCATGGTCTTACAAAAAATTTAAGTACACTGACAATAAGAAACATTTATTGAGCTCAAAATCAACCTATTAGAATGATTTCTGAAGGATCATGTGACATTTAAGACTAGAATAATAATGCTGAAAATTCAGCATTGCCATTACAGACATAGATTTAATTTAAAAAGTTATTCTTATTACATCACAATATTACTGTTTTACTGTATTTTTAATCAAATAAATGCAGCATTGGAGAGCAGAAGAGACTTCTTAAATCTCTGTTACCTTTTTGCAGTGATAGGATTGGTTGGTTCCACACACAAGGTTGTGATTGGGCCAGCCATCAAGGTCAGAGTCCTCGCCACAAATGAGACCGTCCCCAGCATAGCCGATTTTACACTCGCATTTAAACATTGGGTCACTGAAGTGGCCATGGTAGATACACTCAGCGGATCTGTGGCAGTTGTGGGTTTTATCCTTGCAGGGGTTTTCTTGCTCACATACCTGAAAAATAAACAGACTTCAGCAACACTCAATAGCAGGGGGGGCGGACAACTGGGAATAGTGTTGCGAGGGCCTTAAAAGACTCTATTGATAATTTCCTATTATTGTGTTGGTTTCAGCGAGTTTAACAAGTTTATGTGAAAAGCTATTGGATCGCAGCTATAAAATATGAGACAATTCCTTTCAGCCCTTTGTCAATTTACTTTGTCAAGTTGGAATTTGGTGACAAACCTATTAGTTGTGGAAGTTATGAAACTTTTGAGCAGAAAAGCAAATGAGTCAGCTTTCCAAGAAATCTGCTAAATGTATTCATCCAAGAGGAATGAGAGAATGAAAGCAAGATCCATATGGTTGGCCACCATTATGGGCCCAATTTTTTTTTTCTTTAGCAGACATGTCTCAGAATACACTTTCTACTCTGAGCAAAAGTTTGACACATTCAGCCTATTCTCATGACCTCTGACAACCAACTTAATGCCTGGTCAACATTCCCGCTTATTCTGGGTAAAAACTGTCCAATTAGACAGAAAGAGACCATCTGACTGACATGCAAACAACCACAGTTCTTTCTTTCCTTTTAGAATGCATTAAGGGGCAGTTTTATTTAGTTAATCCCAAAATAAAGCAAAGAAACTAATTTGATAATAACATAAAATGTGTGTAGACACTGTGATCAGAAATTGTTCATCTAAACAGAATAATAACTCAGAAAACAAATGGAATATATCAAGTTTGAACTTCAATCGAGAAAGTGCTTTCCAGTTTTGTGTGTAATCAGACGGTCAGCGAACGGACTGTGGGCGGTACGTACTGTAAGATTGCTGTCTGAGGCCGAGACTGGATTCAGCCAGGCTAATGAGTGTACGATGGGAAACTAACACATTTATATACTTGTGCAATAATTGATCCAATCTGTCCACAGACTGCATAACTGACCTGTTTATTTAGCTTGGCAGCCTCCACTCCCATTCCAAAGGGCTGATTGCCTTTGTATCGAGGAGGACAAGGCAAACAGTGGAATCCTGGGTCTGTGTTAATGCAGCGCTGGGATTCACCGACTTTGAAGCACAGATCAGGGACCATGTCACACTACAGGACACAAGAACCAAACAGGCGTGTTTAGAAACATATTTGAAATAAGTATTTGTTGGGTAAAAATCAGCGTGTAGCGTAAGGGCTGGAAGAACATTTTTGTTTGGCTACGCTTCCCATGTTGAACTGTGAGTAACGCAGTATAACAATTGCTTGTCACACGGCCCTAACTACATTATGCTTTTTCCCAGCTCTCTTTCCCATTGTACCTCATTCACATCCTCACAGAATGTTCCATTGCCACGGAAACCGAGAGGGCAGGGCCCGCACTCCCACGAGCCGTCAGGGGAGCTGGTGCATTCAACACCCCCGAAGCATGGGTTAGATAGACAACCATCTGAGGAAGAAGAGAATGCAAAGGGAGAGGCTTACAGTTTACTCATGAAATTGATATGAATTTCATAAATCTCAAGAGACATTATGCATGATGTGTCAGTTTAAAGAGGTCCTTAAATAATAACTACCGGTGAGATAAGTAAATGTACACAAAAGTTTGACCTCAGTAATTTTAGAGTATAAGTGTGAAAACAGAATATTGTGAAATAATATTACAATTCAAAATACATATTTTAATATATTTTAACATTTAATTTATTCCTGTGATCAAAGCTGTATTTTCAGCATCATTACTCCAGTCTTCAGTGTCTAATATGTTGATTTGGTGCTCAAGTTACAGTTCTTATTATTTCCAATGTTGAACTCTGATGTGCTGCTTAATATTTAAAACAGAAAACAGTTTTTTAGGATTTTTTTGATGAATAGAATTTATTTAAAATAGCGTTTTAGTAAAATAGTGTATTCCCTTTTCCTATTGTTCTTGTGTTTCACCTCCTGTGTTTGCCTGAGCTGTGTCCGAAATCAGGGGACCATAGTGGACGACATTATCGAGTGAACTCATTTAATCCCACAGTGCACCGCAATAACGAGAATACAACCGTTATACAGCTAGAGAATACCCATAATGCACTGTGGCGGTCACGCCGAATGGATTCCCGCGTCTCGCCAGAAGATGGAAATCCGCAGCTGAATTATTCCATCCATCTATTTTCCAAACCGCTGGTCCAATGTGGCTACAGCGTAATATCATAACGGTATAAATTCCTTTTTACTTGATTATTAAATTGTTTAATTAAGGTTTATACATGCTAGTTTCCATGACAGGGTTCAAGATACATCTTTAAAGCCAGATAGCCATTTTGCTAAGTTTCAAATAATTATTAAACAGCAAGCACAAACTATGCAAAAGCGTCAGCCCTTCCAGTTCACTCAGTGTCTGAATTCACTCACTCGTTATATATTAGTGGAGTAATGAAGGAATGGCAAATGAGGGTATAGTGTGCGAACACAGCCCTGTTTTCCTTAGCTCCCTTGTTTGTTCTCATAGTTACGCTTGTTGTTTCTATGACGATTAATCACCTTTACCTGTCCCTTGTTAGCCCTTGTTATCTTGTGAATAAATAGCCCTTATGTTTCCTTATTCCTTTGTCAGTCATTGTTTGCTGTCACATGTGGATGATCTGTGTTATTTTGTTCATCGTGTTCCCTAGCTCTTTGTGTTCCTTAGCTCTTTTTTCTTTGATTATGTTTTGAAATAAACCCTGCACATATATCCGCTATATGCCTGCCTCCTATTTTGTTCATGTCAGCGTTACAATAAATGTCTTTACTGTCAGTTTTGATCAGTTGAATATATCCTTACTGAATAAAATTATTAATTTTGTTCAAAGAGTGAGAATATGAGAAAAGAGAGAGACAAATAAGAGAAAATATCTGAAGGAAACATACCCACAGGGCAGTCGTGTTTGTTGCAGGAATCAGTGTCCTTGGACTCTCCTGGGCATTTCTTGCCACCATACTGCGGACGAGGGCTGTTACACACGCGTGTTCGTGTCCTCGTTCCTCCCCCACAGGTGGCGGAGCAGATCGCCCAAGGAGACCACGGGCCCCAGGCTCCATCAACTATGAGAAGAAGAGAGTACAGTGTAAATCAGGGACAAATTATGTAAATTGTTTTATTCCAAGATCACTCAATGCAAATAGGTCTAATATTGCCTCAATCTAATTCCACAAGACTAAGTCTAGTATAAGCGCATGTCTCCCAGCACTCACTTGGACAAGGTTTGGCTTCACACTTTTGCGTCTCTCTCCCGCTGCCCTCACAGTCCTTTCCTCCCAGTTGAGGGACGGGGGAATTGCAGTGGCGAATTCGTGTGATCTGTCCCTCTCCACATGTCACAGAGCATGATGACCAGGGGGACCACAAACTCCAACCACCATCTTGTCGGACTAAAACAAAAGTCAGAAACCGGCATGGTTAAAGTCATATACAACAGCTTATGCAGCCTACAAGTCCTTGAGGAAAATCCTGCTTTCAAGTTCGTAATTACGATATGATGAGTGTTCAAATGATTTTGGCCAGGTAAATATACATGGTGGTCCATCTTACACAATACCATTCAAAAGTTTGGGGTCAGCAAGATTTAAATAATAATAAAAAAGAAAAAAAGAATACATTTATTCAACAAGGATGGAAGGAAATTGATTAAAAGAAATAATCCATTTATATCGTTACAAAAGATTTCCCTTTCTTTTTAAAAGAAAAACTGTATCATGGTTTCTACAAAAATACTAAGCAGCAAGAAATGTTTCTTAAACAGCAAATCAGCATATTAGGATGATTTCTGAAGGATCACGTGACACTGAAGACTGGAGTAATGATGCCGCAAATTCAGCTTTGCCTTTACAGCGACATCAGTAAGTCCAGAGGCATGAGATCCAGGAATGACACAGGGCGGGACAGCCAAAAAAACAGTGCCAACGATTACCACCTGGCCCACACTTCTGGACCCACCACCTCGTCATCTCCTTGGGATTAAGCATGAGAGAGACCTGATGGTGTATACAGGCCAGGGGTCACACGATGAGCCTTAAAGGGATAGTTCACCCAAAAATGAAATGTAGTCCATGATTTACTCACCCTCAAGCCATCCTAGGTGTCTATGACATTCTTCTTTCTGATGAATACAATCAGAGTTATATCAAAAATGTCCTGGCTCTTCCAAGCATTATAACGGCAGTGAATTGCAGGCAAAAATATAAATAATATCCATTAAAGGAACACTCCACTTTTTTTGAAAATAGGCTAATTTTCCAAGTCCTCTAGAGTTAAATAGTTGAGTTTTACCGTTTTTGAATCCATTCAGCCGATCTTTGTTTCTGGAGGTAGCACTTTTAGCATAGCTTAGCATACATCATTGATTCTAATCAGTCTATTAGCATCTCATTCAAAAAATGACCAAAGACTCTTTCAATATTTTTCCCATTTAAAACTTGACTCTTCTACAGTTACATCGTGTGCTAAGACCAACTGAAAAAATGAAAAGTTGCGATTTTCTACACCTAGGAACTACTTTCTCATTCCCGCGTAATAGTCGCGGATCTTCGCGGCCCTCCCATGGCTGCAGCGGCGCAATGATTCGTTGGTATTATGTGCAACATGGTGGTAGTATACACCTTCGACTTACTATCACAGCCCTTTACAACACACAGAACCATGGCTAATCACACAGGTAAATCCACAACACAATTTGTCAGCTGCAAGCCTGAAACTTTCAGTGCTGCGTAATATCATCACGCTGCTGCAGCCATGGTACGGCCGCGAAGATCCGAGACTATAAAGTAGTTCCTAGCCATATAGGTGTAGAAAATCGGTCTTAGCACACGATGTAACTGTAGAAGAGTCAAGTTTTAAATAGGAAAAATATTGAAAGTGTCTTTGGTCATTTTTTGAATGAGATGCTAATAGACTGATTAGAATCAATGATGTATGCTAAGCTATGCTAAAAGTGCTACCTCCAGATACAAAGATCGGCTGAATGGATTAAAAACGTTAAAACTTAACTATTTAACTCTAAGGGACTTGGAAAATGAGCCTATTTTCAAAAAAAGTGGATTGTTCCATATTTAACACATTATAAAGAAAAATATCTACCGGCGGACTGCCTTCTGTATTCAACTTATGAAAAAAGCGTAACGCGTAACTGGCGCGACAATGAGTTGGACGTTTGAACTGCAAGAGGCGCTACACTTTTCTTCATAAATTGAATACGGAAGGCGGTCTGCCAGAAGCTAGATATTTTACTTTATAAAGTTTTAAATATGGATATTTTTCTTACACAAACCCATCGATTCACTTCAGAAGGCCTTTATTAACCCCCCGGAGCCGTGTGAATTACTTTTATAATGAATGAATACACTTTTTTTGGGCTTCAAATTTTGGGCTCCCATTCACTGCCATTATAATGCTTGGAATGCTTGGATTTTTTATATAACTCCGATTGTATTCATATGAAAGAAGAATGTCATATACACCTAGGATGGCTTGAGGGAAATTATGAAATAAATAACATTTTTGGGTGAACTATCCCATTAAGGGTGCCTCCTCACACACTGTCAGCTGTATTCTGTTGCCACGACCACAAGGGTCTGAGTACACGGGTCGACAATATGAGAAGCAGACAGACTGGAATTCATTTTATATAAATCTAAAAAGCTCAACGTATTAATGTATGAATAAGTATAGATATTGTTGTGGTAATTGTAACAAAGGCCAGTTTGTCAACTGCTGTCCAAGATACCAGCTGGTAACATTTGTCAGTTATAAAAAAAAACATTTGAGTCAGCCATAAGCCAGAGTTAGCAATGGTACACCACAAAGAGCCATATGCCGCTCATTAAAACTTCACTGAGCATAAGTGATGAATACCAGCTCGTTCCCTTGCTGACGGAAAGGAGTTTGTCTATTAGCACACGCTCCATAAATATTTACAACAGATGATGAAGGAAAACCCCCATGTTGTTACAAAATCTTCTGCCTGCCACAAAATCAGGTCAATATCATGTTGGATGCTTCAAATGGAATGGCTTGAAATCACAGGCTCAGAATGGCTAATGAATATTAATTAGGTGATGTAACATTCCATCAGTAGCAATAACCGATTTGATGAAATGAAGGTAAGTGGGTGCCAGCCAGTAGATTACTGCTTGAGTGTTCGTTCAGCCTACTGCCAATTCAAACGCTTGGCAAGGGCTTCTGTAGTTATATTACTTCAGCCCTGCATGAAATCAATGATATGTGATTGATATGGCCTACTTCAAAGGATTAGTTTCCACAAATATTAAAATCCTCTCATTATGCTGTTTCAAACCCATATAAATGTGTTTCTTCTGAAGAACATAAAAGGAGAAACTCTGACAAATTGTACTGTTTGCTGCTGTTTTTTCTGCTATTACAATAAGTGGAGCCTGAAACTTTCAACCTTCATAAAGGACACATAAGCACCATAAAAGAATCATAAATGTGATTCATATGATCTGTGCACTACATTGAAAGTGTTCTAAAGTCCTCACAAAAAGCAAAACCACCAACTGTACAAAATGTATAAACTACTTTTACACCAACATGGGCTTTTTACACGCATGTAACTCCAAAAACATACCTATACATAAAGTTTACTGCAGTGTCCAGCTAAAATGAACATTAGTAAAACATTTTATAATTTTTTACACAAATTATGATTAGAGGTACGGATTTTCGAATGAATAGGCTAAAGTTTTATTTTCACATGGTTACACAGCATTTTATTTCATTTCCAAACTACCATGATAACCAACATAATAGAACGTTCAAGAGATTCAAGTTCATCCGTTTCAGATCAAATTAACTAGATTTTAGCATCACTTACTGGACATTTCACTTTTAAAGAGTTGCAAAATGTGAAAGAAAAACGGTTGAGTTTTTACACTCTTTCCGATGAGCATGGGTTGTTTGTTACGCTTTTATTGTGCTTTTGCATCTTTTTAGGCTTAAAAGCATCAGACCTTCATTGTAATTGCATTAAAAGAGCAACTAATACTTTCTCAATTTGTCTTCCATGGAATGGAATGACACAAGCAAATCACTGAATTTTCATTTTTGGCTGAACTATTCCTTCAAAAGCTCAAAACCAATTTTAAACAACAAAAACAAAAGCCAAAATAAGTATTTTTCCTCCCATAAAGATTTAGAGATTCTGTCTGGAACCAAACCGAGAAGCAGAGTCTTAGTGAAGCGATTCTTTTTCATCCATTTTCATTATTTTTAACAGCTGTTTAGATCATATGACAGCTGCATTTCAGACCTCTCTTACTACTCGAGCTCAAACCCTTCCACCCTGGTCTGCGGAGGTGATACAGATGAGTGCATTATTTATAACCACAATTAACTCAGATGCACTTATACACCTGAACCAAATCAGTGAGAGAACAAACAGTGCACTTGCAGTTATAAGGTGACTGACCACATTTCTTAAGGCCACAAGCAACAGGATTCAATCCAATACCACTTAAACCGCTGTTATGTGGTTTTCTTCCAAGATTTTAGACTTTATGGACAAAACAGGCAAGAAAATGTTGTCCAAAATGTCTCTATATGACCTAAGAACAGGTGTTCAGAGAAAGAGTGCAGTTAAACAAAGACTGGCTGTCTCACCACGACTGTCGCATTTTCCCAAGCTGCATCTACGGGTTTGGATGGAGGGGCCGCTGCAGGGGTTACTTGTGGCATCACATGACCTGCCTCTTTGCTGGGTGCCAGTTCCACATGTGACGGTGCACTCCGTCCATTCAGACCAAGGGGACCAGCCGTCCTCGCTGTCTTTAGCTGTACACATGAACACATGCACATTTAGCACTGGTAACTTCAAGCAGAATTCACCCTGTTCTAACCCCACCACACCCATCATGGTGCTCCTAGTTGCTAATATATTTACACAGCAAAGGCAACATTGTTCTTCAGCTGTAATATTTTGGAGCTTAAGTTATACATGACATCATCTTTCTCAACCCACTTCAGAGCATGGGAACATACAGTAATGCTTGTTCTTCATGGATAATAAAAAATGTGTGGTTAGCAAACACAAGCACTTTTAAAACAATAAAAGTTCTATATCATTAAAGAAAAGAAAAGGTCTCTGCCTGTATATAAACTTCCATTCAAAAGTCTGGGGTTGGTAAAAGTTTCAAAAATAAATTATGCTTTTGAAACAAGTCCCTTATGCTGCATTTATTTGATCAAAAATATAGTAAAAACAGTAATATTGAGAAATGTTATATAATTATATAATAAAATCATGCATTTAAATACAATTCACACAAATGATATTAGTGAATAAAATAATTAGATTTCACACAGGGTGTCTCTAAATTGAACGAGAGACCCCTTGCATCCAGTGTAGACATGATGGGAAAATGATAGCATGAAATTACTCACGCAGACACACAGGACAGCATTCGCCATCTAGGAAAGTGGGGCTGGCACAGGCTACTGGAGGACACGTGATTTGATGGCACACAATCTTTGATTCCTGCACGAAAGGAAAGAGTACTCAGAACAAAAGCAGATTGCTATTACATTCATCATACGTCACCGCTCTTCTTACCTGACAGGTACACTTGGTGCAGCTGTCCACAACCCAGTCCTCCTTATCCTCAAAGAGACGTCCGTCTTGCCAGCACATGCGCTTGTCTTTGATGTTCTTCATGTTCCCCAGCACCTCCTTCATCACAGTGTTCTCCTCAGTCTAACCGACAGATGCACAGCAAGACAGATGGACAAACGGTCAAGAGGTGGCAATACTGCTGTCAATGTCTTCCACATGTAGATAAATAGAGGTGATTTAAACTACAATGGAATCAGCACATGGGTTATATATATATCTAAAAAAAATGTCTTTGCTTTTAAGGAAAGGAAGTTCTGCCCCTCGCAATCTTGGATGATTTTCTCATTGTGACCTCTTGACCTGCTATCACATCTCTAATGTTAACCTGTGGGTATTGATGATGAACTTCCATGTATACTAAAGTTCAAAGGGTTTAGAGGTGGTATAACAGTAATATTGTTAAATATTATTACAATTTAATATATTTTAAAATATAAATTATTCCATTAAAGGCAAAGCTGAATTTTCAGCATCATTACTCCAGTCTTCAGTGTCACATGATCCTTCAGAAATCATTCTAATATGCTGATTTGATGCTCAGGAAACATACATTACTATTATCAATATTAAAATCAGTTGTGCTGCTTAGTATTTCTGTGGAAACGTAAACATTTTGATAAATAGAAAGTTCCAAAGAACAGCATTTATTTGAAATAAAAGTAATTGACATTACTGGTTGAACACCATGATGAAGTAAAGTGTCCTCAAGTGACGTTTGGCTTATGATTATGATTTGTGCTTGTAATGTTGACATTTGTAACATCAATCTTCTTATTTTTCACTTAGGTTCTGTAATGTTTGAACACAAAAATTCTAAAATTCCTGCTACTTTGTTAGTCTTTGCCAGTTGTTTCAAGTTTGTTTCTTTTTTAAGAAAATAAATGAAAAAGGAACGCCATAACAAGAACTTTGTAGACCTGAGAGCTAGCAAAAGCCTATCATGCATTTGTGGCCATGAGTAAAGAGTTGAGAAAGAGGAAAGAGACAGAACAAGAGGTTGAGGGAGGGGGAAAAATAACAAGAAAAATGCAAGAGGGAGAAAGGTTATTAACTTCTGAAGCACATTAAGTACATAAAACACACACACACACACACACACACACACACACACACACACACACACACACACACACACACACACACACACACACACACACACACAATACAGAACCACAGTGTGTGCTGATGAATTAATTTGTGCATGTGAGAAGAAAATGCATAGGTAGCAGCCATGAGTTTTAGGCTGTGAAACAGAACACCACATGGTCTGGAAGAGCCTCTGGGACCCGCAGCATCCAACGGCTGGATTTCCTAGAGATTATGCCCAGACTCCCTCATCGCTGGGAAGCTCCCAGTGGAGGATAAAGGGGCTGTTTAAACACTGCCAGACACGACTCGGTTTCTATTCACACTTCCTATCTCCCTCTAAAACAAACCATAAAACCCCAGCCCACATCTTCACGTTTTCCACTGCCTCTTCAGCCCTGTTTTAGTTTAATGGTTCTGTTTAGACTACAAGAATTTTTGCTTGCATGGTCAGATATTTAATCTGTAATAAAATTCCTTAAATCAGAGATGGCCACCAACCTAAACAATGGAGCTTTATGAAATAAAGTTTACATTACAAAGCAACCAAACAGACACTATTTATTCACCCTCTAGTCGTTTCAATTCTGTATGGTGTTTTTTCCCCTCGTGGAATACAAGAAATTTGATGGTCACTCTTTTCCATGCAATTACAATGAATGAGAAATGAGGCTTTCAAGGTGTTTTTCTCACATAAAGCTATTGTGTGACTTCAGAAGACCTAGTGTATAGTGTATAAGTCGTATGGACTACTTTTATGAGACTTTTATGGTGCTGTTGTGACCTCCTTGAAGCTTGAAAGCCTCAGTCCCTATTCATTGTAATTGCATGGGAAAACAGCTCTTATTGTGTATTCTTTTCAGGTTGAATGAACTAATTAAGTCAAACAACTTTACCACTTTCTGCAAGCCATCGATGAGATTGCCCACAATGATACGGAGACCTTTGAGCTCCTGCACCATGTTGCTGAGCTCCTCACAGGAACGCTCGCACACGTCCGATGCCAGTTTCTCCTTCTGCCCAATGAAGTTGGTGGAGATGGCCGTACTGACAGACACAGTCTCTATACTCTCATTAACCACGTTAACTTCCTCTGAAAGAGAAAAGAAAGCAGTGGATCAGTGTTAAAGAACATCATTCATTACTTGAGAGTACCCAATAGACAACTTCATAATGTGATCAAATTTATGAAATTACCCTAAACATAAAGAGCAAGGAAAAGGACTTTAATTTAGTAAAATAAGTACATGTAAATGAATACAACTGATACAAAGTCACAGTCAGAATACAGCAGCTATGTTTGATATTTTATAGGGATAAATGGATTATAAAACATTTAACAGATTTGTAGGATATTCCACACCCAACACATTTCAGATATATCATTCTCTCACTATATTTCTGACATAACTATAATAAATGCGCAAAAGCTACCCAGAAGTAACATTGAAAGGAAGATAGTGATTTTTCAAAGCATGTCTTGGAAAAGGAGGAAGGTTGTGGGGTTGGGGGATACGCAACAGCAGAGGAATGCTGTCCATTATGCCAAAACTCCCATTAGATATCTGCCGCCATTTTGGGGTCATTTGCGTAAATTTTCTTCAGATTAATGGAGAACAGGAGACACTAAATCAGGGAGCCATGTTGATACCTCCAGAGGTTCCTTTGAGACTCATGCAGGGTTAGCAGCTTTTTAGAGACTGTTGAACTCGTTCAAATCTCTTTGGGGTTTCAGTCAAAGCAGGGAAAATAAGTGTGTGTGTTGCAGAGACTTTCTAGGCAGGCTTTTATGTACTTCAGTTGAGCTTTTCTTTAGCAATACGTGGCACTCCTAAACTGGGGCACTAGAGAGTTTAGAGGGACCTCTCTACTGGCATCCTAACGTTCAGCAGTTGGCATGCATTTGGGCTGGAAATGGAAATGGAGGCCTATTTGACCTGCCCATATCCTATGCATATGTAGTCATATAGATTCAAATGGTTATATAAAGTCATGGGTTACACATACTTATTCAGTTATAATTAAAAGGAACTGAGGCAGCAGCGATAGAGAAAGGCTCACACCCGCACATCTCACACAAGGCTTAGATTTGTCATGGTCTAAAACTATTTATTTCAACACAAAGAGTCAGCCAGCTCCAGGGATGAGTTTATTTACTGGTTAAATATCTCAGTACTCTTCTCTGAATTAAACTGGAAACACTGTCAAAACATTACTGATTGGTTCGTTGTTTAAAGGCCTGGACACACCAAGCCGACAGTCAGCCCAGTTTTTGGCACTTGTCAGAGTTTTTTTGGCCGATTGAGAATGCTGAATCGTCCTTTGTCTGCGTCGCCGTCGTTGGTGAGAGAGAAAACTCTGATTTTATATCTCGGTTTGTATATCTGCAGTCCTAGTTTGGGTTTCCCCTTTTCAATGACGAATATAGACTATTGATGCCTGCTGAAGACCGTAATTTCCTTACGCAGGCACAGAACGCAGATGCTAGCTGACAGTCGTCTGCAGACTTTGCGGTGTGTTCAAGCAAAGCTTTTTGGCCTGAGATGCAGACGACAGGAGGCGACAACGCAGTCAGCTTTCGTTGCCGCTAGTTATTTTACGTCGGCTTGGTCTCTCATGGCCTTGACACATTCTTATGCTTCCCACACTATCACATGTCAATTTTGTAAATTTGACAAAAGCTCATTTATGTTAGCCAGTTAGAAAGCATTATTGTGGTGATAAATCTGCAGAAATTGCAGCAAAAAATGTAGAATACCAAATGTTTCCAAGGCAGTCTGCCAGGCATACAAATGAATGTAGAGCATCATAAAGTGAGATTGTCACTGGCAATGCTGCACTTGCCAACAAAGGGCAAGTGACTGTTTTGAAAAACTGACCTGAAACTCTCTCGGACCATTCTCACTGTTAAGCTCTGCCAACCAACGCTTTAGGAAACAGCCAGTCAAACCAGCCAGTTTGTCATCTAACCATGTGCATGTATAAAATTATGAGTATGTACTTCTACCATTTTTCCACCTTCTCTTAAAGTATGAACACCCTGCCAATGTATATTAATGTGACAATCTTTATCCTCTTTATGGCATGTGCAAACTGGTTGACCCTTATACCACCACACTAACATGAGCGTTTCCCGTAAACATGATGTAATACGGTCAGAAATTTCCACAGCTCTGATCTGCAGATTTCGTGACCCACTTAGTTGAAAGCCAGAAGAGCTTAAAATGAAAACTGAATCCAACGGAAAACATACCAACCCTCTTAAAACAAATTTGATCATGAACTGTAAAGAATAAATCCGAAAGAGCTCCTGAAACCTAGAACATTTAGAAGTTCTTGCATTATGGGAGCCTAATCTGACCCCTAAAAACATCAGTCTAACACAAAAATAAACCAGAGATCATGAAAGCCGTGAAATTTCAGGAATTACTGCAGGAACCTTCTGTGGTTTTCCCATGCTGACCTTTATAGTTTTCAGGTTTAAGAGATATGAATGAATTCTTACCGGGTTTGGCGATCTCACAACCTTTGTTTCTCAGCATGTTCTCTATCGGGGAATCAAAAATGAACTGCACATTCTGTAGCAAACCCTGTGAATGAACAATTATTATAACAAGTTATTTTCTTTAATCATTCCTAAATACCCTCAACAGTGTTGAATTTGTAGCATATCAGAAGTCAATAGAACATGGTTCCTTAAAATGAGCATATACATTATGATTAATTTTTTTTTTGACTTTTATTACATAATAAGGATATAGTTTCCCCAATTTGATTAATACTACAGTAGACTTTCACTTTCAGACACTGAAAGGATTTTCCTTCCCTATTTGGGGTTTATTAGATACTTAATATTCAGTAATTTTAAACATTTGACTGACATACTATTGGATGAGAACAAAACTTCAAGTGAATGGATCTGGATTATGACACCACTGTTTTCTGTAGAGCTGCTAGATGATTCAACTTTGTTTCATAATTGACACATTTTTCAACATCGACATTGAACTAAATTTTATCAACACTGAACTGACTCAAGCTGAATAATGACACTATTATCTTCTCCAGAGCAGCTTATAATTCATAATTGTTGAACTTTTCAGTTATTGAGCTGAACTGAATCAACAACTGACTTCACCTGAATGATAATAAAATCATCTTTTTTAGGGCTACTTTACATCAGAATTTGAACTTGTCTCATTTTTGAGTTTTCAAGTAATCTGTATTGTATAAAGCACTATATAAAGGGTGACGACTATTTCACAGCACAGAAAAGCCTTGCACAGGAATAGCATAACAAGCATAAAATGATGTACAGATGATGTTCATGGAGAAGAATTGGTCTTACCCTGAAGTGGTTTTCCCTGATAGAGCCCTTAGCCACAAACATCTGACTGCTCTCCGGCCGCAGGTGCTCATAGAAAGGCTCGTCCAGGATCACGCTGTCAATGAGGCTACAGCCTACGTACAGGTGAGCATTCTCTCCGTGAATGTACAGCGTGATGTTCTTCCACTGCGAATCAGACAAGTCCACATCCTCAAAGGATACCACATTCTGAGATCCCTCAACCATGTAGACCAGATCCAGCGTGTTGGCGCGTCCATTGGACACAATCTCAAACTGACGGCTCCCACTGGGACCCTCCAGACCAATCAGGGTGCCCCTGGAGCCCTTGTCCTGTCGCATGGTGGCCACAAACACAAAACCCTCATTGTTCTGGACCTGCTTTAGGATCTGATGGAGGGCTGGGGTGCTCACAGCAGGGATGTGGTCAAAGCGGACGAAACGGTACGCCGGCGAGTCCCAGTCGTGGCCCTTGAAGAGCTTGGCACCAATCGTCTTTCTGCTGATGCTGCTGATTTTGAAAAGGTCGAAGATGGATTCATCTTCCATATGGCCATCTTTGAATGAACCAACATAAACATTTCAGCAAAGGACAGATGATTATGCGAAAATACACAATACATTTTATGTGATGGTTATGTAAGCCCATTAAAGATTTTCAGGAAAATATTACATAATCTCAGGCCATAATCATTCAAAAGCTGTTTTGAATTGAATACCACATGCAGACTCTGTTAATGAATCAAACACAGATGTGCCTAAAGGATGTGCCACAAAGAATAATGGGCAAATTGTGTAATATGGACATCTCAAATTCAGAATTAAATATAAAGTGGGTAAACATCAAACAGAAAAATAGGTTGGCTCTAAATATTTAGAAACAATTTAGGAACAGGTGCATCATGGATTTACCTTGAGGTAGTGCTTTGATGCATTGTAACAGCAAGGTCAGAAAGACGAGGTTTCTCCTGAGTATCATAACTCCTTCAAAATACACATATACATATATAAAAACATAACTCATTTATTACCAAACACTCATTAGATAGCCCAAGGAAACATTCCACATGCCGACACAACATAATTGAAAATTATACACATAATTAAAAAAATAGGCTAATGTACATTTTGTGCAATTGTGTTGAACATGCATAATACAAATATATTATATTATTTTATGTTACAATACGTCATTATCGGACTCCATCCTGGGTTTTATGTGCATTTGTATAAGACAGAGCAATTTAAGTAAGAGATTACTAATAGACACTTTAACCATGTTTGTGTATATACATATTAATGACATTTTAAGGAGATTTGACATCATCTTCCAAAGCGGTAAACTGTAGGCTAATTAAACAGCTGTGTTCACGTGACTATTTAAACTAGCCATGTAAAAGTCCACATAAAAGCAAGACGGTCTAACGTTCATTTATAGTCGAAATACATCAACAACACTTGTAGACCAGTCAAAGTCAAAAGTAAATGGATACACCGGTGGGATTAAATGACTTTTCAAGTTAAAAAGACATTATGCATCATTATTAGAATGGCATTACAAAAACTTTTGCTGAGTGCATTAGTAACATGTCTTTAAAAGCGTTTAACTGTTGCAGTCTAACTAAATGAATACATCTGTAACAACTATGACAGTCTGTCAAACGTGGTTTTGGAGGAAAATTATACAATTATTATTGTTTTACATTTTTTTTAATTTGTATTAGTCAAGTCTAGAGAACCAAAAAAAAAAAAAGACTCACCTGTTGTGATGTGCAATCCAACCGACACAACACAAGTTTTTTTTGTCCTCTAAGACGAAAAAGAAAGAAAGAAAGAAAGAAAACTTCTTCAAGACAAATATGCGATATTCAAGGACTAAAATCCACAGTGTCTATAACATCCACACGGCTCCGCGTTTCAGTTCAATGGCCTGAGAACTACTGGACTGAAGCCCTTTATACGGTTCAGTCCGAACCATGTCAGTCAGGTTCGGATATAAAGCTGGACCTGCTGAGGGGGCTGAATTATAAGTTTCCCATCATATAATGTCATGCCGGTAGCTTACCAATGCAGTGCGCCCCCGCCCCCTGCATGGACGTCCTCCTCTCCGAGTCCGAATTTCGAGCCAAAGTCAATGGGAGGAGGAACAGAAGAGAAGAAGCTCGCGCAAGATGCTGAGAAACTCGAGAATACAACCACGTACTGTCAAATACGTGTAAATGATAATATAAATAGGACTATATCTTTGGTTTCTTCTATTTAACTAGTATATGCTACTCCATTGCATTTGTGAGTTCTCAGAGTTACACGATCTGTAGGTTAAATCGAGGTTGTAAAATGGACTGCATTTTTTTCTCTCTCCACAGGATTAGACTTTGATTTAGTTATTAGCCTAAACTTCACTTTAAGTTGCTTGAAATTGTTTACTGTATATGCTCATATTGTCCACTTGACTAATATATTGATTGTAAACATGTCTTAGTACCACTTTAAGTCTATGAAGTTGTTCTTATAGCAAGCGTCTGCACTATAAAAAAAGAAAGAGAGAAAGAAAGAAAGAAAGAAAGAAAAAAAGACAAGAAACCACGTTGCTGTCTTAATTTTCAATGCCTTAAATGTACATTCAGCTTGAATATTTAAGTAATTTCGACTTAAATTACATTAAATTTATTTAAAAATGAGTTAAATGTTGTATAACTTTTTTTTTAAAAGTTGAAAATGGCTTTACTTATTTACAGTGTGCGATACCTTGGCTGCCTGGTCAGGTCAATGCAAAGTAATATTTTTATTGCAGGATTAACAGAGTTATATGTGTAACATATTTATTTATTAGATTTATTTGACATGGACATAACAATTACATTGGACAAACTATTTGCATTTGCTTAAGTGTTTTAGCACACTTGCTAATTTTCAACACCTGTCCACCTGAGGCTTTTTACAATAAATATATATATATAAAAAAAACAATAATAATAACACTACTGAAATAATAAAAATAATACAAAAAGGAGTAAGGCTAACAAAAATTAAAATAATAATAGTAAAAGGAAAAACAGAAATACCATAAAATTACAAAATAAAGAAAGAGAGAGATAAAAAAGAACAACATATTCCAAATTATTTTCATACAAAGACTATAAAGCAAAGATAACATGATCAGACATATAATTTGTTATTGTTTAATAAAAGAGACAATCAAGTATTGTAGCCAATTGCAGGCAAATATAGTGTGAATCAGCTCAATATTGCTCCAAACACTGAATGAGTTTATGTTTAGATTCATTGATTAAATCGGTAGTTTTTACACTCAATGTGTTTGCACTGAACTGACTGACAGCAGTGATTACTCGTGGTCTGTGTAATTTCATTCAATTTGAAGAAAAGCTTTTGTTTTTCTTGAGACTTATTTTTTATGTTATAGGCCTAATAGAAAATCCAGTTTTGTGCAGACTTTTTGCCAGTGTGTGTATGTCATACACTCTCAGAAAAAAGGTACGAAAGCGGTCACTGGGGCAGTGTCTTTTCAAAAGGTACACTTTTGTACCTAAAGGGTGCATATTGGTACCTTAAAGGTATATACTAGAACCTAAAGTGTACATATTTAGTACCTAAAAGGAACAATAGTGTACCTTTTGAAAAGGCACTGCCCCAGTGTCAGCATATGTACCTTTTTTTTTCTGAGAGAGTATGTTTCAATATTTAAAAAATGCCAGGAATTTAATTATTAGAGGTTTGTACGGTTTCAAACAATGGGGCAAAAATATGTCATGCAATGAGATACATATGTTTTCTCGTAGAAACCAGAGAGAAGGACAAACCAAAGATGACTTGATGATATCTTATATTCATAACCTACCAATTTCAAAGTATGTCACAATGGTCATTCAATGCACAAGCAAAGATATTGCATGACAAGACTTAATCATCTGAGAAAATTGGTTTGTTTTAGATAGTGTGCCATCTTTGAAAAGATTTCTTTTGGAAGTACCACTTGGCCTATTCAAAAAGCTTATTTTGCCATTTAGTAAGAGTCTGTCGGTCTCATGTGGTTCCATTCAAGCCCCAGAGAGTGATATTTCATCCAGAGCTGAGCATACATGCACGCTATCAAAACACATCACAGCTGAACATATTGAATATCACTTTGGTTGTTGACATTAGTTCTACCAGTTTCCATAAGCTGAATGTGTGTGATTCAGAACTGGGTTAGTGTGACATGAACAGGATTTGCCATCTCATAATATTTCTCTACACATTGATGCCTCACTCATGCTAATGCTGTCATCTCTGGTGATTTCTGTAATGTCTTTATACTAGTGCAGATACAGGCCACCTAGACCGTTGCACACAAACGTTTAGCATGTCAGTTTCATAAATCAATTTGTGATGGATATACATCTTATATATCTGGTTGATAACTGTTGAGTCTAAATAACAGCATCACATCTTCCACACATATTGGTTTCATTTGAATAGAATGATTTCATTTATCTTAAGCATCTCAACATATTTCGTTCAGGGAAAAAAAGCTCACTGATTTTCTTTAATTATACAACAAGTGTATGCGGAGGTTATGTAAGCAGACTGTGTTTTATTACCTTAGTTCTACCTCCAGAATCTGTGGTATTCAATAAAACACTTTGCTTATTTGATAGAAGGTTACGCAAGCTCTGAAGAACCCACAGGAGGTGGAATGTTCCATTTTGATGTTGGAGAGATAAGCGTCAGAACAGAGATGGAAAAACCTTACCAAAACACAGATAAATAGACCTCTGATTTCATGCTGCCGAATATCCATCTGTCAATAATCGCAGTGTGCCATAAAACTAGACACCAAAGTGTCTCATAAGGAACTCTTTACATAATGTTGGATTGTATCTTGTATCTGGATTGGATCTTCCCAGGGGAAAAAAACATTGTCTTTTTGAAGAGTCCCAAAAATGGAAAACGGAAAGATGAACGAAGCATTTGCAAAAAGCAAAAAACTGCTGGTAAGAAGTACATGAAAATGCAAAGAGTTGCATTGCAATTCATTTTTTAGTAAGACTTTAATAATCCATCTGCAGTCTATATCACTTACCAGATCATCACAAATGTTAGCATTTTCTTGCATGTGCAAAACAAGCAAAAACCTTTAAAGGGTTAATTAACCAATAGAGGAACAGATGTTCAGCATTTTCCAATTATATGCAGTATGAGACACAAAGGAGTCAAGCTGATTGGTCACACTTGTGGCCCATGATGCTGAATGCATCTGAATGCCATCCAGTTGTTGATTTCCTTTTTCTTCTTCACATAAACACAATCATGCCTGAAGACAGACAAACCGCTGAGGAAAGTTACTGTATTTATGAGAAACAATAGGATAATAAAATTAATCTGAGTCTGAATTTTCAGACTCTTTAAAACAAAAAGAAGCAAAACAGAGAGCAAGACAGAGAGAGTGAGAGAACAGGCCGTTTAGGGAGGGAGGAGCTCTGGCCCTGGGTCCCTGGGCACAGAAGGTGCTGCAATGCTGCTTTACTAACAGTCAGAATGGGAAGCACCTCTCTGCTCCATTTCCTCTTTTTTCTCTCTCTCTCTCTCTCCCACTACACAAGTCCACAACACAAATGCAACACAGACGTGTTCCCTCTGTCTCTCGTTCTCAGACTTTGAAGATCCAGTGCAAAAATCCACTCTACTTCCTTTACCATCTCGCTTATATCCCAACATTCACGTCAGATGCATTTTAGTATTCAGCTCAACTACTACAATGTCCAAGAGTTCTGTTCCATAGTTTGAAGAATATATTGCTCTTAAATGTCTCGTTATGAATACCTAGAAAGTCTATAAAAAGTGTGTAAATATATAAAAGTCTAGGGTAGATCAAAAAGGGGTTTTCAGTTTTTAATTCAAGCAAAAATATATAAATATATAAGCATATAAGACATACACATAAAAGATTTGAAAGAATAATTTTTCACCTAATTGGGAAAAGATTTATTTAAAGTAAGTGTTTACCATGTATATACACTCTTAAGAGAAATGGTTCTAAACGGTACCAAATTTTTATAAAACCATTTTCATAAGGTTCCATAAAGAACCTTGCTTTGAAAGTCATTTATAGGACCTTAATTGTGTTATAAATAAACCTTATTAAACCTTAATAATAGTTTATTTTCATTATTATAGTCTTCATATTATTAATATTATTTGTTATATATTACTTATTAATATATATATATATATATATATCTTCTATCTTTGAAGGCCAAAATGAACACGAAAAAATGAACAGTATGTGAGCCCTTTACTGTGTTAAAAGGAAAAAGTGATATAAAGTAATTGTACAGCTTTAATGTTTTTTTGTTTTTTTTGACTGGGTATGTTTAGGCATAAAGTAATAATTAATAAAAAATTTCATAATCATAAATTCAATACCTCTGTTACTTTGTGGGTAAGAGAAGATGAGTATCCTGAACTGAACAGAGCTCTGACATGTTCTGTTACACTAAAAGGAGAAAAAGACATGACTGGTAGGAAACCATTTACAATTTTTTTAATTACATTTTAAGAAAGAAATCATGTACCTGTTGTCACATGCCTGTCCTGTCTTGTGTGCACATGTGGGTTTTGTTAGTGTGGCCATGTGCCTCTGTCATTGTTAGTTCCCACCCCCTTGTTATCTCGTTATTGGTTTAATTTGCCCCACCTGTGTTCCCTCATTCCCTGCTTGATTTCTCCCCTTTATAAGTTCCCGTGTGTTTGCAGTCCTTGTCGGATCGTTGTATTGTCTACGTCTCCCAGTTCCCGTGATGTTGGTTTGTGTGAGTTGTGTTTTGTTATTTCATATTATGTGTTTTTCCCCCTCGTGGGTTTTTGTTTTGAGTTTATGTTTTGTTTGTAATTAAATCCCTTTTTTCACTGCACTTGAGTCCTCTACCCTGTTTTGTCCCTCGTTTTATGTGACCGAATGTGACACCTGTTGAGAGTCTTTTGACAGTCTGTAGTTATATAGGTGAGCTCCAGAAAATCATAATGAGGTGGCTTTGACAGTTGCAGATTTGAAAAATTAAAAGGTGGGAATAAAGATCCATAAACTGTAACACACACACACACACACACACACACACACACACACACACACACACACACACACACACACACACACACACACACACACACACACACACGTACACACACACGTGTTGTGTTTCCATGTTTTATGGGGACATTCCATAGGCGTAATGCATTTTATACTGTACAAACCGTATTTTCTATCCCCCTACACTGCCCCTGCCCCTAAACCTACCCATCACAGGAGACATGCTGCATTTTTACTTTTTCAAAAAACATCACTTAGTGTGATTTATAAGATGTTTTCCTCATGGGGACCAAAAAAATGTCCCCACAAGGACAAAAATTTGGATATTGCCATCTTTGTGGGGACATTTTGTCCCCATACCGTAGGGATTACCAGTCCACACACACACACACACACACACACACACACACACACACACACAAAAAAAACATTTCAGTATATAAAGGGTTCTTCAGGACAATAAGGTTGTAAATAGAACTGTTATATGCTTTCATCTCACACACTTCGATAGCAGCCTTAAGCTCATCCAGAGTGTTGGGTCTTGCGTCTCTCAACTTTCTCTTCACAATATCCCACAGATTCTCTATGGGGTTCAGGTCAGGAGAATTGGCAGGCCAATTGAGTACAGTAAAGTATGGTCAGTAAACCATTTACCAGTGGTTTTGGCACTGTGAGCAGGTGCCAGGTCGTGCTGAAAAACAAAATCTTCATCTCCATAAAGCTTTTCAGCAGATGGAAGCATGAAGTGCTCCAAAATCTCCTGATAGCTAGCTGCATTGACCCTGCCCTTGATAAAACACAGTGGACCAACACCAGCAACTGACATGGCACCCGAGACCATCACTGACTGTGGGTACTTGACACTGGACTTCAGGCATTTCCTTCTCCCCAGTCTTCCTCCAGACTCTGGCACCTTGATTTCCGAATGACATGCAAAATTTGAGCGACAGTCCAGTGCTGCTTCTCTGTAGCCCAGGTCAGGAACTTCTGCCGCTGTTTCTGGTTCAAAAGTAGCTTGACCTGGGGAATGCGGCACCTGTAGCCCATTTCTTGCACACGCCTGTGCACGGTGGCACTGGATGTTTCTACTCCAGACTCAGTCCACTGCTTCCGCAGGTCCCCCAAGGTCTGGAATCGGTCCTTCTCCACAATCTTCCTCGGGGTCCGGTCACCTCTTCTCGTTGTGCAGCGTTTTTTGCCACTTTTTCCTTCCCACAGACTTCCCACTGAGGTGCCTTGGTACAGCACTCTGGGAACAGCCTATTCGTTCAGAAATGTCTTTCTGTGTCTTACCCTCTCGCTTGAGGTTGTCAATGATGGCCTTCTGGACAGCAGTCAGGTCGGCAGTCTTACCCATGATTGCGGTTTTGAGTAATGAACCAGGCTGGGAGTTTTTAAAAGCCTCAGGAATCTTTTGCCGGTGTTTAGAGTTAATTAGTTGATTCAGATGATTTGGTTAATAGCTCGTTTAGAGAACCTTTTCATGATATGCAAATCTTTTGAGATAGGAATTTTGGGTTTTCATGAGCTGTATGCCAAAATCATCAGTATTAAAACAATAAAAGACCTGAAATATTTCAGTTGGTGTGCAATGAATCTAAAATATATGAAATTTAAATTTTATCATTACATTATGGAAAATAATGAACTTTTATCACAATATGCTATTTTTTTGAGAAGGACCTGTATACTGTATATACACACACAGATCAGGCATAACATAATATTGTTTTGGTCTCCCTTTTGCTGCCAAAACAGCCCTGACCCGTCGAGGCATGACTCCACTAGACCCCTGAATGTGTGCTGTGGTATCTGGCACCAAGATGTTAGCAGCAGATCCTTTAAGTCCTTTAAGCTGCGAGGTGGGTCGGACTTGTTTATTCAGAACAACCCACATATGCTGGATTGGATTGAGATCTGGGGGATTTGGAGGCCATGTCATTACCTCAAACTCGTTGTTGTGCTTCTCAAACCATTCCTGAACCATTTTTGCTTTGTGGCAGGGCCTTTCCATGAAAGGGTGCACAAAGTCTGCAACAATGCTTAGGTAGGTGCGTATATAACTTCCACATGCATGGCAGGACCCAAGGTTTCCCAGCAGAACATTTCCCAAACAATCACACAGCCTTCTAGGTGCCATGTGTTCCCCATGTAAGTGACACACATGAAACCCGAACAACCACGTGATGTATAAGAAAATTGATCAGACCCCACATGCATCAATGAGCCATGACCCTGTCGCCGGTTCACCACTGTTCCTTCCTTGGACAACTTTTGATAGATACTGACCACTGCAGACCAGGAACACCCCTCAAGAGCTGTAGTTTTGGAGATGCTCTGACCCAGTCGTCTGGCCATCACTATTGTCCCTTGTCAAACTCACTCAAATCCTTACGCTTGCCCATTTTTTCCTGCTTCTAACACATCAACTTTGAGGACAAAATGTTCACTTGCTGCCTAAAATATCCCACCCACTAACAGGTGCCGTGATGAAGAGATAACCTGTGTTATTCACGTCACCTGTCAGTGGTCATAATGTTATGCCTGATCGTTGTATATTCCATAAACATTCCAGTAATATATTTAAACATTGTTATATAATTTTTATATATTTATTTTAACTTAATATTATTCCCAATAAGGCAAGAAAAATATTTATTTAAAAACGAATCGTGTATGTTAATGTCTTATATTTTTTAATGAATGACAGAGATATGGATTTATTCATTTTATAAATTATATTTTGCATCGCTACAGCTTATTTTTAAAGTTCAGTATGTTTCCCCCTTTCTTATAGAATTAGACTTGGAATTGGAATTAGAACTGACAAGTAGTAAAACTTGTATGTTGTTGGAGAGAATCTGACAAGTTTAAAAAATATTTTCTGGCAGAGGTCACACAATCAAATGCATTCAGTTACAAGAAACATCCCGCAGCTGCCTTCCGCATACACTGACCGGACCGTTTCCCTCACCATACGGACAATATGAATAAGAAGAACAGAAATTTTCATTGTAAGTCTAGTGAGAGTCTTGAACTCTGGGAACTGGGTGACCTAACCTCACACAGCTCGATGTAAAACCACCCTAAACTAACATGCTATTATTTGAAAAGAGCAATAAAGAATCTAAGGGTCTGACTGTTTTCTCTTACAGTGGATTCCAAAATTCAGAGACCACATTGAAAGTCTAGATTGTTTTTAATTCAAACCTAGACATAATGGAAACTTAAAGGGATTGTTCATCTATAAATTAAAATTCTATAATCATTTACTCACCCTCACGTCATTGTAAACCTGTATATTTTCATTGTTCATACGATGAAAGTCAATGGGGTCCAATATTCTTTGTCTTATGTGTTCCACATAAAAACTCTAAAGGTAAAGTGTAAATCTAAGTTTGGGTAGAAAATGAAAAATGTTTTTTTTGATGCAATAAACATCAGCGGACCTCAGAAAAAAAGAAAAGAAAAATCAAATGATGAAATGACCTCTTTAAATTCTGGTGGTCTATGTGTCATTAACACACACACCCCCCCCCACACACACACACACGCAGACTCTCTCATGGTTATGTCTTTGTTCTGACTTCCCACATGTCAAGTTCAGCAGCTGTGTCCATCTGTTCCTAATTTCAGTGTCAGTCACTGTCTGCAGGAAAGCAAGGAAAACGGCCTGATCCAGTGTTCTGTTTGGCCGCCAGGCGATCATTTTATCAATGTAACCCAGCATCCAGACTTCAGAGGGTTCAGACAGTTCTCAGAGTTCTCTCCAAAGCGCTGCATGCAGTATAAAGCTAAAATATCAGAACAGGACTGTGTTAGAACTGACGAGCAGTAAATATGTATGTTGGTGGAGAGAATCTAAAAGAGAGAGTCTTAAAAATATTTTGTGGCAGAGGTCATACAATCAAATGACTTCAGTTAGGAAAAACGTCTCACAGCTGCCTTCCGAGTACACTGACCGTAGCTCAGCACACCATATGGTTAATATGAACAATAACTGAATAATCTTGAACTCTTGACTCTTTTCTAACCAGTAAAACCACATTTTTGTCTTAATTTCCAGTAAAAAATATCCTTAAAACTAGACATATAAATAAAAATGAAGTAAAAAAAACATCTTTGTATACCTATTGTATATACCCAGCTAACAGAAAATATTCTCAGAACTTTAGCTAACATTCTGGCAAGGTTAACTCAAAGTTATAAACAAATGTTCTTCCAGTAACATTTATAGAACGTTTGTTCAGTTACCTGGTCTTTATGTTTTCAAAGCATTAGCACAAAAACATTATTTATACATCGTTTATATAGTGTTTTTCCTGAAGTGTTAGTTGGATATTCATCTAATGTTTTTTAAATGTTACGACTTGTTTCAGAATGTTCAGAGAACATTCAAAAGTAACGTTCCCTTAATGTTTGAAAAATTATCAAATGGAATGTTCTCTTAACATATACACAACCAAGAAAAAAAAAACTGGATGTTTTGAACGTTCAGGGAAAATTCAAATACACTCACCTAAAGGATTATTAGGAACACCTGTTCAATCAGACGGGCCGGTCTGAGTATTTCACAATCTGCTCAGTTACTGGGATTTTCACGCACAACCCTTTCTAGGGTTTACAAAGAATGGTGTGAAAAGGGAAAAACATCCAGTATGCGGCAGTCCTGTGGCGAAAATGCCTTGTTGATGCTAGAGGTCAGAGGAGAATGGGCCAACTGATTCAAGCTTATAGAAGAGCAACTGTGACTGAAATAACCACTCAACCGAGGTATGCAGCAAAGCATTTGTGAGTCCACAACACGCTCAACCTTGAGGTGGATGGGCTACTACAGCAGAAGACCCCACCGGGTACCACTCATCTCCTATACAAAAAGGAAAAAGAGGCTACAATTTGCACAAGCTCACCAAAATTGGACAGTTGAAGACTGGAAAAATGTTGCCTGGTCTGATGAGTCTCGATTTCTGTTGAGACATTCAGATGGTAGAGTCAGAATTTGGCGTAAACAGAATGAGAACATGGATCCATCATGCCTTGTTACCACTTTGCAGGCTGGTGGTGGTGGTGTAATGGTGTGGGGGATGTTTTCTTGGCACACTTTAGGCCCCTTAGTGCCAATTGGGCATCGTTTAAATGCCACGGCCTACCTGAGCATTGTTTCTGACCATGTCCATCTCTTTATGACCACCATGTACCCATCCTCTGATGGCTACTTCCAGCAGGATAATGCACCATGTCACAAAGCTCAAATCATTTCAAATTGTTTTCTTGAACATGACAATGAGTTCACTGTACTAAAATGGCCCCCACAGTCACCAGATCTCAACCCAATAGAGCATCTTTGGGATGTGGTGGAACGGAGCCGTGCCCTGGATGTGCATCCCACAAATCTCCATCAACTGCAAGATGCTTTCCTATCAATATGGGCCAACATTTTGAGATTTTGAAGACCAAAAAATTGCAACCATCCATACACGGCTCTGGGGGGTTGATAATTGGCGGAAGCTAGAGGTTAGTTTATAAATGTATAAATATGGATATTTTTCTTACACAAACGCATCTGTCACAGTTTTGTTTCTGTTTTGGACTTTCAGTTTCCCACCTGTCCTTTGTTCATATGGTTAACCTCGTTAGTTCATTTGTCCCAGCTGTGTCCAGTTTGTTATCTTGTTTCTGTTCACTACTTAAGTTGCACCATCACCTTCAGTCTTTCCCTGGCCGCCTGTCAGTTCAGTTTGGATTCTCATCTCTTAATTTTGTTCCTGGTTCCAGGTACCCTCAAGCCATCCTAAGTGTATATGACATTCTTATTTCAGATGAATACAATCTGAGTTATATTAAATGCCTTGGCTCTTCCAACCATTATAATTGCAGTGAGTTGCAAAAACAAATTGCAAAAAAAAACTGTCTGAGAAACTCAAAAACCCCCAAAAAAAACAACAACAACTAACATATAAATTAAAAGCATTGAATGAAATTAATCTGAAAATGAACTAATGTTTCTCTTTGGCAGAGTCATGCATATACAAACCCACACATATAAATCTGTCGTTCTCTCAACATTAATATGTGTACAGCTCCTTTGATAAAGCACTCCTCTCTCTCCCCAATTAACAATATCTAAAATAAATGAATAACATCCTGTTCTGACAGACTGAAGGGACATCCTTTGAATGAACTTTCAGATATAAAGCTAATGTGGGAAAGTTTATCCTTGAGTTAGTTACTTAGTGAGGGAAATAACTCACTAAAAAAAGTTTTCGAATCACATCGACCTGGAACAATCTTTAAGGACAATGTGGTAGACAAAACCAAAATACTTTAATGCGACACTGATGTTTTCCATGTGGACTCGGGTTATCTAAATGTAAGTCTAAATGGACTGAGAATGCCATCTAAGCCATGAACAAATATATGACAACAGAAGTCTTGAACAATTGATCGAATGAAGAACTGGTTTATCGTCATTCTGAAGTTTTTATAATTAATAATTGTGCTAAATTAACAAGTTACATTGGCAGCTCTAATAGGAAGAGATCTGAAACAACATTGTGGCCAATTCAGTAATCTCAATTTATTCTCCATTTTGATTTTGACAGCTCATTCACACAATGCCAAAGCAAGATTTCAGCATCCTGTCATAAACTTGGAGCCGTTAAGAACATATTTTTAAAAGTAGCTTGTCTTTGAAAGTAGCTTGCACACAAACTTTATTATTCACAGAAATAGACTATCATGAGGTAGTTAAGTGCATCCATATTTTCACATCACTCTGTTTGCCATTATAAGTGCACAGATTCTTTGTTTAGGAAAAGCAGCCAAACCCAATTATAAGAGAGAAGTTGAAGCGTTATTGTTTTTCTTTAATTCAAAAGTAGAGATCAAACATAAAACCACTACATAACTGGCTCAGCTATTGCTTGAAGTCATGTGGGGTGAAAATGTTTTCCTGTAATGGCTCATGACAATGAACAAAAACTGTTTCCATTCACATTTAGAACTTGTGCCAAAATAAAAGATTCAAAATGTTACTTTTCTTAACAGTTTTGTCTTGGTATTTCATATACTTTTGAAATCAAATTGTGACCGACAGTACATTGTCACAGCATAAAAATGAATTCATATCTTGCCATTTGTTTGCAAACTTATTAAATAATGTATAACATTAACAGCCATGACAGTCAATATAAGCTGTTGTAGAACGCGCTCTGTTAAAGATAACCCTCCATGGGATAGATTCGTTTCTAAACGGGCAGAGCACAGAATGACCTCAGAAAAGTTATTGGTGCAGAAATGCTGCCAGCTGTTGTAGTGGACACCACCCATCATTAAAGACTCTCAACATTATTCTCAATCACTTACAAGAAGATCCATTGGCGCCAGATAGACACAATACATGCATTGCTTTCAGATGAGCATCCTGTCTCCGCATTTAAAAAGCTCAGCCTATCTTTTAGTGGGGTTTTTGTTCTAAACCCTAAACTGTATGTTTTAAACCTTTGCAAATAATTCTGCCCAAACCATTTAAAGCACAGAGGTCACTCAAACTTTATGCAGATAAGGTCAGTCTTAGGTCTGCTGTCTATTTTTGTAAAGGTAATACCAGTGCTCCAATTAAAATGGATGCAAATGCAACAAAAAATTATATTAGCACTGTCATCGCCGAATCTCGTGAGGTAGTGTCAGCTAAAGTGCACGCCAGTCTCTGACCCAGACATGAACACAGCGCAAGCCATGATATACAATTCCTAAACAAATGACTTATGAATTGATTGATTTTAATGAGTCGGTCATAAGATTCACAAAGCATTGAAGTTAGCAGTTCGAATCGGACTTATTCAGTCATGGAATTGTTCAGACCCCTTTGCTGAAAGTCATTAAAAACAAACCAGAACCCCCCAAAACAAAAAACAAAAATAAAAATAACTGCAGTGATTATTGCAGTATGAAAGTTAACAAGAATGGATCACACTTTTGATTAGGTTCAATTTTCACTATTAACTATGACTTTTGTCTCAATAAACTCCTAATTACTGCATATTAATAGTTAGTAAGGTAGTTTGGGTAGGATTAAGAGTCATGTAGAATAAGGCATTAATATGTGCTTTATAAGCATACTAATACTAATAAACAGCCAATATCCTAGTAATATGCATGCTAATAAGCAACTGTTAATAGTGAGAATTGGACAAGAGAATTGGACCTAAATTAAAGTGTTACCCGAGAATGCCAAAATGGCTCTGATAGTATTTCATTTACGCAAAACCAAACCTAAAAAATAAATGTACCCAAGAATGATATCCTTCTATCCATCTTAATTTCAGAGGTATAGCACCTTACAACCTGCTGCAAAAAGGGCTATTTTATTTAACACACAGATGAAATATTAACAAAAAATAATTAATTTGGGTCTGAAATTGTATATTTAAGTATATTTAATTTGTCTCTAAAAATAAGATTCAACTCCATAATTAGGGTCTATTTTAATATCATTCTGCTGCAAAGAATAATACACATCAGATGAACCTGAGCATAATACTGCATAGTGTGTTTATGTGTATCCGTGCATGGGAACGTGTTGCTATGTACATTTCAAAAGGACTTTTCTCTGAGGGTGCATCTTTGGCGTAACGTTTGAGGGCGTGAGCATGTTGTCACATCTGTAGGTTGTCAATGGCGGCTGAAATGATGAAATCCGTCCGTGATGTAGGTCTCAGAGGTGGTACGCTAGCATCCCAACGTGACTGATGTAAGACTTTCATTAGTCTGCAGCTTTGGTGGACTTGGGGCAAGAACTGAGCCATAGGGTAAATTCCACACTTAAGGGAGAAGAGATTCGGCCGGATGAAACAAAGTCAGTTTTCCATCGAGTGTTCCAGTCAACAGCTGTGAACAAAAAAAGACTTTACTCATGAAACATCCTGTTGCAGCGTGAATTAGTTCATGATAAGTGGGGGGCGGGCAATTACATTTAGGAGAAATAATATTTTTTACAATGATTATTATTTCACTCTAATGGTAAAACAATGTAAGAAAATTACTTTCTAAATAGTAAAATAGGGGGGGGTCTATGTCACAATATGAGGTAAATCCGGCCCTGTTTGCAGTTTATTAATCCCAAAAGTGCCATTTCACATAACCAATGGCATAGTTTTCGTAATCAAATATTAAAACAAAGCCACAGACAAAACAGCAACATAACAACACATCTGCCGTCTTAATGGCAAAGTAAAAGAGTTTATGGTTTTCATTTATTTATATTTGCCAATAAAAATGTTCTGAAACTTTTATGTCCTGCACTTTGAATTGTGCTCTCCTGAAGACAATTATGAAACCTCATTTATTCAGCAGTTTGTTAACTGGAATCCCACCAACTCTGTGATTTTCTACTGACTCTCTATATCTTTTAATGCTTTGACAGACACAAATCAGAAGCAAAACTTTAGAAGTGTGTTGTGAGATGCAGTCCCGCAGGGTGAAGGATCTAACCACCACATGGTGCCTGGAGGGTTATAGACTTTGGGGTAGCAACAATGACCTCATTGGTTTGTCATAGGTGGGAAATTGTCCAGTCAGGCTTTACAGAGTGACACAAAACTGTCTTGGCAGTGGCCTGGAGTGGGTTCTGTGGGTTCTGCAAATGCTTTGTCAGTGCAATCACGTTTCACAATATATTGAAAGCGAGTAAGCAATTTTTGTGAAACACTTTTGATATTTGAAATCAACCCAAACAAACACAACCCTCACTTCATTGCTCTGCCACAAAATGCATGAACACGCAATGCATGAGTGGATGTCTCTTTACTAGCTGAGTCAAAGTAAACTAATGCTTTGTGAAAAAAAAAACTAGCCACTTTGGTGAATTTAATTATATATATAATACAGGCCATGCATTTAGTATTTTAGAAAGGCATTTGAAATAATAAGCTACAAGCAACTCAAAGTGCGTGCACATAAAGCCATCTTTAGTTCGTTTTCACTGCCTTTTTGCACTTAAACAGTCAAGTATTCACATAACACAGTCAGTTATGTTTTAAGTGAACGTGAACAGAGTTTATGCATGTGTAACAGTATAATGGATCCATGTGTCAGGTGTTAAAGTGACAGCAGCCTAATATACACTATATTGCCAAAAGATTTGGGACACCCACCTTTACATGCACATGAACTTTAATGACAATATGGAGTTGGCCCACCGTTTGCAGCTAAAACAGCTTCAAGTCTTCTGGGAAGGCTTTCCACAAGGTTTAGGAGTAGCGCATTTATGCGGTCAGGCACTGACTGCCACACGAAGTTTGGAGGTCTGTAGCTATTGACGCTGCAGAAAGTTGGCGACTTCTGCGCACTGTGCTCCTCAGCATGCGCTGACCCTGCTCTGTGATTTATGTGACCAACCATTTCGTGGCTGAGTTGCTGTTTTTTCCCAATTGCTTCAACTTTGTTATAATACCACTAAAGGCTCAATTATACTCAAGTTTGGACGCGTACACAGACCCATAGCGGAAATTATAACACTAGCTTAACAGTTGACAGTGGAATATTTAGTAGTGAAGACTTATTGCACAGGTGGCAGCCTATCATGGTACCACGCTTGAATTCACTGAGCTCCTGAGAGCGACACATTCTTTCACATATGTTTGTAGAAGCAGTCTGCATGACTAGATGCTTGATTTGATACACCTGTAGCTATGGAAGTGATTGGAACACCTGAATTCAATGATTTGAAGGGGTGTCCCATACTTTTGGTACCTGCTGCCAAATTATGAGATAATATAAAAAATATCTATATGGCAGTTTTTCCCCATGGTATTAATGTCAAAGTTGTGGCCAGTGAAAATAGTGGCTAGTAAGTGGCTAGTAACTTTGTAAAACCAGACATAGTGGCTGCTGAGCAAAAACGTTAATGCCAAGCCTGCTGATATTATTCATGTTACCACACCTTTTCAGCAATGAATATCCATGAATTACAGAGTCTTCCCTGTGGTGTTTGCATGCATCCACAAATCATTGTTCTAGTACATTTAAATACATTTAAGTACAATGTAAGAACTGTTAATCATTCCCAGACCTTTTTAAAATAATTTTCTAGAGACTGCACTAATAATTTCTTACAAATTGAGCTATAAATTATATTGACTACAGACATTTCCATGACTTTTCCCATGACTTTTAAAGATTGTATTGAACTTTTCCAGACCTGGAAATAATTTTCTTTCAGAAATGCTTTTTTGTTGTTGTTGTGATTTGTCTATCAGAATAAACATCCAACTATTCAAACTAAAAAAACTATCACTATTCACTCTTGAATTTACAGTCCCTGACAAAAGTCGTGTCACTTATCTATTTTGTAGAAACACCTGCTATTAACCTGACTTTTAATTCATCAATTGGTGTTAGAAATAGCTCATATGAAAAGCTAAAACCCTCCCAAATGACGTTTAATGCACTGAAATAAATTAGTTTTACTGAAAAAAGATTTATCATTTAATCAAGACAGAAAGGTCAATTTTTGGCAAGACAAAAGTTTTGTCGCCTATGCAGAAATTGAACAAATTTACTGCAAATACAAAAATGTCAGCAAATTAAGTTGTGGTGCTGTGATCTGCATCCATGCGGTTTGGCAAGGACTCATACAATTTATTGATGAAGTCATCAGGAATAGCAAAGAAAGCAGTCTTGCATGCCTCCCAGAGTTCATCAATATTCTTTGGTTTTGTCTTCCATGCTTCCTCTTTCATCCTACCCCACATATGCTCAATGATGTTAATGTCTGGTGACTGCGCTGGCCAATCCTGGAGCATCTTGATCTTCTTCGCCTTGAGGAACTTTGATGTGGAGATGGAAGAATGCGATGAAGCACCATCCTGCTGCAGAATTTGGCCTCTTTTATGGTTGGGAATATAAGAGGTAGCTAAGATGTCTTGGTATTTTAGACTATTGATGTTGCCTTCCACCCTGCAGATCTCTACACCCCATACTGGATGTAACCCCAGACCATGATTTTCCCCCACCAAACTTCACTGTTTTCTGGGTGAATCTCGGATCCATGCGGGCTCCAATATTCTCCTGCAATATTTGCGGCGACTGTGATGTAATTCAACAGAAGATTCATCAGAAAAATCCACCTTCTGTCACTTTTCCAGGGTCCATCCTTTTAGCAGGCTGTGGGCTTTGGCAAATGCCACACGGTTTTTCAATTGTCTTTTTTTTTGTGCTGGCTTCTGGGCACTGATTCGACCATGGAGGCCATTTCGAGACAGAATCCGACAAACTGTTCTGGTTGACACAGGGACTTTAGGTGACCAGGTCTCGTGGAGCGCTGCTGCAGTGGAAAATGGGCTGGCCTTGGATTTTCGAGCCAACAAACGGTCCTCTCGAGCAGTTGTCTTGCAGGGTCTGCCTGACCTGGGTTTGTCATGAACGTCTCCAGTCTCTTCAAATCTTTTTTTTTATCCTCTGTACTTGACACTGAGACACTTTGAAGGTGTCTGCCACCCTGAAATTAGGCAATGGATCTGGTCTTCAGCCTCTTGATAATCAAAACTTTAGTCTCAGGGTGAATCTTAGGCATGTTTGCAGAGGTGTAGTTGCAGTTGATGTGAAGGTATAGTGCACTGGGGTTCTTTTTATACACACCTGAGACCTAATTTATCCATTATTAGTCACAGGTGAAGCTAATATAACATGGCAACAAAACTTATGTCTTTGTAAAAATTGACTCACTGGGCTTTACCAAGCTGTGAATATTAGAATATTTTTTGACAGTTTCATTTTGCACTGAAACATTATTACAAAAGCTGTTGGGATTAAAATGAGCCATTTCTTGTAAAAAAAATCTAGATAAGAAATATATTTCAGCGGCACTTCAGTTCAATTTGTACACAAGCGACAAGACTTTTGTCAGGGACTGTATAATATATATATATATATATATATATATATATATATATATATATATATATATATATATATATATATATATATATATATATATATATATATATATATATATATATATATACCACTTTAAGTAAAAATTAAGCAAAAGAAGCTAAATAAAAAGAGAAAAGTATTATTGCTTATTTATGAAGATTCAATGAGTTGGATGAGAGACTGTTTTGAAGAAAGCAGAAAGAAGTTTCCGTCATTAAATCTGCATAAAAAATAATGAGTTATTAGGGAATAATTCCCTGTCCAATGTATCCTGATCTTCTTTTCATTGAGTATTTCTACCATAGGAGAATACTTTAGCCTAAATGGTTTTACAAGCAACATGACGATAAATCAGAATGCAAAATATCATACTTTCTGACACAGGTTTCATAACTGGATTTACTGCAGAGTTCACTGGCTGAAGGCTAAGGAAGGAAGAAACACAAATCAAGTCTTCAAAAAGAAAGCTGAAGGTCTAAATAACTTGTAGACATATTTACATGTTTGTTTTTAGCTCATAGGGGGATCATTTAATATGGGTAGAATAGCCTCCTCAGAATATAAAGCTTTTAGTCGTTTAGTCTATGCTTGCAGTGACCCAAGAAAGCCTGTATTTTCATTAAAATCCCATTAAAATCCCAGATTACCCTGAAGTCACAGGGAACATCCTTGAAGCCAAAACTGTGATTTTGAAGACTCAATTAGCTCAGTTGCTCTAAACCTGTCTTTCAATAAAAAATTATTAGAATTATAAGAACATACAGTATTACATGACAAACCTCCAACCAAATAATAGCCTGGCATAACAGTCTGAATTGCTTTAAATGATCCGCATTGAAGAATAAAGCTGGCTGCTTTAGGGCTGGTGTCAGTACATAGAGAGGTGTCTCCAAAAATGTGTAGACCTTCAAAGGGAAAAGTTGAGAACGGAAACAGAGCAAACTGACAGTGCCACTGCCACTGCCCAAAGCCACAAGAGTTATACAAGAAGGAAAATATACCATCCCCCTGGGGTCAAACACTTCTTTTTTTTTTACCATGAATATTAGCTTTTTAACACTGGCCCACACTAAAATATTTTTTGAATGTTCTTTCTAACAGATTCAATCACTCTACACACATCACACCACAGGAATATCTGATAAGATAATCTGTAGAATCATCAAGATAATCAGGACTAAAGGGGGAGAACCGGGCTCAAAATCTGCCAGGTTATTGTGTAGTGTGTGGGTGACTTGATTTACAGCAAAACTAGGTGATTGGATTTATTTAGTATACTAATACATACATACATACATATATATATATATATATATATATATATATATATATATATGAATTCTACAGAGTTAAAAACTGTTAAGTCATGACGCACTGTGAATCCAAAGATGAATGTCTTATTATACTGTTAACACGTGGCGTGACAGCCTCTTCAGTCTGTATTACAGTTACAGCCCTAAAGCTCCCCAAAGATGTCAATAGCCAATTTTCCAGACACATTCAAATGCAACCTCAAGACAGACCTCTTTAAAGGGATAGTTCACCCAAAAATCATAATTTACTCACCCTCATGTTGTTCCAAACTTGTATGAGTTTCTTTCAGTCAATGGCTATACCATCAACTGTCTGGTTACCAACCTTCTTTAAAATATCTTCTTTTTTCTTCAACAGAAAAAAGAAACTCATACAGGTGAGGTTTGGAACAACTTAAAAGGATAGTTCACTCAAAAATGTAAATTACCCAATGATTTACTCACCTTCAAGCCATTGAAGGGTGTGGACTCTAAAATCCACTGCTGATTCAATATATATAATTTATTTATATTTATATTATATTTTTATTTATAAGCTTTTATTTTTCTTTGCATCTTCCATCACTAGAGAATCTGAGAGAAAGCACGTAATCAGTATGTTTTAGGAAACTTTCTGGTCAGAGCTGGAGTTGGTTGTGTATCTGTGTATGTGCGCTATTATTCTTTGTTACAGATCAGTATTGGAGGTGGATCACAGGCATCCCAGGGCATGGGGGGGTCATGTTTTCTGGGCAAACTGGCTGCTCCAGACCTGGAAGGTCACTATGTGCCTAATTCCAGGGTGAGAGCGACAACAAGTGTTCTATGGAGACGTGCATCTGATTAACTGACATTTAATATGACTATTTTCTCTTAGCCAATCAGAATCATTCAACTTGCAGCAAGGACGTAGCTAGACCTTGGGAAAGAGAATAATTGCTGTGTAAAATGTATGTCCTGTATGCATGGAGCGCAGCCTACAAACTCCCTGTGAGACTTGAAGCTGGCTTCTGCTGATGAAACTGCTAACTATTCTTCAGTACATTTTTCTTTAATTAATTGCCTCTTGGTCTTCATTCTTCACAACTGGTCTTGGGCCCTAAACTGTTGTCCCTTAACACCATCGTATGACATTCTTCTTTCAGACGAATACAATCTGAGTTATATATTTAAAAAAAAATGTCCTGGCTAATCCAAGCTTTATAATGGGCCAAAATTTGAAGCCCAAAAAAGTGTATCCATCAATTATAAAAGTAATCCACACGGCTCCGGGTTAACAAAGTCCTTCTGAAGCGAAGCAAAGCGTTTGTGTATGGAAAATATCCATATTTAACACATTATAAAGTAAAATATCTAGCTTCTGACGGACCGGCTTCCATATTCAACTTACAAAAAAAGCCTAACTGACTACTGACTAGGATGTAGTGCAATCGCTTTGAACTGTAAAACTAAACCATAAATTGAGAGGTTTAGTACAAATTTTCTAAAGAGACTTATTAGACGGATTACATTTAGGCTTTTTATTCACAAATAAACAATGATCAGCGAACATAAACAGAAGCTCAACTGAACCTGAACTCATTGGCTCTTGAGGAAGCTCAAACATGCTGCATTACACGAGTTTAAACCTCATTTGTGCTTGTGGAAGCTCAAACGTGCTGTGTAACACACGAGATTGAACCTCATTGGTTCTCCTACATCAAGCGAACATGCTTGAGCTTCTGTTTATCATAACGGATGTGTGAGATGATGAACTATCAATATCGATATGTGAAAATAAATCTCTTCAGTGTATAAAGCGATCGTCTTTTCAGAAAATTTGAACTAAACCGCTCAATTCAAATATATTCAAAAATATCTTCATTTGTGTTCTGAAGATGAACGAAAGTCTTACGGGTTTGGAATTACATGAGGGTGAGTAATTAATGTCAGATTTTTAATTTTTGGGTGAACTTGGTTCTTGGGTAATTTTGTTAAAGGTGCACTATGTGCCTTGGGCGCCTGTTCAAAACAAAGGTGTAGTTTGATGACGTCAAGTTTGAGCACAGCATCTTGGGACATGTGGTCTTCACCTCACAGCCGGTGGAAAAGAATCAGGATAGGACTTGGGCAGAAATCATGTTCATGGATGCGGTTATTAATGTTAATGTAGTGTGAAGCAGAGCAGGACCGAGTGTTGTGGAGCTGCTCAAGGCCACTGGAGCGATTGTTAATGAGAGGAACAACAGACGCCTCACGAGTAGCGGGACTTTTATTATGACGGGACACAGTCACCAGGCGCTATTTCCGCTTTTCCGGTCATGAGTATGAGGTAACGCAGCTCTGTTTATCATATTAGATACATTTGAGTGTGTTGAGAATTATGTTATGACGTTACTCTGTGTGTTCGCTCAGCGACTGCTGTGACACATGTTGCATACTGCAGTAAGAGTAAAGCGCTTCTGCAGAATAAAACCGGAAACCGAGGGTAACGCAGATATGACGCAATTGACAGGCGACTCCCTCAGACGCTATGGTCAGACGTCCCGGCTCCTTGGTTAAAATAGCAATTTTCTCACAATTTACAAATAGTTGGAAACATTTGTGATATTGTAAGTACTCAACAGAACAAAATATATAACACTGGCCTGGTGGTTTTTGGATATTTTACTGCAAAAATCCTACATAGTGCATCTTTAAGAAAGCCTCTGCTTTAATGATAATGCTGATTTGCCACTTAAGAAACATTTAATATTACAATCAATATTGAAAACAATTGTGCTGCTTAATAGTTTTGTGCCAACAGTGATACATTATTAATTAGGATTCTCTGATGAATAGAAAACCTAAAAGAGCAGCATTTAATGAAATATATATTTTTGTTAACATTATAAATGTCTTTTCTGTTAGTTTTGACCAATTTAAGGCATGCTCACTGAATAAATAATTTCTTCCCCAAACGTATTAAATGTTGAAGGGAATTTTATGAAGCGATGCGTTTGTGTAAGAAAAACATCCATATTTAAAACTTTAAAAACGAAAATAACTAGCTTCCGGCAGACAACCTACGCATGTTGATTTCCTGCAAAAAATAACCTCTGACACGAAATATGACGCAGGATTTAGGAGTAGCGTAAGCTTTAAGGCCTCTCGCCGCTCAAACAAATAGGGCTGGGCAACAAACTCAAGCCCCTCTTCTCTTATATCGAAATCCTCCGGCATTTCTCTTTAAAAATTCTCTTTTTAGACTCTAATTCATGACTGGTGTTTTGTTTTGCTCTATCCTCTGCGCTCAGCGATACATCATGTGTCAGGTCAGGGGTTACTCTTTCGCCGTAAATCGATGCGTACGGCCATCTGTCAGAAGTTAGTTATTTAAGGATATTTTTCTCACACAAACGCATAGCTTCAGAAAGACTTTATTAACCCCACATAGGCGTGTGTATATATTTTATAATGGATAGGTGCACTTTTATGGACTTCAAAACAGAATCAGCTATTCACTGCCATTATAATGCTTGGAAGAGCCAGGACATTTTTTTAACATAACTCCGATTGCATTTGTCTAAAAGAAGAATCTCATATACACCTAGGATGACTTGAGGGTGAGTAAATCATGGGCTACTTTTGGGTGAACTAATCCTTTTGAGCAAGTAGACAGGGACGGCTGAATGATTTAATAGAATTTTAGACCTGTATTGATTTTTTTTGTTCTCAAAAGGCATAGGTGCAAGCAACCCTTCTGGAGAACGGAGAACCTGTGCGATATCACAGAAGACATCTGTAAATGTCACAGAAGGGTCACACCTCTGCACTAACTTCCACAGGAACGTCTTAGACTTGGCTTATGGGGATTGTCTGGCTGAATGGAAAGTCTCTCTCACTCTCTCTGAAGCCTGTTAGGTGGTCAAACTCTAAGCATTTGAAGCCAGAGAAATCAAGGCCAACTATTATTCTTTCAGAATTATACATAGTAGTCGTGCTATTTAGAGGCCAAAGGTGTGAGTCACACACTGATATCTTCATGTGTGCAAACCACTGTTTAAGTTCACTGTTCTTATCTGCCAGCAATGACTCATCCTTAAATGTCCTACTAACACAAAAAGCCAGTGTTTTGAAAAGAGGAACTTAACTTGAATAATTGAATTAAATATAATACACAGTGACTATTCACAATAGGAACTTCTGTAAGTGGCTGAATAACAAGCAAAAGTAGGTTGCAGAGACCGACTGCAATATCTTCCCTTGTGTTATTATGAGAATAATAGGTCAAACATAAACACAAAAGGCTACTTTTTGACATCACATTGCTTTATATTACAAAAGTTAGTGAGACAGATAATTAAATAAGCAGAGGAAAACCTGGTGTTAGGAGAATCTTACACCTGAAATACATCAACAGGGGAATGTCCTGGAATGAGGATGACATCTCCTTTGGCAGAGACCAGTAAGGCATTACAGAGAGCATCTGCAGCGCAAAATGGGCTTATAACCTCATTGTGAATGATATAAAGTGCCCAACCAACCACTGCTGACCAAGTATTTCTTAAATATAATTTAATAAAATATATAAAATAAAATATTATATTAAAAAAAAACATTGTATTTCAACATCATAAAGTGCTTGCCCTTTGTAAGAATGCAAATATATTTTAAAGCATTGTTATTATTATTTTTATACATCGTGAAAGAATAGAGAATTGAAATAATGACCTTAAGGTCCTGTACTGTTGAATGCAACATGGCTTCCATAGCACTGGATCTCTCCAAACTTATGACCACAAAGCAGCCAAGAGATACAGCTACAGCTGTTTATGCAATAAAATCCGGCCTCTGCCTAAGGATATAACTCTTACTAGTCACACATAGCTTCCAAAATCCATGTGCTACAACTTAAAGACAAATACCGCTGAAAGTGCAGAAATAATATACAGTGGCCTCAAAAAGTATTTGGTCACTTAAGTTAAATATAAATGTCTGAATACCATTGTATTATATAACAAAATATCAAAGCAAGTGGCATTACAACCAAATGCTGCTCTGAATTGTTTCAATATTAAATTCCCTTTTCCGAGCCATTTTTATAGTTAGCTTTTTTGGGCACAACTGGTGATTTTTAGTGGATATTCTGTATGAATTCACACAGGTGTTATCACAACTATGTACATATCCAAACAAACCTGAAGAAATACAAAATATTCTGCTTGAAAAGTGCACTTAATTCAGTGACATTTAGTATCCAAAATATTGTTTAGGGCCACTGTTAAAATGTTAGAAAATAATTGTTGAGTTGCAGTTAATACTGTAGCATAAAAACAATAAATGCAGATTTAACTGATGGAGTACATATTCAAATTGTCCACTATGTCCGAATGAAATGAGACCTGCGCGTGAATAAATGTTTACTTATGAACTGAACTTCTCAGATCTCTGTATCTGAGCCAGTACAACAGCGACCACTAAGACTTTCCACTAATCTGAATGAATAAGAGCTCAGAACAGGACAAAGAAAAAGAGCAAAACAGTGCATGCAAATCCTAAAGCCATGTGCATATCAATACCAGCTTAAAACACAAATTCATAATTCAGTGAGCCATTAACCTCTGTTAAAAGAGTCAACTTAAAAGAACGATTCATTTATGAAATGGTCTGTACTTCTTTCATGAATGCAAGAAGAGCTAGGGCAGAAGATATGATTCACTGAATTTTGGTTTGTTTTTCAAGTAAACCTAGTGTACTGCTTCAGAAGACAGCTACATTGTGTTGTATAATCTACTTTTATGGTGCAATTGCATCCTTTTTGAAGGTTGAAAGCTTGGAAAAGAAAAAAAAAAGTCTAGTGTTTTTGTATTTTGTAGAAGAAAAAAAGTCTTATTGTTTTGGAACAATATGAGGGTGATATAATTTTGGGCAAAATTAACCCTTTAGGTGATAAATTTGGAGTTGTGGCTGAAGACTTCTTCCAGAGGACACTTCATTTCCTTCACAAAAACAGAGAGGCTATAATTGAACATCTGCTGCCTGTACTTGAAAAATAGAGAGTACTATCATAGCAAAACAAGCAATTTATGGTGCACATAATGATCTAATCAGCCATTGTAGTGAACAGCCATGGCCAAGATCTATAATATCCAGACTCGTAAACAACAAAACAGCTAAGGAGTTGACCATGTTAGGTTAAACATGACACAACAGACATGTATTGGTATGGACCATATATGCTCAAATACAGCACCACCAACAGAACTGCATTAAATATCTAAAATATGTCTCAGCTCATGTCTTAAATCTTCTTCAATGTTTTTTTCAGGTCAAGGACCTCTAGAGTGGATAGAAAAACTGAGCAGGGGCTCACATTTCAATAATGTGCATATTGTTATACATTAAAGCACTTAAATACTTGTGATGCTTAAATTAGAAAGCCTTCAAAATAATAATCAATAGTTATATACTTAAAATAATTTGAAACAGTTGTGGTGCTTTATATTTGAAAATCTCACAAAAGTTAGTTCAAACAATAATTGGTGGAACCTCCAATTTTGAAGACCCTTGACCTAAAGAAATGCAATGTTTTAATGGTGAGCCCTTCAATCTTCTAAAAGTCTGTATTCAAACTGATGTCCTTTCACATCATTCCAGAAAGACATACTGTGGTGATGAGCACCTAATGCAGAGCAGGTGCATGACATTCTCTTTTGTCAGGGCTAATACATAACCATGACATTAGAGTTCTTAATTCAGTGTGGAAGGGCTTTCCAAGGCCATCTCTACGAAATATGATCCTGCATCTGTTTCTGGCCTCAGACAAGTTTTCTGTCAAAAGCTCAGGCTGATCAGTTAAAGTGCTACATCCTGACTTCCTACACACTCCAACGTATAAACAGATGCTCCAATGGATCATTCAGAGCATGCACTGTAAAAACCTTTAATTCAGTTTTCTATGTGCTAACATGAAACTGAGATAAATCATTTTGGGATCTCTGAAAGATGACATGATGTGGCTTTGTACAAGATCCACAGTTATGTTTACAATACAGACTCCCCAGAAAGCTGTGATTGCTGTGACCAATTAATGTCATCTACACAACCACAATGGCTGTAAATCATTAATGGGGGTTTTCAATAGTTTATCCCTTTCAGCTTGATGTGTGGTCACACATTGATGGACTGCCCAAGTTCTAATTTTTCACAAAGACAAATTTGTGAAATTTGATTCTCTTTTCTCATTATCTTTCTTAGACTCATCCGTCTATAATCATTCTGTTTTAATGAATTTTGCAGGACGATATGCCTTAGGGAATGATGAAACTATAAAAACAGACTTTTAAATAATTTACAATAAATCCTCTCATACATCTGATTCAAAACCATAAAGTGGTCATGTACAAATATTATCTGTTTTCCTTGTTTGTGAGGTAACATCAGAAAAAATAACTCATTGCCCTCAGTCTTCTGGAATGCCTTCCATAAAAGCCAGAGGATGAAACACATTTGAAACACAATATCTTATTTTGTGTTCCACAGAACAAAGAAGGGCATAGAGTTTTAAAACAACATGAGGGTGAGTAAATGGCTCTTACATTGGTGTGAGCTACTTTAATATAACATGATAGCCAGTATGTTATTATGTTCCAACAACTGCTCATGTCTCAAAGATTCCGCATTTCTTATTCGTAAACAGAGCATAGCACAGATGAGCACACACTTTTTCCACTCTGATAAGGAATGCTCTGTAGATGACAGATAGTTGAGTTATGAAGCAGAGGTACTGGCACCACAACTAGTGCTGGGGATCCAAAAGGTGTCTGTCTGAGTGCAAGACACTTTGGGAAGTTGTGACATGAACAGAGGAAGAGTTGAAGTCATAATGAAGGAGCTGAGCTAAGGCCAGAAGGTCAAGACGTAATACAGCCAGAGTGGAGAAGATTGGCTATTAAAAAAGCCTTTCCAAGTCCTAGCACATTTTTCATTTCGTATAAGATACATCATTGCTGTAGGATGACAATGTCAAGATGCATCAGGCTCAAACTGTGAAAGAATGGTTGGCAGGGAGCATGAAGAATGATTTTCACATATGAATTGGCGCCTCTGAGTCCAGACCTTAAATTAATTGAAAGTCTTTGGGATGTGCTGGAGTAGACTTTACAGAGTGCTCGACTCTTGCATTGTAAATACAAGATCTTGACAAAATGCACAACTCTCTGTAAAGTCTACTCAAGCACATGTCTGAAAATAATTCTCCCAATCATTCTTACACAATTTGAGCTTGATCCATCTTGACATTGTCATCCGGGAATATGGTGACCAAGATGTGTCTTTATACATGGTCGTTTAAGAAATGAAATGCTACACACTAATTAGGGTTATAAAAAATGTTGCCAAACATATAACATGCTAGAAACATAATAATCACTGCAATAATGATCCAATCATTGACTCTTAAGCATCTGCCTATTTAAATCCAAACAGCGACTTTTATTTTGGCTAGGCAGTGTATATTATAATAGAAAACAGTTATTTTGAATTGTAATAATATTTAACAATATTTTGATCAAATAAATGCAGCTTTGGTGAATATCAGATCTCAAAAAAATTAATACAATCTTATCAACCCTAACCTTTGAAAAGTAGTGCATGTTAGATTAAAAAAAAACATTTTTTTTAAAAGACCCCACTTGGTTTGATACACTGTCAAAGGTGATCAGTTGACTTAACTTAAAAAAAAAGTGAGGAAACCTGTTGCCTTAAAGGAATAGTTCACCCCATAATTTAAATTAGGCCTAACTGTAAAATCTCTATCTTCTGCTAACTGTAGGACGCAGGTGTAACGTAAGTTCCGGTGACAAATGCGGAAGCACAGAGGATAGAGCAAAACAAAACTTGGATCTCGTGAGAGCATATTCACACCTGAGCGTCCTACGTCATGCGCTGGAAAGCCAGTCTCTCGTGAACGCCTCCTGGGGCCGTGTGGAGCACTTTTATGAAGGATAGATAGACTTTAATGAACTTCAAAACAGAAACAGCCATTTATAAAGCTTGGAAGAGCCAGGACATTTTTTTATATAACTCGATTGGATTCGTCTGAAAGAAGAATGTCACATACACCGGAAGACTTGAGGGTGAGGGCTAATTTAAATTTTTTGGGCGAACTATCCCTTTAAAATAATTAAATAAACCATGCGTAATTAAAAAAACAAGTTATATGGAATTTTCTACTTAATTTTTTCAATTAGGCATGAAGTTTATAACTTAAAAAACTTTAAGGCAACGGGTCACTGATCACTTTTTATAGTGTATCTAATTGCAATCAATGAAATGAATGCACTATTTATTGTGGCGTTTTGGGGGTATCTGAGATCACTCTAGAGTCTCAATCTTAAATATCCAAGATTAAAAAATTATTCTAACAGAAAGTTTATGTAATATAAAATATGTACCTGTAGATGTTGGTAAAGTATTTTATCTGATTGTTTAAATCACTAGATTTTATCTGCCAAAGATGTCATAGCCCTGGGGTTTCAATGTACCGAATCCCTTAATGGAAAGCACAAAAGTATTTCAGAGGATCATTTGCTCAAGGGCCAGAGACAAGGCAAGACTTCAGACAGCTTCAGCTCTTCCGTTGATATACTGACCAGATGATGACTGAGCATCTATTCCCCATCAAGGAAGATATCCCTGCCGATCACGTCTCTCTCTCATGGCCCAGAGAATCAGAGATGTGAGCACACGCTGAGCTCACTCCAAAACGCTTTATAAATCCCACACATTTGCAATGCATGAATCACACTTTCCCTCGCAAAAACGTCCTGTAGCACTAAACCAAAGAATACATTTTACAGCCCTGTAAATTACCACTCACTCCTCCCTGCGTTCCACTGTCCAAGGTTACAGCACGTTCGTATCCACCACTGATCAAAAACAGTTAGTGAGATTGCTAATTTGAAGTTCAAACACATAGTTCACCCGAAAATAAAAGTCCTGTCATTATCTCATATTGTCCAATTTTTTTTTTTCTGATTTACATTATAATGAATGAGGAATACAATGGAAATAACAACTTAAATCCATTTGTCACACAAAGCTATTTTATTACTTCAAAAGACTTGGAATATAACAGTAAACAGTAGGAGTAGTATGGATTACTTTTATGACTCTTTTTTGGCTGTTTTGCATCTTTTTTTAAACTTCAAAGCCTCAGTCCTGATTCATATTAATTGCACTGAAAAAGTCATACAACCTTAAGGTGGGTAAATACCATTTTAAGTAATCTGAATTGTTTCATTATTTTGAGTTTTATGAACTTGTTTCTTTTAATTTAATCAAATTTAACTGAAATTAGGCAAGGATTTCAATTTCCCAGCATGCTTCGCCATGACACCCAAAGCGTTGTACCATCAGGGTGACGAGTAGAGCATGATCTTTGTTTGAGAACATATGTATGTTAAATACTTTATATACTCATTCAGCAAGTGATAACATTAGCAATACTAATGCTATCAAAGCATTGTGATACCAATTAGCAAGGTAGCGGTTATTAAATTAGCTAGTTAAAGCTAGCCAAGCTTCCACTACTAAAAATATTTAAATTGAGATTACATGATAATTTTAAGTTAAATGTTAAATGAAGCTTACTTAAATATTTTACGTTAAGAGCAAATAAAATGCATGAGTACAAAATAAAAATCTGTAAGTTCACCAAACTTTAAATTTCTTAACTTATTTTTTTTATGTAATAACTTTAGCTGTGAAATAACTCTTCAAGTGACAGAATGATCTCCGATAATTTTATCTGCATATAAAATCGGTCCCTATAAAAAGTCCCCGACCTACATTTATTCTATTCAAAAATTATGTTTCACCTGGATGTTCATCACAATACAGGAGAAATTATGTTTCTACTTCCATAACATCACCACTCTAATTCTCACTCCATATTTACCATATCAGGTCTAACTCAATGGACTCTTAAACCTGTTGTTATTTCCATGGCAACACACAAAAAAGCATTTTTTTAGAGCTCTCTTGTGCCTAAAGTAACAACCTTAGCAGAGTACATATACTTGATTCACAGCCCTCTGTACACCGAGGAACAAAACATATAATATCTCAAACACCACCCCCAAAAAACCCAGATTCTTCCTCAAAACATACCTTTAGCACAGTTGGCAAAATTGTTCATGTGAACATGACAATGAAACAGCTATTTGTTGGAGTAATTTGACAAACATTCAATATGAGGAGTATTTAAAACAGCAGTATGATGGCTATAACAGGCCCGTTTGAGTGATGTGTTGAGTTGTGTTGGAGACCAGGGACTAAGGTGAGGACACACTGGACCGAGCGAGGGGTGTAGAGGCTCGTGCTGTGTCTCACAGCGATCTCCCAACACAACCTTAAATCCGCTGCGTGAAACCCCCCTGTGAAAGCTTTTTCTGTGGATTCATTTAACGGTGAAAGGAAGATTGGGTTCCTCATAGGTCCCACAGTAAGGCAGCGGGACAAAACATACTGTAAAACATATTCAGCTACACTCAATGAGAAAGGCTGTAATAAAATAATCCCATTCAGTAGTCAAAGAGATTCTTCTTTTCAGTACCTTCATACCTTATGTTATTGTAATCTATGTCATGAGGTATTTGAGACAGAAAGGAATCTTTCTGTCATTTATAGTATTTGTGATTAGAAGCAAAATTCAAGAGTAAGGTACAAAGGGGCTAAGGGCGTCCCGGGGGAAAAGGTGCCTTTGATTTTATTTTCCTCTAAATTAGAAGATGGCACAAAATCATTCCGTAGGACTTTCCAAAGCATCCCCTTTTCAAGATACAGGTGGAAATTTGGCTGATACTTGACACGATCGCAAAGTTGATTCTGCATTAATTTGATCTAATATTTGATGTTTTGCCCTGCTGTTGGGGCTAATAGCACAATAATTAACATGGTTATAAACAGCTGGCTAATTCAGATGGTAAATAAAATTTGAGGAGCTCTTTTCAAAACGCTATATAAATTTTAATAGTTTTCATGAAAAGATAATTTTTTACCTACAGCCATACATTTTGTTAATATTCGATTAATCATGTTAAAATGGTCTATTGGCTCAGTCTGAACATGTTAAACAATGATTGTTAAATGAAACAACAATATTGTTGATTATAAATTCAAAGTTTTTTGTTTTGTTTCAAAATGCTACAAATCCATCCTTTTTATATGCAGTTGGTTTATGTCTGTAAAAGCAACAACAACAACAACAACAACAAAGCAACTCATGTCACATGCAGCATATGACATCAGGGGTCAAAACGATTGCTATTACAACCGTAATCGGGGGGTTGGGTATCATATATTGCCGCGTTCCGGTGGGGAGGGGTGTCGAGATTGCGAATCGCGTTCGGTGGGGAGGGGTGTCGAGATTGCGAATCGTGTTCGGTGGACAGGGGTGTCGAGATTGTCGGCAAGAATTGCGTTCCAGACGGGATTTTGTTACGGCGGGAATGCGTTGGCGGGGAACACCGCAGCGCGATCGAAAAGGGCACTTTCACTTTCAAAGGGGCAGGGGATCAAGACGAGACGAGAGGATATATCGCGTTTAGGCTAAAAACAGGCTTGGCGCTTATAGCGGTTTGGAAAAAAACTGCATCTTGCAGTACATTTAATCAAGGAAATATAGCGATTTGGCACTTAAGATTGATGGAGCAGAGAATAGGTTCAGTTCACAGCTCGATGGCATGACAAACTCATTTTCTTTTAATTTGGCGTTTATCGCGTTTTGGAAAAGAGCTCTTCATATATTAAGTTGGGTGTCCACTTTAGAGATAATCACCATATTTATAATGTATCATATAATAAAATATAATTTATTGCTACTACTGTAAATGTATATTAAATTATTATGGGATCTCCTTCAATGTTTTAAGAATCAGAATGTTTTTAAAATATATTTTTATATTAACATTATTTTAATGACAGTATTTATTGAACAAAAAATTATTATTTTATTTATTAAAATAAAAAGAAAATGGTACAAACTTTTCTTAAGTGATTGTTTTGAACAAGTATTACATGTATTACCCAGTATTATAAAAAAAACTATTATTTTAGCTAAAGTTTTTGTATAAAATTTGTATACCCCATGTGTAGGGTAAAAAGCCCCCATCACCACCTCCTACATTTATAAGATTTTAAACAAAATAAACCACTTTTGATGGTTTATTTCCACATAAAATCTGTTGCAATACAAACATATATGTTTTTTTCTGCGATCAAATACACTATGGAAATAGTGAAAAGTTGTGCCTTTAACCCCGTTGTACCATACAATACAAAAAATAAATAAATTTAAAAAAAAAAAAAACACACAAACAATTCCAGTCATTCAAGAGGAATCCACATGGAATATCTCATGAGAGTGAAACATTTCCCCGCACAGATATACCATTGGGTTCAAGTTTGTCTTGTAAATATTCTGTGACAGAAAGTGACTTCACTACAATGGACAATGCCAGCAAAAATCTGCTTATTTGACCTTATTTTAATTCTAATTAAAGCAAGATAGCATGCATTGTTGGGAAGCATCCCAGAATGCAAAGCAATAGACTTGGCAAAATAAATGCAGTAAACACTTTTTAATTCAGAACTGAAAAACACTGAAAAAAATTGTGTAGTAATGGATTATTTTACCCAATAGCACAATGTCAAACATAACGTCTCGGTTACGTATGTAACCCTCCCTGAGGAGGGAAGGGAGACGTAACGTCAGTGACTGGCGAATGAGGGTTTCGCCCATTCGTCAGTCACTGATGTTACTTGGAGTGACAGAACGAAAGGGAACTGAAATTAATAATGAATGCTGCCTTGTAGGTAGCTGCCTATCTATGCACAGCAAGGCAGCTCACTTGGTTTTGGAAGAGCTAGATTGCAAGGCAGCATTTTATTGATATTTGCCAAATTTTATATTTATCAGTATGGTCTGGGAATGTTCTAAACTCCTAACCTATTACTTTGAAATCTCATAATTAAATCCTAAAATTAATTTAGCCTAAATTATGTACATTTTTTTTTTTCTTACACCTATTCGCACACTGAATAAATGCAATTGGAGGCATTATACCAAAGCCTAAAATGACCTAAAACGTTAACATTAGGTCTTTAGCTGCTTTGTAAGCACTGGTATAATTTCAGTAAAATTCATTGTTTTAGAGTTATCATTTTATGAGTTATTGTTTAATATCGTTTACCTCTGGATTGGCAGGGTTGAAAGCCACATTCAGGACCGTTTCAGAGTGTCTCTGGAGCTTATGGAGAAAGTTGCTGCTGCGTGTGTCATATACATAGGCCTGGAAGAAAGGTTAAAGGATAAAGTATCATCAAAATGATCAAAGTATCAGCATATGAAACACATATTAATCAACATCTATATTAACAAAAAAGGCTTGCCTCATTACTACACATTCACACACTTTGTAAAGAAACTTTCACACACTGGCTTCAGCATCTGAGAGGCCAAACACGCTACCTCAAGTTGCATTCTGTATTTGAGTTTCCTTGTAAATGTGCAAATCCAGGGTTTACAAAAAGTTATATGGCAGAACGACTCGTGCTCATGCGTCGTGGTGCTCACATGAACATCGTTGGCCAATGGTAAGCCAGCGTTCTGGAACTGCTGCACTGTTTACTGTGTCAACAGCGTAAGAGTTTGACACAGACATGAAGAAACTGTTAAAAAAAGTTATTTTTGTTTGTTTTTTGAGCAGAAAAAGTATTTTCGTCGCTTCATAAAATTACGGTTGAACCACTGGAGTCACATGGACTATTTTAACAATATGTTTTTAATACCTTTCTGTACCTTGAAAGTGTTTATTAAATAGCTGTCTATGTGGGGTCAGAGAGCTCTTGGATTTCATCAAAAAAATCTTAATTTGTGTTCCGAAGAAGAACGAAGGTCTTGCAGGTTTGGAATGACATGACGGCGAGTAATTAAAGTTTTTGGCTAAACTAACCCTTTAGTGGCCAGATTTACTAACAGTTTGCGTGAGCGCAAACCCTCTTTTGGTGTTAACCTACTGTCAGGATTTACTAATTTACTAAACATGCAGTAAAAAATTGTATGGGAGAAGAATATTTAAATTAATCACGCAAGGTTATTTACAAAGGTTTGAGCTCGTAAAGTTACTGGTGTTTCCGCCATTATTTACAGCCCAAAAAAGCACGTCTTAAGCCAGACGCAAACGGGTAGATTGCGTTGGTCATTATGGAAATTATCCGGCTGTGTCTGTGTTCTTTAATTTGCACGTCGTCAGTAGATCGATCACTCGCGGAACTTTCCACTCCCATTGGCACTTTTATGCAATTGCACTCTCATGCTAATTTGCCCTGTTTAGTAAATCTGGCCTTAAGTCTGAACATAGCAGTAGCAGGTGCATTTAGAACTACTAAACACTAGTAAATACTAAAAGTGCATGAAACTGTCAGTGTACTTAAGTTACAATAACGCTCACACGCACGCACACACTTGCGCACGGACGCTCACATGCTGTAAATGATACATTTACTCGCTTTTGTGTTTCGTCTCCCTCCACTGTTTTACGCTAGCGTAGAAGCACATATGCGAAGAATGATGTCAGAGAAACCTCAGTAGGCTATAATTGCTTATGGTCTTGGTCTATTACTGCATCGATGCATAATCCTCTACATCCACATCACGATGCTTCGACTGATTTCAACATCCCTAAACCGTATGGCCTGGTTTCAGAGACAGGGGTTAGATTAAGCCAGTAGTAGGCCTTAGTTTAATTAGGACATTTAAATTGCTTTTAGAAATATGATTTAGAAAAAAATATTGGTTAAAAAAATTATTGGTGTGCATCTTGAGACATAACAATGGCACTGACATATTTTTAAGATATTATATCTTAATTTTCAGTTAAAACAGCTTAAACATGCATTTTAGTCTGTGACTAGGCTTAAGCCTTGTCTGTGAAACCAGGGGTAAGAAACATGGAACAAGATTATATTTAAAAATGCATCATTTTGAATGACTGATACAGAGAGACGGGTGCATGTCTAACAATGGAATCTTTTTGACGGCATTTTGGCAGTATTTATAACAAAAAAAAGGGGAAAAAAAGGCAGATTAGCCACCACCAGAATTGCACTTTCCAAACTTAGTTCTATATGTTTGTAGCACAAAGGCACACTACTGATCAAATGTTTGGGGTCAGTGTGATAAAAAATAAAAATAAATTAATACTTATTCAGCAAAGGATGGATTAAGCTGATCAAAACTGTATAATACATAAATGCTGTTCATCACAGGAATAAATAATAGAACAGTTATTGATCACATAAATTAAGTTTGTGTAAGACTTCTTTCAAAAACATAAAAAAATGACTCATAAGACCCCAAACTTTTGAACAGTAGAGTAATTTTCTTCAACCAGGGTTTACAGCATCATTTACATCATTAACAAATGTATGAAAAGGTAAATAATACCGTAGATGAGGCAGAGAAAAATGGCTATTAAAAAAACCCCTGCCATTAACATAGATAAAAACATGAGATGTATCATAGCAGACTGGTTGGCTTCCTCCATATGTTTCTTATTCAGTCCTCTTAGGAAATACATTGAGTGTTATGGGGGAAGACATGGGTCTCAGTGCCAGAAAGAAGCCAGAGATCACTAACAGGTTTTTGCAACATTCAATTATGTGTATATTTAAGCCATTTAGCAGATGGCCTTATCTAGAACAACTTACAAATCAACTTCAGCTTCACATGCAAAACCAACATGGTCAACAGATAGGAAGCCTGTGAGATCTGCAGACACTGTGTCCAAACAGGACGCAATGTGACAAAGCAACATTCATGTTAAAGATTTGATCCTAATCAGCTGCCAATGGCATTTTGTCAATGGCTGGCTTTTATTTATATTCTCTTGACATTCATCTGCTTATTTTTGTTTTTAAATGGATAGCTCACCTAAAGTTCTATGACATTTATTTCTTCTGTGGAACGTGAAAGAAATATTTAGAAAAACGCCTTAGTGTTATTTTTTGTTCATACAATGAAATTATAATTTTTTGAGAGAACCATACCCTTACTTCTGACAGATAATGGCAACAAGGTTAAAAAGCACAATTTACAATGTGGTTAAAAGCACAATTTGCCACATTTAAAATAATAAGGCTTGGGATTGATGTAGTAATGAGGTGGCAATGAAGTTCTTTTTCTGTGATTGTCTTTAACTAATTCATCTGGCTTATCGAAGTCTCAAGACAGATACTACTGTTCTCTCCATTCGGCTTCCAGGAAACACTGGAAAGCAGGCGGTGCTGTGGAGATCTTCTCAAAACTATCCTGCTTTACCCAGTGCCGGCGATTAATAACAGCTATCAACACGCACATATTATTCCACTGACTTGAGCAAAGACTAAACACACATACACAAACAGAGCAGAGACTGCAGTCCTCCCACACTGGCAAAGAGACACGTATGGAAAAGTAATTTGATTGATTCAAAAAGACAAAAATAAACATTCAGTTCAAAATATGTATTATAAGAAAAAAAGAAAGTGGCTGCTTTAAATGGCAAGTTTGTGTAAAACCTGATGATCATGCTGTGCAGCTTTGTTTGAGAATAAACCAAAGAGCATCTTGTGCTTCATTGGAAGCAAGAACATCTGACCATCTGTACAAAGACATTCCCAATCAATTTTATGCTAAACAAATCAAAATTTGGCCAAGAAATATTGCTGAATCTTAAATATTTTGCTGTGAATCCTAAATCTAGGTCATTCATGAGTGTTTGCATGAGCCAAAACCAAGTATCGCAAGTCATTTTTCATGAAATTGTTGAGTAACGTCCACTGTTTTTTTCAGGGTCAATGGGACAATAGCTCTGTAAAAGATACTTTTTTTTCTCAGAGCTCTTTTAACATCAGAACACCATGAAAGTATGGATACCCCACTGTTTTCCTCATATGACTGAATTGTTTTGACAATCCTGGCAAAGGACACAAAACATGGAGGAGCTCAGCAGTAAATGTGATGCAGCTGCTGGATATGATAAGAGATACTCAGAGAGGGAGAATTAAAGAGGTCAACGGAAAAAGTGGTCCAGTGAAATAGGGATGATTGTAGGTTGCTCTCAAGCTCCTACTAGATAGCATTTGTGGTGTAAATTGAATGCACAGTTTAATGCAGACTATCTGTCTGTCTGTCTTTATGTCTGTGCATCTATCTAGTTAATTGTATGTTCCTCTCAAGCTCCCCCCTGTACATAGTGTTTGTGGTGTAAATATAATGCACAGTTTAAAGGCACAATATGTAATTTTTGCCACTAGAGGTCTCTTATTCAAAACAAACTTGATGACTCCTTGATTTCGCAGAAAGCATATTCATGGATGAGCTAATTTATTAAATATTTAATAACGTTACTGTAGTATGAAGCAGGGAGGGGCTGAAAGTTGTTGGAGCAGAACGAGGCAGCTGGAGCGATTGCTAATGAGAGACAAGTGTGACACATGGTTCGAGAGCAGTGGAGCTTTTATTATGCCGCAGGCGACCGCTTCCGCTTCTTCTGGTCATGCGTATGTGAGGTAACGCAGCGCTGTTTTATCATATTAGATAGTATGTTGAAAGTTATGTTATAATGCTACTCTGTGCATTCGGTCAGCGGCTACTATGAGCCACTTGTTGCACATTGTAGTAGTGTTGTCATGATACCAAAATTATGACTTTGATACGATACCAGACTAAAATACCTCGATACCGATACTAAATCGATACCACAGAACTAATTATTTGTTGTTTTATATACAGGGTTCCTACAGAATTTTCATTTCAAAATTCCATACTTTTCCAGACTCAAATTTCCAGACTTTCCAACATATTTTTCCGACTATATTTAACTTGTTCTGATAAATTGTTTTAAAATTCAACTGCTAACAAGTATGTTACATTCTAAAGATTTAGATCGGCGTTTTTGTCTTCTATTAGGATAGGAAAGTAGCTAGACAGGAAGTAAAATGGTGGGAGAGAGGGGGGCAGGATTGGGAAAAGTTCATGAGGCAGGACTCGATCTCGCGTCTCCCGAAGCACAACAGCACTTCATGGCGACGCACTCGACCACAATGCTATCGGCACCGTCAAGTATGTTACACTCTGAGTCTAAACCTCTATGTAGGCTATCATGTTAAATTTTAGCTACTGTTGCTTGTAGAAGTCAATTTAACACCAAACCCAGTCAAGTTCAAACCACAGCATTTTATCAAAACTGCAATGCTAAATCAGTGCAATGTTATTCATATTTGTAATTTTGAACATTTAAATAACTGTAAACCCCTACAGAAACAGAAGGGACGTTCATGTACAATTAACCAGAAAATAAGAAAATAGAGCTAAAGTCAATTGACAATGCTTAATTGGCTGTTAGGTACAGACAAATAGTAAAGACTCTTTAACCAATAGGCTAATTATAAATAAATTATTTAGAAATCCTATATTAAACTTTTGCCTTTTGTGATCTTAATGATCAAAATGCTAAATCAGGCACAGTTTTTTAAAAGGGTTATTCATTTACCCCAAAATGAATTTTCTATCATCATTTACTTACCCTCATGTCATTCTAATGAGACTTAAACTAATGAGACTTTTGTTAATCTTGGAAATCTTGGAAACATGAAGATATTTAAAGGATTAGTTCACCCGAAAATGACAATGTTCTAATCATTTACTCACCCCAATGCCATCCAAACTCATGCCAACTCAATTGGTTGTTCGGAAAAAAACTATTTCACTGAAGAAAGTAAGGCATGGATATCTTGGATGGCATTGAGGTGAGTAAATGATTAGGACATTTTCATTTTGGGGTGAACTAATCCTTTAATAAAGGATCTGAAATCTCTCAGATTAAATATATATATATATATATATATATATATATATATATATATATATATATATATATATATATATATATATATATATATATATATATATATATATATATTAATTTGTGTTATTATAATAAAGTCTGGTTTTGAAAGACATGGTGGTTTTTAGTCAAGCAGTTTGAGGTAGGGGCGCTGAGATGGCAACTGCTGCCTAACAACATAACAACCAATCACTGCAGACCTAAACTCCAGCAGATCAGGTGTAAAAACGATCAACATTAACCCCCTGATTGTATACATTATATATTTATTATATACATTTAGAAATTGTTAATTTTATATTTAGAAAACAAAATAGGGACAATAGTCTGGAAACATAAATATTTTTCCATACTCTGATTTATTTTTCCATACTTTTCCAGACCTGGAAATTACTCAAATCAAATTCCATACTTTTCCAAACCCGTAGGAACCCTGTATATATTTTAAAACTAAAAACTCACTTGGCCAGCATGTTCCTGCCCTGGTTTTTGACTATTTCCTCCTCTTGTTGCAATAATTATTATATGCCAGTGTGAACATTACTGAGATGTTTCAACAAATACATTATCAGTCATGTTAATATTCACTAGCATTTCACTTCTGAACAGGTTGGGATCACCAAAATCTTATTTCATGAGTAATTTCATAATTTTTAAATGTAACTTTATAATTACAATATAGATTTTTTATTTGTTCTTTGTTTTCAAAAATAAGCACACAAAAAAATGCAAATTACAAACAATATCACAAAAACTTAATTTTTTCAGCTACAAGAGGGCTATATAAACCGCTTAGTCTTCACTCTATAAATTAACTATACACTGATTCTTAATAAATATATTAAAGTTATTTAGCCAAGCATGGGGTGGTTTTCTATTTTTAATTGTTGTTTGATTAACAGAATATTAGATCCGGCTTAACACGGGTCCAATTACCTCAACTGTACACATTCACTAAAGACACCCCCGACTGTGTTTACCTGAATACTCGCCAGGACGTGCATTTACATATTTTTGACCATTAAAACCCAAACACAATAATCCGAAAGAACTGAATCGCGATCGCATGTTGTCTGAAAGGCGTGTGCGCTTCAGGTCAGAGTCCCGCGCCGCGCTATTATTTTTCTAATGCGCGCATGTTTCTGTTGCTTTCTTTGTCATGTACTGCGCGTATATCTTCTGCTTCCAATGTTTAGTGAACGGTGGAAGCAGAGCCCTGCACACACGTCCTGACTCCTGCTGTCACACATCGACACAAATAAATATGGCTCTTATTAACATGCGGTCCTTCTTTGAAGTACCGGTACTAATAAAATTCCATATCTTACCGTTTGTAATAGCAGGGTATCGCAATATTTTTCTAGTACCGGTATATCGTGCAACACTACACTGTAGTAAGCTAGATCGATATTAGGTATGGTAAAACATGGTACTTGCGGTAAATCATTAAACAATAAAGACTAACTGTGTTGAGCTATATAACTATTTATTTTTCTGTCGATGAATGTATACAAACAGTTGCTCATCTGTCTAATAATAATATTAAAGCATTTTTGGTGTTTCCATGGTTTCTACAAATAAAAATGAATAGGCAAAATGCAAATACGGTCCGTGTCCTCGTTAAAATTTCACCGGATTTAAACATTCTTGGAAATATTTGGGATAATGTAAGTACACAAGGGAACAAAAAATATAACATTGTTCTAGTGATTTTTGGATATTTTAATAAAAAAATATTACATATTGTGCCTTTAATGAAGTCTTTCTTTCTTTCTTTCTTTCTATTCAGCAGACCTGAATGGCGGTTTGATTACCTCTGTCAAGATACACAGGCTCACACTGGGCCAGGACAGGACTATCTGATTTACAATTATGCTGAACATTCTGTAAAATGCTTGTGAAAAATGTAGAGGTACTATGAATTATTGATCTCATGACTTCTATTACACCTTGTGTTCATCATGACACCATAGAACACTCCACTTAAGCAAGGAGAAACTATTCTCAGTAAACACAGGGAGAGGATGAGCTAAAAGAACAGAGACAAGGGTTACAGGACATTGTAGCAGGAGATGTATTAAAAGTACTCACACAATGGTCCTCCGAGCCAGTTGCTATGAAACGACCGCAGGGTGAGAAAGCCGCAGTGCAGTGATGAAAGCGGTTAACATGGCTCTCATAGCGGCGAACACACCTGACAGAGATGGACAGAAAGAAAGAGATATTAATCAGTTGAGTTTTGTGAATAATTCTAGAATGTGGGAGCTTTGCAAGAGCTTGACATTAAATACCATATGCTGAAGTAGCCCAAATATGCCATTCATGCTTTAATTCAAATATTTATCCAATAGGATCCACTTTGTCTGTTAAAGGAACACTCCACCGTTTTTAGAAATAGGGCTTATTCAACTTCTTTCCTACATTTAGATATGTGGGCAAATGCATTTGTCTCAGTGCATGCATTGTTTTAGTTTGGCAGGGTCGCCGCTAGCTTAGCTTAGCATAATGAATGGAATCCTATGTTGCCAGCTAGCATGTCCTGAGTAAAAGTGATCCAAAAAAAACCCAGAGAAATCACGCAACACATAAAATCCCACAACTTCCGTCAACATACATTTCATGTGTTGCGTGATATCTCTGCGCCCAAGTAGCAGTGCTTCCCCATAATATAGTCCCAAGTCAATATCTGTAGGAAAGAAGTTGAATAAGCCCTATTTCTATCCTTTAAGCAGCTGTAAAATGCATGCCTGGTCAAAAAAAGGACATACAGTATAAAGTACTGTTACCAAATTTGAACACATTTGAATTTTACACACTCACAATATTCTTATGACCAGTCAGAAATTATTAGGCTATCTGAAGAAAAAAAAACACCCAGCCCAATATCAGTCCTTAAAGTGGATCTGTTTAAAATCAGCTTTTCATTTCCAGGCCTTCTTTTGGCTCTCTCTGTAGACATTGCCTCCTTTAGAATCTAAATCTTCATTTAGCAGATAACACTCATCCAAAGCAACATGAAACATCTTCTAGAACACTGTGATGACTAAGAAAACATAAAGTATGTCCAAATTCATAATTTTCAGTGGAGTAGGACAACACGTCTGGAGTCTGTGATTTCTTCATGAAGGTGCTATCAAACAGTCAGGAACCATGTTTCATCTTGTGGTCCAGAGGGACTATGTAAACTAATGTGGGAAGAAACTCTAGAAAGCACATGAGACGATGCTTCACTTCATTACTCTCCTGTTGGGGGCTGTGTTTGCAATTGCTAGACCACATTTCCCTACATTATTTTAATTTATGCTTAATGATGGAGGTATATATATATACCAACAGATTTAAAGGCCAACCACATAGGACAGCTTTCTGGGTCAATGTGGGTGAGATGTAACAACATGGAATTCTGAGATACTGGTGGAGCATGAGGACTTGACGTGGAGCCCAGACCCCTCTACAGTGCCTGATGGAGATTTGATTTACTTTGAAGGTGACTGTATTCAGTCTGTTTTGTGTCCCAGCACGTGTCTGTTTCCCCAGGCTGTTTCAGAAATTGTGTTCCCACCCTGCCTCTTTTCAAGTCTGCTTAATAAGAACTGTATGCCTGTTCCATGTCATCCAAGAGGGTTGTTCAGAAAATATCCGCCTGTTCCGTTTCTGTCAAGAGTGGTATCCCCGAGTAATGTCTCTGTCCTGTGTTGTCCTAGAAAATAAAAAGGATCAAGTTCCTCTCTGAACTGCCCAGTTATCTTGCCCTTGTCTCCATTCAGCCCTTCCCACACTGGCTCTGCCTCTGTGTCTGGATTCGCTTGGTACTTTGAGTTCACCAGTACAGCCCAGAAGTGTTGACCGCATTGCTCCGCCCAGATCTTCTGTGCCCATCACTCCATCTCGGCCTGTTGACCAGTCGGCTCCACATTGGCTCCTTGCACCTTCGGCTTCACCTGGGACCAACATCCCAACAGCTCAACAGAGCTCCCTCGCCCCGCCGGCTTTACCTTGGTAAGTCGTCACTTTGCCTGCACCACGGACTTCCGGGAACTCCACCCCTTTGACTCCGTCGGGCTTCTCCTTCCCTCCGGCAGCGCCTTGGGCTTCGGTCACTTGGCTTTTGCCTCAGTCCTCTGCCGCCCCGGCTCCACCTCAGTTGCTTGTCACTGCGGCAGTGCCCTCCAGGACTTGTGATATCGCACAGTCCCATCAGCTCCACTTAGGTCTCCAACCAGCATGGGCTCATTCTGTCAGTGTTATGTTTGATCTGCTTAAAATTTAGTTGGTTTTGCTTTCTGTCTTTTTCCTTTGTTTCTGTTTCTAGTCAGTCTGCTAGGTTACTCATTGTGTACTTAGTCATGTCAGCTGTGTCTCATTTCTTTGATTAGTTCACTGTGTATTTAAGCACTGTGTTTGGTTCAGTTTAGTTGTCCGTTCTCGTCGCGATATGCTTAGTTGTTCTGTTAAATGTCGAAAAATTTGTTCCTGAGTGTTTTGTTTGAGTTCTTGTAAATAAAGTAAAGCTGCTGCAATTAGATCCATTCACCTCATCTTTGCAACCCAGCCATGACAGCATACACAATTTAAAAAGTGCTATTTTAAAATCCACAGACAGGAAATTATCCTTAGAGCTTAACCCTAAGCTTTAAAAATATATATATATATATATAAACCTATGATTTGTGCCTAATGAGATCATTATGCCATTAAGGAAGTCACAAAAAGGGGCATATAAAGTGATTTAATGCTAGAGCCATAGCAGCAGCCTTTATGGAGCAGCACAACCATATAATAAATTAACTCTTTTAATGAGACTACATAGACTGCAAAGCATGCTGTTTCTGTCCATGCAATTAAAAAAAACACACACACATACACACAAAAAAACTGGCAAAGAAACAACCATTCAAAAGATATTAATATAAAGGTTAAAATAAATTGGACTGCAACAGGAAAAGAATCATGGAACATCATGGAAGAGCTTGCCTGAGGTTCTTGCTCATCACATGAGGTCGGTCTGGATGTTATGTTGACTCTGATTGCTCTGTACGCCTGTATGAATCTAGAGTGCTTTTCTAAGGGTCTGGGTCTAAATTCACATTCTGTACAAGCCAGGTTAATCTGCTTCTCATTACGAGGGAAGATTATGCTTTAAGAGAAAGAATAAACAAATGTATTGTATAAAGCCAACATATTTTCTTCACATTTAGTCAACCACCAGAGCGGAAACAAACAGAATGCCAACCGAAGAGCCACCACAGACTCTGCAAGCACCTTTAAAAATCAGAATGAAAATACCAAGCAGTCACCTAACACCAGCAACTACATATAAGCGTGCTAACAACCACATAACAGCATCTTCTCTGACTTTGGTTATTCAAAGGGTGAATGACTATAAAAAAGCTGTCTGGGACATTGCCATGATGGCTGCCGAGTGAGCTGGAGTGGAGTCAATCCCAAAAAGAATTAATTCTCTGAGGCACAAAAGGTCACAGTTATTTATATTTGTTCCCTGATAATTTCTGTAGGCTACATCATAATACAAGTAACTAATTGTAAAATGTAAAATGTACAACTTAAAATGTAGTGTTTAGTGTAACTTAATTTAACTTGAGATATCTCAAACATCCAAGGAAAATATCCAAAGAAATAAATTAAGGATGTACAAACACTGGAAAATGCTTTGACAGTGTGTGTTGACTGAGTATCAGGGTCCCACCGGCAGTGCCCTGACCTCCTGTGCAGCTGAAGAGTTTTTAGAAAGTCTTCACGAAGCACTTCAGAGTCTCTTGCCAGTATTTCTCATACATAATTCAAAATCCAGAGGGCTGCTGCTCTCTTTTTAGTCTGAAGTTCAATATACTACTGTATACCTATGAAGGAAGAATTTTCATTGTCATTTGCAAAACATACAGTTCCAAAACAGGCAGAGAACGGTGATGTGGAAGAGTCTTCCAGAGCTCTTTGGCTTTTGGCTGAAGGTTTTGTCTTGGCCTGTGGAATGATGTCACTTGTGCTTTAAATGAAGTCTTGGGGGAGATAAATCTATTTCACGTGCTTGAAGTTGGAGCAACGCTAAAGAGCCAGCCACTGGAAAAATGGAAAATAAACATAAAATGGCCTGTGCCGAAAGACTCCATTGCCAGACCTCAGTTTGTCAATGACTGCAGGCAAATGATGTCACTAATTCTCACATATGCTCCCGTCCATGTTTCCCGTGTTTGACCTGCATTTATCTTTAGTATTTTGTCTTAAGTGTTTTTCATGGTTTCCTCCAGTGACAATTTCCCTTTCTGTTTTCCACTGGAATTAATCCTTCAAAGAAGTGAAAAAATATGCTGTCCTGCAAGGTTGTTTTTAGGCAATCAGTGATGACACCATTTTCCTTTGGCTCAAGAATGATTAGTCACATGGTTTTTGCAACTAAGGTGATTGGCTCAAAAACGTTCTGTGGTTCTATTAGCAAAAATGGTAGAATTCGACTTAGCAATAGCTGAATGTGTTTTTTCAGGGGGGGTCATATGACAGGAGAAAAACTGCCATTGATATGAATGGGAAGTCTATAAGATTGCTTTATCTAGGTAATACAGACCTCCTCTGGGAAGAAAAGTGTCAGTCTCAGAAACGTACAGCATGTTTGCTTTAAAATAAAAGAGTTTGATATGTTAAGCAGAGAATTCATGCTTTGTTAAAGATGTTTCTGCAGGGATGGATGAAGTTGTTATACGCTCCTGACCAGAACTTAACCTGGAACTCGGTGCAAATATTTATCAAGGCAAGTAAATGGTATTTAACAAATTATGGACTATGCAACTAAGAGCAGGAAGAACTAAGATCCAAGCATAATAGAATGAAGGATGTATACTGTAAGTATAGAAGCAATTCATACCATTTCACAAAGTGAAGGAATTAAAAGAAGGACAAGTCTTTCATCCGTTACTTCAGCTGTCCTTATTAGGGAAATAAAACTAATGGAGAGGTTCAGGTGCAGAATATCTATATGGACATGAAATATCACTAAGTAAAAGAAAAAATATGTTCAGAGTCTGGAACTTTCCGCACTGATTCCTGTACCTGCAGTTGTTGTCTCTGTTCTAGTTTTGTTTCTCCTTTCACAGGAGGACAAATGAGTCAAAAATGCTTTTTCCACCCTGATGCATTCTTAAAGGAACAGGCCATTCAAAACTGAAAACCTGTCATCATTAATCATTAATCTCCCGCTCCATCACTAATCTCTGTTTTTCCAAACCAGTGTGGAACAGCAGATATTTATTTTTAAAATAAGAACATTCTGACCACTCTTTTCCATAGAATGAAAACTGATGGGGACTGGGTTTGTCAAGCTCCAAAAAAAAACCCCACCATAAAATAATTTTACAAAATATTTTGATAGCTAATAGTCTGAAAAAGGTGACTAGTTCTAGAAACTAATAAGAAGCTATAAGAAAAAAAGCTAAGTTAGCAATGTTATGTTACTGTCTGTAATATATTACAATACATTTTTTTTGATTGAACTGTTCTTTTAAGAGCACTCTGAAAACACATTAAGTTAAATAGACATTTCTAATTTATCCTATGAAGATAGAACCAAAACCAGGACACAGACAGAAACAACTGTGCTTAAAGTTACAGACACTTAAAACTCAGAAAAATGTGTTTGCAACATCATGGGTGAAAAGATGATATTACTTTCAAATGATAAATGGATAAGAAAACAAGCAGTATACAAGCACATATTCCATTTTGAATTAAGATTCAATTTAGAATCACTAGAAGGTTTATTTTTCAGATAGCTTTGGTATCGGTGTCTATTTATCTATATATTTAACTTGGTCTTATACAGACAAACGAGGGACTGTGAAAGAAACAGCATTGCTGAATTCACTCCACATAAAGCAGAGTGGTTACTGTTAGGTCAACTGCAGGGAGGGAATTCTTTCCAGAGTCCATTTGGCTGAGGTCCGGGCAGGCTCAGCTTCTAGAGAATCTGGAAATTTTGGATTCTCTGTTTAAATGATATATGTACCTTTCTGACTGGCCCTAATCCTGGTTGTTCTGAACGATCTTAAGGGCATTATGTAATGGTAGCATCCCGCAAACCTATAAACAACCTGGGATTTGACTGTTAATCACTTTTCTGAAGGATAGGTAATCAGCGATTTACTGAGGTGACGCATGAATGTATGCTAGACTGGAAAAAACATAACTTGAGCAACATATGTAGAAGGTCAATTACTCAATAGTCAACTTTAAATCATCATAAATATCAAAATGGCACAAAAGTAGACATTTCATCATTGGCTCAACGGTGATATATTATAATGTTCTGTAAGCTTAAGAAAGGCAGCTAACTAAATCTTTAGAATATTGTAATATTAATCAAAAGATAATTGAATAAATCAACATTTAGGTCTTAGTAAATGGGGTGAATTTTATGTAGTCTTGCCCTCTTAAAGGAACCGTTTTTAGAAATAGGGCTTATTCAACTTCTTTCCTACATTTAGATATGTGGGCAAATGCCTTTTTGTCTCAGTGCATGCATTGTTTTAGTTTGGCAGGGTCACCGCTAGCTTAGCTTAGCATAATGAATGGAATCCTATGTTGCCAGCTAGCATTTACCGAGTAAAAGTGATCCAAAAAAAAAAAAACACCTAATTACTTCTTGTGGCCTGCATATTCACAACGAATACAAATAGCGATGCAGATTAAGACTAGGCAATTTCCTAGGCAGATACTGACTTGGGACTATATTATGGGGAAGCACAGGTGATGCACTGCTACTTGGGTGCAGAGATCACGCAACAGATGAAATCCCCAAACTTCCGTCAACATACATTCATGTGTTGTGTGATATCTCTGCGCCCAAGTAGCAGTGCTTCACTATGCTAAGCTAAGCTAGCGGTGACCCTGCCAAACTAAAACAATGCATGCACTGAGACAAATGCATTTGCCCACATATCTAAATGTAGGAAAGAAGTTGAATAAGCCCTATTTCTAAAAACGGTGGAGTGTTCCTTTAAATACACAGACAGCCAGGGAAAGGAGATCAAGGACCTACCTTGCTGTGCGCAGGTCCCACAATTTCAGACCGTCCGTTATGGCACTGCTCAGGAAGAGATTGTACGATTCCAGGGCTTGTGTACAGAATGGGGACCCCTGCAATAAAAGAAACAGAGGAAATAAATAAAGAATAAAGAATAAGAATAATAAATAAATTGGCACAATAAAAGGAAATCAAATATCCTGAATAGCTGAAACATTCGCAGAATTGCCAATAACTAACCAGGACACAATGAGGACATTAACCCCTATAGAAGATACTAAAGGACAAATGTCCATTGTCTTATAAAAGCCTTTAATTAGCCCAATATTCAGAGAGAATATAGCAACTTTTAAAGTTTTATTTGTGGGTTAATTAATCTGTGAGCTACAATATCATGTTAGTCTTTAAATATAAACTACTGTTCAAAAGTTTGGGGTCAGTAGATTTTTATGTTTTTGAAAGAGGTATTCTATGCTCACCAAGGCTACATTTATTTGATCAAATTACAATTAAAACACTAATATTGTTAAAATAATATTACAGTTTAAAATAACAATTTTCTATTTTAAAACGTATTCCTGTGACATCAAAGCTGAATTTCCAGCATCGCTACGCCAGTCTTCTAAAGTATCTCACTCATATAAAACTACTAACTTAAATAAATACATGCTTGCAGCATCCTTGTTAAATTTAGTTGTCATAGATGTTGACCGGTCATAGAAAGAGACATGAATTTGGCAGGAGATTGCAAACAAGCTGCACGTGCACGCTGAAACCGTGCAGGCTTTCCAGAACTGAAGTTCTACCGAAAAGCCAGAAAAGTCAGCAGAATGGAAATGTTTGTCATGCATTGTGGAAGACCGGTGAAACCATCTCTCTCCTGCCCTAATACAAATAAAGATGGTTAAAGTGTCCTGCTTGATTACTCACACACAATTGGACATTCATCAGAAATATTCTCTACGAATGTAGCTTTAGAAAGAGGAACGTTGCCCACGGAGGAGAATGTAGAGTAGCTGAGAAGAAAAAAAGGTTTGTTGTAGTTCATTACAGCTGGCAGGAATTCCCAGTGATCAGCTCTCTTGATCCCTCCAGGCGTCTCTAATGCGTGGACTTCTTGTTGGAGGATCCCATATGTATGTAAGAGCCAGGTTGTGTTATTGTGAAGAGATCAGACTCACAAGTAAAGCAGACAATGTGTAGCGTGACTGGAGGTTGGTATGCTGGTATGGAAAGTGGCCGCTCAGAGAACGTGGGAGAGTGCCCGCTAGCTAAAGCCATTATACTGCGTTAGATTAGTTATTCCAGTCCAGTGTCCACTTGTGTACCCAACTAATCTCAGTTGACCCTCTCAAACTGGGAAATATCTGGGGCAATGAATCTGCAAAACACGTGATACACTGCTCTCACGTCATACAAGACATGAGAGTGGAGGTCGGTAAGGGCAATATACCCTACAAAAGCCTTAGTTCATCCTGTTGCATTTTTTTGATACTCATTATTTAAATATACAGCGAATGTTTCAGTACATTTTGTAGCAATTTAGTACACTTGCACAGATGTTTCATGGTTTCCGCAAAAATATTAAGCAGCCCAACCATTCTCAATGGTTTTCCATTTTGTGATAATAATAATAAAAAGGAAATGTTTCTTGAGCATCAAATCAACATATTAGAATAATTTCTGAAGGAACATGTGACATTGAAGACTGGAGTAATGATGCTGAAAATGTAGTTTTGCCATCGCAGTAATACATTGAATTGTTTAAATATTAAAATAAAAAACTGTACTTTAAAATTGTAATAATATTTCACAATATTACTATTTTCACTGTATTTCTGTTTTGAATAAACACAGCCTTGATGAGCAGAAGTGACTTAATCTCACTTCCAGGTGAATGGAGTGCAATAGTTGAGTCCATGTGGGTCCACTCAGTTTTACAGATGCAAAGGGATAGTGTGCAGACGTTCGTAAAACATCACCCTCTTCAGAATGTGCTTACCCAACATGCTTGGCTTAAGCAAGATCCTCCCTCAGCTTATTTCATGTTTCCGTCCTAATCTGTAAACCTGAGGGATTTAGACCAAGATACTCAGTAAGATAAATGGGACACGCGAGACCTATAACTTAGGCCCACCTTGGAAAACCTCACACAACTGTGGTTTGGATTATCCCAACTAAAACGGTGAACTTTTATCCTTCAAATAAGAAGACATCATTTCTTGCATAACGTTCCAAAAGGCCTTATATAAAGGGAGGATGGGAGTGCCAAACTGCAGAGAAAATTTGGTTTGGAAAATGAACTTGTTAAGCAACTCCAACACATGCTGAATCCGTTCATTATCTTTCACTCCCTTCAAGGATGCCACACATCAAAGTTGAGGTTAAACTTGGATAATCAGAATCATCTACTTCTTCCTGAGTACACTGAGCTCCTGTTGAATGCAGCATGAATAAAGTAATATCTGGGTGTAGACAGTAGTATTAGTATGGGCCCCGTAACCCTCGCTATGATTTCCCAGCAAACAAAACTCATCCAATCATCTTCATTAACTATAATTATCTTTAAGATGAGGGCTCAGTCAGTATTTCCATGGTATTGTTTCTGAAAGTGACTTCATCAAGGTTGCTATGGATATGAGGTTAACCCAAGAGCAAAGTGAGTCAGAAGCAAAGCGTCTTACTTTGGGTTTAAAAAAAAAAAAAACCCAGAGCACAGTCTAGCCTCACAATAAAAATACATACACAACCCACAAACAGCTTAAGTGGTTTGTAAATCCAATTTTAGTGTTGTAGCTTAAGGGTCACCACCAGTATTGAGTCGTGTGCATCTTGTAAATGACCGCTGAGGTCAGAAAATTCGGAGTGAAAAGAGCACTGGTCTCTCTGCAGCATGAGCGTCACTGCTTTGTTTTTAAAATGGTGGAGACAGTCACGACAAAAAGTTTTAGAGGGTTGAGTAAAAGGCTGGGTGTACATACTTGACATTGATGTAACATACATGGCCATTCAAAGGTTAGCCAGTAAATATGGTTTTGAAAGAAGTCTCTTATGCTCACCATTCATCATTTATTTTTTCTAAAAATACAGGGAAACAGTAATATTATGAAATATTATTATTATTTTAAAGAAATGTTTTCTGATTGAATGTATTTTCTAATGTATTTCTGTGATGGCAAAGCTGAATTTTTAGCATCATTACTCCAGTCTTCAGGGTCACACGATCCTTCAGAAACCATTCTATGTTGATTTGGTGAAAACAGTTGTGCTGCTTAATATTTTTGTGGAAACTGTGATACTTTTTTTTTTTTTTCAGGATTCTTTGATGAATAAGGTTCAAAAGAACAGCATTTATTTTGAAATTGAAATATTTTGTAACATTAAACTGTCAAATTATCATACAAAAAGTTCAGATATTTTTAGTTTTTACTGTTTTCATAAATATGTAAAGACTTCAATGACAATATTTATCATTAACATACAATTAAAAGTAAAACATACAAAATTATTTAATTATCTTTAACATCTGGCACAGTAAGTCTCTGGATTGTTTTGGGAAATTGAACACATTTTGGGGATAATAAATGTAATGTACATAAATGTGTCTGCAAAACGAACTCCAATCTTCAATTCCCGCTCTATATGCAAATTTAACGTCAACAACGTCAACGTTCACGTCAACAAAAGTAACAGACACAAACTGCATTTTATTTATCATCAGCTAAATTCAAGATCAAAGACCACAATAGGAGAGAAAGCGGCATCAGATCTGAAAAGATCATTTAGTCTCACTACTTTTAATAAAGATGACTTAATGGCTTACTTTCAGCTTCATTTGCGTCAGTTTACATGTCGCCTTGCTGAAGAGATACTCGGCTATTCATCTGCGGCGATGTGTGTTGCAGTAGCACTGTCATATTTGTTTATACCATGACATACAGCTTTAAAACACGTCCTCACACGTTTATTTTTTTAGTATTTTTGGAGGAGCAAAATTTACATATGTGGTTTAACGACCAGAAGCATTTACAGTTGTCTAGATTCTAGAACACCTCCTGGAGTGGTTTGGGTAATCAAATTTAAATTCATTTTAACCTGTTTAAATTAACAGGGGTAAACAGGCCCTAAGTCTTCCTTATTTGGCACAACAGTTTTAGGTCTTGGAGTATATACTAGTGAGCTGATGAGTAGAATCAAGTGTGTTTGATTAGGGAGTGACGTACGTGCGTACTGTTTGTGGTGCCTTCAGAAACAATGATGGGAAACCAGTAGTCTACATAGTACAGCAATCCCTAAATTCAAAACAACAAAGAAAATTACATCCTATGGTTTTATTCTCCTACCTTGTTCTGGGAGAGATGGTGGACAGCTCTACTGTGGGCATCAGGGATCTGAGTGGCCATACAGCCCTGGTTCATATCGAACACCTGGATGGAGCGGTCAGCGCTAGCAGCCAAGATGATATCTGATACACTGCGGTTAAAGAGGTACACTGAACTTACACTTTAGCTTGAGTCCTGTCACCTTTAAAGAAATAAAATTTTCTGAATAATTCATGACTTTTATAGAACTACCAAAGAGGGTATGAGAATACCCTCCACATTATATATTATAATCTGTGCAAGCTTTATTTCATTATCCAAAGTACACGCAGAAAAACTTTAACAAAATTGTATCATTATGCTAATTTGTTCACCTGCATGTATAGCAAAATCAGGTCCACATTACTTTACTTTATGATTTTGATGACATCACACTACACTTCAGCTTCTCATCAGATTTACTGTCCAATCAAATGCTCTCTAGAATCTGAAGCGTCCCACCCGCAAAAAGATGCTGAAGTTGCGGCTAAAATCGGTCACTTGTTTACAAATTTACTATTTTCTACATGGCGAATGGCACATAAATATGCTGTAGATTGCTTTCCATTGAGGCGAATTAAGTCTGGTTTCATGTTAGTGTCACGCGAACCTCCGTCTACTCCAGTCCAGAGACACCATAGGACAGAGCGGGTCATATGTGCGAGTCTTTGCAGACCACAAAAGAGTTTTATATAGACAAAAAAATTGAAAAGTTAAAGGTAAAAGTTAACTGTGTTGTTCAGGAATCTTCTATTGCTCATGCACCGACACCTTTCAGCAATCACTTTTTGAATTGAGCAAAATTAAATCCTCAGTCTGATTTTTTAGGATACACGAGTAGAAGCCATTGATCGCTGACATTGAAGTGATGTCCGCTCCTGACTTCACGCTTAATTTACTGGCCAGTTTGGACTTGCTTCTTTGCTTATACCTGTGTTTAAGGAGAAGGAAGAGCAAAAAAAAAAATAATTAAACATATTCCATAACTATTAATTCTGAAATAATTTCAGAATGGTTTATATGGATAATAACAAAGCATTGCATTAGCAGCGTAGACATGAGCCTGATGTGCAAATATTTCAAACATAGGTAGCACACTCCCTTTTTTTCTTGAAAAAGCACCTATTGGCATATTAATATTATTTCTGTAGGATGACACTGAAGACTGGAGTATTGGCTGCTGACAATTCAGTTTTCAATTACAACGTATGTTTTTATAAGTGAAATATATTAAAATAGGAAACAGATATTTTAAATTGTAATAATATCTCATGGCAGGTCAAGAATAAAAACAAACATAGCCCTTACACAGATTTACTGTATTTTTGATCAAATAAACGCAGCCCTGCTTCAAAAATATTATAAAATCCTGCCAACCCCAAACTTCTTATAACAGTACCAACTGTGACTGCATATGGACCATTTTAGAGAAATGTGTCTTTTTTTGAGTCGAGATTTTCTACCGCCTTACATAATGCTGAAAAAGGTATTGTGCACATAATTATTCTCTGTAAGAGGGATAGAAGAGGTTCCATCAGGAATAGAATATGATGTGCAATATCTGGCTCATGTTTCATATGCATCTCTTCCAGGGATTCCCCAACACTTGTGCTTAGGCATATAAAGATAGGTTTTCTTCTCTTGATTGTTTAGAAATAACTCATGGATTCTCCACTGATGAGTGCTGTATGTTATATTAAACAGTGTTAACTAGAGTTTAAATTAAACTAGAGTTTATATTTTCAGTTGTTGTGCGATCATCAACACCCTACATTTACTGTTACCGGCTCATTGTCTAATAACTGCTTGTGTGTGTGTCCCGTACCTCTTGATGTCATCTCTTGTGGTGTCCAGATGGTAAAGGTACAGCATTAGATTTGATCCTGACGCCAGCAGTAAAAACTTGTCCAGATAATAAAACTGAGCCGTTCTGATGGGCTTTGTGAACTGGAGAACCATGAAGTTAAACAAACAGTGCATAAGCAGACAGTCAGTAAGTCACATCAACATTGCAGTTTATTAATAGCCTTTAAATAAGTGCTAAGTGCATTTATATGTCACACTGTATAAATTACAGCACCATATCAGCTTAAAATATCAAGATCTCAGTCATTCTCTCTTTTACCAAAGATGGAGTGAAGAGATAAATGAGGATAGAGGGACATAGGAATGTTGTCTGGAAAATATGAGATTACTGAAAGTCAATGAGAGACAATTTGGTGAGTGGAATATGAGTGCTACTGGATTTTTAGTGCACTTATTGTATGCAAGTAGGTGAATGTATGTAGTTTCTAGCTTCATGATTTAATGCAGTTCTGCCTTCCGAAATGTGCGCAACTATGTGCCATTATCATCACTACCACACGGCCGCCATTAGTGTAAACTGCCTACTTTTATTTAGCTATTTTTAATTAATAATATTTTTAATTATTGCTTTTTTGCCTATTTTTATTCTACCAGTCAAACCTTGACCCCTTGTCTGCAATGTGCTTGCCAAACATTTGTCTTCGTTTGCATATTTACTTGAGTGTATTTCTGGCCAAAATGTCTAAATGTATTTATACTAAGCTTTCAACATGAAGTAGCCCAGTTTATTATTGCAGACTCAGGATTTTCTCTTTAATATAAATGACACAAACACTGATGCACTGGGTCATATTTGGCTCCACAGATACACACACAGGTGCACAGGTCTTGAAGACTGGGTGGGAAGACACCAGAGAGAAACTGTAAGCCAGAATGTGACTAAAGAGAACTGATTTGAATGAACTTCAGTTGTGTTGGGAGTTCTGGGAAAGTGGGACATTAGGGTTTAGAGAGGTCTGCAAGTGTTTAGAGCACTGATGTGCTGACCAGGAGACTGCACAGACGCCTTTGATGTCCAAACAGAGGAATACTGCCAATAGAAACACTTCTCACAGGAGCACGCATTCAAATGCTAATTCATTTCTTGAATCTTACAACTTTTCTTTACATACTTTGCTCATTTGTTCACTCTGAGCTGGGCTTGACGATAATTATAGGTACTGCAAAAGCTCAGAACTAATATAACCTTAGTTAAATTCCTAAATGGCTCATGTCAGCGCAAGAACTGTATTTGTCTTAATTGTTGATGCGTTACCATGGTCAGAACAGGTTCAGAAGCACTTGCAGTCCAGATGCAAAGGGTGGGGTCCTCAGACGTACTCAAAAACCACTGCTTACTATGACTCCAGCATACAGTGTTCACAGCCTTACTGTGCCCTGCAAACAGAAAACAACAGAGCCAATTGAGGAACAACATAGTGCCACCCTTATTGAGCTCTCTAATTCTGATGCCAAGGTCCCCAAAAATGATCCCATTGCAAGGAAACAGCCAACTAAAACTATATAGGCTAGGCATGCACTGATATGAACATTTTGTCTGATACGATAACAAATAAATCTTTATATTTGAAAGCTGATAACCAATATATTATTGCCCGATAAATCTAAATGCAATTTTTTAATATAATTTTTGAGAGCCTGATTAGAAAAAAAGTCTCACCATTAAAAGCCATGTCCCAAGCACACAATTATAATCTTCTCATTATAATTTTATGTAGCTTATATGACAGACTTGCTCTGCACATGTTGCACCTAACTGTATTTTTCTTTTCAAAGTGATTTCAATCATATTTCAAGCAATTCAAAACCATCATGGCAAAGAGTGCACATCTGAAGTGCACATCTGCTTTAATATATCGGCCAAATTCAGCAGACCAGGCCACCTTCTTCCATTGCTGCTCACGTGCCCACTGTTGGCGCTTTCTGCAGTGGACAGGGGTCGGCATGGGCACCCTGACTGGTCTGTGGCTATGCAGACCCATACGCAACAAACTGCGATGCACTGTGTATTATGACACCTTTCTATGAGAACCAACATTAACTTATTGAGCAATCTGAACTACAGTAGCTTGTCTGTTTGATCGGCCCACGTAATGAAGAGATAATCAGTGTTATTCACTTCACCTGTTCATAATGTTATGCCTGATTGTTGTATTTCGGCTGATACCGATTTGGTGGCCGATATATTGTACAGATATACAAGATTATAAAAGATTAAATACAATTAAAAACTATATTATACAGACTAATTTAAACTGTTTTCAAAGAATTTAGTATGCCTGATATTATAAAGAGAACAATGTCATTAAATGTCACTGCATTCATGTCTAAAACTCTCCACAAAAGCATATGAGGGCTGAAGATCTGTTATTGAAATGAATGACATGAACTGTTGAGTGACATGAACTGAAAAGTTGCAACAAGTGTGTGGACTGCTGTTACGCTTTTCCTTGTTTAAAACAATTCATAGTCCAATGAAAAGATTATCTATTTCAGCAACAGGAAGGGCCTCCAAATATCATAATTCCCAAACTGGCGGCTGTCAGTGTCAAGTGCTGTCCGAATGGCATGAAAAATATTCAAATCCTGAATCAATTTCTTTCTGCCACTCATTCAGGAAATGAAAATAAGAGACATGCAAAGGAATTTTACAAAAAATAAACACTACAGATCTAAAGCTCTCCCACTACCTGTGTAGACAGCTGGGTTGCCGGTGAGTGAGGAGTTATACAACAAAACTGAACTGTCTCCAAGACCACACACAAGCTGCTTTCCATCTCCTAGACACAAAAATAGAAAGTTAACAGACAAAAAATTAAGGCCTAATTAGATTAAAAATTATGCTCCTGAGGCAAAAGTAAAAAAACAAAAAACTAAAAAACTAAAGCACTATAGCACTCTTAAACACAGGCATGCACAACTTTATTGTGTTTAACTCCAGGAGTCTACTCTGCTTTGCTGCTGCTGCAACAGTATATTGCATCTTTATGTGAGACCACAGGAGAACCAAAAATGCAAATAATCAACAGGCAAATGATCGTTAGCCACTGCTATTAAGTGCTGTTGGTCATGCATAAAGTTGGAAAAGAAACTGTGTGCTTTGCAATGTTAAGCTAACAAAATTTAGGTTACTACAGTGGTATAGGGTTACACTTTGTGTAGAAGAAGTCTGACCATAAAAAAACCTCACATGCTTGAAGCCTAGTGTAATCGTACTGTTACTCACCCGAGTACTGTACAGAGTTGACTGTGGTTGGATTTGTGGAAACCGTCAAATGAGCGTAAGGCATACTTGGTGCTTCAAAGTGCAGTGGATACTCATGTAAGAGGCCTTTCCTATTTAAAAAAACAGCACATAGATTTCAGCAGAAGCTACAATGATCTTACTGAGTACTGTTGCATTCTTGAGACTCTGTACTGAAACTTTCAAAATACTTACGTATTTGTGCAAGTTGTTGAGGCAGAGTTGGTTTTCTTCTTAACGTTGGCCTTTGGTTTAAACATTGTTCTACTATAAAAGAGATATATTATGTTATAGTTTATGGTCTAATTCATGAAAAAATCCAATAGAATTTCAACCCTGGACTCCAAAACCATGGTCATTTGAGAATAACATGATAGGTGAATAAATAAGCTTTCCATTGATATATAGTTTGTTAGGATAGGACAATATTTGGCATACAAACTATTTGAAAATCTGGAATCTGAGGGTGCATATGTATATATATATATATAGTTGTCCAAATTTAGTCTTCAGCAACGCATATTACTAATAATAATACATTTTTTAATAAATTTACAGAAGGAAATATACAAAATATCTTCATGGAACATGATCTTCACTTAATATCCTAATGATTTTTGGCATAAAAGAAACAATGATCATTTTGACCCATACAATGTATTGTTAGCTATTGCTACAAATTTACCTATGCGACTTATGTCTGGTTTTGTGTTTCAGGGACACATTTGTGATCGGCTTGTGATTCTACCAATATAGACCTTAAAGAGATCATGAAAATACTTTCCCTGGTGAAAAAAATGTATACCAAAATGTTTTTAAAATACGTTATTTTTTAATACTAAGTATACTACAAAGCCATTAACATATTTACTGACATAACGGATAAGACTTACTGATATAAATATATTACAATTCAAATTTATTTGGAGTACTTCTTTATTGCACAATGAACATTTCTTAATATTAAAGGTGCACTATGTAGTATTTTTGCAGTAAAATATCCCAAAACCACTAGGCCAGTGTTATATATCTTGTTCTGTTGAGTACTTACAATATCCCAAATGTTTCCAACTATTTGTAGATTGTGAGAAAATTGCTATTTTAACCAAGGAGCCGGGACGTCTGACAATAGCGTCTGGGGGAGTTGACTGTCATTTGCGTCATATCTGCGATTCTTTTCCACCGGCTGTGAGGTGAAGACCACATGTCCCAAGATGCTGCGCTTAAACTTGACGTCATCAAACAACGCCTTTGTTTTGAACAGGCGCCCTCTAGCGGACAGAAAAGTTGCATAGTGCGCCAGAGGGCGCCTGTTCAAAACAAAGGTGTTGTTTGATGACGTCACGTTTAAGCACAGCATCTTGTGACATGTGGTCTTCATCTCACAGCCGATGGAAAAGAAACGGGATAGGACTCGGGCAGAAATCATGTTCTGGAGCGATTGTTAATGAGATTAAAAACACGCCTGTGTTTGACGCCAAGTTTGAGCACAGCATCTTGGGACATGTGGTCTTCACCTCACAGCCGGTGGAAAAGAATCGGGATAGGACTCGGGCAGAAATCATGTTCATGGATGCGGTTATTAATGTTACTGTAGTATGAAGCAGAGCAGGACCGAGTGTTGTGGAGCTGAGCAAGGCCGCTGGAGCGATTGAAGAGCGGGACTGTTATTATGGCATAGGCGCCAGCGGGACATTTATTATGATGGGACACAGTCGCCGGTCATGAGTATGAGGTAACGTAGTTCCTTTTATCATATTAGATACATCTAAGTGTTGAAAATTATGTTATGACATTACTCTGTGCGTTCACTCGGTGGACACTTGTTCTGTGACACTTTTTCACACTGCCAAGAGTAAAGCGTTTCTGCCAAATAAAACCAGAAACCGAGGGTAACGCAGATATGACGCAATTGACAGTCGACTCCCTCAGACGCTATTGTCAGACGTCCCGGCTCCTTGGTTAAAATAGCAATTTTCTCTCAATCTACAAATAGTTGGAAACATTTGGGATATTGTAAGTACTCAACTGAACAAAATATATAACACTGGCCTGGTGGTTTTTGGATATTTTACTGCAAAAATACTACACAGTGTATCTTTAAGCCTAAAATATGTTTTAATATCACTATTAGGATGAATAGTATGATCACCATATAATATAAGTCTTTAAATGCAAGATATTTAAAGTGTACCTAAAGTATACTTGCAATAGTTCCACTTTAGCACAATCAAATATACTTAAGTATATCTTTTGTTGGCACTATTTCCGGATAACTAAAGTGCATTAAGTACAAAATTAGTTGTTCCAATTTAGCAGACTTTAAGTATATCAATTTAGTATACCAACAGTTCAATTGCATTTTAACTAAGTACACAAACATGTAAATATATTTTCAGTATACTAAGCATAAAATAAATGTATTTCAAATACATTTTGGTATATTTATTTTTCACTAGGGTCTCCAAGGTCCTCTTGTTCCTTCACTACATAATATTGAAACAAAAAATCTTAAGGCAATAAAAGCCTTTCAATAAAGTGAGTCTGAGCAGGCCTGTAGGTTCTGTGGAAACGGAATTAAACAGTGTTTAAATGAATATTATGCTATTGACCTCAGATTAAACTCTGAAGTTACAGCATGGAAGATATTAGGTATGAGCACAATTAGAGTAATTTGATGTAAGTCACAAGCTACCAGAACACAGCCTGAGTAATACATTTATTATAACCATATAGAACTTCTTTGTCTATATTAATTTAGTTCCTAAAATTAAGTTTGGACATATGCACCATTGTATAAATATCTAAAACTCTCATTACACACACTGAAAGGATACATTTCACACATTTTCTAGATGTTGTACTCAACAGTGTGCTTGCTTGCAACTTTCAAAGCCTGAAACCATGCAAACTATATGCATGTAAACCTAAACCCATAAAGTTTGTTAGAATTCTGTTCTGACCCTAAAATGCATTTCTCTGTGTTGTCTTCTGACTTACTGAGGAGCTGCATTGTATCCTGATGACTTCACTTGTGTGTGAAAAACTAAAGCCTGATCCTTCACACTCTTCTGACAGCTCACACCTAGAAGACAAAAAGAGAACAGGTCACTCACATAATTAAGATCTACCTATATGTAGTCTGAACATCATCATAATCGTGTGCCACTAACACTTTCATTTGAAATATGTTTTATAGATTATGCACAACATGGTTACAAAAGCATGTAATAATCCAACCGCAACTATTTTCATAAATCTTTCTGCTCACATAATAAAATAATTTCACCTTAAATCAATATTTCTTGCCCATATATTTATTTATTTGGTATGAAGCTCTGCTTGATACTGTAAATTCAGTAAGTTATTATGCCAAAATATACCCCTTCAGGATAAGAGTAACACATGGTTTTATTTGGGTTTATTTTGTGATATTGAGCAGTTGACTGTACATTTTACCCGACTAAAGAGTTACTGACCACAAAATGTATACTAATAGGAACTTATTCAAATAAAAAGTCACATTACAGTAAAAAGATGCCATATGATACAAATCTCAACCTGAAGAACTGACATTTTTCCAAGTTTCCTTCTCTTCAGTGAACTAATTTTTTCCAGCTCCATTAAAACTAATGCACACTTTTCCAAAAATGGTTCCTCTGTCAACCTCAGACTAAATGTATATTCTGAAGCGTGGCTTATAAATGCAACTACTTCCTAAAGCAGGTTTGTCCAGTCCTGCTCGGGCCAATGTCCTGCTGAGTGTAGCTCCAATCTGCCCTGACACACTTGCATGGAAGTTTTTAGTAATCCTGAAATCCTTGATTAGCTAGTTCAGATATGTTTAACTAGGATTTTAGCAAAACTCTGCAGTGTAGTAGCCCTCCAACGCAAGATTTGACACCCCTGTACTAAATGCATCAAATGGATAAGGATTAAAATCAGTAAAATACGTTATTGTGCAAAAATATCTTTTTGGACATTATAAAAAAGTTCCTGTAATGAGTTCAGTCAATAAAAATCATGTACAGTATTCATTCATAGCTCATACTTATTACTGTGGTATCCCAAATTGTTTAATTTTACATTGGCCAATGGTTCTGAAACAGTGTACCAAAGAGTAGTGGTTACGGGTTATTGTCAACAAACCACATCCTGACATATCCATTCTTCAAGAATGTTATACTGTTCTGAGAACAGTGATCAGACTGTTATCAGACCTTTAATCACAAAGACCCTAAATTACTGGAGCCTGACTAGTGCATGTCAAAGCCCAGCAGCATGAAGAAAATGAGTTGTCCTAGTTATGGTATTGACTTAGGCCCCAGAAAAAGCTATGGAATACATTTAAACCTCTGAGGCTATGTAATTCTAGTAAGGAAGAGAAATAATGCCCAGTTGGAGATGGAAGAAGAGACTCCCTTAAGGGAAGAGAGAGAAATGATGATGATGGATTGCTTTTACATCTATTAGACATACACTATATGGCTGCGTCTGAAAACCTAGGCAGTGACTCGATGCCTCACTGCCTTATGAGACAATGGCTTGTAACGCAGCGTTTGTGCATGAAGGCACCTCACAAAACTAATTTCGAACAGACTTCTAAGGCAGTTAACAGTTTAATGATCTACAGCAAAATAGAGAGAGCTTTGGTGAGAACTAAACAAATATTCAATTACTACAGTAGTCATTTCTCGCTAAAAATTACATCAGAAGTGGAAAATGTTGGTAAAAAACGTACATTTACACACAAACCAAACACAAAAACAGCAAACACAACTTTCAGACGCCATCTTTTCCCCCCACCTCAACAGTCACAGAATGGAAAGCACAGGATTGTGGGCAGCGAAGGATAAATATATGCTGCCTTCAAAAATCGATCAGATGAAGGTCTCTTAGGAGACAGGAAGTGAAGCAAACATTAGATTCGTAGCCAATATTGGCCAAAGTTTTGGGACACCCCTCCAAATCATTGAATTCAGGTGTTCCAATCACTTATTTGGCCACGGGTGTATAAAATCAAGCATCTAGTCATGCAGACTGCTTCTACAAACATTTGTGAAAGAATGTGTCGCTCTCAGGTGCTCAGTGAATTCAAGCATGGTACCGTGATAGGCTGCCACCTGTGCAATAAGTCCATTCGTGAAATTTCCTCACTACTAAATATTCTCTGGTCAACAGTTAGTGGTATTATAACAAAGTGGAAGCAATTGGGAACAACAGGAACTCAGCCATGAAGTGGTAGGCCATGTAAAATCACAGAGCGGTGTCAGCGCGCTCTGAGGCACACACAGTGCCCAGTCGTAAACTTTCTGCAGAGTCAATAGCTACAGACCTCCAAACTTCATGTAGCCTTCTGATTAGATCAAGAACAGTGCGTAGAGAGCTTCATTGAATGGGTTTCCATGGCCGAGCAGCTGCATCCAAGCCTTACATCACCAAGTGCAATGCAAAGTGTTAGATGCAGTGGTGTAAAGCTTGCCGCCACTGGACTCTAGAGCAGTGGAGACATGTTCTCTGGAGTGATGAATCACACTTGTCTGTCTGGCAGGTTGCCAGGAGAGCGGTACTTGTCTGACTGCGTTGTGCCATGTATAAAGTTTGGTGGAGGGTTGATTATGGTGTGGGGTTGTTTTTCAGGGTTTGGGCTTGGCCCCTTAGTTCCAGTGAAAGGAACTCTTAATGCTTCAGCATACCAAGACATTTTGAACAATTCTATGCTCCCAACTTTGTGGGAACAGTTTGGGGATGGTCCCTTCCTGTTCCAACATGACTGCGCACCAGTGCACAAAGCAAGGTCCATAAAGACATGGATGAGCGAGTTTGGTGTGGAGGAACTTGACTGGCCTGCACAGAGTCCTGACCTCAAACTGATAGAACACCTTTGGGATGAATTAGAGCGGAGACTGCGAGCCAGGCCTTCTTGTCCAACATCAGTGCCTGACCTCACAAATGCTCTTCTAGAAGAATGGTCAAAATTTCCAATAAACACGCTCCTAAACCTTATGGAAAGCCTTCCCAGAAGAGTTGAAGCTGTTATAGCTGCAAAGGGTGGGCCAACTACATATTAAACCCAACGGATTAAGAATGGGATGTCATTAAAGTTCATGTGCATGTAAAGGCAGGCGTCACCAAAACGTTTGGCAATATAGTGTATAAAATTCATTATGCAGTTAAAACACACACTCAAAAAGTGAAAAAAAAAGTAAGCTTTAAAAAGTCTTTTACAAATTATTCTTTTATTAATTTTAATTGAGAATAGGAGGGAGATTGGAAGTACTACTGTAGGTCAGTATGTGGGCCACGTATATGATTATTTTTGCTGTATTTCTGATCAAAATATATATCTTACCGACCCCAAACTTTTGCTTATACTGTAGTATAAATGTATTACGTCAGTTTATTCTATATCAAACTATCACTTTTTTTTATGGGTACATTTTTGTATTTGGAATAAAATGTAGTGGTGAATCATGCAAATTAAGACCAAGATCATGTGTTAAGAAAATAAATATGGTACATTCTGATTTAATGTTGGATTCTGTGGTTATCAAAATACTGTATCTGTGTGACTTCAGACACCCAAAGGCTGTTTTACTGAAGATAAATATTTAGGAGTGACAATTTTTATAGACGGATTCCTTTCCATGTATTTCAAAAGTATTTCAAATAAACCCAAATGTTTCAAACTGCAGTCTATAAAGACGCTGCTGTGCCTAATGACAACTTTCTTTTGAAAAGCTATATTGTGGTGCAGACCTTTCGCCAGGCCAGAAAGATTAACATCTTGGACAGTAATTCGTTAGCTTCATAAATTTTACCATAGAGGGGTGTCAATGACACTAAAATGCTTGTTAATCCAAAGGTGGTGATTTATTTATTTGGCAAAAAATTTGTGTGTGTGTGGTTTTGTAAACTCCAACCTATTTTTCTCTGAGGTTTTGGGCCCTGTTTTGCCAGCTCAGCATTCAGAGGGGACATAGTCATCAGAGGAGAGCTGAAAAATGGTGAATATAAAGGGGAAAAAATGGCAGAAAATCAAGAGGGGGGAAAACAACATAAATAGACTTCTATTACTGGAAATAATAAAATACAGAATTTTCCATTGTGGTAGTTGACTCATCAAGAATAAGTCTACAACAGACAATAAGTCTACTAAAGACAGCTCTGGCAAAACCAAAATCAAACATTGAGTAAATTATTCTTGGAATGCGTATAAAATGATACCCTGCATATTGTTAAATTCAAGCACCTCCTGAGCATAGGCTGAAAGATAAGTGTTGTTACCTGGGTATAACTGAAAGTTGCTCTTCCACAGAGAAGCTCTTCGCCATCCTTATGCAGAGCTCACCCAGCCAGACACTTTTAACCTCAAAAAGGATGACTGAATTCCCAAAAAGAGAGGTCACCAAACAGCACATCTAACCAGAAAGAGAGAGGATGAGGGTAGTACTCACGTTATACTGTGTCATACACAGACCACTTTCCTCCCAGAATGCAAACCACAGCCAAACCTTGTAAAAACTTTACATCTTAAATAATCCAGGCTTTTAGAAATTGTAAACTGCTAATTGCAGGGCTGTAAAAATACCAAAGGTGCTATACATGTGAGCTCTAGAGCGGCTTAAGGTTAACTACATGATTCATTAAAAAATAGCAAGTAGGACTTCTATAAAGGCAATACTAACAGTTTGCCATTATATGGAATAGTATTATGTTAAAGAGCTGTACAGACATGGAATACTGTAAACCAGTAAATGTTGCACAGGTGGCCTAAGAGTCAGCATTCTTTTACAAACATTTAGCACAATACTTACATTGCCACCATGTCCATGGGTGATGGCCCATGATCCGGCCATTGAAATGCTAAGTCCACCTGTCAGGGAAAAAATTTGCCACTCAACACATAAAAAGATTTGAAACTAATTCAAGTGAGATTTAGAGATAACCAGACATTTAAAGGATTAGCACTTTAAAATGAAAATTATCCCATGATTTACTCACCCTCAAGCTGTCCTATTAATATATCTCTGATTGTGTTCAGAAAGAAGAAAATCATATACATTTAGAATGGATTGAGGGTGAGTAAATCGTGGGGTGATTTTCATTTTCAGTGAACTAATCCTTTAATGACTAGAGTATTTCAGTCTCAGACATTCAGAACTTGATTTTGGTTTGGAATAAATCTGAGTGTTTAACCAGGGGCTAGTTGCATCAACACAACCATTATGTTAAGACTGTGTCTTAAGAACGGTAATCAATCAGTATATTTTGAGGTATGAAATTATACAAAAGTTGTTTTGTATCTGATATAAAAAAGTTATGAAAAGTCTTGAAGATAAATATTTGATGACTAACTTGTAAGACTAGTCTTAGCAGTTTATGCAACCACCCACAGGATAAATTACTGTATTTGAAAGAAGACAGTCATTCTTTACCCTCAGAAACCCAAGTATTTATATTGATGGTGACTTTTTCACTGTTTAAAAGTATTTCTCGGAAGCCACTTGTTATACAAAAAAAAAAAACTTGATGTTTATGCATATTTTTGAGGTGATTTTTGTTTTGAGGCTGTAAGATTTGACCAATGTTATCATTGTTATCAACCCTGTTGTACAATGCATATGAACATTAAAATGGTTGATCACTATGACCCACTGTTGCATACGTATATGTATTATATTTATACTATTTTTAACATGTTGCCATTTTCTACTAATAAACATACCAGGAACTGAGATTAAATATACACTTGACAAATATGTCAATTTGAACCTATAACGTGTTAAATATCTCCAAGAGTTAAGTGAATACTTATTATGCCTTTGAGTGGAAGAATCATGAGAAGCTCTGAAGTATCAAGGTCAAGCAGATACAGTCCATCAGTACTTCCGATCCACACACAACTTCCTCTATGGAAAAAGTACAAGAAGAGACTGTTTGACAAAAGACACTAAAAGGCCTGGTTAATGTAACTGAGTACAAGAAAAAAAGAAAAAGAAAAGAAAAACTATCTCTATTGTATAGGTCTACTCTCGTCATTCAAACCCACAAAGTCTCTATAACAGAACATCTAAAACTTGATTTAAGTTGGGGTTCAAAGCTGTCTTATTGCATTGCAAATCATAAAGTGGCAGGGGTTAGGGGTCATCCCTCCTGTCCAATAAACTAGAGTTGTTGGGTTAACATGTTGTTTTCTATGATTCACTGGGGCAATGTGAAGAATCCATGCAGTTACAGCTAAACATGTGTGTTTAAAAGAAGTGTGAAAATAAAATGAAAGGATTTTGTTTAAGTTGGAAGTGGTAAGTATTAATATTTTGGAAAACAAATACATTTTTGTGACCTTGCATATGACAGTGAAGACTATTAGGGTCTGCAGACATTCCTCCAACATATGATATTACAAATATCATATAATTACATGATTTTCACGATCAACTGACATGTGATTGGCTTCATTGTTCAAGGCTGCAAAAACATGTTGTAAATAGAAACCCGTTGATACAAACACACAAACGCACTGGAGCGTTTGCCAAATATGTTTTGTCAATATGCTATTATTACAGTATAAACTGAGGTTGCTCTTGCTTTCACTTGAGGGTGCTTGCTTTCGTCTGGCACTGGAAGTCAGGGCTAAAATCATGACATAACCTACACACCCCACATCTGTCTTGTGCTTCCAACCATTTTGTCACAGCTCTAACTGTTGTTTGTACAGCATGAAACCAGTAAAAGGGGTATAATGACTTCCTATTTGGAAGTTTCCAGCCATGACTATAGAAATATCTGTATTAAAGATTTTGTACACCATTCAAGACAGGAAGAGTATGCCCTATATCACTGCCAAAACTTAACAATGACATTACATCAACAGTAATGATTGTTAATGCATACTTTGTGCTTGAGAATACATTTTAGCCACCTAATAAAGATTTGAATAATAGTATGCTGCAGTAAGCAGTTACAAATGAACAACTACAATTAAACAAATTGTGGTACGTGCAATCTAAACTTCCCATGCCTGCCTTACATCATTTCTCACCCCAAAAATTCCACAACTGCACAACCAGATAGAGGTGAACAACAAAAACAGGCGAAAGACAGACCTCTGCTGCAGGCTAGCATGGCTGGACTGTGGTCTCTGTGACCAGATTCTCAGAACAGGCTTTGCTGTCTCCACTGTTCCTCTCACATCATTATGAGTCGTTCCTAGCAAAGCACACAGATAAAGCTTACATTGAAGCAGATGTATCGTTTTCCGCAGTGAGGTAGGCACATGAAAAACAGTAGTCATACGCAGTCTGAATTCTGGCTTGTGGGTTTTTTTTCTCACCATCTGTTCTATTTTCAGGTGGGTTGATTTTCCTGAGTTTTCTCTCATGCTTCTGTTCAAGCTTTGGAATGTCCAGTTTTGTCACCAAGCGGCATTTGTGGTCCACAGGGAGAGTGTAGCACCAAAGCTTGAATTAAAGAGATTCCAACATAAATAAAGTGATATATGGATTGCACAAAAGAGGCCGAAAGTATTTGTGTGTGTGTGTGTGTGTGTGTGTGTGTGTGTGTGTGTGTGTGTGTGTGTGTGTGTGTGACTCACCTGTCCATCACCAGACCCTGTGATAAACTGACTGTTTTGCTCCATGAAGAACAGACTAAGCAGAGGAAACGCTGTGAAACAGAAACATCTTCAGTACATATTCTCTACATTTACAGGCTATAATAATGATTGAAGAACTTCCATTTCTCAAATATTAGTGTTAGAAATTATACACCGACCTGATAGAACAGCAGATTCAAAGAGAATATCCCCCTTCCTCACATCCCATATCTGATACAAAAAAGAAAACCATATAAATATAATTATATATACATAATATGCTAAAATTTGATGGGGGCAGTAAGTTGTTATGCTGTGGTATCTGGCACCAAGATGTTAGCAGCAAATTATTTAAGTCCTGTAAGTTGCGAGGTGGGGCCTCCATGGATCGGACTTGTTTGTTCAGCACATCCCACAGATGCTGGAATGGATTGAGATCTGGGGAATTTGGAGGCCAAGTCAACACCTCAAACTCGTTGTTGTGCACCTAAAACCATTCCTGAACCATTTTTGCTTTGTGGCAGGGCGCATTATCCTGCTGAAAGAAGCCACAGACACCAGGGAATCGTTTCCATGAAAGAGTGTACAAGATCTGCAACAATGCTTAGGTAGGTCGTAGGTGTCAATGTAACTTCCACATTTATGGCAGGACCCAAGGTTTCCCAGCAGAACATTACCAAAAGCATCGCTGGCTCCGCCGGCTTGCCTTTTTCCCATAGTGCATCATGGTTCAATGTGTTCCCCAGGTAAGCGACACACATGCACCCAGCCATCCACGTGATGTAAAACGTCCAAATGTGATTCATCAGACCAGGCCACCTTCATTCATTGCTCCGTGGTCCAGTTCTGATGCTCACGTGCCCACTGTTGGTGCTTTTGGCGGTAGACAGGGGTCAGCGTGGGAACCTTGACTGGTCTGCGACAGTGCATCCCTATACACAACAAACTGTGAAGCACTGTGTATTCTGAAACCTTTCTGCCTTATTTTCTATCTTGCTCAAATCCTTAAGCTTGCCCATTTTTCCTGCTTCTAACACATCAACTTTGAAGACAAAATGTTCACTTGCTGCCTAATATATCCCACCAACTAACAAGAGCCGTGATGAAGAGATAACCTGTGTTATTCACGTCACCTGTCAGAGGTCATAATTTAATGCCTGATCGGTGTATACACACACATATTTTTGAATGATTGTGTGTGAAAATAACAAAATACATATTTAGTTCAGGTACAGTCATGCATTTCTGTTTTGTATCGTATTTGTACCTTGAATGTTCTGTCTTCTGAGACTGAGATGAGAAGATTAGCGTCCCATGGACAGAACTCTGATGCAGTCACAGGACCAAGATGAGCTTTCAACACTCCAAGCACTTCCTCTTTCTATAGGAAACACACACATATATATATATAGTGGCTCAGTTTTGTGTCTTTGTTTATCTTAATGGAAAATATGTTTATTGTTTTATAATTTCATTGAAAGGTGTTTTACAGCAAAGACGATCACATATTTTTAAGTTAATAAATTGTTTTTATTTTATTTCCTATTATACAAAACAGAAGTCGACAAGGGGCTTTTTCAGATTTTTTTGGTCCTGATTTACTGCTGTTTTTTGTGAGTATTCTGTGAGTTATCTCTCTTCTTTATGTGCTGGTCAATCACAGTCTGAGTAACGGAATGTTCTGCATGCAAGCTTTGTTCAGCGTTTCATCTGGAGACGGGTCAAAGAGGCATTTTTTTCTCTTTTACTGTTTCATCATAACTGCTTTTGTTTTCAATTCACTGAACAAAAATGGTGTGCATCTTATTTCATACCTCTACATTCAATAGAACCACTCTGGAGCCTGAGCAAGCTGCCACTTTCACACTCAGTGGACATAGTGACAGATGCACCACCCTGCCGAGCAATGTGCCAACAACTCTACCTGAAGCAATTAAACCTGGAACACAGATGTCATGGTTGTGAGATAAGGCAAAAAAAGAGAAAAAGACAGACAGACAGAGAAAAATGACTACAGTGGCACCATTTATATTTCTGGATGATTTCAGATTTTTTACATCTATTTTTATAGGTCTACAGGCACTTATTACCTTCTTTGATTTGTCTGTAGCAGCGATGGATGTCCCAGACAATAACATAATCTTCAGAAGCACTACAGAGGATGAGACGATCACTCACTGTCCCAAACACCATGGCAGACACTTCGCAATGGTGACCAGTAAGTTCCAAGGGAGACTACAAGAAACATTCAAAAGGTTTATACGTTTAATCCTAAATATATTTTATAAAAATACAGTAAACATTATAATAAGGTGAAATATTATTACAAATTAAACAAACTTTATTGTATTCTATTTTAAAATGGTAATGGTTTATGATGGTAAAGCTGAATTTTCAGCATCACATGATCTTCAGTGTCACTTGATCAGAAAAAAGTTGTTGCTGCTTATAATAATATTTTGGTGGAAATTGAGGTACATTTTTCAGGATTATTTGATGAATATTAAGTTCAAAATAACAGCATTTATTTGAAATATTTTGTAATATTTGATTGTTTGATCAATTTAATGCATCCTTTCTGTATAAAAGTTTTTTTTAATATATATATATTTTTTAAATTTTAAAAATTGGAAAAATTACTTAACCCAAACTTCTTAGAGCATCACCATTTCAACAAAAATAAGAAACTCTTTTCAACATTGATAATAATAAGAAATGTTTCTTGAGCACAAAATCAGTATAGTATTAGACTGATTTCTGAAGGATCATGCGACACTTACTGTAAGACTGAAGTAATGGAAACTTTGCCATAATATGAATAATGTACATTGTAAAATATATTTAAATAAATAAACAAACATATTTTAGAACTATATTGTTATGAATTTTACTGGATTTTTGATTAAATAAATGCAGACTTATTGAGCATAAAAGACTTCTTTCAAAAACATTGTCTCATTGCGGTATTTGTTGAAAACAAATATAAGTGCACAAAAACCTCCAGGTTGTTGTTTTCATAAATCCTTATATTCTTGTCCTGCCATGGGACCGCAGAGTGGGAAGGGCAGCAGGTCAGCTGCAGGTGGGACACAGGCTTATTGCAAGTTACAGCAAACCTCTCAACAAAATACTGCTCTGAGGTCACAGCAGCCATGGAGTCCCCAATAGTCACCTGTAACAACACACAATGAGAAAGTCTGACTCGAAAACAGTGTTTAGCAGTGATGGATGACATCTAACAGGCCTAGTTAAAAGGCACATTCCACGAATACAGTACAACATTGTTTCCAAGGGCAGATTAACGCATAAACTAACTTAGGTTATAGCCTAGGGGCCCACGTAATCAGGAGTTTTTGTAAATATTTTCTGATTAATCTATTTTATACAGGAGGTTTAAAAATAACAGGCAGTTGATGAGCTCACAGCGGATTAATGTCGAGTGAGTTTAAGTAGTAAACACACCACACAGGTGTTGTGCTGAATTTTAATTTCCTGTTTACCTGGTTGCCTAATCCTAACTCCACTATACCTAACCCTAATCCTACCTATACTGGGGACTCAGGGGCTAATAATGTGGTGGGGACCTGTTACCATTGCTTGTTTTGCTTGTCAAAAACAGGTGCTGTTAATCTGACAAAGCCCAACACCAGAGGATCAGAGCGCTGTCAATCACTGCCTTACTCTTTGCCCATTGTTGCATGTAAATTTGACGATGCTCAACACAATTGTATTAGAGCCCTGACAATGCTTTGGAATTGTAAAGCCTTTTTACTTATTTTTTTTATTTTTTTACATATTTGCCATGTTTTATAAACTTTCATATAACAATAAATTAATCAAGCATAAAAAGCAGAGATTGTTGAAACACAGCAATCCTTCTCTTTAAACAGGGATTTTGTGTTGTCCTATCATTCTTGAATGTATTGCAACATCATAATCTTAACGTAATCTGTTCAATTCATTGAAATATAAATGGAATAGTAGTTATTAACTTTAATTAATTACCACAGTGTAATATTCAGTTGTGAGAATAACGTCATCATTTGAACACTTTAGAGAATGGCGGGAAGTAACGTTAATGTTTTTTAAAGTAAATAATTTAATTCAATTTAAATTTTCTGAATTTTTACACAAATTGTAATGTCGACGGTATTTATCAAATTCCTATTAACCAAGTTACTCTACAGAATAAAAAAATATATATAATTTATGAGAAATGTGCTTATTTATAACTATAAACTAGCAAACTGGTCCCAAACTATTTTACCCCATGAGAGAAAGCTTTAAAATCTCAACTGTCGTCTTCTGAAGGTTACGCACCTGCTTTCACTGACCATTTGTTGAAAACTAGCACTACGTTCTTTGAGTTATAGGTCGTGTTTTGTACTCTGGATTCGTAGAAAGTGCCAATGACATCAGCTTCAAAAATGTATTCCGTTCATCACGCACCTGCAAGGAAATTGCGTTGCTGGTTAAGTATTACAAAACCTGACCAAACATATGGTTTAACCATATATGTATAAGTAGTAACTGACGTTCAAACGTTCGTGCGTTTCATTTTGTTTTTTGACCCGTGAATGATCCAATTGCGTCGTGTGTTGCTTTGGAAACGGGAACCTTTCGGGACGGCACATCAGAAGGGACAATTGCTAACGTTTGTACAGTACTGTTGGTTTGAGGGTTTAGGCGAGTTTTAATAATTAAATAATTTGTGAGCATAGTGTACAGTAAAAAAAAAAAATACACGCTGATACGACACAGTGGATTTGTGGGAGTTTGTGTCTCTTGCTTATTCCAAATATTATTTAATGTCTATAATAACAATAGACGTTGTTTAAGTCTAATATCAATAACGTTACCAATAACTGACGAGTTGACGGATTGATTGGATACATCCGTATTTTTTCGTAGCGCAGATGATCTGTAGCTTCTGATTTTTTTATTTACACAAACTGCCCAAACTAACACTAACTCGTAGGAAACAAAGAATCAGTAAAAAAAAAAAACCCAGGGTATTTATCTTCTATGCAACAATGCCCTCTGGTGGTAATTGCAGTCAGTCAGTTGTGTTACAAAATAAGTTAAAGGGAACAATAAAAAAAAATAAAAGCAAAAAGAAAGCATCAATAGTAAGACGTCAAAGATGAACAGCAGGTAATGTTTGTTGTACAATAATATACGAAACATAGATTTAGGCTAGTTAGGTTATTGTGTGTGTATATATATATATATATATATATATATATATATATATATATATATATATATATATATATATATATATATATATATATATATATATATATATACATATCTTAATCCAAGCTCACTACAAAAATCTTTATAAAATGGGATACATTTAGATATTCCACATTTATGAATATAACATTAAAATCTTTAGCATGAGCATGTTGTCAGTACTTATCAACAATTTTAGTAAAATTTGACAATCAGATAATAAATATTATATCGTTGCACGGGAGAAAAACACATTTATTCAACACCAAAAGTGTATTTAATCCTAATTGTACAAATGCTGAAATTATGTTTTTAGCATGCAACAAAACGGTCTGCGAGTCCACGCCCACATATGTTTTCCGCCAATGAGTCTCAGCCAAACACACTGAGCTATCCAATGATCAAGGCGTTATCTATATATGCAGGTTCTTGGACACGCCTTAAATCTCCCATCGACCAATCAGTATATTGTTATAGTCGGTCAATCAACTCTCCCCACCCATGTTTTCTGACGGAACGGAAGCCGAGATGGGACAAACCTGCCCATCCGGATAACAGAGACAAACTTGGCAGCGAGCGGATGAACTGGTTGGATCTTTGTTCTTCACTGCTAGACTATCAACCTCTTTATGTTTTTGCGTATTGTCACTTATATGCATCACATTTATATCAAGATATAAAATACTCCTTCTTTAGGCACGCAGATCCTTCAGCACAGACATATAGTTTTTGGGCTAGCATATTTCCTAGTGTTTTTAGTTCATTCTTCCCCCCACCGACGAGGTTTTATTGGACCAAGATAGGCGCCGCGGGCACCAAGATGTCGAACCGGATGGTGTGCAGAGAAGCGAGCCACGCCGGCAGCTGGTACACGGCCTCAGGTAGAGCCAGAGAGCGGCCCGGGCCTGAGGTCCGGTGTCCTGCTTAACACCAATGTGTGTGTGAGTCTGGTGGTGTCTCGAAACCTAGTGAGCTGCCTAACTAGACAGCATTTCTGGGACGGTCAGCACGCTCCTATGATAGCCAAAAATGCTGCCTAGGTAGGAAGCTCGCTGATTTTTTTGACACAGCCTGTGCGATCAGCTGGGAATCATTAAATAGCCGAGCTTAAAATTGTCTAAGAGCGTGTTTTTTTTAAAACATTTATACCTTTTTTTATGAGATGTCATCCTGTTTAAAACGAACTAGCTTTGTTTTACAAGCAAACCAAAAACATGTCAGCTTAATTTAGTGAAAATATACTTTAAATAGATTTAATTCTGTAAACAAATTAATTTACTTTGTCCTGGCGTTTAATAATTTCATGAATTAGTTTATATTATGTTAGAAATTATTTAATAATTATTTCTGCTTTTCATTGAGTAAACTAGAACCACTTGCATTTAAATCCATGGGCCATTATTTTAATTGACCAGACTCTTGTGGTCCGCTCATATTTTCCTGTTGTTGGTTTATTTTTGTGTATCTGTTTGTGTATATGTGCAGCTTCTCTGTGTGTAGCAGCTGAGAACAAAAACAGGTTAGCAGTTAGCGGGTTAGCCTATAGCCGGTGTGTGTGAATCATCTTTTATGCACACCAACTACACAAACTAATACCACAGATTAATATACCATCCACACTAACTTTACCCAGCCCTACTTTGCCGGATCAGTAAATCCAGATAGATCAACTTCTGCCGCAATTCAGAAGACTGGATTTACCCTGCTAACGGCTAAAGCTATTTGATGAAGTTCATATAACATGACATGTTCATGTACATGACAGCTGTGGTTTCATGGAGAATCAAACCATATGTTTCATGTCATGTAATAGTGTTTATTGTTATATCGAGTCTGCATTTTTTTCCAGTTCCATTCCAGCAAATACAGTGAGCACAGTCAGCACATGAAAGTATTTAGAGGGCCGGTGGTGTTTTTTCTCTCTCTCTCTCATGCAGTAACAAAGGAAGCATGACACACACACACACACACACACACACACACACACACACACACACACACACACACACACACACACACACACACACACACACACACACACACACACACACACACACACACACACACACACACACACACACACACGAGATTACATATATTTACACAGTACAGAAATCTGTCTGCTGGCCTTTACATGATACCCTGTGTTCTGCGTACGGCCACCATATTTAGAGATCATGTTTTGTCAAAAAAAAAAAAAAACAGTGTCTTTTGCATGTGTATTCTAGAAGGTCCATTTCCAGCAAATGTGTTTGAAAAAAAAAAAATTCTAGTGAGTCCTGTGCTATAAACATAGATTATAAGTCTTCAGTTACAGTTTTCAGATCTATGACTAGTGATCTCTCTCTCTCTCTCACTCTCTCTCTGTATTTGCAATCAGCCACTCAACATTCTAAATATTAATATAGGCATCATTCATTAAAGATGAATTTATTTTGAACAATAAGTTACAGTTGCTACTTTTTTATTGGTATTCTTCATGTGCTAGACTGATATATATATCGACCAGGTTGCAGCTAATCTTTTTTTCTTTCTGAGCGCATAGCATATATGCATTCAGAAAGTATCTTAGTTTTGTGAAATTACACACACACACACACACACCAGCCACTAGTCAGGTGGCTATAATTACATGACAAATTGAAAGGCCACAAAACATTTGTCCACTGGATTTAAAGAAATCATTTAACTTTTAAGGAGTGTTTTCTCAACATTGTAACATTGCATATCAAACAAAAATATTAGTTATTATTTAAATCATCACTCAGTAAGTCATTTAACTATGTATTACTATGTCTTTGGAAGATTTCTTGCAAACACCCTATTATAATTTGTATTATTTAATTTTATTTTAATTTGACATTTTTAGGATTTGTTTAATTATTAGCTTCTCAGTAAACTCACAAACCCCTTACAGTTCCATCAAAAAAATCTGTTTGGGAATCCTGAAGTAAGGTTTAATGCACTTCATGTTGTTAATAAAATAAAATTGATATAAAGAATATATTTCTTTCTCTTAGTATTTTTATATCAATATGGCACTATTTTCCTATTTAGTTCAATGTTATAAACGAGTTAGGTCAAAAGTAATCTAAAAGTAATCAAAGTAGTCAGATTATATTATGTGTAATGTATTACACTCCTAACTACAATTTTTGAATGTAATACTACATTATATTATATTAGAACAGCACTGTAGATATTAGTGTCTACATCAGCCATTAAAAATCCATATCAGTCAACACTAAAATGAATACATTTGGTATACACCTAGCTGCTCTTGGGAATATCATTAGTGATGTAATAGTATGATTCATTAGTTTATAGATTTGATCAACAGTTGTTATAATTTGACAAAATTGGTTGTATTGTTGCTATTCCTTTAACAGAATCAGCTGAAGTTCATCTGTTCACTGGCTCTCATAACCGTTATCTTGTCCTGTCGAACTCTGATAAGAAAGTCATTAGAAATGGGACAATGGTACTGTCTGAGGCTGAAATATTGCTGAAATCAACATTCAGGACAGCAGTTTCACCTATTGACTTTCTGTTTGTTTGAATTGAAGTAGAGGAGGAATCCACAGCTGAATGCTTGATTTTAAGATTGTTTAGCAAGTTGTGATACTGAGGTTATACTATGATGAATAAACATTAAATAATTTACTTTTTTATTTATTTATTTTTACTGCATTGCTGTAATAAGATTATCTTTTTTTAAAATGTATTATTTTCAACATGATCACTTATTCTACACAATGTTCGTCATGAAAACAATGAATAAAAATCACAATTGTTCTAAAATAGGCTTAATTTTCTTAATTTCTTGAAATAAATCGAAGCACTTACCCCTCTCCCAGCTAATAGGTGCCAATATCGACGTCTCTGTGGTCAAAAATTCAAATATTGTGGTGAAATTGTGAGCTTTACCCTTGTATTGTATGTTGTAGATTTATAAAGAGAGACTTGTAATACTTCTGTTGCTTGAATAAAAACATTTCTACACAGTGAGAATGTACAAACTACATTTGAAAGCCATTCAAATAATCATCCTTGCTGAGGTGTCATAGCTGAAAAATTACATCTGTATCTCTCATGTTTGCTAATGAGATTTTTCTCTTTATCTTTGCGTTTAGGATCCCAGCTTAACGCACAACTTGAGGGCTGGTTATCTCAAGCACAATCTACAGCGGGTCCAGCTAGAGCCATAATAGCACCGTATGTGGAGTCAAACCAGACAAACCTATATTTTGCTTCTGTTTCCGTAGTGTAGTTTTTGCATTCTTAAACGTCTGTCTTTTGCAGGCACGCTGGCTACACCTACTGTGGCGCGTGTGCCGCTCACGCTTACAAGCAGGTGGACCCCTCAATCACGTAAGTGTCCCTCCTGTCATCAGAGCTTCATTAAATTCTCTTGAAGTAGCGGTAATGTTGAGTTTGCTGTGGGGAGAGAGGTAACCGCAGCACTCTCTTATTCATCAGTCGGAGGGTGTTCATTCTCGGCCCCTCTCACCATGTGCCGCTGTCTCGCTGTGCCCTCTCCCCCGCCGAGGTCTACAGAACGCCACTGTATGACCTGAGGATCGACCAGAAGGGTAAGGAATCTCATTTCCTCCCTGCCCACTCACAAAACGGAATCCCTGGCAGGATTAAATGTTGATTGAATAACAATGCACAGAAAGGTGTTCACCCAGATTGTTTTTACTTCTGGCTCATTTGCTCTCAAACGGAGCTTTGCAGAAGAGATTGGAACATTTTCAACTTGTAAATGACTATGTTGTTATTATGCAATAGTTTTCTAATAGCTGTTGTCTTTGGCTATTACCATGACAAATGTGCGACGTAGAAATATGAGCGATTAATCTTTTATTTGATTGTGTTCATGTTAATGAGGGTTTGTGTGATTAGCATACAGTTCCTGTTCTGGTCGTAACTCCTCAATGAAAGCCAATGAGTGAAAACACAAGGGCTTTAACCCCCCGTTTTCTCTCTCACAGTTTACGCTGATCTGTGGAAAACGGGCATGTTCGAGAGGATGAGTCTGCAGACAGACGAAGATGAACACAGCATTGAGATGCACCTGCCTTATACTGCTAAAGCCATGGAGAGGTAACAACCAGAAAATGAACATTCTGTCATCATTATACCTGACAGAATGTTTTTTTTTGAAGGAACCAAGAGTATAAGTGGTACTGGACATATTAGCATATTTAACATCTTCATAGTTTTTCTTCATAGGGAGAAAGAGGGGGGCGAGCAACTGTCATCTGTCAGTGCAGTGCAGTGGCCCATGCCAAATCTCAACAAAAATATGGGGTTAAGCGTACTTGAAATGCAAAATTAAAGTCCAATAAAATACACTGACAACCGTCTGTTTGACCTTTAAAAGTAACCGAATCCCTTTCTACATATATTAGATTAATCGGAATTGTTTAAAATATAGAAATGCACATACACATTTATTATTGTCATTATAAATATATAATTATGTTTGTATATATACACAGTATAAATGCATATTTTTAAAAAATAAAAAAAATTTGCGGGAAAAAAAACCGTACATATAGCCGAGATCTAACTCGCGCAATTCCCAGAACACCCATAGTAAAGATGGACAGCGAACGTGAAGTTTACAGTGATAGCAGTACACAGGGCTCTGCTGAGGTGGAGGACTTTTCTCCTCCTGAGTTGATGGCCAACCAACCGCCCGCAGCCAGAGACTAGCCCCTGGCAGCATCGCGGGGAAAGCCATGCAACACACCCGAACCTTTACACCAGGGAAACAAACACTTTCGACCCATGATCATAAACTCCTCTCATCTACTCCGTGAACAACACACAGACTGTCACTTCTATCATTGGAAAGAACCACATGCTGTCATGAATAGTTAAGAGACGGTGTCTTCTCATAGGATAAGAAAACTCAGTCTCATTAATAATAATAAGACACCGATGCGTCACGAAGCACTATAGTGCGCTGCTACGTCACAAGATGTGACGTGGACGCAATGTAGTTTTTAAACCCGGAAGACGAAAATAGGGTGAAAAACATAAAAATGTACCAGTTTCACCTTTTAATTAAATCTAACAGATGCTAACATTATGTTCAATGATGTTCAACACCTATACCTCTGTTAAAATCTCAAAAAATTTGCTGTAGGGTTTCATGACCCTTTAATGTCGTGTTCTAGCAACACAAATGTGTGATTATTAATATAGCTCTTTGTGGTTACCACAAAGTACCTGGTTGTTATTTTGTGGCGAGGATCTGTCAAGGTTTCACTGCATCTCTATGCAGAAGCCATGCACAGCATTATTGACCCATAGTCCCACTCTAATGCACGTTCATCTCTGCCAGATTTTCTAATTATGTTGTCAGGATCTGTTTACCTAGTGCTGCACCTCCTAATTAGTTTGCAGTGATGGATGTGCTGTTATTTTATTTTGACTTTTTATTATTAATGCAGAAGCCACCAACCGGTTCCATTATGCCATTAAAGCATGTGGGCATAGAAAAGTTAACATCCCCTCAATTTGTTTGATTAGACATTTGGGTATTTTTTCCAAGCAGAGCAATTAGTTGCTGAGCAACTGTAATATTTAAAAAAATATCCCCACATTATACTCACACCTCTGAAATGTGTGTAACCGAAAACCCTTAGAGCTATTGATTTGACATGGCCAGAGTGTTTCAATGAGTGATGCAAAACTCATTGGCAAATGTATATTATTAAACACGCTAATGTCAGATCTCCATCTGGGACTTGACAAATGATTCTCTGCTGTGCTTTGTTTCTCAAAACAGCCATAAAGATGAATTCAGCATTGTTCCTGTGCTGGTGGGAGCTCTGAGTGAATCTAAAGAGCAGGAATATGGCAAGCTGCTAAGCAAATACCTGGCTGACCCCTCCAATCTCTTCATCATCTCCTCTGACTTTTGCCACTGGGGTTTGTGTCCACTCACACAATTTAATTTTTCAACTGTCAAAAACTAGTCAATATCAATTACAGTCAGTAATCTGTGAAGAATTTCCTATTTGTTGAAATGAGATGTACTGCTGACATCTTTTCCGCAGTAAATCTACTAGGGTTTACAGTCAGATAGTTCTGGCACAGGTCAGCACATTGGGTCTGTGTTGATTAGTAAAATTACTTTGCTAGTTCTCAATTTTTTGTTGTTGTTGTAAAAAACGTACTATTCTATTGTACACACCAATTTGGTGATATGCAACATGCATGTAACTAACAAATGTGCTTATACATGCATATAATAAGAAAAGCAGCACTTAAAGGATTAGTTCACTTTAAAATGAAAATAACCCATGATTTTCTCACACTCAAGCAATCCTAGGTGTATATGGCATTCTTCTTTCAGATGAACACAGAGTTATATTAATAAATATCCTGACTCTTTAAAGCTTTACAGTATAATGGCAGTGAACAGGGCCAACGAGTTTGAAGCTCAAAAAAGTGCATCCATCCATTACAAACGTAATCCACACGGCTCCGGGGTGTTAATAAAGGCCTTCTGAAGTGATGGGGTTTGTGTAAGAAAAATATCTATATTCTAAACTTTATAAAGTAAACTATCTGGCTTCCCCCAGACCACTTTGCGTATTCAAATTGAGGAAAAAGTGTAACGCCTCTCGCAGTTTAAAACGCTTAAGCTACATCCAATGTCATGTATTGCGCAATTTATGCTTTTTTCGTAAATTGAATCAATTTGCTTCAGAAGGCCTTTATTAACCCCCAGGAGCCATGTGGATTATGTTTATGATGGATGGATGCACTTTTTTGAGCTTCAAACTCATTGGCCCCATTCACTGCCATTATAAAGCTTGGAAGCATCAGGATATTTATTAATATAACTCAGATTGTGTTCATCAGAAAGAAGAAAGTCATATACACCTAGGGTGGCTTGAGGGTGAGTAAATCATGGGGTAATTTCCATATTTAAAGTGAACTAATCCTTTAGAACAAACTTTATACGAAACGTTATCATTTCCAAAGCCTTAGAGAACAAAAATATAGAAATACAAAATAAAATCCCAAAAGTGGAGAGTGAAGGCATGACATTAGTTTTGTATAGCAAACTTTCATGATTAAATGTACTTGGAACTATGCAGAAATTAAAATACACCAAAAACACAAATATTGTTATAAGCAACAACAACACAGGTATTTGAGATGGTCTGTGCTCATTTATACAAGGCAAAATTCATGCGAACCACCCTAAATCAAGTATAGCTCAAATTAATGATACCGAAAGCAGCATGAATCTGGTCAGGAAGATATGCACGCTTTCATTTCTCACCCACATCATCTCGGGAGCACAGACATTCTCTCCACTCTCGTTCTCCGTCAATGTGCTAGACTTGCCAGAAACACAATCTGCCTGCTTCCTACATAGACTTGGCACCATCCAAACGGAAATACACCTTGTAAGTGAGTGTTTTGAAAAGATCTACATAGGTAGGAACTTGTACAAATATCCCAGATAGAGTTTTTTTGGCTGGCTCCTTTGGTTAAATAATTAATTTGAACTTTTTCCCGTCTATTCTGCAGGTCAACGTTTCCGTTACACCTACTACGATGAAAGTCAAGGAGAGATCTACAGATCTATCGAGCACCTTGACAAAATGGTAAACCTATTTCTGTAACCTTTCCTTCTGGTAACTCGCTTAATGTCTGACATATGTGGTTTACATGCAAGTGGCCCATTCTGCTTTGGGATACACAATGTGCTGATCCTATTGGTGGTTCTAGAAAAAAAAGGTGAGGAATTTTTCTCCAAGCTGCAGAGTCATTGTTATGGTTACTTTGACGTGGAAGTCGGGGATTCAAAGACTTTAATACTTTCCACCCATGACAGTCTGTCAAATAGCAGATGTTCTTAGCAACCCAAACCTCATTAAGGGCCTAACAACTGGGCAAAGTACTTTTGCCTCGGTAGGGTCATTTACTGGACAAAGATCTTGTTTGATCTGGCGCTCCTTCTAGGAAATGTCCATTCATTACTGTGTGATCCATCTTGGTTTTTGAAAGTTGAATATTTTAGATTATGTTGTGTTGTGCAATTAAACTACAGCAGATGTCCAATGCAATATTTCATCATGTAGAAAGTCATAAATAAAACAAAATAAAAATTGGCACATTATTAATGGCAATTTTGTTTGTCAGTGAAATACATGCCTGTTAATTTCTTTTTTTTAGGGAATGGGAATTATAGAACAATTGGACCCCATCTCCTTTAGCAATTACTTGAAGAAATATCATAATACTATTTGTGGTCGCCATCCCATCGGCGTTCTTCTAAATGTAAGTACCGGCTAATGAATGATTCTTATGAATTTCCCCCAGCACATTTTGTTTAGCAAACCACTGTTGACTCAATAAAGCAGACGCAAAATAATGTGAATAATGGCTAGTCCGTAAGCATGGTAATTAGTCTAGCACTTAACGGTCGCAGAGCTTGTGTTAATGTTTTTTACCACCCCTGACTAATGTCTTGCCAGCTTTCATGAAGCTTTTAAGATTACAGTTAAGTATCTCTTTAGTGTTGACTCTTCAATGATTCTCCTCACTTCACCAGGCCGTGGCGGAACTGAAAAAGAACGGCATAGACATGAACTTCTCTTTCCTAAACTATGCGCAGTCGAGCCAGTGCCGAAACTGGTCGGACAGCTCTGTGAGTTACGCTGCTGGAGCTCTCATCGTTCATTGAGGTGAACTCTCCAAGGAGCCGCGGAGCCTCCTAGAAGACCCCATCCCCTCCCACCCGTCCTGTTCCTGACCACATATCCCCATCCCTTCCCACCTCTTCTTATAGGAAGGACATGCAAAGCTTGTCCCAGCTGGGAATCCTCATACACACCCTGAATCCAGATGTAACGTTAGATACTAACCTCCTCTTCCTACAGCTTTTCCTGTATCCTGTTTTCCACGTGAGGCAACTCGGATGATGCTATAGCTTGAAGTTCAGCCGCAGTTTTTTTGGGTGTTGCAAGGTCAGATTTCTGGTTGTTTTTTTTGGTTGTTTTTTGTTGGGGTGGGGGAGGGTCTTAATTAGGCAAAACCTGCTTTTGACCCTCCGAGGACTTTAGGTATCCAATGAGCCCTTGTGTAATTTAAAAGCAAGACACACATAAAGTTTAAATAAAGTAAAAGAAATAAAACATCACATTTCACTCTTTTTGCAAGTCTGCATAATCTACATGATAAATGATATGTCTCACCTAATGATAAATAATTTGAAAAAGGAAGTTGACAGACTGCAACATGCCCATGTACACCCTGAGAATTGTAGTAACAGCTACTGCATTGGTCCTGTTGTAGTTTTTAAAGGGCTACACAATACCCACTAACCCTCCACTGTACTGGATATACCAAAAAAATCTTTCATCTAATCTTTTATTGTAGTATAATTAAAGTCTTTTGTTCTGATTCTTATATTTTGTTCTGTTTATTTTCCCTTTGTGATTTACCACTAGCTTTTTAGTTTTATTATGCGTTTGACGTATAATCTCAAACTGTGTGGAAACATTTAGCAGTGTATTAAGTCTACAGAAGTGCAGTACATGTTTGATTTAATGTTGGTTCAGGTTGACCCCGTTCAGACTGCCTCAAAGTGGCCATGCTTTCCCATCAACCTTGAAGCTTTTAAATGGTAAGGCGGATTTTTTCAGGGGTTATTAAACTGTTTTATTTTCTCATGCAAGTTAGCAGCCATGTTTAACAGCTGACTAGTAGTTAATGATGCACACCCGTGTGAGGATCCGCCATAGGTGAATTATCTGAACGGCGTAGGCCTTTTGTCTGGCTTTCCTCTTTAACGCGTCTACTCCAGGGCTCCCAAAGAGCACAATGCAGCAAGATTTTTCCTGGGTAACCATCGGAAGGAAAACGGCAATGCTCCTGTACATCCCCACCATGGTTTGAATGTCTCAAACCAGATCCTCAAAACAGAAAACAGACAAAGCATGTCATACCATGCAGATGTGCCTTGGGTCAGTGTTAAACATGTTTTTTTTTTTTTAAGTCTTGTCTTTTTTAATCAGTTTTCATTGTTTTCAAAGTAGGGGAATAGAATCATTAGCTTCAGCCATCACTATGCCTGTTCTTGTACTGTTAGATTTTTTTAATGTTAGTGTCGTTTATTAATATTCTAACTATTATTGCAGAGAAAATAACAGTTCACACATTGTCAAATCTATGTCCGAATTAATTGAAGTGCTCCTTAGCGGAGTCATTTTTGAATCTCAGGTTACATTGACGCATCACAGAATTCTCGCCAGATATGACAAGGGTCATGGCTGATGTTGCAAAGAAACAATAAAGTGTAATGACAAAAGTTACTTTGCTGTGGTGGTTCTTTTACTCGTCTTAGTGTTTGATTTCTTTTGGTGTTTTTGACATGTTTACGAGCAGTTTGTTATTGAAGTCGGAGCTGGGCAAGATTCATTTTATGAGTTACGTGCCTCTCTCCCAAGATGTAGTCTCTCTGCATTATCTTTTTAATTGAAAGTTAGCAGATTGATGGATACATGAGTTTTAACAACATTCTACTCTGTAGTAAGTGAAATATTTAAAAGATTTGTGGGCAGTAAAAGCAATCCTTAACATGTTTCACAGTCATTATGAGCAACTATATCTGCTGTGGCTGAGTTGTGCGTTTAGATGTTTTTGCAACACATCTGTTAATGTAACCAATCTTAACAAATCCTGATACTTGTAGAACATAGTGAAAGTTTTTTTTTGTTGAAAGAAATTAATACTTTTTTTTTCATCAAGGACATATTACATTGAGTTATGAAGTCACAAAAGATATTTCATTTAAAATATTTTCTTTTGAACATTGTGTTCATCAAAGAACAGTGGAAAAAAAGCATCAGTTCCCACCAAAATATAATGCAGCACAGCTGTTTATATAATAATAATAATTAATGTTTCAACAAATCATATTAGAATGATTTCTGAAGGATCATGTGATACTGAAGACTGGCGTAATGATGCTGAAAGTTAGGCCATGGAATACTTGGGAATACTCCCCTCCAAATCCTTGAATTCAGGTGTTCCAATCACTTCCATGGCCACTGGTGTATAACATCAAGCATCTAGTCATGCAGACTGCTTCTACAACCATTTGTGAAAGAATGTGTCGCTCTCAGGTGCTCAGTGAATTCAAGTGTGGTACCGTGATAGGTTGCTATCTGTGCAATAAGTCCATTTGTGAAATTTCCTCTACTAAATATTCAACGGTCAACTGTTAGTGGTATTATAACAAAGTGGAAGCAATTGGGAACAACAGCAAATCAGCCACGAAGTGGTAGGCCACATAAAATCACAGAGCGAGGTTAGACCTCCAAACTTCTTGTGGCCTTCAGATTAGCTCAAGATCAGTGCATAGTTTCATTGAATGGGTTTCCATGGTCGAGCAGCTGCATCCAAGCCTTACATCACCAAGTGCAATGCAAAGCGTCAGATGCAGTGATGTAAAGCACCAATCAAGCTTTTCTGGCAATCCGATGGAAGAGGCTGGTTTTGGTGGTTGCCAGGAGAACGGTACTTGCCTTACTGCGTTGTGCCAAGTGGTGGAGGTGGGTTTATGGTGTGAGGTTGTTTTTCAGGGAATAGGTTTGGCCCCTTAGTTCCAGTGAAAGGAATTCTTAAAGGGGTCATGAACTGGCTTTTTACATTTTTTTATACTGTTGTCTGAGGTCAGCTAATGACGTTCTTGTGGTTTTTACATTCAAAAACATCATAATGAATAAGTAATAGGCTATTTTCTACACAGGTTAATAGGTTTTGAGGCTTACCCCTGAACGCTGGGTTTCGATGGGCGTGCCGCACTGGAGACTTGGAAGTAAATGCCCACGGCTAGGATTGGATAAGGTTTGCATATTTAATGACAGCTCCCCTGTCAGTTCAGTTCACATTAGGGAGGGATCGTTTTGAAAGCGGCAACCGGAATGATTCTCTCGATCACAGGGCTCGCAAACGTCTTTATCAAACAAACACAATGATTTATTTCTCATCCATCCCAGATTGATTGGAAGATTATTTCTGCATTACATGGCCCGTCCAATTGGTTGATAAGCACGAACCACACACACACACATACAGACACACACGTGCGCGTGCACTCAGATCAAGAAAGGAATATTATTTCACTATTTGAGATTCATAGGCCTGCCGACCATTACATATAAAAAAGACGTTTTACTCACATAAGTTTGTTGCACCATTCCTGTCGAATCCAATATAAAAGGCACAACACTGTGTCTGCAAATCCAGCACCTGAGACTTGTTTCCAAACAATTCCGCAGTGAAATGAAGAACACACGTACATGTCTTCCCCACGTGAGCTGGAACTTCATTAAAAATAAAGTTCAACCACTCATTCCTAATAGTAGCATCCGAAGGAAGCTTATGCAGCGACTGTGTTCTTCCACAACCTGGCTCAGAGAAATATATTTCTTTGCTTGCCATGATCACTGCTCTGTAAACCTGTGGCGCTCGACTCAGAAGCTCGCATACATATTCATCAGTTGAGTTGCATTTTTTTCTTCCCATGACGTCATTGGATTCCAGGTCTCGTTTCCTGGGCCTGGTGTCTATAAAAGCTTTTCTTTGACTAACAAGGACGTTTTCAGCTCTGAAACTTACAGAATATTCTTATATCATGATGAACTTTGATATATCAAAGGCTCAAGGGAAAGTTGATTTCTCAATTCATCACCCCTTTAATGCTTCAACATACCAAGACATTTATGGACAATTTCATACTGCAAACTTTATGGGAATAGTTTGGGGATGGTCCCTTCCTGTTCCAACATGACTGCCCACCAGTACACAAAGCAAGGTGCATAAAGACATGGATGAGCGAGTTTGGTGTGGAGGAACTTGACTGGCCTGCACAGAGTCCTGACCTCAAACTGATAGAACACCTTTGGTGTGAATTAGACCAGAGACTGCGAGCCAGGCCTTCTTGTCCAACATCAGTGCTTGACCTCACAAATGCTCTTCTAGAAGAATGGTCAAAAAATCCCATAAACACACTCCTAAACCTTATGGAAAGCCTTCCCAGAAGAGTTGAAGCTGTCAATATTAAACCTTATGGATTAATAATGGGATGTCATTAAAGTTTATGTGCATGTAAAGGCAGGCGTCCCAAAACTTTTGGCAATATAGTGTATATTCAAATAAAAAGCATGCAAATGTAATAATATTTCAGATTATTATTGTTTTTACAGTATTGTCAATTAAAATATTAACTTTTCTGTCAAGCCTTAAATTAATAAAAGTGGACACACATGAAAAACTTTTCCTTAACTGCTTTTGCAGACTGTTATATTGAAAACAGACCTGCTTTGCCAGCCTCATGCAATCATCACATTATTGTGGATGTATTTTAAATGGGAAGAGCACACGCAGTGTAACGCATCTGCATGGCAGACCATGCACTTTACCTTTTAATTTTTTGTGTGCTATTCAGCTAAATTCCTGTGGAATGAGAACTTTTCCTGTTTTTTTTTTCTTTAGATAGATGTTGACTGCTTAAATATCAAGGGCCATTAAATAATCCTAGGTTAAACTTCATTTCCAGAAAAGTTGGAACATTTTGTAAAATGCAATAAAATCAAGAATCTTTGATTTGTTCATTCTCTTTGACTAATTTTTTCAAAGTTTTCACTGACCATCTTAATTATTTTGATGGCTGCAACACACTCCAAATTAAGTTTTTAAACATTTGGGAATCGAGAATACTAATTGTTGCAGTTTTGCAAGTGGAATGTTTGCCAAATCCTGATACAAGACAGCTGCTCAACAGTCTGTGGTCATCGTTGTCTGATTCTCCTTTTCATTATGGGCCATACATTTTCAATAGGAGACAGATCTGGGCTGCAGGCAGGCTGTCAAGCACATCCCTTCTGCAGTGTAGTGTCTAGAAACCACTCTGTTTAGCACGTGCAGAATGAGGCCTGGCATTGTCTTGCTTCCCAGGAAAGATGTCATCTTGATGGAAGTATGTCTCTGTACAATCCAAATATACGCCGCCCTCCATATCAATGGTACCTTCACATATGCAAGTCACCCATGCTGTTTGCACTGATTCACCCCCATACGATGACTGATATCTGCTTTTGTACCTGTTGTTGATGAAGTCTGGATGGTCCCTTTCGTTTCTGGGACTGAGAACTCGATTTTCGTTTTTTCCAAAAACAAGCTGAAACACGGACTCATCTGACCACAGCACAGATTTCCACTGTGTTTTGGATCATCTGAGATGAGCTTGGGCCCAGAGAACCCAGTGCCATCTCTGCACTGAACAGATGTATAGCTTTCTCTCTTTTCTCCTTTATTGATGCAGCAACAGACTGTTAAATGACAACGGTTTTCCAAAGAACTCCCGAGCCCATGAGGTTATATTTAACACAGTATGAGGGTTTCTCATGCAGTGATATTTGAGGGCTTGAAGGTCTTGCACATCAACAGAGGTTTTCTGCCTTTCCCTATGTGGACTGAGATTTCTTTTATTATGGTAGATGGTGAAAGAGCTCATTATTTTGCAATCTTGCATTGAGAAATGTGGTTTGACAATTCTCTCATGATATGTTTTATTAACAAAGTTCGGGAGGAGCAAGTTCAGATAATTAAACCTTATCAAACACAAGTCAAGCTCATTCAGACAATTAAACCCAATTACACACTAGTGGAGCACATTTAGGGTGCTTTCACACTTGGTTCGATTGCCTGGACCGAATCCGAGTTCGATTGCTCCCCATTATTTGGGACCAAACCAGGGTGCGTTTGTTATCAAAGCAGCAGCTGTTTACCCTGTTTCTTGGTAACGACTGCGAGCGAGAAGGTGGCAAAATGAATAGCGTTGTTCACCTCACTTTTATATTTTTGCTTTTGAGCCGTTGGTTTTGTACCAAAGCTTCAGTAGGTAATCGCATTTGCGTCTATCTGCCGCAAATTACTGCAAATGCTCTAAAGAACGCTGAAGACGAGCAGATATTAGATTTACAGCTCTCTGCTTGCAGTATGTCAGTCACGCTCGTAAGGAAAATGAGTGAAACACACTTTTTATCAAATCATACGTCATTAGCGGTTCACTTCCGCGATTTAGTAGCTTTGATTCCTTTCAGCAGCGAACCGTAACGGCGTTCACATGAACCGAACCCCAGACCACCCTTTTTAAGCGGACTCGAGTACGGTTCGCAGGTGTGCACCCGAGTTCGGAAGACAGCGTTCACATCATCCAAACTCCCCCCACTCACCCTCAACTGTGGACGCAGTGGAGTCTTTCAGGTTCCTGGGAGCTACCATCTCTCAGGACCTGAAGTGGGACAATCACATTGACTCCATTGTAAAAAGGCTCAGCAGAGACTGTACTTCCTTCGTCAGCTGAGGAAGCAACCTGCCACAGGAGCTGCTGATTCAGTTCTACTCGGCTGTCATTGAGTCTGTCTTATGCACCTCCATCACTGTCTGGTTTGGTTCAGCTACCAGATCAGACATCAGGAGACTGCAACCTACCATCCGGACTGCAGAAAGGATCTTTGGTGCCCACCTGCCAACCCTCCAGGACCTGTAGCCTACTCTTCAAGAGTGGGGAAGAGAGCAGGTAAAATCATCACAGACTCCACTCACCCCGGACACCACCTGTTTGAACTGTTACCATCAGGACGGCGACGCCGATCACTGGCCACTAGAACATCTAGGCACAGGAACAGTTTCTTCCCACAGGCCATTTCCCTCTTGAACAGTTAACCCGCCAACCCCCCACCCCCAAGGCAAATGCCTGTAAGTGCAATTACTCCCACTGCTTAGTGCAATATCTCCTAAACTTAGGTGATTATTTATATTATTTATATTTATTCTTACTCTCCAAATAATGTAAATGTTCATAATCTATGTCTTTTCTGACTAAATATAACCGTGACCTTATACTGTTTATATTTTTCTTTATATTTTTATTCTTAGAATTTTTTATTTATTACTGTTGTATTTGTATTGTTTATGTGCACTGGAAGCTTCAGCACCAAAACAAATTCCTTGTGTGTGAAGGCACACTTGGCAATAAAGCTCTTTCTGATTCTGATTCTGAACTGAACTCTGACGTCAATCGAACTCGGGTGCGCACAACCAAAAGTGCTAGTGTGAAAGCACCCTTAGTTAATCAACTCAATCAACGAGACAAAAGATAGCTATATATGTACAGCAGACTTACCTCTGTTTGTTTATGTAAACTTGTCTTTGACAGTATATCAGTATCCCTCCAACTCCCCATCTGCTCATTTCAATTTAATAATCTCTAATTGGACATCAACACAATCCATAATACAATGCAATCTAGTTCTAGTTTATAGGTGCGTTCGAAATCGAATACTTCTCTACTATATAGTATGCGAAAAATAGTACGCCAATAGAGTAGTATGTCCGAAATCATAGAATTCGAAAAACAGTAGGTGAAAAGTACCCGGATTACCTACTACTTCTTTCGAGATTCTGAAGTGCGCATACAATGGACACTTTACTATCCCATGAGGCCACGGGAGACGATTTATGAATGGAGGTGAATGGACGTAACTAGTAACTGTCACACGTAGGTCACATGATAACAACAACATGGCGGATGTAGTATGTCCGGATTACAGTCATATCACATTCATTCATACTGTATAGAGCGTACTTTTTAACGGTCGCGAAGTTCATTTAAATTAAAATGTAGTACCTACTCACATAGTACGCGATTTCGGACGCAGCCTATGTCTATCATATCGGGGGTGGGGAGGTGGGGGTAGGCCTACTCTGGGTTTGGGCCAAAATTCCGAGCCCGGAGCCCTCCCCCGGACAGCACACCATATTCGCATAATCTTTTCTCTATTTAATTTGATGTAAGAGTGAACTTGTGAAATGTGGCACAAGGTGATGAGCCATGACCCGTCTTTGCTTGCAAAGACTGCAGATGCTGCTCTTATACCCAATCATACTCTCAACCTATTACCAGTTCACCTACTTATTGCAGACAATTTCAAAAGAGTTTATCTTGGTTAATCTTTTCAATTATATGAGTGTGTTGCAGCCAGACGAAGTTACAGACGAGATACTGTATATCTCAAATTGCTCAAGAAGGTAATGCTTGTTCTGATAGAAAGTTTGAGGTGTTGACTTGGCCTCTAAATTCCCCAGACCTCAATCCAATCGAGCATCTGTGGGATGTGTTGAACAAAAAAGTCTGATCCATGGAGGCCCCACCTCACAATTTACAGGACTTAAAGGATCTGCTGCTAACATCTTGGTGCCAGATACCACAGCACGCCTTCAGGGATCTAAATTTTAGAGATGTTTACTTACGGGTTGTGGATTTGAGGTCGGACCCAACGAAGTAGGAACTGGAGCATCCTTGATGAGTAGCTTCTTTGAAAAAACGGCATTGAACTGTGCCTGATTGACGAAACAATCACTTGTGAAATGTGCAGAACACACAGTTTAGGTCAAACTAAATTGCTGTAGTATTTGACAATATGCGATCTTTAAGTAGCAATATTGCTTGCTAATTTAGCAGGAAAGGGCTGTTGGATTTACTGGTTTAAAATGATTTTTTTTGGAGTAAAGTTTAAACGGTAACATTTAGGCTACATGTTGCTCTGTAAATATGTTCACATTTTCACTGTATTTTTACTAAATTTAATTAATCTGGCAACCACAATTATTCAAACAACCACTGTTTTTTTTTTCTGTAATAAGACTTATTTTATTTTACAGCATTTAGATAAAACTTTTTCAGGAATTGGAAGTAAAAGCTTTAAAGGCAAACATCTATAGATGCTAATGTGCTGTGCAACTGTCATTCAGCTGTAGTACCTTCAAACTACAGCTCACACACAAATTTGTTTTTCACTTTTTTGCACTGGTTTGAATTCAAATCATTTTTTCTCTTTCCTCTGACCCTTTTCTGAAATAGGATTTGTGAGGAGACGGCTCCCATTAATTGGCCCAACTCAACGAATATCACTTCATCGATCTGTTCTCAATGTTTAGCAGCGTCAACATTTCAAATCTCCTGAGCGGTTTCAGGTCTCACTGAACACATTCGGGTGAGGAGAACTTTGTTGAGAATTAGTTTGGCCACAGGTGTCAGCTGTGGTGACCACAAGTTTCTTCTCCAGAAATGACTTCAGAGTTGGTCTCCAGCTTACATCATGCTCTCGAACAAAATGAAGAGCTTGTTCTGAGTTAATTGGATGAATCTGGTCTGATTTTTTTCGCCTTTATTTTAATTTTTGCAGAGCAGGTAAATTAGCTTTTGTAAATCAACATTAATCAAAATTAAGCTGCTTAATTTGCACTGTTCCGTTTTTTATTAAATTAATGCTAGAGGGTTATTTTAAGATCAATTTATCATTAGTCAGGCTGTAAGATTGTATTATTTAAGTGTTTCCTTGGAAACATAATTTTAAAGACTTGCAAGCCCTGTTGTTTTAAGTGACTTTTATTGAGTGACTGCTTTTCACAGGGGACATAAACACTGAGAGGTTATTGGTAATTTGGATAAATGATGCGAGAGGAAACACTCAGGCATACTTCCTGCTGTTTCATGTAGTTCTCTACAGAATCCATGCATTAATCGCCATTCTCAGCGGGTGCTCCCTTAATTACAGGAAACAACCTGTTGCAGAGGTAGACGCATGCTTTTCTAAAAAAGTGAACCGAATTCATCATACGTTAATAGCCTCAGGGTATGAATTTAGTTTTTCTGTAATAGGGAAATACTCCTGGCTTTTTATATGTAAGAATAAAAGATGCGAGAGTCACTGTTTAGGGTCCTTTAGATCACTATACTGCTGAAGAAAGTTATGAAAATAACTTTTTACATGTTATTTCAATATTAATATTAAATAATATAATGCAAATATTGGTTACACTTTATTTAAAGGGGACATATTTACATTGTACTTTAGTATGTACTGAGTAATATTAATTAACTATATGTACTTGCTATAGAGTAAGCACATGTAGTAACACTGTCACCGTAACATAAAGTGTTACCCAAATATTTAAATGTGAAGTTCCTTTAGTGCACACTTGAGGTTGTCCTTGGTTTAGCCAGTGTGGAAAGTAAGGAAACCGAAATGGTGCCTCAAGCATCTTTTTACTTTTCACAGTCTGAGAAGAGATTTCCTATTGAAAAGTAGGCCCATTAATATGTACGCTGATCCAAAAGAAAAAATGATTTGAAATAGATTTTGACATGGAAATATGATGATACTCAAAAGAATTAGCCCTTTCTCCTCGTTTCTCATGCTTTGATTTGTGTAAACAGATTGATGGAAGATCATCCTTCTGAACACAAAATCTACAGGTTTAACAACACGGTCTTCCTGCTAATGACAAAAACAATAGCCGAGCCTCACCCAAATGCTTGTGTTTTGATACCATTCTATCATATGAAAACTGATGCTCTCCTCCAGTGCATTTGTGGAAAAATCTCTCGCAATATGTGAAAAAGGAAATCTGTTTGAAAAAGGCACTCTCACATTTCAGCAGGGTGCATGCTGTCGCATGATCAGGATTCGGCTCTCGCTCTGCTTTTGGGGAGGAGCTGCTCTGAGACGCTGTGTTTGCAGAGCTCTGGTGAGGAGTTAAGAGGGGAGATATAACATTAGACTCAAAGCTGGTCTGGAATTAGACAGATACTCAACCTCCATGCAGTGCCAGGAGTTCCTCGTGCGGGGCCTGAGCTTGGGGATGATCCTGGGTGGGGTACTGCACTTTATATGTCTCAGAAAGTCTCACGCTGCCTACGGCCGCTACGTGGACACCTCGGGCAGCTCCATGATGGTGCCTGCAAGGCTAGCATGGTTCCTCCAGGAGCTTCCCGCTCTCCTGGTGCCTCTGCTTTTGATGCTGATCACAGATGGAAAACGCAGCACCGGGGAACACCTGATGCTCTGGACCTTCTGCCTGCACTACTTCCAGAGGTAAGCCGTGTGCGTGATGGGACAACGTGAGTGACCGTTGGTGGGGATGAAGGAGAATTCAAAATGTTACTAAACATTCAAAATGTTACATATGTTGATTTTACAACATTAATGAAATATCACTTGTTTAAAAATCTAGATGACACATGACGGCATATGAATCATAGCAACTTTATAATGTCATTGGTCATCAAAGCGTTTTTACTTTTACTTCTATTCACTTGTTTTTTTGGGTATGGTATGCAAAAGTTCAGTTACACCCTTTCACAAACTTTAATGAATTATAGCTCACCCAGAACAAATGAGGAAAAAATACCCTTAATCCGAAGACAAAGGGGGATCCGACTGAGTGGAATGTTGTAGATTCCTGCTTCTTTAGAAAATCATGCTGTGCTGACAATAAATTAAGGCTGCAGAAATGTAAGCGCTTAATATTTGATTGACGTGAGAAATTCTTGAATAATTCAATGGAAGCTAGACAAAACACAACAGGTTTGTGAGCAGGTGTTGAAATACAAAGAGCACGCAGACGCACAATAACAGCCGAAGAGTAATGTACTATAAGCGGACGACCAAAAGATGGTATCTGATCTGAATTGACATTCTGGTTTCCAGGAGCTGCATCTACTCTCTGCTGACCAAAGGGCGGCCGTATCCGTTCAACATCATGCTGCTAGGGATGGTGTTTTGCTCAATTAATGGCTTCCTGCAGGCACACTATCTGCTGCATTGTGCTACATATCACAACACACGGTTTTCTGATGCCTGTTTACTAGCCGGTAAAACTTTATTATCATAATAAAATTGTGTGCTATTCAAAATTTAACTGAGAATTTGATCTGAGGTGGCCAACAGGATTTAAAATTGTAATTGTAATTTGTATTTAAGAAAGTAGAAATGAAAATGGAAGGTACATTTAAAGAAATTGATATAGGATAGGTACAAATATATTCATATTTTAAGTAAGAACTTCTATTTTAAATTTATCTGAAAGCTGTCATAGACATTTTAAAGGTGGTATGTGAAATAAATCTGTTTGATGGCTGTGTAATTTTTTAACAGTAATGAATACTGTCAAAGAGAAATTAATGAAATATATTGGTAACACGTTACAGTAAGGTCTCATTTGTTAACATCAACTAAAATTAATAAATGAGGAATTATTTTTCATGTCCTTATGACTAATGTTAACAAATGAAACCGTATTATACAGTAATTCTCTATTCCACATAGAGAATAAATATGCATAAATACTGAAAGATTAATGTAAATATTAATAAAAAATTATTGATTCATTTGTTCACCAGTTCATTTAAAATTCCAACCCGTGAGTTGAAAAGTAAACTGTTCTTCCTATCCTATTTCTCTAGGCCTGATCATATTTTTCATAGGAATGGGAGTCAATATTCACAGTGACCACATTCTTCGCAGCCTGAGAAAACCTGGAGAAATTTCCTATAAAATCCCAAGAGGTACAACTATTTGAGGGTCTTTTTAATGTAATAGCAACACTCATCATTCACTGTCTTTATTTCAGTCTCTGTAAGCAAACTGCAATTATCTTCACTGAATAAATGCTGAGCTGATTTATGTGTTTGTTTTAACTGCAGGCGGCTTGTTTGAGTATGTGTCTGGTGCAAATTTCTTCGGGGAAATAGTACAGTGGCTGGGCTACGCTGTTGCTACCTGGTCCTTACCCACATTTGCTTTTGCTTTTTTCACAATTTGCTTCATAGCCCCAAGAGCTTATCACCATCATAGGTAAATCAAAATTCACAAATCACTTTTAGAATTATTAAACGGCACGTATTCGACATGTTTTAAACTGGTATAATGATTGATTTAATACAATCCATGCGGTTTCTCTAATGTGTTCCAGGTTCTATCATGAGAAGTTCAAAGATTTCCCCAGATCAAGAAAATCCCTCATACCCTTCATCTTCTGAGCAGATAAATGTAGTTGCGTTTTGACAGAAGGAAAGAATTCATCCTCTTAATTGCTACAGTGTACACATGTTCTTTTGGTTTGTTTTCATTACCTGATTTAGCATACAATATGTGGGAATTATTGGCACAAATAGGACAATTTAGGATTTGAATATGTATCCAGATTGGGTGTAATGGTTTTGACTTCCTGTATGATAATGGATAAATCATATAAACGGACACTTTACTGCAACTTAACGTTTTGTATTATTTGTATAGTATGCTATTGCAGTTGTTCGTATATTTTTGTGTAACTGTGTAATTTCTTCCTCTATCCCAGCTTAATATTGCAGAGACTGTAAATTGGTTGATTTTCTCAAAAAGTAAACGGTATGACTGGTGTTATTAAAACATTAGCATCTTTGCCACCTTTGATTCAACTAATTGCATGATTTTGTTTACAGGATCTGTTTGCTGAACAATGACAGTCATGTTTGGTCAAATTTAAATCAATCATTAAAAACAATCATAATTTTGGTGATGTTAATGATGCATTATTTCACCTCATATTTAAAGATGAAAATATAATGAACAGAACAATTAAACCAAATGTGTTTTTTTGTGTGTGTTTTTTAATAAAATGCCGTTAATGTTACACAATGGCTCTCTGGCAATTAAAAAACAAAACTGCATGCATTTTGCAGAAGAACATTTTTTTGGTTGTGCTTCAGCTTTGTGCGACTGTGCCAGGACTGTACAGCTGTTGCACGTGCTATGAAGAAGTAGGTCTGCACGATGTATAAATTTACCACACAGTTTTGCGAGTTTGTCATGTGCTTGTCTGTGTGTGAGGTCAATCGATGACTCAACGCTATTTTAATGGCGGTAGTTGTCGATCACAGGCATGTCTGTTGTAAATAATGCCCAATCAGAGGTGATAACTGTAGGCTTTCATGTGTTTCATTCTTTATATAATCGATTAATAATTCACGAGTTCACACTTACATCAAATTAAACTGAGTAAAGATATGCGTATTTGGCATGCTGCGCTGGCAAAGTGCACGTTCAAAATGATCACGGTGGAATCCTCATGTATATTCAGCTCGGAGACTATATCATGGCAGTGGACCTGAAAGATGCCGATTTTTAAATCCAGATTTCCCCTCATCACAAGCGCTTTCTGAGGTTTGCATTTGAGTGTGTCGCTTATCAGTTCAAAATCTTGCCGTTCGGACTAGCTTTAGCCCCTAGCACTTTCACTAAGTGCATGAGTGCAGCAACTTAGTGGAATGCGCGTTCTGATCTTGATGACCGTTTTATCATCGTGCAGTCTCAGAGTGTGCTAGAGTACTGTACTTAAGTACACTTTTTGAGGATCTGTACTTTACTTGAGTATTATTTTTTCAGGAAACCTATGACTTAAACTTCACTACATTTGAAAACAAATATTGTACTTTTCAATCCACAACATTTCTCTCAAGGTCTTCGAAGTCGAAAGTCGTTTCTGTTGCAGCTTTGAAATCAGTGGATTTTTTTTCTTCTTCTTTAAAGGTCCCATGGCATGAAATTGTCATTTTATGAGGTTTTTCAACATTAATATGAATTCCCCTAGCCTGAATATTGTCCCCAAGTGGCTAGAAATTATGGCTGTTTTTCTCTGCCTTTGAGAAAATGACAGCCCAGGTGAGCTGATCTGAAAGCTCTCCGGTTATGACGTGAACACCAGAGAGGTTACGTCCCCTTCCTCTGCTTTGCCCTCCCATAGCATTCAGAGAAAATGTATTCAGTTTATGTCTGCACAGGCTTTACAAACAGACTTTATGATATGGATTCGACAGCACCGTGACAAACAGTGAGTAACAGTGTTCATTAATGCCTGATCTGTGATCAGTGATTTGTGATGTGTAGCTAATCATTCAAGTTCACTCAGACTTTCTTTCTAGATCGTCGATCGCCATCTTGATGCCCTAAGTGTAATGCATCAGTGAATCAAACCAGTGATTAAAACGATCGTTTCTGTTAGTAGCATGAAACAAATCCCTTATTAAGTGATTCAACTACAGAGAGCGATCAGAACTCTCAGATACAAATAAGCTCGCGCTAACAGCACAGTGCTATTTTAATAACTCGGTACAATAAAACTTCCTCCAGCTCTCCATGATTCATGAGTGCCCAGCAGTCAGCCTCTCTCTCATGCATGCAGTCAGTGCAGTGCCTCGTTAAACCACGCCCCCTCCGCAACATAATCTAACAAGCATTTCAAATGCAAAGATGTCAGCCAATCATAACAGTGGGCGTTTTTACTGAAGTCTCACAGCAGACACGCCCCTTGAAACAGGGCATTCAGTCAGAGGGGTAATAACAGGATAGAAAAAAGGTGTTTTATTTCTAAATTATGAAACAATATAAAATAATAGAAAAATGCCATGCCATGGGACCTTTAAAACAAATTTTATTTTTCTTCGCAGTTGAACAGACAAATACACACAAAATGATGTGATCTGTTTTGGCGAGTATTCACGTAAACAAAGTTGATTATGTCTTAAATGAGCATAAACAGTTGGGAGAAAATGGGATGTGTATCAGTGTATTGGATCCGTTCATCCGGCCTTAAAGTGACTTTGTAAAGAGCTTTGTAACTTTTAACAAGTATTGAAATGACTTCAAGATAGTCGTATGCTAGCATGTCATATGGACCATCACTGACTGGCTTAAACCATCATGATGGCACAGCATGCATTTATACAGCAATGCAACAATAATAAAATAATACATTTGCTGTGTCCCAATTCACCAGAGGTGTCAAGTAACGAAGTACAAATCACACACGGTGTTGCCAGATTGGGGCGGGGTCCAGCGGACGAGCACACACTTTCAGCCAATCAGCAATCAGCAGGCAGACGCGTTCATTCATATAATGACAGCCAGATTTTTAGCGCGATAACTCGTAGCTGACTGTATATTCAAGAGATCGCTATGCTAAAGTGACATACATATACAGTAAGCTGTATCTACAGTAAAGAGTGGGAGAGTGAACCAACTCTCAAACGAGATTTACACCTGTGACTCGAAGACTCTTTATAAATATAACCATGACTCCTGTCCATCATCATATACAGGTCCTTATAAAAAAATTAGCATATTGTGATAAAAGTTCATTATTTTCCATAATGTAATGATAAAAATTAAACTTTCATATTTTTTTGATTCATTGCACACCAACTGAAATATTTCAGGTCTTTTATTGTTTTAATACTGATGATTTTGGCATACAGCTCATGAAAACCCAAAATTCCTATCTCAAAAAATTAGCATATCATGAAAAGGTTCTCTAAACGAGCGATTAACCTAATCATCTGAATCAACAAATTAACTCTAAACACCTGCAAAAGATTCCTGAGGCTTTTAAAAACTCCCAGCCTGGTTCATTACTCAAAACCGCAATCATGGGTAAGACTGCCAACCTGACTGCTGTCCAGAAGGCCATCATTGACACCCTCAAGCGAGAGGGTAAGACACAGAAAGAAATTTCTGAACGAATAGGCTGTTCCCAGAGTGCTGTATCAAGGCACCTCAGTGGGAAGTCTGTGGGAAGGAAAAAGTGTGGCAAAAAACGCTGCACAACGAGAAGAGGTGACCGGACCCTGAGGAAGATTGTGGAGAAGGACCGATTCCAGACCTTGGGGGACCTGCGGAAGCAGTGGACTGAGTCTGGAGTAGAAACATCCAGAGCCACCGTGCACAGGCGTGTGGAGGAAATAGGCTACAGGTGCCGCATTCCCCAGGTCAAGCCACTTTTGAACCAGAAACAGCGGCAGAAGCGCCTGACCTGGTCTACAGAGAAGCAGCACTGGACTGTCGCTCAAATTTTGCATGTCATTCGGAAATCAAGGTGTCAGAGTCTGGAGGAAGACTGGGGAGAAGGAAATGCCAAAATGCCTGAAGTCCAGTGTCAAGTACCCACAGTCAGTGATGGTCTGGGGTGCCATGTCAGCTGCTGGTGTTGGTCCACTGTGTTTTATCAAGGGCAGGGTCAATGCAGCTAGCTATCAGGAGATTTTGGAGCACTTCATGCTTCCATCTGCTGAAAAGCTTTATGGAGATGAAGATTTCGTTTTTCAGCACGACCTGGCACCTGCTCACAGTGCCAAAACCACTGGTAAATGGTTTACTGACCATGGTATTACTGTGCTCAATTGGCCTGCCAACTCTCCTGACCTGAACCCCATTGAGAATCTGTGGGATATTGTGAAGAGAAAGTTGAGAGACGCAAGACCCAACACTCTGGATGAGCTTAAGGCCGCTATCGAAGCATCCTGGGCCTCCATAACACCTCAGCAGTGCCACAGGCTGATTGCCTCCATGCCACGCCGCATTGAAGCAGTCATTTCTGCAAAATGATTCCCGACCAAGTATTGAGTGCATAACTGAACATAATTATTTGAAGGTTGACTTTTTTTGTATTAAAAACACTTTTCTTTTATTGGTCGGATGAAATATGCTAATTTTTTTAAGTGGAAACTTTTCATGAGCTGTATACCAAAATCATCAGTATTAAAACAATAAAAGACCTGAAATATTTCAGATGGTATGCAATCAATCTAAAATATATGAAAGTTTAATTTTTATCATTACATTATGGAAAATAATGAACTTTTATCACAATATGCTAATTTTTGAGAAGGACCTGTACACTCAACTAGCAACCCCAACAGCTGCTGAAAGAGGTTTGAATCAACAATTCATCAGTTTTGACTGTGCTAAGTGCGTGTTCTACTTCATGAATGTACTGTAGTTTTGTCAGAGCAAAGCTAAGCGCATTGTTGTAATTTTTTGTTGACGGATTATTGTACAGTATCACACATTTTGGCAGTGGTGTGTTATTAACATGTGTGAAATGCATGTTAATTACGGTGCTTTTTCTGATCTTTTATATTGGGCACTTTTTGCACTTAAAGTGGCCAATTCAATGATATCACATTATTTTCCCAGTTAAAGTTTTGGGCGTTTTTTTTTGAGTGAGCTTTGAGCCCTGCACAGGCTTCAGTTCTAAGAAAAAAGAACTTCAGTTCAGTTATTTTTTTTAACACATATGAGCTGCATTTTATTCATCATCAGCTCATTTCAAGATCAAAGACCGCAATGTGAGAAAAAGCGAGCTAAGCACTGGTAAGATCATTTAGTCTCTCATTCATTTTATTGAAGATGATTATGGGTGCGTCTCAGCTCCCTAGTTCAGTAGTCAGGGCACTGATCAGGGATCAGCCCTTTGACTTATGTCCTGATCAGTGCCCTGACTACTGAACTAGGGAGCTGATTGAGACGCACGCCATGTGTTTTTGAGCATAAGACTTATTTTTAGTTTCACTATGGCCGTTTGAATGTTGAGTGTATGCTACTCATTTTTGCCGACGCGTGTTGCAGTAGCGCCGTCGGATCTGGCTACAACATGTAGCCTATAACACGCTCTCACGCGTTTATTTTTTTTAACAATTTGCCAGGAGTGAAATTTACATATGTGGTTTAAACAACCAGATGCATTTACACATGTCCAGTTTCGTCTGAAATGTTTTCAGACCACCTTCTGAATTGGTTTGAGTGAACGCTCCTGATAATGCTGTTGGCGCGGCCCCGGACTCAGAGCACTGTGTGAGTCAGTCTTGAGAATCGCCTATATCGCCTAATAATCACCTAATAGCCTATCATGGTCTCATGCTGTTTCCCCCAGCGCAGCACATCTCATTGTTTCTTTTAATTACTAAAATAAATATAAAACAAAGGAGAAGCCTAAAAAGGGCCCGAAGCCAGGTTTCAGGTATGACGTGAAAATTTGCCCGAAGCCCGGCCCTAGGGGCGTAAAAAAGTCGGGGCCTGTCGGGCTCGGTCAGAAATGTTGGGCTCTAAATCGTCGACCCAATCTGGCTACACAGATCACATTCCAAAAAAGGTTATTGATAACATGCCTCTGAAGTTTAACGTTTTGCACCATTACAATACATATAGGCAACTATTCATCATATCTTCCGCTCCATGAAACACATGTTAATGCTCAGCAGTACACATACTATATGGTATATTTGCATTGTACTAAAATGCATTCATTTACAAAGGGTATATATGTGGCTGAAACAGGTATTATAGTGCATCCCAAATTTTTCAACATTATCATTTTACTATAACATTATAGTAATTATGGCCTTTAGAAAAATGCTTTTTGAGGAGGTGGGGTGGTGCACTATAGGCCCCTGTGGGGTAATGCACTGTAGGCCCCAGCGGCCTAAGATTTTGTCCTTAATGGCATTTTTTCTCCTTACCATACTTTTATACTTTAAGTAGTTTTAAAACCAGTACTTTTACACTTTTACTTGAGTAGAAAGCTTGAGTTGATACTTCAACTTCTACAGAAGTATTTTTAAACCCTAGTATCTATACTTCTTCTTGAGTAATGAATGCGAGTACTTTTGACACCTCTGCAATTCGCCTACTTTTGCTACGACTTAAAAGTATGTACACTTTTGTGAAGAAAAAGTACATACTTTTGAGTGTGTAGCAGAAGAGTATGCAAGCTTTGGGACATACTACTTCATCATCTATAAAGGACTGTGTCGCTTAGTTACTTGCGTCACCGTTTAAACTGCCCTGTTAATCGTCACAGTTCAAATCCTCCACATTCAGTTTAATTTCCTACCGTATCGGAGAGAAATGTACACGCACGTAGATCTGCCAGTCTTGGGTCTTTAATACAGAGACTCTTCTCATGTGTTTGCAGTTTAAATATAATGATACATTTAAAAGTTAATGGCCAAACCTATCATCAGGCTACAAAAGTTTTACAATGCAGGGTAAGACATAAAAAAGGAAATTTACTTTTGATTCTTAAGTTATTTTAAAACCAAGTACTTCTGTACTTTTACTTCTGTAAAAATCAGTTTTTACAGCTTTCACTTGTAACGGAGTAATATTTGACCAGTAGTACTTTTACCTTTACTCAAGTAATGGAGTTGTGTACTTTGTCCACCTCTTGCTAGAGGACCACAGACACAAACTCCTAGCGTGCTTAGGCCTGTCGATCCATCACATACTTAGGAATGATTTTAGACTCGCACACGATGGTCACGTGTTTGTCAACAGAGTTCAGATTATTCTCAAAGTCCTGAACTCTTTTGTGCAGGGGAGCAGGGGCGCTGCTAGCAATTTTGGGCCCTATGAAAGAATATGAAGTTGGGCCCCCCTATCGTACCATTTACGGGGGTAATTTTGCCAGAAATGCAGAAATAAGACGTAATTTTCTTTTATTTGTTACTCTGGTAGATTATACATTTATAATTTATATTACATTACTGCTAGTACTGTTACTACTAATAAAACCAATCTCTGGGGGCCCCCAAAAGTGCACGGGCCCTTAGAATCGTCCTAACTTTCCCCCCCTTAGAGGCACCCCTGAGGGGAGTGCCATTCCTCTGAAAACGTTTTGCAGCTTTGGTGGTTATAGGGCTGCGTCCCACAGAGAGCATGTAATCAGAGACAGCGAGCATTGTAGTCTCATGAGCATGTACGAGCAGGAACTAAGTATGGGCAGAGTGGTCAGACGAAAGGTGGTCACCACAGATGAGTCGCTGACTGGCTGAGGAGCCCTATGCGTTTGGTGCATGGACGAGTGCCCAGAGGGCGTGACATATAAACTGCCTGGAGCTGAAAGCTGTTCACTTAGCTCTACAGGAACTCTTGCTGTTCATAAGATACCATCATGTTCTCATGCCAACAGACAATACAGCTGTGGTGGCATACATCAATCGCCAGGGAGGTGTGCATTTTGGCACAGCTCTTTCTCCAATTGGCGGATCAGTGATTCCTCTTGATTCAGGCATTCTAGGCAGACTGAACTGCAGGGTGGATATGCTGGCCAGAAAGGGCATTATTCACAGAGAGTCGAGACTGCACCCTCAGACCGTGAGGCTGATATGAAACCTCTTTGGCAAAGCGGAAATCGACCTATTCCCACCAGCCCAAGAAGCAAACATATGCTTTTCCCCCAGTCAAAATAATGGCTAGTGCTGAAGAAATTCAAGCAGTAGAGGGACATTCTTTTGCTGATAGTGCTGTAATGGCCCAACCAGCCATGGTTTCCGGAGCTGGTGAATCTGTCGATAACCCCTCCCTAGCCGATCCCATTGAGAAGGGACCCCCTGTCTCAGGCGAAAGGCACCATTTGGCACCCCAGACCAGAGCAATAGGACCTGCTTGTATGACAGATCAGTGCTTAATTGTGATGTGACCATAATCCTGGCTCTTTTTTTTTTCTTCAGGAGTGGATGGTTGCTGGCAGCCCACCCTCTGCTGAAAGTTTATGTAGCCACTATTGCTGCTTCACATAACACTTTAGAGTCTCTCAGTGTAAACGCCTCCGAGTGAGGCATTTACATGCTCTCTCTGTTAACAGTGCTTGTATGGAGTTTAGACCAAACAACTGTGGTTCCTCATGGTGAGGAGCTGTTTGTCTGCTTTGGCATTAAAAATGTATTCTCCATAAATAAAAAAAAAAGAAATGTAGATATTTAAAGTGAAATGTACTGTACAACTCATAAAATAATAATAAATAACTTTACATGCAGCTTTACATAACTACATGCAGTTAAAAAATTTACAAAAAAATATTTGTCTGGGGTTTAGACATTCCAAGGGTGAGCCATTGATGAACAGCCCTCAGAGGGTTAAAGGAAGTGTGATACAATAAAGTCACATCTAGCTACTTTTTTCAGCCCTGATGAGTTTGCACGTCTGTCAACATCAGCTCTTAATTTGTAGCTAGTGTATGTAATTTAAGCTATAATGTTTAAGTCTAAATGTATGTTGTTTGGATTGTAATTTGTCAAATTGGGCTATATAAAGCCTATTTGATGCCAAGCAAGAGTTGTTATGTTTCTGCAGTCTGCCATTTTGGGCAAATAAAGAAAATGTTTGTCTGAAACCATTTCTTGTTAAGGTTTGTATTTTGTGTGTCCTGTGTGGAACATTAATATCCTTTGTCAGTCATATGCCTGTTTGATTGATGAACTGCACTACTTGTGGTTGTTTTCAGAGATGTATAGCCTACGTTTTATACTTGTCCTACAATTGTGTGGCCTGTACTACAAAATGTTAAGCCTCTGTAGCACCAGTGCTATTGGCAAAAAAGTGAATGTATGAATATGGTTATACTACTGCTCATAAAACATTCACTACTAGGCTTAAAGGTGTGGTTCCGTGTTTTTTTCTAGGATTGGTTGTGTTTATGGGGCGCAGTATAACATATCTTAATACTTTTTTTTTTTAAAACGCCATATTTTTCTTACATTCTACCTTTGTTCCACACCATTGTCTCCACTGTTCTCCAGTCGTTTGCTTCCTGCTTCAAAGGTCTTAGATTGGTTAGATGGCCAAAGGTAGTTTCATGTATTTTTATTGGCTGAAGTGCCAAGCACAGGTAGTCCGGAAATGCCACGCCCCTTACCATTACGGGCAGAAGTCACATCTGCAGTGTAAATAATGTCAATATTATTTAATACGTCAATATTGCCATACCATTTTGAGCCCGAATCAGACCCAAATACCGGGGATGAAGGTCAAGCAGAACCTATGCACGCAAGGCTTTTAATGGACGTTAGTGAATAGTAAGTATTTTTGTATTTCAAGTATTTTTGTAATAATAATAATAATAATAGATTTTTAATTGTAACATACTTTTCATTCCGAACAATCTCAAAGTGCTACAGGGGAAAAAAATAGAAATAGAAAATAAAAATAATAAAAACAATCAACACATAAAAGCCTTTCCTTTCTGAAGTATTTTTGTAGTGTCACTGTCACTACTGTTAGTTATCTTAACATATTCTGGTTAAAGTTTTACTTTGGTATTATTTTGTTTGTAGCATGAACAGCTTGTTTATGAACTTTGTTGCGTGTTCGCCGGGGCAGTGTTTATGTTAATAGCAAGGGTTTATGATGTCACCTACCCAGGAAGAAGCTCTTTGTAGTCCAAAACAGCCGTTTGTGTATAGCAATAAACTGCCATAACTTTAAAAGACAATATCTCCGTTTGCATTGAACTTTCAGTGCTGTAATTTTCAGCTGTAGTACTGTTTATGCTCAAGCAGCAACATTACACACTAACAAAAGTTAAAAAAGTGAAATTGCATGCAACCACCCCTTTAAGAGTTAATCAAACTGGATAGATGCATTGCAAAGCTGAGATAAGCTTTAAAATTATGCCTATTTTGTTATTATATATATATATATAATATGAAATAATATATATATTTTTTTCTTTTATCAGCAGTTTCTCTGCATTAGATTGTCCAGATGTAATACAAATTTATATTTTCTAAAAATATAAGTGTTCAAACAATTGATACATATTTTTTAACCCTCATGAGTCTTTAAATTTGTGCATGTCACTCAGAAAACAAAAAAATTATAAATGCCTTTTGGGTGTCAAGGACTGAACAAAAAAAGGCTACCGAATGCTGTATCTTTTGATTACTTTATGCTATCAACACAACATTTTATGCTGCCCTATTTCCTTCCCGAGTTATTGAATGTCAAATAAGAAAGATTTGTAAAATTATAAAAATACTTTATTTGAAAAAAAATAAAAAATAAATAATAATTATCAGCAGTTTCTCAGCATTAGATTGTCCACATATAAAATGTATATTTCCTATAAATATACAATTGCTAATGAGTCTTGATGATGATGAGTCTTTACTTTTGTGTATGTCACTCAAGACAAGACTCTAAAAATGCCTTTAGGGCTTAAACAGGTGATTTAGTGTGCTCCATGTCAACTTTTCTCACTTGTTGTGACAACTAACCTGACACTACCACACCGTATTCTCCTTAAGTAGCTGGAGCAATATGGCAGGTATATGGCAAGCCGTTTTAACATTTAATGCCCTTGTCTGTACTGGTCATTAATTCGTTTTGACAAAATTTCCAATTCCAGATATCTATTCTGCAATTTTTACTCATCGTTATTGGCATTAAGATATCTACGATTTGATTATGAAGTCATAATATGCATCAAAAAACTTTTCAGGTCTCGCAATTCTGACTTTATTTCTTGCAATTGCTAGTTTATGTCTAGCAATTCTGAGAAAAAAATAAGAAATGAAAAATAATTGCAAGATGTAAACTTGCAATTATTATTATTATTTTTTAAATGTTTAATAGGAAAGTCAACAGCAGAAATATTTAGATCCTGGAAAGGATCTGAAATGAATGACTAGACCTGGTGTGGAGAACTACATGTACAAATCACACACTCATGGTTTAATGTAAGGAATATTTAAAGGTGCACTATGCACTATGCTATTTAAAGGAGGGCCTATTCAAAACAAAGGCGTAGTTTGATGACACCAAGTTTGAGTGCAGAATCTTGGGACATGTGGCCTTCACACAGACGGTGGAAAAGAACCGGGACAGGACTCGGGCAGAAATCATGTTCATGGATGCGATTATTAACATTACTGTGTATGAAGCAAAGCAGGGCCGAGTGTTGTGGGAGCTAAGCAAGGCTGCCGGAGTGATTGTTACGCAACACACGGCTCGCGAGCAGCGGGAGTTTTATTAAAACATGACACAGTTGCCAGTGGCATTTCCCCTTTTCCGGAGTGTGTTGAGAATTGTTATGACGTTACTCTGTATGTTCGCTCGGCGGCTGCTGTGACACTTGTTCACACTGCTAAGAGTAAATAGTTTCTGCAAACTAAAACCAGAAACCGAGGGTAACGCAGATATGACGCAATTGATAGGTGACTCCCTCACACGTCCCGGCTAGCAATTTTCTCATGATTTTCAAATAGTTGGAAACATTTAGGATATTGTAAGTACTCAACTGAACAAAATATATAACACTAGCCTGGTGGTTTTTGGATATTTTACTGCAAAAATCCTGCATAGTGCACCTTTAACGCATACTTTGCCACATGGAGTTGTGGAGGAAAAAAAAGTCTGGGAAAAACATTTGATTATAAAATATATCAAACCAAGAATCTTTATTCAAGCACAGTTCTTCATTCATCAACATTCAATTTACATCCTTTATCAAATATTTTACATCAAGAAAAAAATTAGCCACCTCGACTGCCACATTCAAAGCATTGAGCTTGGCAGAAAACGAATCTAATATTCTGGGCTTATTGTCAGTTTTTTCCAGGAAAACAGGAGAGAAAGTGTTGCATGCTTTATTTAGTGAGGTCTTCTCCAAGTCGGATCTGTCTTCCACCAGGCCACAGCCACAGGTTTGCCTAGCATTGGTTTGGGGGTAAATATCTGGGACCCATCGGTGAGCATATGTCAGGTCAATGAGACAGTTCTGCCCGTCATGGTCTAAGGAAAGAGCCACAGCATGCAGAGAGCTGCAGAATGCCTTGACTGCCACGAGGAACTCAGAGTGAGACACGCCCAGAGCTGCAGCTGTTGTTGTGGCTGTGGACAGATTCTGTGAAGTAAAATTACAAAAAATTAAATATAGCAGCAAGCAGAAATTACAGGGCACACACCAATAGAGTGGTGCAGGGATGACGTCAAAACCTGGAAGACTAATTCACCAGTGGTTCCCTAAAGATTTTTATATGTTTTACAACATGGTTTTTCAATTTATGAGAAAAAAAGCCTGTGGTAAACATAAGTTGACACTTACTCTACAAACACTTACTCCCCAAACATTCAACATTCTCTAGTTAGAAACATATGTTTAAAAAAAACAAAAAAACATTACATTTTCTATATTGTAATTTAGGTTGCAGAAAAATAAATCATCAAAGTATCATCAATTTATGTTTACCACAGACCTTATTTTACGCATTATAAATTGAAAAACTTTTTAACTAACATTTTAATAACCCATAGGAAAATCTCAAGGGAAAGACTGGTGAAGGTTTTGATGTCATCCAGGATTGTGAGGTTGAGAAGATTTGTTTGCCCATAGCTCCCCTAGTGGTCATTTTAAGTAGGTAAGGGGGGTTAGCGAGATCTGTGACAGGAGAGAGAGTCGGGAGACAGTAAGTGGGTCAAGTGCAAATGATGAACACCTGTGTCTTGTTCCAGTAATGGGCGTGAATAGACCATATAAACCACCAGGAAAAGGTGTTCGAAAAGAGAGACTGTCTGGAGGCTTGGGAAACACACGAGGAGACAGCTCTGGAGAGTTGTTGGACTGAGCATTGAGAAACCTTTAAGTTTATTTGTAACGCCAGTGGGCGGGACTTATGTTCTGTAACAAAAAGAGTATAATAAAAGTAACCCAAGTCTCCAGCAAGCCGACCCTGCCTTCTTCCTTCCTTGTTACGATTGAACTTCATTACAGTGGTGCCGAAAACCCGGGAAGGAAGAAGCAGCCGCCGCCATGCAACCGCCGTCAACTTCATTGCCGTTTGCGGAGGTTATCTCATCCCTCGCGGTCCTACATCAGGAACAACACCAGGCCCTGCTTGACCTGAGGAGCGACCAAGAGCGCCGCTTCCAGGGCATCGTGCAGGCCCAGCAGGAGGACCGCGAGAGGTTCCGGAGCTGGATGGACCGGGAGGTTCGGGCAGAAGTCCCAGCGATCCCAAGTTCGACCACCCACCTGCTGCTGAACAAAATGGGGCCGCAGGATGACCCGGAGGTCTTCATAGACCTTTTTGAGAAGACGGCCAAGGCGGCAGGGTGGGCCCGGGATCAATGGTCAGTGCGGCTGATCCCTCTGCTGTCGGGGGAATCTCAGACCGCAGCCCAACAACTGCCTGTCCAGAACCTCCTGGTCTTTACCGATCTCAAGAAGGCCATCCTGCAGAGGGTCGGCCGGAGCCCAGAGCAACACCGCCAGCGATTTCGGTCGCTGGAGTTGGGCGAAAGTGGCCGACCCGTGATGGCTCAGCAGCTCCGGGACTCCTGCCGCAAATGGCTGGTGGCTGAGGGAAACAACGTCGAGAAAATCATTGACCTGGTGGCGCTGGAACAGTTCATCACTCGGCTCCCCCAGAGAACGGCTTAGTGGGTCCAGTGCCACCGACCGACGTCGTTGGACTCAGCCATTGAACTGGCGGAGGACCACATGGTGGCGTGCCCGGGGGTCGGTGGACCCTTACCATCTCTCTCTCTCTCTCCTCTTCCTTCTCTTCCCCTCTCCCCTCTTCCTCCCATAAACCTGTCCCTCTCCCCAGATTTCGTCCCTCAGGCCCGACCAGGATTCCAACCCGAGGGAGGGGTGGATCCAGTCTGGAGTTTTCTGGGGCCCCGCGAACTTCGCGAGCAGGGGGGCGGGGCTGAGCTCCGGCAGGATTGACGCGTCTACCTCTTCCCCACCCTCTCCACGCTCATCGCTGGGCCCACTTACCACCACAGGGGTGGCGGGTAGGTCTGGGCCGACCTGTTGGCGTTGTGGGGACCCGGACCATTTTATTGACAGGTGTCCGATGATGGAGGTGGGGACAATGATCCGGGTCCCGGATGTCCCACAGGCTGCCCCCGGTCAGGCTGGCTGGTACCAGATACCCGTGAGTATTAAGGGGGGTACCTATCCAGCTTTGGTGGATTCAGGATGTAACCAAACCTCGATCCACCAAAGCCTGATTCAGCCTGAGACATTGGATACAAGCTGCATGGTGTAGGTACGGTGTGTGCACGGGGATGTGGTGAAATATCCTGTAGTGTCAGTTTTGATTCAATTTCAGGGTCAAAAGCATAATGTGGAGGTTGCCGTTAATCCGCACCTCAGGCATCCGCTGATTCTGGGAACAAATTGGCCAGCTTTTAAAGACTTATTGGGATATTTGTGTGCGGATGTCTCTTGTCATAAGAGGAAGCCAGAAAAGGCAGCGACTGTGCAGGTGGGGGAGACCACTGAACCGGGACCACTGAGCACTGAACCCGGGGAACCGAGCGCGATTAAGAGGCTGATCGTCTCAGAGCGCGATGACTTTCCCCTGGAGCAGTCTCAGGATGATTCATTGAAACATGCTTTTGAACAGGTCCGTTCTATCGACGGCCAGTCCCTCCAGCCTGATCAGTCGCTCTCTTTTCCGTATTTTGCTATTATAAAGGACCGGTTGTATTTATAAAGGACCGGTGTTAATGCAGGTCCCCTTTGAGAGAATTGGTATGGACCTCATCGGGCCATTGGACCGATCTACATGCGGGCATCGCTTTGCATTAGTGATAGTGGACTATGCAACACGATACCCAGAGGCAATAGCGCTCCGTAGTATTTCGGCAAAAAGTGTTGCGGACGCTCTGTTTCGCTTAATCTCCCGCGTGGGGATCCCGAAGGAGATCCTCACGGATCAGGGCACGGCGTTTATGTCACGTACATTACGCAAACTGTATGAATTGAAGTGAATACTAGGCCAGAAGTGAATACTAATGTTAAATCTATCGCTATGGCCCCTGGGGGAGATCACCTTTCACCGTCTCAGCTCACTGATGTGGCTAAGTTGCAAGCAGATTTTGCGGACGTGTTCTCACCCCTTCCCGGGCGAACAAATCTCATTCAGCACCATATTGAGACCGAGCCGGGCGTGGTAGTTCGCAGCCAGCCGTATCGTCTTCCGGAACACAAAAAAAAGTGGTTCAGAAAGAGTTAGAGGCAATGCTTGATATGGGGGTAATAGAAAAATCCCACAGTGATTGGGACAGCCCGATAGTTTTAGTACCTAAAACTGACGGCTCGGTGCGTTTCTGTGTGGATTACCGCAAGGTGAATGCTGTGTCGAAATTCGACGCGTATCCAATGCCTAGAATTGACGAATTGGTTGATCGGCTAGGCACCGCTCGTTTTTATTCGACACTGGATTTGACAAAAGGATACTGGCAGATCCCCTTATCACCTTTATCCAAAGAAAAAACAGCTTTCACAACGCCGTTTGGATTGCACCAATTTGTTACACTTCCTTTTGGGTTGTTCGGTGCTCCGGCCACATTTCAGTGTCTCATGGACCATACTTACGGCCCCATGCTGCATATGCCGCTGCCTATCTGGATGACATTGTCATTTATAGTAATGACAGGCAGCGACATATGGAGCATGTCAGGGCTGTTCTGAGAGCGCTGAGGGTGGCTGGGTTAACGGCCAACCCAAGGAAGTGTGCAGTTGGGCGTGTGGAGGTCAGGTATCTGGGCTTCCACTTGGGTCACGGGCAGGTGCGTCCCCAAATTGATAAGAAGGCAGCAGTTGCAACCTGCCCGAGACCCAAGACCAAAAAGGAGGTGAGACAGTTCCTGGGCCTAGCGGGATATTATAGAAGGGCGTGGCGTGGTTTAGCGAGGTCTGTGACAGGAGAGAGAGTCGGGAGACAGGTGCACAGTAAGTGGGTCAAGTGCAAATGATGAACACCTGTGTCTTGTTCCAGTAATGGGCGTGGAGAGACCATATAAACAACCAGGAAGAGGTGTTCGAAAAGAGAGACTGTCTGGAGGCTTGGGAACCACACGAGGAGACAGCTCTGGAGAGTTGTTGGACTGAGCATTGAGAAACCTTTAAGTTTATTTGTAACGCCAGTGGGCGGGACTTGTTCTGTGACAAAAAGAGTATAATAAAAGTAACCCAAGTCTCCAGCAAGCCGACCCTGCCTTCTTCCTTCCTTGTTACGATTGAACTTCATTACAGCTAGTTTTTGTAAAGATTCATAAAATCTTAAATCTTTTAATTTTGACCTGCATGGCCTCAAAATTAAGTTAAAAACAGTAAATGTCAAAACACTGATATTAATGCTCCAAAATGTATTACAACCAAGAACGTTTCAACCAGTTAGGTCTTCATTAGGTACTTTATCAGAGACCGAAATCTGTCTGTGCGCCAAGTGTGTGTGTGTGTGTGTCAGCTCCAACTTCCTAATAATGCAACCATTCTACCACCATATCTTCCTAGGTGGTGAATCAGTATATCGTGTAATGTACATGAATGTGGCCGACTTCCTACTGAACTAGGGATTTGATTGAGACGGAGCCACACAGACAGGACACTGACATACAGCGCGTTCTCTTCTGTCTTGTCGCGCTAAGATGGTCCATCCATCCATCCATGCATCCATCCATCTAACGAACCCTTTGTACATACACACACACACACTGCAAAGGAACACTTAGAAACACATAAGATCTCAATGGGGAAAAATATCATGATGGATATCTATACTAATATGGACTACTAGGTAATGTATTATGAATGAAAGGATGCCACATCGTATGATGGAAATGACAATCATCAACCTACAGAGGACTGAATTCAAAGACACCCTGAAAATCAAAGTGAAAAAATTATGCAGCAGGCTAGTCCATTTTGCTGAAATTTAATTGCAGCAACTCAATATGGTACTCAGTAGTCTGTATGGCCCCCACATGATTGTATGCATGCCTGACAATTTCCTCCCAGATCTGGACCAGGGCATCACTGAGCTCCTGGAGAATCTGAGGTGCAACCTAGCACCGTCGGATGGACAGGAACACATTGTCCCTGAGTTGCTCTTTTGGATTTAGGTCAGGTAAGCGTGGTGGCTATTCAATGTTATCAATTCCTTCATCCTCCAGGAACTGCTTGCATACTCTCGCCACATGAGGCCGGGCGTTGTTGTGCACCAGGAGGAACCCAGGACCCACTGCACCAGCATAGGGTCTGACAATGGGTCCAAGGATTTCATCCCGATACCTAATGGCTGTCAGGGTGCCATTGTCTAGCCTGTAGAGGTCTGTGCGTCCCTCCATGGATATGCCTTCCCAGACCATCACTGACCCAACACCAAACCAGTCATGCTGAATTCTCCAGACCTTTTCACGACTGTCACATATGCTCAGGGTGAACCTGCTCTCATCTGTGAAAAGCACAGGGCACCAGTGATGGACCTGCCAATTCTGGTGTTCAATGACAAATGCCAATCAAGCTCCACGGGGCCGGGCAGTGAGCACAGGGCCCACTAGAGGACGTCGGGAACTCAAGCCACCCTCAAGAAGTCTGTTTGTGATTGTTTGGTCAGAGACATTCACACCAGTGGCCTGCTGGAGGTCATTTTGTAGGGCTCTGGCAGTACTCATCCTGTTCCTTCTTGCACAAAGGAGCAGATACCGGTCCTGCTGATGGGCTAAGGACCTTCTACGGCCCTGTCCAGCTCTCCTAGAGTAACTGTCTGTCTCCTGGAATCTCCTCCATGCTCTTGAGACTGTGCTGGGAGACACAGCAAACCTTCTAACAATGGCACGTATTGATGTGCCATCCTGGAGGAGTTGGACTGCCTGTGAAACCTCTGTAGGGTCCAGGTATCGCCTCATGCTACCAGTAATGAAACTGACCCTAGCCAAATGCAAAACTGGTGAAAAACAGTCAGAAAAGATGAGTTAGTAAAACCACCTTTAAAACCATTCCTGTTTTGGGGGTTTTCTCATTGTTGCCCATATAGTGCACCTGTTATTAGTTTCAATAACACCAACGCAGCTGAAACTGACTAACAACCCCCTCTGCTACTTAAAGGATTAGTTCACTTTTAAATAAACTTTTGCTGATAATTTACTCACCCCAATGTCATCCAAGATGTCCATGTCTTTCTTTCTTCAGTCGGGTTTTTGATGAAAACATTCCAGGATTTTTCTTCATATTATGGACTTCAATGGACCCCAAACGGTTCAAGGTCCAAATGACAGTTTCAGTGCAGCTTCAAAGGGCTTTAAACGATACCAGACAATGAATAAGGGTCTTATCTAGCGAAACAATCTGTCATTGAATTTTTTTTTTAAAGTTTAAGTTTTATAAGCACAAATGTTCGCCTTGCTCTGTTCTGTGATATGTGTATGTGACGTCACGTAATACGCAGTTAGGTTGAAAAGGTCACGCTTATCATAGGCGGAAGTACTGAGTCATTGTTTACAAATGTGCGGAAGGAGGATTCAAAATTGCCCGACATCGTTGTTTTACCTTTTAACTCCCTTTTTTGTAAACGTTTAAAACGTTTTTTGTACGTTCAACAACGACTCGGTACTTCCGCCTATGATAAGCGTGACCTTTTGCGTATTGCATATTACGTGACGTCACGTACACATATCACAGAACGGAGCATGGCGAACATTTGTGCTTATAAACTTAAACTTTCGAATTTGTTTTAAAATGACCGATCGTTTCGTTAGATAAGACCCTTATTCATCGTCTGATATCGTCTGGTATCAATTAAAGCCCTTTGAAGCTGCAATGAAACTGTCATTTGGACCTTGAACCGTTTGGGGTCCATTGAGTCTTTTATAAGGAGAAAAATCCTGGAATGTTTTCATCAAAAACCTTAATTTATTTTTGACTGAAGAAAGAAAGACATGGACATCTTGGATGACATGGGGGTGAGTAAATTATCAGCAAAAGTTTATTTAAAAGTGAACTAATCCTTTAACTGACCAGATCAATATCCTGGGAGTTTAACTGACTTGATGTTATTCTCTGATTAAAAAGTGTTTCTTTAATTTTGTTGAGCATTGCGCACACACACACACACACACACACACACACACACACACACACACACACACACACACACACACACACACACACACACACACACACACACACACACACACACACACGTTGTGTTTCCATGTTTTATGGGGACATTCCATAGGTGTAATGCATTTTATACTGTACAAACCGTATTTTCTATCCCCTACACTGCCCCTGCCCTAAACCTACCCATCACAGGAGACATGCTGCATTTTTACATTTTCAAAAAACATCACTTAGTGTGATTTATAAGATGTTTTCCTCATGGGGACCAAAAAATGTCCCCACAAGGACAAAAATGTGGATATTGCCATCTTTGTGGGGACATTTTGTCCCCATACCGTAGGGATTACCAGTCCACACACACACACACACACACACACACACACACACACACACACACACACACACACACACACACACGTTGTGTTGTTTTATGGGGACATTCCATAGGCGTAATGCATTTTATACTGTACAAACCGTATTTTCTATCCCCCTACACTGCCCCTGCCCCTAAACCTACCCATCACAGGAGACATGCTGCATTTTTACATTTTCAAAAAACATCACTTAGTGTGATTTATAAGATGTTTTCCTCATGGGGACCAAAAAAATGTCCCCACAAGGACAAGGATTTAAGATATTGCCATCTTTGTGGGGACATTTTAACGTAGGGATTACAAGTCCACACACACACACACACACACACACACACACACACACACACACACACACACACACACACACACACACACACACACACACACACACACACACACACACACACACACACACACACACACACACACACACACGTTGTGTTTCCATGTTTTGTGGGGACATTCCATAGGCGTAATGCATTTTATACTGTACAAACCGTATTTTCTATCCCCCTACACTGCCCCTGCCCCTAAACCTACCCATCACAGGAGACATGCTGCATTTTTACATTTTCAAAAAACATCACTTAGTGTGATTTATAAGATGTTTTCCTCATGGGGACCAAAAAAATGTCCCCACAAGGACAAAAATTTGGATATTGCCATCTTTGTGGGGACATTTTGTCCCCATAACGTAGGGATTACCAGTCCACACACACACACACACACACACACACACACACACACACACGGCCCAAATTATTAGAACCCTTGCCATCTGGGAGTTGTCTTATTGGGCCTGGATTTACTTTTCCAAAAGGGCAATGACCCTAAACATTCGTCTAACTTTTGCCGGAACTACCTGCGACAGAAGTAATCTGCTGGAACATTGAAAATTATGAACTGGCCCCCTCCGGACCTCAACCCCATTGGGCACATTTGAGGCGTGATCTATTGTACATTCAAAGGAAAGCCTTTGGCTTAAGTTGCAGAAGGCATGGGATAACATTAGTGTTGAAGTTCTCAGAGGAAATATATTGACACTATGCCAGAGAGATGTGCTGCTTTAAATGCTGCAAAAGGTGGATACCAACCAAATATTCAAGTTAAAGGGGTGATGAATTGAGAAATCAACTTTCCCTTGAGCTTTTGATATATAAATGGTCAGGGTAATATAAGAATATCCTGTAAGATTTAGAGTTGAAAACTCCCTTCTAAGTCAAAGAAAAGCTTTTATTGACATCAGGCCCAGAAAACTATCGATTTCAGAATATGCCAGGCTGTGACGTCTGAGTGTGGTGAAACATCAGCTCTGCAGAAGAAGATCAACGCCTACTTCATCACTGCGCATGATTTTTTTTCGCAAACCATTTGAGCGGAAATCCCACCCCTGTAACCTATTTCATTGGCTGAGGTTACAGTGACGGGTAGGTTTAGGGATCAGGGTTGGGTGTAGGCAGTCATTATTGTGATTGACATGGCCAATGAAATGTTTAGAATTGCCTCCAGGGTAGGATTTCCGCTCAACTGGTTTGGGAAAAAAAATCACGCCATCACTGCATGTTTAGCCCCGCCCACCGATTCGCACATGTAACATAGGACTAGTGTTAAACAACCAGATCGAGCTACCAAGCAATAGAGGATTACACAATATTGTGCAGTGACTGGGTTCAACAGTAATGCAACATGTAAGTAACTGTGTTCATTCTAATGTCTGATCTGAAATGTAATGACTCATCTAGTCAGATGTTCTTTGTCTGTGTGTCAGTAAATCAAACCAGTGACTAAACGTCAACTTGCATTGTTTCTCTTAGTAGGATGAAAATAATCTGTTATTTAACAGTGATTAAATTCTATAAAGAAAGCGATCAAAGAAAGCTCACTTTACACTCGTTTGAGCAGCACGCGCTGGAGCTGTCAATCAAACAGGAGAGTTTATCAGTGACGTGTTTATCAGTGACTCACGTTTTATTCAACGAATCTCTTAACTATATCACGTTTGCACTGTTAGTGAAGATGAAAGCATTCGTTAGTGTACAGAAACTGAGTTGCAATGACGAGATTGCTGCTTTCATGAGCTCAACATGTGTGTGATCGGCTACCATGATCACTGCAACCTTTCATGCCACAATCTCAATATGCCATATATCTAAATATAATGCAACACTTTTCACGATTAGTCAACCATGAGAGCTGTAATTGTAAAAACATGTTAAAAGAGAGAGTAATACTATTTCAAATACAAAGACGTTAGCCAATCACAGCAGTGGGAGTTTACACTGAAGTCTCACAGCAGACACACCCCTTAAACAGAGCGTTCAGAGCAGAGGCTAAAATCAGGGTAGGAAAAATGCCTTTTATTTATAAATTATGACCATTTTTGATGTAAAAAGCAAATTTGGTCAGCAAACATCTGCATGTTTAATGAATATTATGAATTTAAATCATGTTTTGGAGGCAAAAACAAATATTTTTATTTTCAGATCTGTCAGATATTCTAATAATTTTGTACCAATGTATATATATATATATATATATATACACACACAACCCCAAATCAGAAAAAGTTGGGACAGTATGGAAAACGCAAAAAAAAAAAAAAGAAGTGATTTCTAAATTTACATTGACTTGTATTTCATTGCAGACGATATGAACAAAAAATATTTCATGTTTTGTCTGGTCAAACTTCATGTCATTTGTAAATGACATTAAATGAAATGTATGCATCCTTTCCTGTCATTCAGACCTGCAACACATTTTAAAAAAAGCATTTACCACTTTGTAATGTTGCCATTCCTTTTCACAACACTTAAAAGACGTTTAGGGACTGAAGACACCAAGTGATGAACTGTTTCAGGTGTAATTTTGTCCCATTCTTCCTGCAAACAAGTCTTAAGGTGGGCAACAGTATGGGGTCTTCGTTGTCGCATTTTGCACTTCAAAATGCGCCACACATTCTCTATTGGAGACAGGTCGGGACTGCAGGCAGGCCAGTCAAGTACCCGTACCCTCTTCCTCCGCAGCCAGGACTTTGTAATGTGTGCAGAATGTGGTTTGCATTGTCTTGTTGAAATATGCATGGATGTCCCTGGTAAAGATGTCTTCTTGAAGGCAGCATATTATGCTCCAAAATCTCTATGTACTTTTCGGCATTAATGGTGCCTTCACAGAAGTGCAAGTTACCTTTGCCAAGGGCACTGACACAACCCCATACCATGACAAACCCTGGCTTTTGGACTTGTTGCTGGTAACAGTCTGGATGATCCTTTTCTTCTTTATTCCAGAGCACACAGCGTCCATTCCTCCCAAAAAATACCTGAAATACTAATTCATCTGACCACAGTACACGTTTCCACTGTGTGATGGTCCATCCCAGATGCCTCCGAGCCCAGAGAAGTCGACGGCGCTTCTGGACACTGTTAACATAGGGCTTCCTTTTGGCACAGTACAGTTTTAACTGGCATTTGTGGATGTAACTACGTATTGTGGTACTTGACAAAGGTTTGCCAAAGTAGTCCTGAGCCCATGTGGTGATATAAACATAGATGAATGACCATTCTTGATGCAGTGCCGCCTGAGGGATCGGAGATCACGGTTGTTCAGCTTAGGATTGGGCCCTTGTCCTTTACGCACTGAAATTCCTTGAGATTCCTTGAATCTTTTAATTATGTTATGCACAGTTGAATGTGAAATATCCAAATATCTCTTCCTATCTTTCTTTGAGGAACATTGTTTTTAAACATTTCAATAATTTTCTCACGTATTTGTTGGCAAACTGGCAATCCTCAGGCCATGCTCCAAAAATTAGACCTTTCTTGGATGCTGCTTTTGTACCAAATCATAATTACAATCACCTGTTGACATCACCTGTTTCAAATCACATCATTATTTAACCATTTTACCTCATTACTAGCCCTAAATTGCTACTGCCCCAACTTTTTTTGAAATGTGTTGCAGGTCTGAATGACAGGAAAGGATGCATATTTACAAATGACATGAAGTTGACCAGACAAAACATGAAATATTTTGTGTTCATATTGTCTGCAATGAAATACAAGTCAAAGTAAATTTAGAAATCACTACTTTCTTTTTTTATTTGCGTTTTCCATGCTGTCCCAACTTTTTCTGATTTGGGGTTGTATATATATATATATATATATATATATATATATATATATATATATATATGTGTGTGTGTGTGTGTGTGTGTGTGTGTGTGTGTGTGTGTGTGTGTGTGTGTTTAAAATCAGTCCAGCACTCCAACAAAAGCTGTAAGATGTGTCCAATATATATATTTTTTTCAAACTGTTCAAAAATGTGGTGCTTGGCAAATACATTTTCACAGTTATTTCATAATTCACAGACAAGAAATGCATAATTTACATAATCTTTTCATAAAATGTTGACCACTAAAACTTAGTATTCTAGTAATCAATATAGTAGAAATGCAACTGAATGTGATGTGTAACTCAGTGGAACAGAATACCATGTGTGTGATGTGGGTGGCCAGCAGTGTCTCTGTGCAGCCTCCTCCAAGCAGGGCGTAGGGCTCCCTCAGAGTCAGTCGCAACACATGTTCTGCTCTCTGGCATGTCATCTGTCCAACAAATTAAACAAATGTTCATCATATGAGAGAAGTGAAAGAGGGAATTCATACAATAAATTTCAATTCAGTAAATCTGGAAAAAGTCATTAAAAAAATTGGACCGATGTTATCGTAAGCTTTATTCAATTTGGTGAATTATTTCAAACCGTGTGTTTGAAATAATTGGTATAAAAGATGTTATATTGGTGCATTTAAATGAAAATAATAAAAAAATGATTAAATAAACACCTAAGAATCCCGACTTTAACATGTTTGACGAACCTTTAGTTCTTCCAGCATAGTTTCATTTCTGTGGCAAAGTACCATGGTGCTAATTGCAGCATCTTTAGAAGGAAGAAGCTGGAGCAGCTCTCTGGATCCACATGACTGGAAACAGAAGCCTCTAACCAGCCCGTAAGCTTCTGCCGGGACTGAAGAGCAAAGAGAAGCAACGGCCTGAGCACCTGGAATTAAAAATAGAATTAATCCTCTGTAAATGTAGACTAACATTTATTTTCAATACTATTGTATTGCACAATTATGTTATATATTATAACCAGTGTTGAGTGTAACTCATTACTAAGTTATCATTTACTGTAATTTAATTACTTTTCCATTGAAAAACTAAAGTAAGGAATTGCACTTATTTTTCTTTAATTTAATTACAATTACTTCTGATGTAATTGCATTACATACTGAATAGAATAGGGCTGGATTTCCCAAAACCTTCTTAACACTACGTCATTCTTAAGTTATACCTTAAGGTGTATCTTAACGTTAATACGCGTTTCCCGAATCTATCTTAGTTAAGTACACCTTCTGTAAGTCATACTTTCGTAAGGTTGGTCTGGACCACTCTAAGCTATACCTTATCACCTCTGACAGTTTTTTCCAATAGTGGCCACCACTGTTTCTTTACATCTCAGTCTATCTATACGAATATTATTCTGCTAATTTAAGCTTTTTAATTATATTATCCAAAGGTAGGCTACATCAGCTGGCAAACCATTATGGAGTCTATTTAAAGGGAATGACTGTTTTCCATGAAAACTTTAGTCCCCTGGCTATGATGTCAGAAGCTGCAATTCAAAATAAATTTTGCCTGCCACAGCAGTAAATTCAGCAGCTTTTAGATCTTGTTGGTCCGACTTTGTCAAGACAAACCCGACGGAGCTCAGCCCATCCATGGTTGGATTTAGTTTGCAATTTGGATCTCACAAGTCCTGATAAATGCAATTTCAACTATTTCTGAAGTGCTTCTATTATAAATAACACCGCTTTCTCACATAACGCAGTTATAGAGTGAATAATACATTTTTGAGCCATTGATAAACCAAATCAGCACCACCACCACCACGGACAGCACCTGCTAATGTTGCACTTAAGAAGGTATATCTTAAGCAACACTTCTAAGATATAGTTCAGGGAACACGCCTAGAAATGGTATACCTTTAGTTAAGTTATACTGTTAGAGTCTTCATAGCGACAACGTTATCTGTAAAAAACAATAGTGGATTAAAAATTTAAATTTAACATCTAATGATAACAGGTATGATTTTAATGTAACCTCACTTTAAATACTTTGGTCAGTTCAAGAATAATTTATGGATTAAAAAAAATATATATATATTTTAAAGAATTATAAGAGCAGTGTCATGTTCAACTGGTCGAGGTTGATATTGGATTTGTAATGCAATACTTTTAAAATAGAGTATTAAGTATATTAATCTAATTACACTGTTGAAGATGTAGTAGTTTATGACGTTTCTAGAGTAACTTACATCAGTCTTCAGTGTCACATGATCCTTCAGAAATCATTCTAATATGCTGATTTGGTGCATTTCTAACTATTATTAATGTTAAACAGTTGTGCTGCTTACTTAGTATTTTTGTGGAAACTGTAATTTAAAAAAAAAAGGAAACAGCATTTTCTTGTAATATTTATTAATTTCATAAATGTCTTTACTGTTTCCAAAAAAAATGTAATGTGCCTTTGCTATTTTTTTGCTGTTGAATGGCAGTGCATCAAGATTTCACTTCACACACACACACACACACACACACACACGCACGCATACACACACACACACACACACACACACACACCTAAAGCTGTTTTTTATTTTTTAACATTGATAATAATATGAAATTAACTATGAATGATTTCTGAAAGATCATGTGATGACTGAAGTAAAGGCTGTTGAAAAGTCAGCTTAGCCATCACAGGAATCAATTACATTTTACAATATACTATAAAAACAATAGAAACTGTAATATTATTTCACAGTATTACCGTTTTTACTGTATTTTTCAAATAATCAAATAAATCCATCTTGGTGAGTTTACTACTACTAAAAAACCTTAAAGGGCACCTATTATGCCCCTGTTTACAATATGTAATATAAGTCTCAGGTGTCCCCAGAGTGTGCCTGTGAAATTTCAGATCAAAATTCCAAACAGATCATTTAATATACCTGTTGAAAATGCCAATCTTGGGGTTGAAGAAAAATGAGCTGTTCTGTGTGTGTTTCCCCTTAAATGCAAATGAGCTGCTGCTCCCCACCCAGAGAGCGGAGCCTTCACAAGCTCACCAGAACACTAGTCTGGATGCCAGCTGAATTTAGCCCCGCCCACACATTTTTTTGCTCGGGCAATTCGGTCTGGACTCGATCCATAGAGGAGTTATTATGCCCGAACAGAAACTGTTCGGACCAATGAAATTGTCAGGGCGGGCTTTAGACGATGATGGACAGATGATAAACAGTAATGTAATCATCCACGTCATCAAAGGCGCTTTGGGTTGAATTTGCTCTTATCCTAAACGGAGAACTTGTTCGTATATGCATTCACCTTCACTATTTCTCTCAGAAACGATGATCGTGTTGGTAAGTACTCTGTGTATCCTTAAATTCTTTTATTACAATACTGGCAAAGATCATTTACACTCATCTTTTTCTTGTAACGTTACTTAATCCAGCGTGCGTGCAGACAGGGTTGCCACGTTTTTTTGCAATGTCGCGCACAATTGCTACTCAAAACTATAGCCCAAAACAATAACTTTCCGGGGGGTTCTCCAGAAAAAAAATTTGTTTGGCTGGCAAAATGTGTTATTTTGATAAGGTTGCCTGCTAAAATTTGCATTCCTGGGTTTATATAATCACATAATTGGGGTCGCTTCAACCCGTGGACATGGATAAAAACACAGACTTGACAACACAGAGCAGTTGAGTTCTGTTGACATTTGACAACTAACATTACGCATCGCTCCGTTGCTCTGATTGGTTGTGGGTCTATCCAATTAAGGTCTTTCCTGGCTCGGTTGAAACACACCCCATAATCAAAGCTTAATGGAGCAGTACCAGACTCATATTCTGACTAGAATTGAGTATGGCCACGCCAGGCTAGCAGAACACACGAATGAAAACTGAAACATGATATCTGTGTGTTTTGATGATCATATCTATTGCAGACATGTTCATGTGACATAGCAGTTCTTCATCATCATGAAATATTATCATCTGCATGCGTTTTAAAGCCTTATCGCCACCAACTTAAACACACACACACATGCCCCTGACGCACATAGAGCTGGATGTCAGCGAGTCTGTGAGTAGTCATTAAACTAGTTCTCTTGCAATTGTTATTGCGATTAAACTGCCTAATGCTCACAAGGTAATAAAAAAAGTTGGTTGTGCCTATGCACGTATGCAGTTACAGAAATCTTGTGTGCATATTAGATCCATCTGTCGTTATTAAAGTTAAAGCGATGAAATACAGTATGTATTGCTCTATCTGCTGTTAATATGAACCGAACAACAGAAAATCAACCACTGCTCTTGACTGACTGAACTTTAGTAGCTTTAATAAGAACACATCTCTTACTTGAATGCTGCTGTTAATGCTCTGGTGAGGAGATAAACATGGATTACTGTGTACCGTTCTGAGGGCGAGGTCTATGCTAATACGGCAGTGTCTATCAACACTCGCTGGCGGGGCCTTTGCAGTGTGACGTCACACTGCAGGAATCTGCAAACAGCTTGTGCTGAGGAACTGCTTATGATTTATGGGGATTAAAAAAAAATGAGTGGGTGGATTTTTACCATTATAGGGTGGTTGTGTACACACACTGCCAACACACATTTATGTTTAAACACCTTATAAAAGTGAATTTTGCATAATAGGTGCCCTTTAATGTTTCCAAACTTTTGACTGGTAGTGTATGTAATGTTGAAATTTAATTTCCTTAGGAAATTAGTTCTAAAATAAGTTTTTTATATGTATTTAAAATTCGCATTATGTATTTTCATGGAGACATTTTTTTCTTTTTGCTGAATGTTAAGTTTTATTCACAAATAGAAACGGACATTTGTATTTAATTCTATAAATATTCAAAAATGTCTACCTGTTATTTGGATAAACGGCTCCATCAGGGCAAGTCCAAGCCTCTCTATCACCACCACTCCATGTTCCCTGAAGTAATGCTGAAGGACTGGATGTACTACTTTCTGACATGCAAATAAGCTCACTTTGTCCTTAACAACTTGTTCCCCAAGTTTCAGGAGCTGTTGAAGAAGATCAAGCTCTGGGTCCACTCCCCTATGGATCTCCAATGTTACATCTCCAACCTCAGAGATATCACCTGACAGTGATGCACTGAAAAGCACCACTTTAAATGGAGCAGATCCAAGTCTCTTAAGATCCCCCGGCTGAAGCATCTCAGGGACATCCACCAGCAGTCCTGGGAAAACAGAAGAATCGCTCACCGGTTGGCCCTCAATGCCAATGGTAACTGTCCTTCCAAAGCAGGTCACACCTGGAGAGTTGCAAGGGATTGAATACAGAAAGGCCTGTGCGATCAGTGAACTGATATGCTGTGTCTCCCTGCTATTCAACATGCAGGCTGGTTTGCTGGTGATCATGCTGCGGGCCAGGGCAACGAGTGAATCACAGCTGTTGAAGTCTACCGAGACCTTACAACCACAAGAGTCTCCTTTAAGATACATGTTGCATTCTTCCACAAGGCGTTTGTATGACTTGGCTGCTGCAACTGTCCTGAGGTTATATTTTTGAGTATTTTCAATAAGTGTTAGCATGAAAATCCCCATAAACAGCCCACAGTCACTGTAACGTGTGCTGTGATGTTGAACAGAAGTTGAGATCAGTTTGAGAAGCGGCTCAGACATATCTACTCGTTTGAGAAGCGCTGTAGAGGTCGAAGTGGTCAAGACGTGGCCCCCAACATTGTTGCGTATTTGTTTCAGTCTGCCAGTCGGTCCATAGGCAGTACTGAGTATATTTCTCAACAGAGCTATCTTTTGGCAGATGATACTGTCGGAAAGTGGTTCATCTGTGCACACAGCAGGTTTCTTCTTACAAATGCGAGACATACTGATGTTTCATTCAGAGAAATTCACATAAGGTTTCTGATACAGGTCAGTTACTTTGCAATAATACTCACGCTTAATATTACAATATTATGATTTTATGTAATGCCTGATCAATATTGTAGTAGCATAGCATCTTTGTTTTAAAACATGTATATTAATGAATGAATTAAAGTGAGGTCCTCTGACTGGTCACAGTTTCTCTTAGTTTTTCCACCTTTTTGCCTTAATAGTTCATTTTAAATGGGCCTGTAACTTGACTAATTATTTTCTAAAATTATAAATAATCAATGTAAACAATTAATATGCGGTCATACAAATTGCTTATGTGATAATTATAGTTAAATGTTGTTTCGGCGTTAAGCAAGTAGGCTATTTTACGTCAACAACCTATTAACATAATGTTACTAAACATTATTATCATACTAAAATTACTTGACGGCACTGTAGAATTCTTTCATTTCTGTATGGCAACTCTTGTTGCTGATTTGTATTAAAAACAAACGCGATAGCTCATAAAACTCGAGACGTTTACAATTTACTTAGCGAGACTCGTAATTTACATACTCCAAAATTAAGATTATTGTTCAATTAACTAAGCATATAAGAAAGAAAAAACAAACCGTACGACTAAAGCCAAGCAGATTTTGTCTACATCCTTTTAAGTGGTTACAAAACATGCCCGTTAAAAAGTATTTAACAGCAGAAACCAATAAAACATCCATTTGCTTAACATCGTTAACATTACACATTACAAGCGGAACTATCATTTTGTTAAGATATATAACATTATGGATATTTCGCAATTTACAAAAAATGATTATAACTGTCCGGCAAAATATGTAGCCTCCTATATCCGACTGTATCTCTATGACAACTGCACGCGCTGGGGTCCTTACATGCCAGGGCAAGTTTCAAAACATCGGCGGGAGAGACTGATTCACTTTTCTTTCATTATTTTATCTTTGTTTTTGATTTATTTTAATAACAAATATTATTTTTTATATTGAAAATTATATCTAAGCAATTTAGAATATCATAAGAAAAGTAACCTATGTGAGCGCCATTTTACCAACATTCTTGCTTTGTGTTTTGATTTGGACTACAACTCCGTCCAGCTGCTTCTGTCACAAACACGTGAGTAATATCGCTGTATGTTCTCAGCAATAACAATGATTTACGTTTCTCTAGATGTGGACATTTTGACTGTGGTTGTTCAGCGCTTTTTCTTTGATTTTTTGCAGTGTTCCATCGGAATGCAGTCCTCTAAATTTGTGGTCAAGGTATGTAAACGCATTTGTTTGATCTTTGGGTCATTGCTGTAGTGTTTTGTGTCGATTTTATTGTTTTTAGTGTGATTAAATGTATAATTAAATGTGTAAGCAAAATCTAAATGTGTAAGAAAAAAAATCATGCTTTAGTAAATCAGAATTATGACAAAATGTCATAATTATGACCTATAAGTTATAACGTTAAACTTTTTATGCCGTAACTTCATTATTTATCTAATAATTTTAGACTTTTTATAATTGCCTTTTTGGCATAATTCGACCTATATATGTAATTCTGACATTTATATAATCATCTTGAATTTTTATGTCATCAATTCGACTTAATGATGTTCGACTTTGTCATAGTCTGTCATAATTTAAACTTTTATGTCATAACTATGCCTTTTATATAATTTATGATTTTTTATTCCACAATTTCGCCGTTAATATGAAAAAATTATGACTTAGCATATCATACTTTCTACTTATGTCATAAAAATGACTTTTTATTATGGATGTCATGATACCCTCATGTCCATACATATCACGAAACTGAAATCACTATACGATATCATTGCGATACTCCAAGACATATGGTAAAAGGTTAATAAAGAAATATGAAATGAAAATGCTACATTTGGTATTCCATTGGGGGTGAAAATGAATAGGTGTGGTCTTTTTTCTGGTACCCAATGCACAGGACAATTTCACACCAGACATCTGATGTCACACCAGAATAAAAAATTAATTGATTATGAAGCTGAAAATACAGAATTATTGTAGACAAAAATGCTTGCTCTCTGTCCCTGAATAGGTATATTTTAAATAATGTAGGCCACTTTTTACTGGCAACATAAGACATTTGGCATTATCAGATCCCACAAATATTCCCCCATTGCATTATTATACTCAACATTATAGTAGTTTAATGTTGTTCTGACAGTAAACTGGATTTTTTTTTCTCACACAATAATTAAAATTTTGGGTTAGCTATACACAATACAGTTTGTCAATATCCACGATACCGTTTCAGTTTTGTATTGCACTATATTGTGACACAATATATATTACACCCCTACTTAATTATGATTTACCAAACCATGTTTGTTTTTCTTATGTGGTGAAAATTGGCTCCCATTCATAACCTTGATGCTGTATTATAAGAAACCTAAAGAGAAGTATCGAGACTCGAGATCAACTATTACGTTTCAGACATGTTGAAAAAATAAGAAGTTTTATTTATATACCGCCTTTCCGTAGCTCAAGGTCGCCACATATTACTCATATAAACATTGCAAACACATATGGCCACATAATTCAAAATACATATTAAATAGATATGTTTTTAGCTGGGTCTTGAAGGTAGACAAAGATGATATATACGAAGTGTACGGGGTAGTGAATTCCATAATTTAGGAGCATTAACGCTAAATGACCTTCAACATACAGTGGTCACCCGAAAAGCAAGGAATGGACAAAAGACCAGGCTCGGATGATCTAAGGGACCAGGCAGGGCAGTAGGAGTAGAGTAGATCAGATCAGACAGATATGGAGGTGCAAGACCATTTAAAGCCTTAAATGTTAGAAGCAATGTCTTAAAGTGAGTACGTGATGTCATGGAAAGCCAGTAAAGATCATGCAGTAGAGGAGTAATGTGAGCAGGACGTGGTGGAGGAACCAAAAAAATCGAACTGTACTTCATTTTCTAAACGCTAGAGGGGGTAGTCGCCTCAGAAAATGAGTGCTATCGGCATGCAGCTGTCTGAATGTATTCATTATGTAGTTTACAGAACTTAGCTCCCACTTTTTCCATGTTCTCTGTGCGTGCTCATTATGTGTTCGGCTTGCATTTCGTTACAAACCATGCAAAAACCAAAATCTTCCAGATTTCGTCATAGCATTACGCTGTATTATTTTCTATACCTCCAGTCATTTTCTTTTACGTTACATCCTAGTTTGATGTTTTTATAATCTATCCAGCTGAATGTCTCCTCAGGCTGTGTTTCTCGGCAGCACAGATCATGCTGGACTGGCCCTGTCTATTCATCCTCAGGCCAGATGAATGTCAATGAATGTCAGTGCTAATGCATGTCAGATGTTTCTATTAAGCGCTAGAAAAGCCCTGGGTCTCTTTCTTTGTTGATGTTTCATATAGTGAAGGCTTTAACTCTAGTTCCTGGACGCTGCTGTGGATCACACACATCCGTGTTTAGTGCCAGACTTTGGCTGCATATTTCTCTTTTTCTGTCTTTCTCACTCATCATCTCTCCCGTCTTTCTGTTTTTCATTGTGGGAGAGCACCACTCACCAACTTCACCCTCCCAGTCTGCACATAATGATACTGTTATATATGTTGCTCTCCCTGAGAAAGGAACTGTCATGCCCAACACTGTGACCACAGGGAGACATTTAAAACAGGGAGGCAAACAATACCATCAGCTGGCCCAGTTCTCTGCTAAACTCTTGTAGGGGAGCATACGACCTGTGTCAAGATATTAAAATATTTGTATTCTTTTCTATCCCAGCTGAAAGGGATAGTATATCAAAAAATGAGTACTCTGTCAGAATTTAGCCACATGCCATTGCAAAACGGCATGACTTTCTTTCTTCTGTGGAACACAAAAGATATTTTGAAGATTATTTTGTCTGTAAAATGAAAAAAAGTCATACAGGTTTGGAACGACATGAGGGTGAGTAAATTATGACAAAATGTAATTCTTGGGTAAACTATCCCTTTAAAGTCCCCCATGTAGTCAAAAATTGTATCCCATAAAACGCATCTTTGTTCGCGAAAATTACATATTTAAATGTTTTTTCCTGTGAAAAAATGTACTCTACACCTTTGCTTCATTTAGTATATGCAGAAGGATGCATATGCAAATGAGCCCTGCCTCCACTCACTCATACAGGCTTGTGTACAAATCAGTGTATTAGAATGGTAATATGTTTTATGTATTGCTCTCTACAATGTCGGACACATAACGGTAATTAATATGATTAGGCTTTGGCTTGAGTATATTATCAAGCAGCTAATACTGTGTTGCTACACAAACCATGTTCCTGTTCACCATTTCAGTCAGCATTCAAATGCTTTGAACATCATAGAACCGTCAGTGGAGAAAGGCATATAGTTCATTATAATATCGTAATATACATCATAAACATAATTTACCCGCTATATTGTTAAATGTGCCTGCAGCCATATCATCACCCTGTAGCCCAATGGGAGACCTCCTAAGAAAAGTAGGTTGCTGCTGGAAGAGGAGTTAGTGAGCCCAGCAGGGGGTGCTCATCCTGTTGTCTGTGTGGGTCCTAACTCCCCAGTATAGTGATGGGGACAATATGCTGTCAAAAAAAGCACTGTCCTTCAGATGAGACATTTAAACCGAGGTCCCGACTCTCTGTGGTTATTGAATACAAAAATCCCAGGATGTCCTTCGGAAAAAGAGTAGGGGTGTAACCCCGGCATCCTGACCAAATTTGCCCATTGGTCTCTGTCCATCATAGCCTCCTAATCATCCCGATACCCTGATTGGCTTCATCTCTCTGTCTCGTCTCAACCAATCAGCTGGTGTGTGGTGGGCGTTCTGGCGCAATATGGCTGCCGTCGCATCATCCAGGTAGATGCTGCACATTGGTGGTGGTTGAGGAGATTCCCGCCTTCTATATGTAAAGGGCTTTGAGTACCAAAAAATCGCTATATAAATGTAACAAATTATTATTAATTATTACCCGTTTTTTTCATATCAACAGAAAAATATACCAGGATAAACTCTTGAGATTCTACTGCTAAGCAGCATAGTAATGCTATGCTAAAGCCCACCTGCACATTGATGTGATTGGTAGTTTGGTTCACTGCAGTTTTAATTAGGAAATACTCAGTCAGCAAGGGTGTTGACTTATGAATTTGTACATGGTTTATCTTAAAGCATATTAAAAACACCGCATAGACATTTAAACAACATTACAAACCTGATATTAAACCAAGGGGGCCTTTAAGAAAAATAAATACAAAAATGACAGGTAATTTTCTGGTAGGACATTACAAAAATCAATATGGAAAATTCCTTCATATTACCACTATACCCTATTTTTACAGACTTTTCTGAGTATAAGCCATTCGTAGATTGATTGTTTGAACATCCCGTCCAGCCTGAAACAGCAACATTAAGTTGGATGTCATGTTTCCACTGTGCAGTGCAGTTCATGTAGGTGATGAGATACTCCCACATAAGTTGACTCATACTTCAAGTCAAGGCCCTGAATTTATCCTCAACGCTTTAGAAGACACTGAATATTTACATAAGACCTGCCACGCCACTCTGCTGTTATACCCATCTGGTGCAGGAGATGATGGGAGCGTGATTCTTTGTTTTTGAGTATGAACATTAAGTGCTGGGTAGTATGACAGATGTCTTGGCTCTGGTTTATGTGCTAGGTCGACTTCCCTGGTAGATACGGACCACACACTTGGACCTCCAAGCATCCTGTTACTGTCATCGAATCAAGGAAATATGTTGTCATTTCTGAAACGTAGAGGGAAAAATGGGATGGATGCAGCCTAACAGTCATGGGAGGATGCTATAGGATTCTAATCATGTCATTTTTAGAAAATGTCCAATAAATATTTCAGCTTTTTTATTACTGCAAGTTTAGATTCAGCAGCTCAATGTTGGTAGTTTAGCAGCATTTATGATACAAACCACAGTGTAATTAAGTGGAATGTTTCTTTCCATGTTTCTCCTGATTTCTTCCTTTTTACTGGAATTCTTGGGATCTTTCTGATATTGTTCTATTGTTTGTAGAGCTTTACCAGGTGATATTCCTGCCTGTTCTTGCTGTTGGAATTTTGCTTCTGGGTTGTGTCCTTACTTATGAAAAAACAGAACTCCTTTCAGGTGTGCTAACATCCAGAGATTAACTCACAGAGGACCTCAGAGTTCCTAGAAATAAAGGCCAGCTTAGTCATAATCACACTGATTTATTAGTGGTTGGTTTGTGTTAAGGTAATGCCTTTAATTTACAGGTTTTTTGTTGTTTCAAACAAGTTTATGAAAATAAAATGTAATATAAATAAAAAATAGGTTAAAAATAGTTTGTAAGAGTCATTTGTTCATGAGCTTGGCATCACAACTCATGCTGTGTTCATTGTTGCATGCAGCAAACACCAACACACACACACTCTAAAATGTAATTAAAGAACACAACCTCAAGAGATATGACAACAATTAGTTTTTATAATTTTTTTTTATATTTTTTTTTTATTTTTACAGAAGAAAAATGCTACAGTAAAAGTCTGTTAATTTATTAATTTTAAGATACATTACCATATACGGTAAAACAAATTCACGGAAAATGTGAAAAGACATTTCCTGCTTTTATATAAATACTTTTTTCCCTTTATTTTTGTTATCAGTAATGTCCATTTCTGTTTTGTTACATTTTATTTTGTACATATTTATTGCATTACTTTAGTGAAATGTGTGTTACGCTGATGGTGTTTTAACATTGTAGGTTTTTTTGCAGTGTAGATTTTAAATTATTTAGTCACCTTTTGCCCATTTTAGTTGCAGTCTGGAGCCCTGCTATTTTTAAAAACTTTGCCAAACAACTCATCCCACATTCGTTTTGATATGCTGCAGATTTGAGTGATGTCTCGAGTCGTTTGTCTTGTTGAAGAGATGTGTGCTGCTATGTCAAATGCCATAGACCTTCACTGAAGGATGCACCTGAGCCATATCTAGAGATATTTTAGGGAGCTGGGGGTGGCTAATTTGTTTTTACTTGAGCCAGTAAGAAACCACCACAGAACACCTTAGCAACAGCCACTCGGATTGCACATCAGTGTGCTGAGTTTTGCATGCAAAAATCTAGTTTCAAAAATCTAGTTAAACTTGTTTGTGCCTCATGCTCTCTTGCTGACAACGCTAATGTTGACCCTCTTGAAGGAACGCCAGGTGACTCACGGCATACAAAATCAGCAAGTCAAGACTAAAGATTTAAAATTTTAACAGGCAACACCCATAGATCTAAAGAGTTCCCTTAGGCTCCGGAGACTATTCGTCGACCTGCGACGCTCTTACAAAGACAAAGACGGAGCTAGACAGAGGGGGGATTTTTATTGAGTGAGACTGCTTCTGCTGCCCTCTGTCTCTCATTCTCTCTTTCTCTCTCCCAGCATAAACATCTGTGGCTGGTTAATGTTAGCCCTGGAGCTAAGTGCAGAGAAAGGGGGTCTGGTTCTCACAGCAGCGATAGCAGTGGTAAAAGGGCAGGGATGTGTGGTGGCGAACAGGCAACTGCTGCACAAACGCTTCTGGGCCGACTGCCCGACACTAATCAGAGAGTGAGGGCAGGAGAAATCTCAGTCAGGGAGGGTGAAACTGATAAGAGAAGGTAACAAGGGAGCATCTTGGGAACTGCAAGTGATGCAGAGCAAAGCCAGGAGTCCAAAAAGCCGAAAGTGACCCGGGTTTGCCTCGTGTGTTTTCTTAGCGATTGGGTGTAGAAAATAGCACAGCTTAGCCGTGGACTTCGGTCAGAATGGCAGGGACTGATTTGGTACTGTTCTGTTTTATTGTTTGTTTGGTTTCAGGGCCTTTGTTGTGTTTTTTTGGCAGGTCATGCTGATCTGATAAAGTGTGAAAGGTAAGAACGAGTTTAATCAGGAGGTTATTGACCTACAGAAAGCCTCAGGTGTACAAGGATCAACAAACAAAAGGATGTAGAAAATGAAAAATAAGCTTGTCTTTGCCTCAAGCCCTATATATAATGATATAGTGAAAGCTAAAAAAAAAATCATATCTATGATCATATCCGCAAAGGACTTCCCGAAGACAGTATCATTCTTCCTCTAAAATGTGACAGAGCTGTCAAGACTTTCATTGCACAGCAGTGAAGGATTTGTTAAAACCATTGCAGGTGTTTAACATAAGCAGACTAACAAATCACTCATGGATAAAAAAATAAACCAGCACAAAACGTTACTCAGCAAACAAACCTAGATTACATGTAAAGTATCTGCCAAGGGATTGTTTAACAGAGGTTGTGTAGCGGGCTAGTGGCTTAGGTCAGGGATAACCTCTCGGTTCAGCTGTTTTCTGGCAGGTTTTTTTCCCCCTGAAAGGCTTTTCTGTAAAGACATTCAACAAAACCATTGCAAAAGTAACTGTTGCAAAACTTTTGTTTTTAAAACTGGCAAAATTTTATGTTTTAAACCATTCTTGTTTACTGGCATAATAAAAGACTTTTGATGGCTGTAGTAGTTGTTATTGGATGAGATGTTAAACCGAGGTCCCGACTCTCTGTGGTCATACAAAAATCCCAGGATGTCCTTCGGAAAAAGAGTAGGGGTGTAACCCCGGCATCCTGACCAAATTTGCCCATTGACCTCTGTCCATCATATCCTCCTAATCATCCTCATACCCTGATTGGCTTCATCTCTCTGTCTCATCTCCACCAATCAGCTGGTGTGTGGTGGCCGTTCTGGCGCAATATGGCTGCCGTCGCATCATCCAGGTGGATGCTGCTCATTGGTAGTGGTTGAGGAGATTCCCCCCTTTTATATGTTAAAGGGCGTTGAGTACCCAGAAAAGCGCTATATAAATGTAACAAGTTATTATTATTTATAATTGTGAAGTTTTGCCTTAGAACTATTTTAAGATTTCTCACAAAACAAAATCCAAATCTGTAGATTTCTTTTATTGTAGCATGGTAATGCAACAGTTTAACTTGCTTTCATTCATGCAAATAGGACAGTTGTTAAATCTGCAAAAGCAATTGTGTCTTCCTGACTCTTTCATCCAATCAAACAGGTGTCTACCCACTGCCCCCTTTAAAGGGATAGTTTGTCCATAAATGAAAATCCCGTCATCATTTACATCTGTTTCTTTCAACTGTTTTATCCCATGCAGGGAAAGTCAATGAAGTCCAAAACAAACCTTTTTTGTTGTTGTTGCTAAATATCTTTTCTGGTGCTCCATAGGAGGAATTAATGCATGCAGATTTAAAACAACATGAGGGTGATGTAAATTATGGCATTATTTAGTTTTGGGAGAAATCTGGTATCTCACTAATACCAATGGCACTTAATCCTTTCCCAAACCTCCTAATTTTTTTCTAATCACTGTATGTCAAATTGACTCAACTGCACATTTAAAGAGACCCCCATATTAGGCAAATCCATTTTACTGTTTCTCTCTGTCCCGTAGTCACACAGGGCTTGGAAAAGCCGAGCGAGCATGCCTCTTAAACACTGGGAACATTCCTACAGTCGTCTGTAATGGCATATTTCGGATTTCAAAAAGAAAGTGGAGAAAAACAGAACAGCATGCGATTAGTGTGGCGTTTCCAGAGGCAGTGTAAAAAGACATATCATGGGATCATCGAAGCCAAGCTCCTTTTCACTGCCTGATTGACAGTTCCTGTCCATCCCCTCCGATGCTTTCCCACGCCACGGTAATTGTGAAAGGCAGTCAGCCGAAACCACTGGTCAGTTGCAGAATGGGCACAGCACAAAGACGTGAGGAGAAAGCCGCCCAGTGTTTTCTAAAAGATCTGCTGTCCTCCACATACACACATACATAAGGATGCCTCTGTTTTGTCTTTTAGCTCTTGTCTCCGCATGCCCACAAAGGATTAACTCTTTCTTGGCTTCAAACATTGCATCGGATAAGATTTATCACGGATATCGGAATGAATGTATCTGTAATGATCTCATTGAAACGAAAACAACATTGACACAGATCCTAACAGAGTTGTCTCATATGTCACCACCTATATATAGCCACTTATCTTTAAAAAAAATACACTTCCATATTCTGACACAAGGGGGCAGCCTGTCCCTCAAGTTCAACACGGCCGCCATCAAACTAACCCTAATGTACACAAAGCAGCAATTAGAGGAAAATATGCTTTCATGTCAAAAACAAAGCTATTTGGCAGCACGATTTGGCCTGTCTGTGTGCTAATAATGTGCCGTAATCCTGCTTGACTGGAGATGAATTCGGAGGTTAGAAGCCAAACGAGAATGCTGGAGATGTTTTATTTACTCAGTCGCTGTAGATTCCTCCGGTATGGGGAGGCATAAATCATTGCTTATGTGATGAGTGAGAAAGAGACAGAGATGTAAAGAGAGAGAGAAAACGAGTGTAGCCAGAGATCGGTGCTGAACAATGGGCTTTACCCAACACACCCTTTTAATTCGCTTTCTCACGTCATCCTTTCCCAGCTGGCCTCGGAGAAACACTGACCTAGAGCATTACCGCCTGGCTTGAGCCACTTTAGCTCCTCTCCAGAGCCCACTAAAACACTCTCGCTCATTCGTGTTTTATCAGGATTTTATCAGGCACTCTGGAAGTGCTCTAGAATGTGTTCTGGACTGTGTCTTGAAAAGGGGACTTTCTTCCTGTCTGCTCCCCTCTGATGTCATCAGCTCGTTCCCACCACAGTCTATCCAGCTTGCGTCCCCGCAGCATCAATGTGGCCGCATCTAGCTTTGAGCTCAGGTGTTGACATGCTTCAGCGCCGGCTCCTCTCCATCCTCTTGCGGGTGGTCCATTTGAGCGGACCGGAGCACAGTGACAGGCTCGCTCTTGCGCTCATGTGTAAAACATAATCAGGCCAGTGTGGAGTGGAGATGTAACAAGTGCTTAAACGGCCGCGACGGCTCTGGCTCTCCTACTTCGCCGTGACTTATTGTCCCTGACGTGCTGACGCAGCACTCCAAGAATTCCACTCTTCGGATGAAGTTCTGCAGCCTCCCTGAATCTGGCCCTCTTCTCGTCACATTTCCATAAACTAATAGGTTAGCGAGGTCATCCTTTAGCCAAGGCTGCAAATCCTTTGCTGTGTCAGTCCTCCATACGTCTTTGGTTTTAACACCATCATTTCTGAGATCAAGTGTATCTGGTTACTGACATGATGCTAATGAGGTGCATTTACAAAGCTTGTAAAACTGGTGGGCAGAGAGGGGGGAAGCAGATGCACAAAGACAACAGGAAGAGGATGATGTGACTTGCCTTCAGCTATGGATTTGAAGGTGTCATTTAATCAGCTCAGTGATAACTTATCTTTGTTGTATTTAAGACCCCTATCTTTTACTCTTTCTCTCTCAAAGTGTGGGAATTTCGCAGTGCTAGTGGATCTTCACATACTGCCCTTAGGCGGCCAAGACGATGCCAGCTGGTTCTCTCCAGAGCACAGGAAGGTACGGGAATTAGGGTGTGTTTCTGTTTGTGTATGTCCTCTTACACTTCAGTTGGCTGATACTGTAGAAATCTGGAATTTGGATCTACTCTTGGGGATCCCCCCCATCCTCCTCCTGCCTTTATAAGATATATGTTTTCATTGGCCCAAACAGCCGAAAGGCTTTAAATGATTTTCCCTCCCAGGTTTAACGCTACATGCAGCACTTCTAGTTAAATTTGAGCTCCATATAAAAGTTTTAAGACAAATGTCACCTTGGGAGGTTTTTCTTTGTTTTCAAGATTGCAAATATGTACACAAACTCTTATGTGTTTGTATTCACAGGAAGTGGGCTCTCTGATAAGAGATGCATTGGAGCTGAGGGTGTGGCAGTTTCAAGAGGCCAGATACCAGAAGATCCAGGCCAAAACGAAGAAAGATTTCCCCCAGACTGCCCCACTCTGTCTTGAAGGTACGGCACACATGCACTCTGTTCCAAATCATCCAAAAGCGCATACTTTCTAGTAGGTAGGTACTTTGTGACCATTAAAAAAGTGTTCTATATAGTGTGAAAATGGGTAACGAATGAAATTCGGCATAACATTATAACACAAGTGAATAACACATTATTATCTCTTCATCATGGCACCTGTTAGTGGGTGGGATATATTTGGCTGCAAGTTAAAATTTTGCCCTCAAAGTTGATGTGTTAGAAGCAGGAAAAATGGGCAAGCAAAAGGATTTGTGCTATTTTGACATGGGCCAAATAGTGAAGGCCAGACGACTGGGTCAGAGCATCTCCAAAACTGCAGCTCTTAAGGGGTGTTCCCGGTCTGCAGTGGTCAGTATCTATCAAAAGTGGTCCAAGGAAGGAACAGTGGTGAACCGGTGACAGGCCAATGGATGGCCAAGGCTCATTGATCCATGTAGGGGTGAAGTCTGGCCCATGTGGTCCGATTAAACAGACAAGCTACTTTAGCTCAAATTGCTCTAGAAGTTAATGCCGGTCCTGATGGAAAGGTGTTAGAAAACAGAGTGCATAGCAGTCTGGGGCTGCATAGCAGTAGACCAGTCAGGGTGCCAATGTTGACCCCTGTCCACTGTCGAACGTGCCTACAGTGGGCATGTGAGCATCAGAACTGGACCACGGAGCATAAATGCATAAATGCAGTCTTGGTGAGCAAAAATTGAAATATTAAAAATCTTACCGTTCAAAAACGTTTTTTTATGATATCAAAATATTTGATACCATTGAAATTTCATAATTCTTTCATAAATCACTATTTTCAATATAATTAGGAAAACTAATACTAGCCTAAAAAGGTTCAGGCTTACTGAAGACAATGACTGTAAACTGTGATAAAGTAAGAGCAAAGAAAACAAGCTACAATAGAACAAAGACACAAATGAACCTACTTGAAAAAGTTCAAGCACTAGAAATACTACATAAATTATGTAAAGTAATCAAATGTATTAAAAACAATGCAAAGTCCTTACTGTGTAATTTAAATATACATTTATTCTTATTAAAGTTACAAAGGTGATTTTGTCAAGAGCAGCGAGAGGTTTTAAAATTGTTGGTTGTTGGCATTAAAGGGATAGTTCACCCAAAAATGAAAATTTGATGTTTATCTGCTTACCCCCAGGGCATCCAAGATATAGGTGTGTTTGTTTCTTCATTAGAACACAAATGAAGATTTTTAATTCCAACCGTTGCTCGTATAATGCATGTCAATGGGGTGTATTTCTATGAGAGTAAAAACACACAGACATACGAAACCCTGTGGCTCGTGGCGACACATTGATGTCTTAAGACACGAAACGATCGGTTTCTGTGAGAAATCCAACAGTATTTGAGTTATTTTTGTACCTTATATCAGACGAACCTCATCTAGGATTCCAAATCCATACTTCCGGCGGAGAAGGTCAAAACAGCGGCGCGATCATAGATGTAGATATATATATATATAGATATAGATGCCTCATTAGTGCCTGTGTGGATGGCGCAGATCGGTCGAATGAGGAATCTATGTAAATATGTATCTATGATCGCGCAGCTATTTTGACCTTCTCCGGCGGAAGTATGCATTCGTAATCCTAGATGAGGTTCGTCTGATATAAGGTACAAAAATAACTCAAATACTGTTGGATTTCTCACAGAAACCGATCATTTTGTGTCTTAAGACATCAATGTGTCGCCACGAGCCACCGGGTTTAATATGGTTTCGTATGTCTGTGTGTTTTTACTCTCATAGAAATACACCCCATTGACATGCATTATACGAGCAATGGTTGGAGTTAAAAATCTTCATTTGTGTTCTACTGAAGAAACAAACACACCTATATCTTGGATGCCCTGGGGGTAAGTATATAAACGTCAAATTTTCATTTTTGGGTGAACTATCCCTTTAATTACTCGCCCTCATGTCATCCCAAACCTGTAAGACCTTCGTTCATCTTGGGAACACAAATTAAGATATTTTTGATGAAATCCGAGAGCTCTCAGGTCCCTCCATAGACAGCTATTTAATAAACACTTTCAAGGTCCAGAAAAGTATTAAAAACTTTGTTATAGTTGTCCATGTGACCAGTGGTTCAACCTAATTTTATAAAGCGACGAGAATACTTTTTGTGTGCGAAAACAAACAAAATAACGACTTTATTCAACAATTTTGGTCTAGCCTATGCCAGTCTTTCACCTAGTTTCCATTATAAATAGTGTAGCGATTGAGATCTACGGCAGCCGTTGCTGTTCAAGTGAGCAACACGACGCATGCGCAGGAGCTGCACTGTATTTACAACATAAACAGTGTAGGAGACTGGCACAGGCCAGAACGAAATTGTTGAATAAAGCCATAGTTTTTGTTTGTTTTTGCACACAAAAAGTATTTTCGTGGCTTCATTAAATTAAGGTTGAACCACTGGAGTCGTATGGACTGTTTTAACAAGTGTTTATTAAATAGCTGTCTATGGAGGGACCTGAGAGCTCTCCGATTTTATCAAAAATATCTTGTGTTCCGAAGATGAACGAAGGTCTTACAGGTTTGGAATGACATGAGGTTGAGTAATTCATGACTGAATGTTCATTTTTGGGTGAACTAACCCTTTAGACCAACTGCATGCATCCAATATACACGTTATCTCTCTCAACTGTTCACTTAAAACATAAATGACTGTTTATGTGCAAATACATGGTCACTTTGATACAGGTATTTGTATTTAACTGTTCAAGCCCAATTAGGCAGCAAAAAGCACTCGGTTCAGTTGTCACACAGGCAATGAGCAGCGGCTTCATGTTGCACGTCTCTGACAGTGCACGCCTATACTGACATGGGTTCCCTTTCGCTGTTAATTGTGCTTCAACGGTTTGAAATCATCTGTTTTGATTTCACAATGCTTAAAACGCATGCACACGAGAAGCTTTTATGACCACGCAGCACAGCAACGTCACATGTGCACAACCGGGATAGAGACGATAGTCAAAAATCTCTACCGGTTGACAAATTTCTACCAGTTAATCATGTCTACCGGTATATATCGCCCACCCCTATGCTGAAAGTAGTTGTACTTTTTATCTACTGTTTTATGAATACAATGAATTCAGACATACTATTGGTCCCGGAATCTGTTTTTCAACTATTATTATATAGTACAGAAGTAGGAATATTTGGATGCAGCGCCAGTGAGCTGCATGCATTGGCAGCATTTCACAGGTGAGCTTCTGACATTTAGCCAATCCCATAATACATTGCGGCATGGGGTGGAAAATCTGCTGAAGATGATGAACGAAGCAAGATAATTAATAGTGAAAATGTTGATTTAAATAAACAATGGAATCAGTCTATTTTCATGCTAAGCTGAATATTGTACCATTTGCTTATTAACATCATAATTTTATTGAAATCAGTTGCAAGTTTTGTGAGGAATGCTTTTTGAGGTTTCTCTTCAATTTGGATGTCACCTTAGAAGGCATGTATAAAGCAAGGCAGTTCAATGTTTGGTATTTAACTGCATTATGTAGTTAAGCCATTGGCATGTGATCAGAAGATGGTGACGTACAGACCCTTACTTATTTTCTTAATGTCTACTGATGTTTAACTATACTGATTTATGTCTACATTTTGAACCACAAATACCACTGTGATCTTCCAATACAATTACGAATGTACCTGTCAAGATATGTTGCACCTGAATATTTGTCAATTGGCTACAGGCTTTTGAAATATATAATTACCTGTGATCAAGCTGCAAGTAAAGACCTGTGTCTCTCACTTACACCTACTTTAGAAACAATCTCTCCTTCATAAACATGAAATGTGCCACACTGCTTCACAGCTCGGGCACTCGGGCTGTCCCACAGCAGGAAGGGAAAGGTTTCAAAATCAAGTTTAGAAACCACGGCCATACCTGCATGCAAGCAAGAAAAAAAAAGAGATCTTTAAATGTATACAAAAAAGAAGCAAGCTGTTTCATACCATTGAAACTAAGTACAAACTAACTTTGTTTTAGCCAGATTTAGTTTAAAATGTCCATTCATTCTTCGATATCGCATGATGTGTAACAGGGCCTTAAGGGAGGTGGTTCTTTCTACACAGGTAGCACTTAAAGACTGTAAAAGGCTGACTCACTGCATGGGCCAAGTCCTGCTGAGAGAGGTAGATTACAGGGCAGTTAAGCTCATAAAAAGAAATTTCTCCGCTTTAGATGTTGCTGCCCCTCTCACGGCACGTCAAGGCATGGCTGCACCGCTACAGAGGTGCTCATCTTTCTCTGTTTCTTGTTGTTAATTTCTAGTATTACACACAGTTTTGCTTGTTTTACTCTCCTCTTGCTGCTGGGACAGACAACGAGATAAAAAAAGAAGCAAGGAGGTGGATTGTTTATAGTCTGGCATTGGCTATTAAAGTTTTTAGGATATTTCAGTAGCTGGTTTCCCAGATAAAGATTGACTTACCTAAACTTTTACTCATGACATGGTGTATGTGTCTTGCACCTTTCATAAGAAAATTTGATTTCAGATTTTCAGAGTATATCATGAATCACTATATGTAACAGCTGTGAGAAATGCAATGTCTCGCTCTTGGGCCAGGTGAGAACAGGGTTATTGTCTAATATATTAGAAAGACTGACTCATTATCTCTGACAGATAAGCATAACAAATGATGAAATGCACTTACTGGGTGTGTGTGTGTGTGTGTGCGTACGTGGACAGACTGTCTCCTTCACTTGTGTCCATTAACCTAGAAGTATTTTTTGGCCTCTGTCAGGAAATGGAGCTGGACTGTGACTGGGAAATAAATGCAAGGGTCGCATGCTCAGTGTGAAGGTCAAACACTAACCTAGTGCAGCACATGTGAGGGTGCTCTCTCAGTAGTATCTTTTATTGAAGTTTGTGTATTTGTTTTTTATTATTTGAGGTGATATAGGTTTTGACATTAACTTTTTTGCTCACCAGCCACTGTGGTTAGTGGTTTTCTATAACACAGACAATCTCCTGAACGGCAAACTGAATGTCAGAATGGGAAAGAAAGGTGATTTAAGCAATTTTGAGCATGGCATGGTTGTAGGTGCTAGACGGCCCGGTCTGAGTATTTCACAATCTGCTCAGTTACTGGGATTTTCACGCACAACCATTTCTAGGGTTTACAAAGAATGGTCCAGTATGCGGCAGTCCTGTGGGTGAAAATGCCTTGTTGATGCTAGAGGTCAGAGGAGAATGGGCCAACTGATTCAAGCTGATAGAAGAGCAACTTTGACTGAAATAACCACTCAACCGAGGTATGCAGCAAAGCATTTGTGAAGCCACAACACGCACAACCTTGAGGCGGATGGGCTACAACAGCATGAGACCCCACCGGGTACCACTCATCTCCACTACAAATAGGTAAAAGAGGCTACAATTTGCACAAGCTCACCAAAATTGGACAGTTGAAGACTGGACAAATGTTGCCTGGTCTGATGAGTCTCGATTTCTGTTGAGACATTCAGATGGTAGAGTCAGAATTTGGCGTAAACAGAATGAGAACATGGATCCATCATGCCTTGTTACCACTGTGCAGGCTGGTGGTGGTGGTGTAATGGTGTGGGGGATGGTGAAATTCCACGGCCTACATGAGCATTGTTTCTGACCATGTCCATCCCTTTATAACCACCATGTACTAGGGCAGAAACGATATGGACAAAATTTCATATCTCAATTTTAATGCCAGATATCTCGATATCGATACAATACGATATGACTACGTGTTCGGTGAAAACCAAGCATTTCTCAGAAAAATAAAAAGATCATAATACAAAAAAATGTGGAAAGTATAGTTTTATTTTTAAGAACAAGTCATCAACATTAACATAAATTACACACTGGTGTCTATGAAAGAGGTAATAATAATCCTTTCCATTATAATTCGGCACATTTTATTCATATCAGATACACATTGTGCAAGTAACTTCAATGTTTACTCTGTTCTATTCCTAGTTCACCAGCCACTTACTTTTAAGTATTTCGGGAGAAGTGGATGAATTCACGTGTTGTAAACATAGAGGTTGTAAATCCAACAGATCCGATTCTCTGAACTGCGTCTGCGGCACAAACTAACACGGCGCGCCCATCGCGCATACAGCTCAACTAACGCGATCGTTATTCTGACTGTTTAAGAGAGTGTTTAAACAACAATCTACAGGTCCTTCTCAAAAAATGTGCATATTGTGATAAAAGTTCATTATTTTCCATAATGTAATGATAAAAATTAAACTTTAATATATTTTAGATTCATTGCACACCAAATTTTTCAGGTCTTTCATTGTTTTAATACTGATGATTTTGGCATAGAGCTCATGAAAACCCAAAAAATTAGCATATTTCATCCGACCAATAAAAGAAAAGTGTTTTTAATACAAAATAAGTCAACCTTCAAATAATTATGTTCAGTTATGCACTCAATACTTGGTCGGGAATCCTTTTGCAGAAATGACTGCTTCAATGCAGCGTGGCATGGAGGCAATCAGCCTGTGGCACTGCTGAGGTGTTATGGAGGCCCAGGATGCTTCGATAGCGGCCTTAAGCTCATCCAGAGTGTTGGGTCTTGCGTCTCTCAACTCAACTTCTCTTCACAATATCCCACAGATTCTCTAAGGGGTTCAGGTCAGGAGAGTTGGCAGGCCAATGGAGCACAGTAATACCATGGTCAGTAAACCATTTACCAGTGGTTTTGGCACTGTGAGCAGGTGCCAGATCGTGCTGAAAAACGAAATCTTCATCTCCATAAAGCTTTTCAGCAGATGGAAGCATGAAGTGCTCCAAAATCTCCTGATAGCTAGCTGCTTTGACCCTGCCCTTGATAAAACACAGTGGACCAACACCAGCAGCTGACATGGCACCGCAGACCATCACTGACTGTGGGTACTTGACACTGGACTTCAGGCATTTTGGCATTTCCTTCTCCCCAGTCTTCCTCCAGAATCTGGCACCTTGATTTCGAATGACATGCAAAATTTGGCGACAGTCCAGTGCTGCTTCTCTGTAGCCCAGGTCAGGCGCTTCTGCTGCTGTTTCTGGTTCAAAAGTGGCTTGACCTGGGGCATGCGGCACCTGTAGCCCATTTCCTGCACACGCCTGTGCATGGTGGCACTGGATGTTTCTACTCCAGACTCAGTCCACTGCAGGTCCCCCAAGGTCTGGAATCGGTCCTTCTCCACAATCTTCCTCAGGGTCCGGTCAACTCTTCTTGTTGTGCAGCATTTTTTGCCACACTTTTTCCGTCCCACAGACTTCCCACTGAGGTGCCTTGATACAGCACTCTGGGAACAGCCTATTCGTTCAGAAATTTCTTTCTGTGTCTTACCCTCTCGCTTGAGGGTGTCAATGATGGCCTTCTGGACAGCAGTCAGGTCGGCAGTCTTACCCATTATTGCGGTTTTGAGTAATGAACCAGGCCGGGAGTTTTTAAAAGACTCAGGAATCTTTTCAGGGCTCGACAATAAGGAGTGCCTGATGGCCCGGGGCCAGCGTGAAAGACACTCGGGCCAGTGCTGGAACTTCACTGAAAGCGCGCGTTCTGCTGGATTTTCCCTCATGACAGCGGGTTAGTGTTAGTGCGTGATCGGTATGAATTTTGCGCGGGATTGCACGTAATTCTACTAATCCCGCAGGTGTTCCAATTAATTTGGTCCGTGCAGCTCTTAAAGGGCCGGACCTAATATTCTTTGTGATTAATGTTTAACAAACAACAACATACAAATAGAAAATCACCACATGATTGACTGAATAACTTTCATTTATGTATTAGGAATCTGTGTACAATTAATTTATAGAGTGAAGACTAAGCAGTTTTTTGTTTTGTTTTGATTATTTAATTTCTATCTTGATTGCTACTGTTAAATAGACTGTAGCTGAAAAATAAAGCACTGTTTGTCATATTGTTTGTAATTTGCATTTTGGCTTATTTAAAAAAAAAAGATCAAATTAAAAATAAATATCTATATGGTAATTATACAATTACATTACAAAAATATTAAATTACTTATATTATGAAATAAGATTTTGGTCATCCCAACCTGTTCAGAATAGTGAAAGGTTAGTGAATGTCAACATGACTGATAATGTGATGTTTGTAAACATCTCTGTAAGGATGTTAAAACTGGCATGTAATTATTATTGCAATAAGACGAGGGAATGGTCAAAGAGCAGGGAAGGAACATGCTGGCCAAGTGAGTTTTTTGTTTGTTTGTTTTTTGTTACATATATAAAACAATGAATAGTAAGTTCTGGCATATTATTCAGTTACTGTTACTGTTTGTTTGTTTTTGCAGCGTATCGATTCAGTATCGGTATCGAGGTATTTTAGACTGGTATCGTATCGAAGTCATAATTTAGGTATCGTGACAACACTAGTTTAGACCTACATGAAAAAACAGAAAAGAACTGTTTTCTCATTTGTCATTTGTATGTTTGTTCTGTTGTGTTAGGCTTTTTGGAGTTGGAGTCAACCCTTAAGGTTACATGGATCAAAAACAATAACTAGGCCTATTTTATTTTATTTATTACTTTTTTGTGGTGGGGCCACTGAAAATTTTGGCTGGGCAAGTAATAATTTGAACCACTGGCCCGAAAAAATCCTTAGCGTTGAGCCCTGCTTTTGCAGGTGTTTAGAGTTAATTAGTTGATTCAGATGATTAGGTTAATAGCTCGTTTAGAGAACCTTTTCATGATATGCTAATTTTTTGAGATAGGAATTTTGGGTTTTCATGAGCTGTATGCCAAAATCATCAGTATTAAAACAATAAAAGACCTGAAATATTTCAGTTGGTGTACAATGAATCTAAAATATATGAAAGTTAATTTTTTATCATTACATTATGGAAAATAATGAACTTTTATCACAATATGCTAATTTTTTGAGAAGGACCTGTACTTCCACTTGCATGTATTTGACAATTGGAATATCAGATATTTCATGCCATAGCTAACACATTTGTGAATATTCTGAATAAAAAACGAAAAATTACATAAAAGCAGATCATCATTCATTCAGCGCTGTTGCTGCTGCGGTGTGTCACGTGACAAGCAATGACGCGTCACCATGGAAACGCCCCCTTCTCACAATATAGTTCACACGTCCCTGGTAGTGTGTGCGCACTGGCTTTAGCAGTGCATTCAAGAGCACTCGTAAAACTGATGTTTGTTGTGACTGCCAGAGCTGTATGCAGGGTGAGCGCGGAGAGGGGAAATATATATTGTTTATATCGTTACTTTTTCGATAGTAATATCTTGAAAGTTCATATCTAGATATTGATAAGATAACGAAATATCGTTCAACCCTACCATGTACCCATCCTCTGATGGCTACTTCCAGCAGGAGAATGCACCATGCCACAAAGCTCGAATCATTTCAAATTGGTTTCTTGAACATGACATTGAGTTCACTGTACTAAAATGGCCCCCACAGTCACCAGATCTCAACCCAATAGAGCATCTTTGGGATGTGGTGGAGCAGAGCTTCGTCCCCTGGATGTGCATCCCACAAATCTCCATCAACTGCAAGATACTATCCTATCAATATGGGCCAACATTTCTAAAGAATGCTTTCAGCACCTTGTTGAATCAATGCCACGTAGAATTAAGGCAGTTCTGAAGGCGAAAGGGGGTCAAACACAGTATTAGTATGGTGTTCCTAATAATCCTTAAGGTGAGTGTATAAATATCCCTTTTTTCTATGTATAATTACATATTGGAATTATAGTAAATTAATCCAATTGGTCATAGGCAACACCTACTGATAAATGTTTATATGAAGTTTGATATGACACTACATGTGATTTGGTTAATTCATGGCACAGTGACATTCAGTGTATACTTGATTGCTATATTGTATGATATATGATTTGTAATTCCAATAAAATTTTCGAAATACCTTGTGAAGTCCACTTCGCGACACCCTTTCAGGCAATTGGAATGTGCCCAAAGAGTTCTGCGGTTTTCCCAGTCACAGAACATGTGACCACTCCAGCTGTCGGCTATCAACAGCTATTAACTCTCCCCAGATCCTTTTGTGTGAGCTCACTTATGCACTAGAGATATTTTTTCCCTCTCTTGTATGTGTTAGCCTACATTGTTTCATCATGCATGCATCAAGCATGGCGTTTTGTATTCAGTCTCCGCTTAGATGTGTCTATTGTCAACCTCTGTGTGGCTGTTTTAACGTCATTGTCACATATTATCATATCCAGTAAGCGCATCACATGCCGACACATTTCCTGAGCAGTCTGCTCTGCTTTCAGCTGCAAAGGCCATTTTCCAAATGTCAGCCCTTGTAGCTTCTCCATGACTGGCTACCTCATGCTTCCCCATTAGCTCATAGTTGATTTATTTAGCTTTGGAGAGGGCGGGAAAGGGGGAACTTTTCCCACCAAATGTCTTGGCTTGGTGGAAGCACGAGCCGGACTCTTGGCACACTAACTAAGAATTTTTTTTTTGCTGGAAGACAGCAGATTGCAATGTTTTATGTAGTCATTTGTTGAAGCATATCTGCCCTGAAAAGGGCAAAAGTAAGGTTTCTTACTGACTTTTCCCCCTTATTAAGAAAAAAATATTTTTGGAGTGACATGAACAGTATACTTGTTGCACTCAGGGCAAATGTCTTTTTTCCCCCCTGATTATTGCTTATTCTTAAGAAAGAAGTCACTGCAGCCCCTTGATAATGTCTGTCACCCAGAGAGTCTGTCTGCTGCTATGTTACAAGTGCTTTAACCTAATCTCTGATTCTGTAGATTCAAAATAGAAAGAGTTATTAGGTTTCAAGATTCAAGATTCAAGATTCAAGAGTTTTATTTGTCACATACACAGTTATATACAGAATATACAACTGGCAGTGAAATGTAAACAGGTCCGCTCTAAAGACAGTGCAAATAACAGTTACAAGAAAACACAAGGAGGAAATTAAAATAGAAATAGAATAAAAATAGAATAAAAAAGTACTAAACATATGTAGAGTTATAAATAATCAAGTAGGAGATAAAAATATATATATAAAGTATAATGTGCAAACAATAGGTATAATGTAATGTGCAAACAGGTTTATAACAGGCTGTTACACAGTAACAATAGAACATAAAGTGCAGTGCAATGACAGTATGTGGATGTTAATGTTAAACTGGATGTTTATGTGTGCGGGGTGAAGTGAAGTCACGTGACTGAGTTCAGGAGTCTGATGGCCTGGGAAAGAAACTCCTCCTGAGTCTTTCAGTTTTTGCCATCAGGCTCCAGCGTTTACCAGATGGCAGTGGGGTGAAATGGGATTTTGCAGGGTGGTTAATGTCTTTGATGATATTAGCAGCTCTACCTCTGCAGCGTTTGGTTTTTATGAGGTTTTATGAGGTTTAGATGAGAACATGAGCTTATTAGATTGTTGCTCAAAGTTTCTGCCAAATAACTTTTTTTTAAGATGAAGCTAAATCAGCACATCGTCTTTCATTCCAAGATTAACAGCATAAGAGATGCTTGTTTTCTTTTTCTTAACTTTCACTTTATTCTTCGAGGGGCATTTTTACTGAGAAAATCTATAAATTATAAGGATCAATTCCTGCAATAGAATTCACAAAAGCAATCCAGTTTCATCTATTTCAAGCAAACACATGCATTTGAGAACTTAATGAATGACTCACTTCGCATTCTTTCAGTTTGGAATGTAACTAATTTGTGTGAAATCGATTATGTGTGAATCAGTGTATCGAATTTGGGCACTAGCAAGGATTTTGATCGACTAAACATCAGGTTTTCTTGAAACACGATTATGTGGTTACGCATTAAAGCGCCATTGGCATTTATCAACAACATTACTGTAGAACATGCCAGGACTGAAATCCAAGTATGTTTCTCACTGTTAAAAAGTGCTGTCTTCATTCAGTGTGCACTCCTTCTTTTACAGAGGGGAGAACAAGTATTTGATACACTACCGATTTTGCAGGTTTAAAAATATTTATCATAGGTACACTTCAACTGGGAGAGACTAAACAAAAATCAAGAAAATCACATTATATGATTTTTAAATAATTAATTTGCATTTTATTGTATGACATAAGTATTTGATCACCTGTTCGTTTTTCTTTAAGAAGCCCTCCTGTTCTCCACTCATTACCTGTATTAACTGCACCTGTTTGAACTCGTTACCTGTGTAAAAGACACCTGTCCACACACTCAATCAAACAGACTCCAACATCTCCACAATGGCCAAGACCAGAGAGCTGTGCAAGACATCACGGATAAAATTGTAGACCTGCACAAGGCTGGGATGGGTTACAGGACAATAGGCAAGCAGCTTGGTGAGAAGGCAACAACTGTTGGCGCATTTATTAGAAAATGGAAGAAGTTCAAGATGACCGTTAATCTCCCTCGGTCTGGGGCACCATGCAAGATCTCACCTTGTGGGGCATCAATGATCATGAGGAAGGTGAGGGATCAGCCCAGAACTACACGGCAGGACCTGTGAAATGACCTGAAGAGAGCTGGTACTACAGTCTCAAAGAATACCATTAGTAACACACTACACCGTCATGGTTTAAAATCCTACAGCGCACGCAATGTCCCCCTGCTCAAGCCAGCGCATGTCCAGGCCTGTCTGAAGTTTGCCAATGACCATCTGGATGATCCAGAGGAGGAATGGGAGAAGGTCATGTAGTCAGATGAGACAAAAATAGAGCTTTTTGGTCTAAACTTCACTCACCGTGTTTGGAGGAAGAAGGAGTACAACCCCAAGAACACCATCCCAACCGTGAAGCATGGAGGTGGAAACATCATTCTTTGAGGATGCTTTTCTGCAAAGGGGACAGGACGACTGCATCGTATTGAGGGGAGGATGGATGTGGCCATGTATCGCGAGATCTTGGCCAACAACCTCCTTCCCTCAGTAAGAGCATTGAAGATGGGTCATGGCTGCGTCTTCCAGCATGACAATGATCTGAAACATACAGCCAGGGCAGCTAAGGAGTGGCTCCGTAAGAATTCTCCAGACCTGAACCCAATAGAAAATCTTTGGAGGTAGCTGAAAGTCTGTATTGCCCAGCGACAGCCTCGAAACCTGAAGGATCTGGGGAAGGTCTGTATGGACAAGTGGACCAAAATCCCTGCTGCAGTGTGTGCAAACCTGGTCAAGAACTACAGGAAACGTATGATCTCTGTAATTGCAAACAAAGGTTTCTGTACCAAATATTAAGTTCTCCTAGTCTGATGTCATCATACTCAATTCTAGTCAGAATTCTGCTCCATTGGGCTTTGGTTATTGGGGCGTGTTTCAACCGAACCAGGAAAGACCTCAATTGGATAGACCTACAACCAATCAGAGCAACGGAGTAAATTACGTATGTTTAGCGACGCATAGTAGTGGGAAGTTTGGATCATTTTACTGATTCGGATCTTTGAATCTCATTCAGCAAAATGATCAAATCTATTTCAAGTAATTGCGTTCATTTCACCAGAATATAATTTATATGTCACATGTTAAATTCCCCAAAACATCTAGTACTTATGCAAACGTTGATCATTTGGAATAAAAAATAAATGAATTATAAGCCAATGCAGCCAAGGCCAAACTTTAAGAAATGATTCATTAATTGCTTAGCTGAGTCTTCAGGCTATGCAGTTTGTTAGTTCACCTCACCTCCGAATCCGAGTCGTTCTTTCTTTTGACACTTCACATTTAATCACGTCTGTTCCCTGGAAATATTAGTAACGTTACACTTCTCCTGTCTTTGGGTTTGAGTCGTAAGTTCCGTCATCAGTGTCTGATCTGGGCCGTGACAGCCCTATAAACAATGCATGCAGTCCCGAAATCAGAATTGATTAGTTCACCTCTTGAGTTTTCGGGTTCAAGGAATTTGTTCACCGACTTACAGCCCCATTGGCTGAATGCTGAAGATCCTGTACAGAACCGATGGCCTGTAGCGCATGCACGGTCAACACAAATCGCAACAAATCCCTCTCTGAGACAACTTGTTTCTGTTCAGGCATAATTACTCCACAATGGATCGAGTCCAGACCGAATTGCCCGACCTCAAATGTTGTGGGTGGGGCTAAATTAAGCTGGCATCCAGGCTAAAGTTCTGCTTTTCTGATGTATCAAATACTTGTGTTATGCAATAAAATGCAAATTAATTACTTAAAAATCATACAATGTGATTTTCTGGATTTTTGTTTTAGATTCCGTCACTCACAGTGGAAGAGTACCTAATTCTAATGATAAAAATGACAGACTTCTACATGCTTTGTAAGTGGGCAAACCTGCAAAATCGACAGTGTACCAAATACTTGTTCTCCCCACTGTATATCAGCTTGAGAGTTAGAGTTTTCTGTATGTGAATCTAGTTTCTCTTTCAAACTGTGTACAAATCTTTCTGTTATTTCTAGGGATGCGTCGACATATCATAATTCTCACCAATATAAAAATTCTTTACTATTTTATCTAAAAAAGTAAAAATATTTGTGTTTTTCAAAAATTAATGGCAAAAGCAATCTTAATGGGTTATTTTTTTTTACTTTCATAATTGATCAAAAGTGTCTCTTTAAAAATATATATATTTCAAATAAATACATATAAAAAATGCAGCCGTGGATATATCTAAATTTTTTTATTAATGTAAGTAATATGTATTAAAAATATTACAAATGTATTGTATTTATCACAGTTTGATTTTAGTGGAAATTATGGTAAACAATTGTAAAATTTTTGTGATGGTCATTTCTCATTAGTTCTTGGTTTCCTACAGGTTGTAAAGGTTATTTGTCCAAATGGAAGTAGCTCTAATGTTCTTTTATCGTAGTGTCACACAAAATAAATTCCTGAAGTGTAAACCAAGAAGCCCTCCATCAAGTTCAGCCACGCTGAGGCAATTACAATGCAGCTGTTTGCACTTTCACCCATTTTTAGGTAACTCTGATATCTACCTATGCGCGTTCCCCCACGTCAGTGTGTTTAATCTGATTAGCTTATAATGGATAAAGGGGAGGAGAAAAGAGGTGGGTGATTGCTTCATAACCCTCCTCCTCCTCGCCAAGCCACTTCCTCTTTTTCACAGGTGCTAGGGCTTACAGTGCTGGTGTGGCAGAGGGGGAGGGAACACCTGGCAGGCTGTTCCCCCTGATGGTCTGCCGGGTTCAGATGCATTTTCCCAGGCTCCCCAGATGAATGGTCACTAATAGCCGTGGGAGAGGGCTTTGCGAGCGCTGCACAGTGTACCAGGCTGACTCCTCTTGGCAGGCCCTGTGAGGAGGGCTTAAAGCAGTGCTGACTGCCTGTGACCCAGCCCTATAGCCAGCACAAGTGCACTGCAGCAGATAGCCTTACCGCTGGAGAATGTGTTTACAAGGGCACAGAGGGAGTGAGATCTCACTCAGTGAGTGGAAGGATGTGGGACCGGCTGCGGCACTCCATCCACTTCTGATTCTCTCTGGCTTTTCCCCTCTATCTGTGCCCCCTCTCCAACAGTTTGCAATAAGAGCATTCTGTTTCTGCCCACGTGCCCCACAGCCTTTAAATATAAAGCATGTGGTTGCATTAGCAGCAGTTACCTGCCCTGGAACATGTGAGAGGGACTAGGCAGGATTACCAGCATGGGAAATGGAGACCTGGGAGCAGGAGCTGTCGAAATTCCTTGGGCTCTTTTGACTGCCAGTCAGTCTGTCTGTCTTCTTGTTCTAGAATTAGCCCTTGATGCTTTGTCATGTTGCAGTTGCTGTGCAAATCCACCTCCTCTAAGTCCCATGTCTCACTGTACAGAAAAGCCCCTGGACAGCCGGACTCTTTCCGCAGACCTTTATCCCACGGTTTCACACACAAACTCTCAAATACACAAATCTACACAGCTTTAACACACCCACCTTTGGCCTGAAACTGATCTTTATACGTTAAGTATGACTCGATCTCACCACACACACCCCTGTCTTTCGTCCGGGGTCAGCAGTGTTCCTCTAGTGCTGTCCCACCACAGGGCTCTGTATGTAATTAGGGATTGGGGAAGGAGAGCTTGATCAGTATGGGATTCATGGGACTGTTTCTCGACCACAATCTGGTCAGGCAGACTCACTCAAACATACAGACACAGCCTCCGTGAACCCAGGCTATACATGCCGCCTGACCAAACTTCACTTCAGGAATTAATAAATCGTTTTAGAGGATCAACTTTTTTTCCCCTCAACGTTTTCATTTCAAGGTCCAAGAGCTGATCAAATGGCAGGTCATGTGTTTGGGGTTAATGGTGCCTTTCTCTGTTGAATCCATCATTATTTTTTTGGCCACTATTATATTATAATTAAGTGCATATTTGCTTGGTAAAAGTAGTTTTGATTGTTTCTCCACTGTAAATGGCATTTCATATTTCATCATTAAGGCTTTGTAGTCACCAGTGCGCTCTCCAGGTGAGTCAGATGTAATGCACAAACAAGCAGGATAGATTTAGTAGGAGACAGAGATGTGGTCTGGATTCAATGACAAGCCTAGCTCAGGTTTAAAACCTTCAGTGCTGCAGAACAGCACATAAGTCAAGTTTTCAGAAGCCTTCCCCACGTCGTTAATCTGCTGGTATCAAACAGGAGGAATGTGTTTCCCTGCCCTCATTCACACCACATTTCTCTTTTTGCCCTTGTGGCATCCTTAAGGGTCCCAGATTCTTGTGTTTACAGTACCATGCCTGCATATCATTTAAGTATGTATAGTTTGTACTAAAATATGTATATATTCAAACATAATTCATTCTAATTGCTGTCTGATCGGACAGGACTAGTTTTTCCTGAAAAGGCCAGACAATTTCATCTTTCACTGATTTACAGTTTGATTTTAATCCCAATCCAAACTGAACATGTTCACCCCCCACCCCCATCACACACCACACAGAAGATATATAAAAGCTTGTTTTTCAGTGGTCCCCTGAGAAGTCTAATCTTGTCCGGATAGGAATGTCTCTGATTGTGGCATATTATTTCCGCATAGTGCTGCTCATTTATTTTGACCTTTGTCAAACGCAGTTATTAAAGCTAATTTTCTCAATATGCTGCCTTTGTGTATCTTCATGATTGATTTCTAATTATATGCCAACTTTCTGGGTAAAATAACAGTTGTTGCTCCAATTACTGTTGGATTCTCATTCGACAGCTCATAAACTTACATTGTAGTTGTAACTTCAGGTACTGTATGATGCTCATCTTAAAAGGATAGTTCACCCAAAAATGTTTTTTTTTTGGGGAAAGATATTAATACTTTTCAGCAAGGATCCATTAAAGGTGCACTATGCAGGATTTTTTCAGTAAAATATCCAAAAACCACTAGGCCAGTGTTAAATTTTGTTCAGTTGAGTTCTCACAATATCCCAAATGTTTCCAACTATTTGTAAACTGTGAGAAAATCGCTATTTTTACCAATGAACCGGGAGCATAGCATAGCGTCTGAGGGAGTCGCCTGTCAACATATCTGCTTTACCCTTGGTTTACGGTTTTATTCTGCAGAAGCGCTTTACTCTCACTGGAGTGTGAACAAATGTCACAGCAGTCGCTGCGTCATTTTAAACACACTTAAATGTATCTAATATGATAAACAGAGCTGCGTTACCCCATACTCATGACTGGAAAAGCGGAGATTGTGCCGGCGACTGTCCCGTCATAATAAAAGTCCCGCTTCTTGCGAGCCGAGTGTTTTGCGTAACAATCTCTCCAGCGGCCTTGCTCAGCTCCCTCAGCACTCGCCCCTGCTCTGCTTCATACTACAGTAACGTTAATAATCGCATCCATGAACATGATATCTGTCAGAGTCCTATATTCTGATTCTTTTCCACCGGCTGTGAGGTGAAGACCACATGTCCTAAGATTCTGCGCTCAAACTTAACGTCATCAAGCTACGCCTCACCCGTTTTCATAGGCTTGCTGATGTCATATACGTTTATAGTGCAGGTGTAGGCAATTAGTTAAGCGTTGCGCTAGGAGCTCTAAGTAAAGGGAACATCTGCTGGGACAAGAGGAGTGATGTTCTGTTCATGTCTTTTGCTGTGTCATGTCAAAATGTATTATAATTGTCACCATGTTAGGTTTTGGTCTCGGTTTTGATTATAGAAGGTGGTTTATGAAGGCGCTTTAGTCCATTTACTTATCTTTACAGTTCTCCTTTTGATCATGTGTTGCATCCTCCTGTTGGGCCACATTGCAGCATTTCATAACCATGCTTAAGGGGTCACCCAAATGTTAAATTGAACACTCATGTGCAAATATTGTTTCAGGTGGACGTTGAACAGAGTGATAAGACACACCGACCGCTCGGCCCAGGCTACAGTTACGCAGCCGGGTGTGATGTGCTTCCAGGAAAACCCCGCTCGGCCCTTCCATGTGGCGACCCCCATGAAACCCTCACACACATACGCACAATCGCCCGGGAGCCCCACCCTGACCCAGTAAGAGCGGAGAACAAGATCTTAGAGGGTGATCATTCACATCAAAGTGAGGAGCGAGAGAAAATATTTCTACAAATTCCAGCTCGGTCACCTAGACACCCGCTCTCCACCCGCCGTCCATGGTTTTCACGTCTGTGAGATCGTTTCGGCATCGTCCGTTGCACACAGTAGCTATATGCTCCAATATCACGGATCGTACCAGGTTTTACAACCAGAAATCGTATCTGATGTTGTCTGTTTTTAGAGGTTGATGTGTTTAGATTGTACAACCTCTTTGGCTTGTCAAGATCTAGACTGCAGTGCTGAGAGATGATTATTATTCTTTCACATGTTGAGCTGTCTGTGCTCTCCATTTGTTTAGAGCTGATGAGATTTTTATAGCTCATGTTCTTCTTTGAACTCTGAATCAATGGAAAGAATTGCTCTAGTTTGAGACAAGGGATCACTCACCCCGCGCTTCCATTTTTATTTCACATTCCTCTTTACATTCTTCTGGTTTGTTGACTTTTTGTTCTCTCTATTGTTTTCCCAGGAAGTGGTAAAAGCTCCAGGAGGGGTCGTGTATGCGTGTGTACTGATGTACTGTATATATTTCTGCCTTGGCTTAGTGTCAGCGAAGCCTTGCATGTATGTTGTGATTTGTTGGAACACTTTTCCTCTGAGGGCATCTCAATCTTCTCACATCACATGCTACTTGCATGCAACATTTTCATTTTCAGTTTAGTGATACAGATCTGGCAGAATAATATTTCTGTTTTCCATTAAATGTTTAAAAGTTTTCTTTAAAAAAATTATTTTCTTTTAAAGAAGAACATTTGCTTTTAATGTAACTCTAAAAGCAAATTTGGCTGGAAAATAATGACTTGATGTAAAACATTAGCATCAGATGCAAAGTATTTTTTTGCAAATTCGACACAACCCCATCAGTGTTGGCCAGCTAGGTAACATTATATTGGTGACAAATCAGTGGAATTTGCAACAAAAATACAGAATAGACCACGGAAATCCAAATATTTAAGTTTACAAAGCATACAAATAGTAGCCTGCAGTTCTGTATTCCAGTGAATTAGTGAATTTCACTGTTTAAATTTATGGATACATTTGTTTACTTTTGCACGATAAGCAATCTTGATACAACATTGAGTCGCAACTTGTAAAATCTGGGTCCTGAATCACAAAAAAAAAAAAGTTAAGAAGCATTGCTGTAAACATCAGTCTTTGTCTAGATAACTCCAGTGTTTTCTTTTCTTAAAGAAGGGGTGCTTTAGAAATGCTTAAACTGCAAAAAGACACAGATTCACATTTAGCATGTTGGCCTGGGCCAGAAGAATTTGAGCTGCAAGAATTGTTTTGAATCAACCAACAGCTGATTTCTCAAAATGAGCCTTTATGTGGTTCTACTCTAAAGCCAGACTCCTCTGTTGGTCTTGTCCTGGGAATTGCCTCTTTGAAGTGAAGGAAAAGAGGAAACAAATGCTATTAAACTTTTTTTTTGGTAAGGAGGCGGGAGTCAATTTTTTTTGGGTCAATTTAAGTTGGGATGGACATGAATGAAACAGATTTGACTGAAGGTTTTGAAGCACACAGGAAAGATGCCCATTTCTTTATCTTCTGGAATATGCAGATTATCAGTCTGTTTGTTTGTTCTATTCATCCACACCAGAGTTAAAAAGGGAAAGAACATGCCCTAGGCTCTTGATGCTTAGCAGAGAGACTTATGTTATGACTGAAGAGTTTTATTTTCCCATAACTCTCCCAAGCTTTTGGGCGGCTCGTTGCATACTTGAATGATTAGGAGCAGGAAAGATAAGACGCTGATACTGTCCACGCACACTTTATTTCACCCTCTTTGAATTTGGTAGGGTTCCATGTGCCATCTTGATCTCTCTACCGGTGTTGCCTTTCTCCCTTAAGCGCTTTAAGGTCCAAGCCTTCTCAAAAGCATATAAATCTGATATCGAAATCCTCCTCAGTTAATTCTTTGTGATGGAGAGGAACACCTGAGGGAGCATCTGATTCATATTATTAGTCATATTAACCTGCATTGCGTAGATGAACACTTCTGTGAATGTAGGTGATGCTGTTCCCACTAGTCTTATATCACTTCCCTTAAGCAAAAAAAAAAGAGCACCAATCGCCTGGAATCTTGACATTTATATCAACTTTACGAGCCAGTTTGGCAGGCTCACCAGGGTTTCACACAAGATGCTTACCATAGCCTATTATTCTCATAGGTGGGATAAAATAACATTCATGATAATTAGTTTGTATCTTGGATACAGTGACTTGAGTTTTGGGGTTTAATAGGGTTTAAATGCTCTGTTTGTTGTTTTTATCAGTGTTAATGATCATGTTTGAAACCTGAATGGACGTTATTTCAAAGCAAGTATGTGCAGGAAGTTTGATGCTGAGCCCTAATCTACATTCTTTCTTTACTGTGACAGATTGTACCGTCGTTTCTACAGTGCAGTTAGTTTTGACTGCCGATGGAGGAAAAGGTATTGTAAATAATTCAAACAACTAGAGAGGAGCTGCTGTTCAGCAGTACTTGTGAAGTGGAAGAAAGTAAGAGGTAGATCCATCAATCACATTCTGGGTGTGGTGATGACAGTTTTGTGGCTGGCAGACACTGTAATTGCATATCATTACCTGCAGAAGCACACCGAGCTCCCGTTTGAGGACCTAGCTAGCTGTTAGTGGGGCCTGCAATGACATCAGCTGGTAAATCTGTCTTTTCTAAGGCATTTCTACTCATTTGACACCTTTAACGCACACCTTGACGATAGACAAATTTTCCCAATGTGAGGGATCACGATGAGTGCACACATTGAGTTTTTCCGTATGGTTTCTATGATCGGAACCAATATGCCTAAGCACTTGGGGTCGATCCATTTTGTGTGTATTTTATGGTCCTGTGGCAGCCTACGGCAGTCTCTCACAGACAGGCAAAGAGGCTGAGGGGTCTATTCAGGGCACAGAGTGAGAGCTGATGGATTCCCATGCCTGTTTTCTTGTTTACAGCTGCACTAGCAGATAGCTAGCGTGTTCACCAGGCCCCCTCTCTTGCTGACAAATTCCTCCCAGATTAAGCAACAGTGCTCTGCCTTCGCGTCTAGTGGATCTTGCATTCCTTGGACAATGACAAACAGATCTAGGCTGGATTTTTCCTTTGCCTGCTGTCTCTTAAATTAAAACAGAATGCTTGTGTCGTTGCTCCAACACTAGGATGGTTAAATTAACTTGTTTTCTTGGCATGTTAACAGTCAATGTGTATGGTTGCTCCGGCAACTGTAAAAGTGAATGAACAGTTAATATTGTCATCTCTTAATGCTTCATGTAAAGTCTCACTTCATTTGATTTTGATTTTCTTGGTACAAACCATAGATAAAATGGTACCATAGAAAAAGTTCTTTGTATATAATAAAATACATAGAGATATAAATTTAAAAAAAAAAAAAATTAAATGTACTGTTTGATATTCTTGATGCTGCTCTGCTCTGTTCTGCTGTACTCCGTTACACACCGCTCTGTTTATTGCTAGGAGGACAAAAGTAAAATGTAAAATTTTTAGGTTGGTCTGCCTCAGTGGTCTAACATCACTGTCAGAATGAGCGAGATGGCCAATCAAATCAAAGAAGGCGGGGCTTACTGTTATTGCGAATTTCAACACTACACTTAGCAATAGCAGTAGAAGAGTGCGTCGTAAGATGTAAGTAGCTAAATATTTAATATTTGACTACTGTTTTACGATTAAATTTTTCAGTGACCAACAGTAATATCGAGTGATGCAAATACTTGACAGTTTTTATGAAAGTTCACCGTTTTGAATAAAAAAATATGACATTATGTAAATCATAACTGAATTTGATGTGAACATTTTTGCATATTAGGCTGAAAATAAGAGTGAATGCATATTTAAAAAATATATTATTTGCAATTAGTTTGCTTCATAACTACAATAAAACTGGAACTTTTAGCCAACCATTCTTATTTATTTTTCTTTATTTTCTTAAATCCCTTTTAATCCTTTAATAATTAAATTCCTATTAAACCAATAAGACCAACACCCCACCCCCACCCGTTATGGCCTTATGCAATCTAGCACATCAAGTATTTATTTTTAAATAAATTTAATTTAAATTAATTATTTAATTTACACACACACACACACACACACACACACACACACACACACACATATATATATATATATATATATATATATATATATATATATATATATATATATATATATATATATATATATATATATACAGTGTATGTATGTGTATATATACTGTATATATATTTTTTTATTATTGCGTATATGGACTGTAAATTGCTTGATATAGTGTATAATATTTTCAGATTAGAAACTGTTTCAGACCAGTTGAATGATCCACAACAGAAGGTCTACAATGAAAATGTCCTTTTTTGGAAGAGTGTTTGAGCTTTTGAATATATATATATATATCCAGAATGCTTGTTCAGTTCTGATTTTTTTGAAGGATGTCAATCCTGAATGAGTCACAAGCTAATCTTGGTTTCATGTATTTAATCAGTTTGATTGGCCTTTGTATACACCCTATTTATTCACTTCTTCCTTTGTGTAAACATAATTGTGCAAACAGAACATTTTATAATAAATCTTCATTAATTCACCTGTCGTCTTACCATTGCTAAATAAACGCTGACAAAATGAGGTCTTATGTCATAATGAAGAGGTTTATTTTGTGATGATTACCTGCTGACTGTACATGATCCCACTTTAAATTTCCCACAAGATCGCTGAATGCATCACACAAAGCACAAAACTAGCACAGTGTTATTTATCTACTATAGACTATAGCAGTTATTATACTGAAATATTTGACCTCAGACTGCAGAGATCGACCAATCACAATTGAGTATTTCAAAGAGTCGTAAAAGAATAATAAATAACAGTCTTTAGTGTTAATTCAGCCACTCATCCAGTGTTTAGAGATTTTTTTGCAGTCTAAAATATAGGTTATGCAGGCAAAGTGGCACATTATATGCTATTCTCAAAAGAATGAAGGATGATTTCATAAAACTCTCTCACCATTAGAGGCTGTAAATAGTTTTAGCGTTCAGTCAGTCTTGTTACAGTGGACTTCAAAGACCAAGAAGCCCCTGGCATTACTTACGTTCATTCCTGAACTATGATGAGGCTTCTTTCTCATTTGCTTAAACGCTTTGTTATTTTTCGAACATTAAACAGCCTTTGAGCGGTGTCATATTTGTCATACATTGGCAGCCTTTGTTCTGGCATTTTGCATGACTACATATAATTGATAACGTCTATGTTCAGTAGACATGTCGCAGACTATCATTAACGCAGTGCTGATTTGCATTTTAAATTATTTTCCCTAGAAAAATACTTCCTCATGCGTAAACGTGGATTTGTTTAAACAAACAGGCAGTCCAAAATGTGATTGTTTCATGATTAGCTTAATGTGTCAAGCCCTCGCTGTTTCAACATTACCTGTTCTAAATGTATATTGACGTTTAACTATTAGACCATAAAATGTGTTTTCTTCTGCAGGTGGGAATGTTCGTCTGGCGGTGCACTTCATGAAACGACATGTCAACTTGAGATGCGTTGTCAGGCAGCACTACAGAGGTAGTTTATTTCCTCTCCTCCTGGACTAAAGAAAACTGATTTGAGTATTTTTTTCCACATTAAGTTGCCTCGTGAAACAGATGATTGTATCAGAAGCACCTGTGTTGTTATTAGTTCATACAGCTGTCAGGCTCAGTCGGAGGTCACTGTCCGGATCGTTTTTATTTTGGAAAAAGTCGACTGAAATATGTTCACTTAGTTGGCAACTCAGAACATGATTCAAAATACGTTTCGTGCTGAACTTGTGGTTTCAAGTCAAATTTATACAGATCTAAGAGAAGCTTCTTTGAAGAAACCACGCATTATATCTGGCTAGACAGTAAAATATGAATGCACTCCGTCCTAATAAAGGCTGAACAAATAGTTGAGACTAAAGCCAAGTCCACCCGAGCCAGGCTTGACAGCAGCTCACAGGGAAAATGTGGTTTGCTTATCATAGTAAACAAGTTCAGACTTAAGTTTCACTGTATCTTTAGAGGTATGGCATGTCAGACACTGTGAAGGAAATTACAATCATCATTGTACATGATTTATGTTTAACACGGCTCAAAGAAATACAAACAGAATAGGAGCGTACAGACTAATAAGGCTGTCCGGTATAGATTATTTTCAGTGATCTAGGAAAAACAAAAAGAAGAAAAAGTAGCTGACCAACAATTTGCTTGGCCTTCATTTTTCAAGCTAAATTTGGCTAAGTTTGAAGGAAATAAACCGGAAAATACATCAAACAATGTGGTTTGTTTGACTTGTATCGAGTTACATATTTGAAACTTTATTGACTGAGGGGCAGTGGGGACTTGAAGTCGCCCAGTGTTGACATTCAATTTTATGACAACTTTGCCATTTTCTTAAAAACAACAAATAAAGCTTTTTCAACAGTATATAATATTTCCCATGAAGAGGGCATTGGGGTCAGTTTATGCTGTTGATGCTCCTGTAAATTCATCTTAGTCACTTAACTCCTATTTTTTACTTCAGGTGTCTGAGAAAATTTAATATAAATATCTTTCATATTTTCACCCTCCTTTCCCATTTCACCCTTCGTTTTTTTAAACAGAAAATCTACTGTATATTATATTTTGCTAAATGGTTTCCACATCACTATAGCTACAGCTTCATCAGTATTTTTTGTACCTTTACAGAGTTGCGTGTGTTTCCTGAGCGTGTTGTAGTGTGTGCCAGTCCTCCAGAGAATTCTGCACTTCCCAATGGAAATCTGAACCTGGATGTGGTAAGAGCTGCTTAGGTTATGAAATAATGTTTATAATCAGTGTTGGAGAAGCTACTTTGAAACTAGCTTGCCAAGCTACAGTTTACTTAAATGTAGTTAAGCTACAGTAAAGTGGCCCTCTTTAAAAATTGTTTCACTTATTATTGAAGGGGGTAAACTGTTTTTATCCTGTGGACTTGCCTAAGATGGTGACTAGTTATTATCCAATGCTTTATATAATATATAAAGAATGTAAGGAAATTAAGTACATGTGTCTTTTAATGTATGGTGTTTCTCAATCTTGAACCCATTCTCGGCAAATGCCATGAATTGGGTTCTGGACTCTGGATGTAGTTAATTCCTATGTGTTTCTCCCCTCTCGCTTATTATGGGGCGACAAATGAGTAGTTGGAAAGGGCTGATTAGTGAGGCTCTATACTGCTCTCTGAGGTGGACCACTAAATGCCTTTGGCCTAAGACAGGGAGCCCTGGCTTCTACGCTCCAGTGAGTGCAGCATGTAAATATGACCACTGAGCGCTTACATTGACAGTTTATATTAGGGTTTTTCAAACTTTTTAATGCCAATATCCGCTTTTCTAAAATCTGAAGGCACCTGTGTATTTGAAGAGCCATGTGAACTGTGAGAAGAAAAATAGAATGTGTGTTGCAATTTTACTACAAAGTACAAAAAATTCAGACCCATCTATAGGAAACGCTAATAATAAGAAATTCTGTATGTAATGTATACACAGGAAATGGTCAGGACACACTGCTTATTGAAACTATTCCTAATGAGGTGCATAGACAAATAATTCAAAATAGTAAAATATTTCAAGAGAGTCCGCACTCCACCAAAGAAGAAGTCTTTAAATGCAAGATAAAACTAATCCTTTACTGAAAAAAAACGTTTTGGTAGTCATGTGACCTTTGTCAATGCCAAGCTTACACACACACATGAACCCCCATTTTAGCCTGGTTGTACACACCTCTGAGTTGGAAAAAGTTTTAAGAAATGGGCGTGTAAAGGTGTGGAAAAGTGGGAGAGTAGAAGGTGGGAAAAGGGGAGACAACAACCAAAAAAGCACAGACCTGCAACACATGAATATTAAAATATGACCGTGGAGAAAACCATGGTCAAAATGAGCATCTAAAAGTGTGTTAAGAGATAGAGTACAACTTACCGAAATCCGTATCATGTCACATGGAATCGCTCAATCAGTGTTTCAACCGTGGAAAGACATCCACAGTAAAACAGCTTGTAAACAATGTCATGTAATGTCACATTTACCTCAGAAAAACCATATATAGTGTCCATAAACGTGTTAGTCAGCTAGAACAATTAACTCTAGAGTGTTTTGCTAAATATAGGTACCATATTACATTTTCATTATCATTTTTTACAAACCCGATTCCAAAAAAGCTGGGACACTGGTCAAATTGTAAATAAAAAAAGAATGCAATGATGTGGAAGTTTCAAATTTCAGTATTTTATTCAGAATACAACATAGATGACATATCAAATTTTTAAACTGAGAAAATGTATAATTTTAAGGAAAAAATAAGTTGATTTTGAATTTCATGGCATCAACACATTTTTAAAAAGTTGGGACAAGGCCATGTTTACCACTGTGTGGCATCCCCTCTTCTTTTTATAACAGTCTGCAAACGTCTGGGGACTGAGGAGACAAGTTGCTCAAGTTTAGGAATAGGAATGTTGTCCCATTCTTGTCTAATAGAGGCTTCTAGTTACTCAACTGTCTTAGGTCTTCTTTGTCGCATCTTCCTCTTTATGATGTGCCAAATGTTTTCTATGAGTGAAAGATCTGGACTGAGTACCCGGATCCTTCTTCTACGCAGCCATGATGTTGTAATTGATGCAGTATGTGGTCTGGCATTTCATGTTGGAAAATGCAAGGTCTTCCCTGAAAAAGACGATGTCTGGATGGGAGCATATGTTGTTTTAGAACTTGGATATACCTTTCAGCATTGATGGTGCCTTTGCAGATGTGTAAGCTGCCCATTCCACACACACTCATGCAACCCCATACCATCAGAGATGCAGGCTTCTGAACTGAGCACTAATAGCAACTTGGGTTGTCCTTGTCCTCTTTAGTCCGGATGACATGGCGTCCCAATTTTCCCAAAAGAACTTCAAATTTTGATTGGTCTGACCAAAGAACAGTTTTCCACTTTGCCACAGTCCATTTTAAATGAGCCTTGGCCCAGAGAAAATACCTGCACTTCTGGATCATGTTTAGATATGGCACGGTGGATTTTGTTCACCGACAATGTTTTCTGGAAGTATTCCTGAGCACATGTTGTGATTTCCATTACAGTAGCATTCCTGTATGTGATGCAGTGCCGTCTAAGGGCCCGAAGATCATGAGCATCCAGTATGGTTTTCCAGCCTTGACCCTTACGCACAGAGATTGTTCCATATTCTCTGAATCTTTGGATCATATTATGCACTGTAGATGATGATAACTTCAAACTTTGCAATTTTTCTCTGAGAAACTTTCTGATATTGCTTCGCTGCAGCATTGGGGGAATTGGTGATCCTCTGCCCATCTTGACTTCCGAGAGACACTGCCACTCCGAGGCTCTTTTTATACCCAATCATGTTACTAATTTACCTAATAAGTTGCAAATTGCTCCACCAGGTGTTCCTTATATGTACATTTAACTTTTGCGGCCTCTTATTGCACCTGTCCCAACTTTTTTGGAATGTTTAGCTCTCATGAAATCCAAAATGAGCCAATATTTGGCATGACATTTCAAAATGTCTCACTTTCAACATTTGATATATTCTATTGTGAATAAATGAGACTTGAGACTTGTAAATTATTGCATTCCTTTTTTATTCACAATTTATATAGTGTCCAAACTTTTTTGTAATCGGGTTTGTATGTTATTCAATATTTAATCCATGTTTGATTAATCTGGTAAGTTTAAAAAAAGAAGAATTGTGCGCACATCCAAAAAAACTTTTTGCAGGTGCTAGATTAAATAAAACATTAAACTGGAAATCAACAAGAATCTGCACACTGCTAATACAGCTACCAAATATTTATTTTAAAATAAAAAAAGTTTTCTTCTTTTAAAATAAATATTTGGGAGCTGTATTAGCAGTGTGCAAGTTTTTATGACAGCCAACATTTAAATGTTTATATTTCACACAGGCATAATTTCCTATGGGGACAGGGGGGACATGTCCCCCCCCCCACTTTTCAAAATCCCGTTCGTGTCCCCCCCACTTTCAAATTAGTTTGTTATTATTTTTTTAACCGCGGGCCGTCATCATCACGGAGGAGCAGGACCGAGCAGAACAGACATCCTGCCTGTGTCTGTGTCGATGCGCGCGTCCGCGTACAGGCAGGGACGTCTCGTGCACACTGAAAGTTCTGCTTTGCAGCCGGTATCGCAGTCAGTCATGAAATGCCAGCAAAAGATGACTTTAATGTCTTCATGGATGAAAAAAAAAGAAAGGAGATGTGAGTTGGTTGATTCAGTAAATTAGCTCAGGTCAGGTCCGTCTACTTATTTTTTTTACAGTCTATGGTCTACACCTGTTGATGAGCTAAGGTTAACATACACTGTTGCTAGGTAACTTCAGACCGTTAGCTAGCTAACTAAACCTTTAATGTTGCCTAGATGCCCTAGAACATTCTGTGTCCACTTTAAACAGCAGCATTTCCTGTCAGCAATGCTACTGGCTGCTGTTATAGGCTACTCTGGCTGCTGTTATAGGCTACTCAATTATACTCAGATGCAGAAATAACATAAGTCTTAATAATAAATGTTTTTCTAAACTTGAACTATTGTTGTTCACTTACAATATTTGTTCATTTAAAATGGAAGTTAATTTGTAAAAATTGATGGTAACACTCAACAATAAGGTTGTATTAGTTAATGCATTAGTTAACATGAACTAATGATGAACTGCACTTATAAAGCATTTATTTATCTTTGTTAATGTTAATTTCAACATTTACTAATGCATGAATAAAATCTTGTTGAAATTAGTTAATGCACAATGAACTAACATGAACAGCTGTATTTTTATTAACTAACGTTAACAAAGATTAACTAATGCTGAACAGAGGTGTTGTTCATGGTTAGTTTATGTTAACTAATGCGTTAACTAATGTTAACTAATACAACCTTATTGTAAAGTGTTACCAAATTGATTTACTTGTTCAAAGAAAAGGCTTAATGTCAAGCTAGCCTGAGTTAGCTTATATTTTATATAGGCCTAGTGTTATGGTTATGTGGTGAGCCTGAGTATAGTTTTACACATCAGCCCAGTCTGTAAAGTTATTGATATGCAGTCAGGGTTTCTTTTACACATTAATCTGAAAATGAATGTGGCACACCCAGTTTTTAAAATGTACATCCAGAGACTCTTTTCTGGCTATGTGGACTTAATATGATCATAACTCAGTTGTTTTCATATCAGAGCACAGATGAGGTGCTCAGAACAGAGAGGGTGAGATAGGGAAAAGCAGTAGCAGTTACAGGTAGGTTATGTGCTGTATGAAAGGCCAGGTGATTTTGATTTGTTGGTGATAAAAGGGAAGAAGTGTACATGATAAATAGTGAATACAGTTTGAATATTATCAAATTAAATGTTCTTCTTGTAGGAGCCAAATTTGTTTAGAATATTTTTGACTTCCATTGTAAGGACAAAAAAAACAAAACATTTCTCAAAATATCTTCATCATCCATGTTCCACGGAAGAAAGTAAGTCATACAGGTCTGGAACAACATGAATAATTTTTTTGATTAAATATCCCTTTAATGTCCACCCATTATTCACAGGTCACTGATGAGGTGATTGAAAATATGTTGTTTTGCACATCCCTAGATATTATAGAGTTATTCATCTTGAAGTTACATAGGAAATTTAATTAAGGATTCACATTCTGAAATCATGAGTTGCATCACTGGTACACTATGTATTTTGCCTCGGAAACAAGACCACAGTTTTACTTGGCTCCCACACATGCCCTCTTACTCACCCACTTTTATGGCAACAGTTGTGTGTGGGTATAAAGACTGTGATTTGGTTCAACAGGATACTCAGCGGTAGGATCTCTGGAGCCATGAATGTCCAAGTGAAAGTGTCCTTGTTAGACTTCCCGCTGTGCGTCCCGAGTCCTCATCTGTTGCGTTTTCTCCCCAATCAGATCTTCTTCAAATCTTTTCATGTTCACTTCTTCCCTCTTGGTTGATTCTACTCCATCTCCCAATAGAATCCTGGGAAATCTGCACAGAGCCGCCCACCTTGGGTGGACATCAAGGACGAAGACAGTCTCCCATCTATCCTGCCATTAATGTCGGTACTTTTTCGAGTTGAATCATTTGCCGTTGTTTTTCTTTGAGACGTTTTCTTTTTAGCCCTTTTTTCCTGCGTTGCTTTGGCTTTCAATGAAAGCAAGAATTGTAATAATTCGAATGAAGTTATCCAGTTCGACAGTGAAAAGTTCACATTGTGTAACCGCTTTTCCAGTTCATGGAAGCAGGGCCCTTGTTTTTGCATTCCCCTCCTCAGGATGTGGTTCTCTGTGCTTGTATATGCTGCGAGGAAGGGATAGCAGGAGCTTGCGGTGGTGCTTTTGCTATTTGGCAGATTGGAGGAGAGAGGCATCAGGAGAGTGAATTGGAGTTTCTCTCATGACAAAACAATTATTTCAGTTGCTCCGCTCTAATTTGTGAGTGGGAGCCTTTTCCTACAGTTTCTTTCGTTCTCATTTTTTGCTCGACGTTAGCCAGGAAAGTTATGTCTTTATAAGAATCTTATTAAGAAATGCAGCTCGGCTGTATGAGTCACATACAATGTAGAATTTCAATTTGAAAATGATAATGGCTCAGTGAATTTGTTCTTCCAGTGTTGTCATATGTTTATGGTGAGTTTCTCTCACCACAAAGCTTGACAGTGAGAGTCTGAATGACGCCACATGTTTTGAGGCAGTTTGGGAATTTGTCTGTGGTCCTTCCATTTGATTTAGTGCTCAGTTTGCAAAACAAAGTTTATATCAGCCGCTCAGAGCTGCCATAACACCTATCCAGAGGTCATAAGGTTAGGCTCCAAGAACGAGCGGTGATGTAATGCGTGGTTTCTTGCAGCAAGAGAGAGCGTGAAAAAAATATATGGTACTATTTGGAAAGTCACCGGTTCAAACCCTGGAAGGGGTGTTTCATGAACTGGAAGGTGACTTGTATCCTCTGTCAAAGCAAGATTAACGGTTCCTTGAGTGATTCACATCCTGTGCTGTGGTCTGATCTCGGTCAAGCGGGAAGGATCCTTCATTGTTGCATAGCAAAAAAGCGATGCGGTGCACAGTCAGCACTGCATCATGTCATCACAACTGAGACGGCAGACGTATCTTCCGTTTTCTTTTAATGTACTCTGAAACATCTTGAGAAGGTGTCTAGCTTAAATTGGGTCTGTATTTGGTCACGCATACTATACACCACCGTTTAAAAAATTGGGCTCTGTAAGATTTTTTTGAAAGATGTATTTGAAAAGTCTCTTACCTTCACCAAGGCTACATTTATTTGATCAAAAATATACAATAAAAACAGTAATATTGTGAAACATTATTACAGTTAAAATAACTTTTCTATTTGATTATATTTTAAAATGTTATTTATTCCTGTGAATTTTCAATGTGCTGATTTGGTGCTCAAGAAACATTTCTTTTTATTATCAATTCTGAAAACAGTTATGCTGCTTAATATTTTTTTTATAGAAACTGTATCTGTTTCCATCCACCTATTTTTATGCACATTTTGGGATATCACATTAAAAACTGCTGAATGGAAACACCAAGGTGCGCATAAATTCTAAAAATGTGCATAAAAAAACGCATGCGGTCGTTTGAGTTGGATACATTTTCTGTCCGATACAAAAACATGCGCATAAACTATGATGGTAATGCATTTACAAAATAAATTCCTTGATGCGCATAAAAAAAACGTCTGCACGCAAAATAAACGTTATGGTTTCTCCTATGTTTCTTAGTTATTTTTTTTAGCGGCAGTTTATCAGGAAGTAACGATTATGTTCTCTTCGACTCACTGGATGGAAACGGTGCTTTATTCGCAAATGTTTTATGCGATATTGCAGTTTTGCGCATAAGTTAAATTCGCAACTTTGGATGAAAACATAGCTTGTGATAATTTTTTTTGGATTCTTTGATGAATTTAAAGTTCAAAACAACAGCATTTACTTGAAATAGAAGTATTTTGTAACCTTTAAAATGTCACTTTTGATCTATCCTTGCGGATCCTTGCTTTTTTGTCGAAAAACATCCCATAACTTCCCATACCATAACACAATCTAATAACTTATATTGATTCAAAAGTTTGCAAGATTTTTTTTAATGAATTTTATAGATTTTTCTTAACAGCTTTTCTGAAATTGAAATATCTTTTGTTTCAATAAAACTGTTCCAAATGTGTATCTTTGACTATACTCATTTAATAAATACATTCATTTAAAGGGATAGTACCCACAAATAAAAATGCATTGACATCATTTACTCATCCTTGTGTTGTTCCAAACCTGTATGACTTCTTCTTCTGTGGAACATAAAAGAAGTAGGGCTGTCAAATGATTAAAATTTTTAATCAAATTAATCCAAATTTCAGTGGATTAATCAGGATTAATCACTATTTGCAATTACACCTGAATCCTAACCATTTTTTTCTTTCTGAAATGCATACCAAAAGATAAATAACAGGACACAGATTAGGGCTGGGTATTGTTCAAAATCTTTCGATCCGATGCCAATTTCGATACCTCAGTTTCGATACCGGTTCCTAACGATACTTTTTTCGGTACCATATGTTTTAAAATCCATTTCAACATCAACAAAAATACATTAAACAAATGTAATTAAAACAAATTCTGGTAACAGTTCTCACTCAGGGTAACATTATTAATAAAACTGGTTGTGCTTTTTGGATAGGGTTGCGCCAGCAGACACTTTTATTGCATTTTCTTTTTAACTTTTTAAGAATAACATTTTTTTTTTAAAAGTCTAATAAAGTAATGAAATGTAAAATAACACTGCTTAGTTTTCACTGTATAATTTGATTAAAACTAAAGTTATTCAAAGAGCTGCGAGTAATTTTCTCTTTGCCTTTTGTTGTTTGATTGACATTACTGGCTCAGTAGTCAGCAGATTTATTAGACGCTGCCCCTTTAAGACCGAATGCAGATCTAATGATATCATTCTCCCGATATCATTTTTAAGATAAACTGTGTTTAAGTGAATACTCTTCAAGCCGGCAATTTTGACATATAGGCTATTTGTTGTGTATTTGATGGTTTAGTCGCATAATGTGCAAGTCAGTCCATTTCACAGCGTGTACAGCACACACACACACACGCCCGCACTGAACTTGGAAACAGTGACTATTGCGCGGCGGATTATAGTACTTTTAATTTTGTCAAACACGTCCTGCATTTTAGCCAAAGTAGAGACTACATTTCACAACAATCACACATTGTGCTGACTCTGACGTTAAGTTTATGTTTAGGGAGAAATGACTGGAATTTGCGCTATACGGAACGTGGATATAGTTTATAACAGTTTTACCTCATATCTTCTTTGTATAATCCTTGGAAGCGAAAATAAAATAAGATTAATATCACAGCCCACCGTCACTCATTAAACTGACTGTCGCACTGTAGCTCCGCGTGAGCGATCTCTCTCTCAGGCTAACGGAGGATTTCATGCACTGAACTTAGTCAATACTTTCAGAAAACAATTTCAAGATGACGTTGGCTGTTTGCTTTTACAGTGTGTAAGTGAATGTCGTGATATTACTGATCATGTGAAGATTTTGCTGCGTCACTGTGAATACATTGTAGGGGAAACACTGCATGCAAGTTTGCTACAGGCTCACACCGACACAGCCGCTTGGCTTTTGGAACTGAAATTTGACACCGAAAGATAAATCATTTTTTAATACTCATAGCATCAAAGTTTTTCATTCGATACCATAAAAGTATCGACGTTCGATGCCCATCCCTAACACAGATACATAATTTTCATATTATGTCTGTTTATTAACACAGCCAAATAATGGTGGGTTAAATCAAGCTGAAACATCCGTCAATAGGTCCACTTTGCTCACCCTGCTCCATCTCGCATCTAGCTCACAACCACTTTCCTGACTTTCCGAGATAGTCCTCACTGCAGAACACAAAATCCAACTCATCCCACCTTATACCTAAACCTACCAATCTCCACCCCCTGATCCCTAAACCCACCCCTAAACCTACCAATCCAACTCCGCCCCCTGGATCTCCTGTACTGCAGTGAGGTGCTACTGGACTTTCCTGACCTGAATAATTTGTCACACTGAGCATGCGTGAAATGCGTTAGAAAAATTGATGTAATTAACAAACACAACTAATTAACGTCGTTAACACGCTATTTTTGACAGCCCTAAAAAGAAGATATTTTGAAAAAAATTCTTATCTTTTTTTTAGTATGTACAATAAAATCCAACCCATTTCCATTGCGGTTTGGACCACACTGACTAAAAGTATATATTCTTTTGTTATCCACAGAAGAAAGAAAGTTTAGCATTTTGATGGTGACCCATCTGTACTTCTGGATGTATGCTGAAAGAATGGTGCAGATATCAGCCTTGTAATGAAACGGCGGATCAAAGCTCAGGCCAGATATGTTTTTACAGCCTCCTCTCCCTTTGGGGAGAGCCACAGTGTTTATGGACATAACTTTATCCTTTCTTTGTTCCTCTCCTATCTCCATTTCTCACGGTTTCCAAAAGCAAGCCACACATCACTGTCATTTCAGGGCTTCTTTGCCAAATTCATTGTTACCTAATCTGGTTTGTATCCACAGAAACAAAGAGGTGGATTTCTGGAGTGGTTATGGTTTATAGATACTCTTCATGTAAGTGCTCTGGTATAAATGGCTGGAGTGTTATTCTGACAGGTACTTAGGGAAGACCATTCGTGTGTTTTATCACTAAGAGAAATAAAAGGTTGTATTCATTGAATAGGCCTCAAGTTCATTGTATAGGGCAGTGCTTCTCAAAGCTGTCCTGGGGACTCCCCACCACTGCACATTTTGTATGTCTCCTTCATCTAACACACCTGATTTAACTCATCAGCTCATTAACACAGAATGCACGACTTGAATTGGGTGTGTCTGATAAGAGAGACAACCAAACTGTGCAATGGTGTGCAATGGACAGGTTTGAGAAGCATGGGTATAGGGTGACGGGTATTGTAAGGTGTCTAAGCTCTAGATTGTCTCCGTTTCTTCATGCTTTTAGTTTAGTTCAAAGAACCAACTGAAACAAAACTTCCAAGTAAACAAGCCTGTGTCACGTTAGCATCATCTTTATGATGACAGCAATGTTAGGCAATAATGATGTTCAGACTTTCCATAATGGTAAAAAGAAATGTATTGCTGCTGTGGTTTGCTGACGCCTTTTTCAAGCATAAATGTTCTAAAAGATCACAGCAAATATTAAATTATGTATATTTTATCTAAATTCAAATTATACATTATATTTTATATATTTATTTTATTTGAAATTACCATTACCATATAGAGAATATTGTAATGTAAAGAATTACTTTTAAATAGCAGTAACAAGTAATCTATAATGTATTACAGTTTGTAAGTAACTTGCACAACACTGCTCCTCAGTAAAAGACCGCCTGGAGTTTGCCAAAAGGCACCTGAAGGACTCTCAGACCACAAGAAACAAAATTCTCTGGTCTGATGAAACAAAGATTTAACTCTTTGGCTTGAATGGCAAGTGTCATGTCTGGAGGAAACCAGGCACCGCTCATCACCTGGCCAATACCGTCTCTACAGTGAGAGCATGGTGGTGGCAGCATCATGCTGTGGGGATGTTTTTAGTGGCAAGAACTGGGAGACTAGTCAGGATCGAGGGAAAGATGAATGCAGAAATGTACAGAGTGCTCTGGACCTCAGACTGGGCGACGGTTCCTCTTCCAACAGGACAACGACCCTAAGCTTACAGCCAAGATAACAAAGGAGTGGCTACGGGACAATTCTGTGAATGTCCTTGAGTGTCCCAGACAGAGCCCAGACTTAAACCAGATTGAACATCTCTGGAGAGATCTGAAAATGGCTGTGCACCAACACTCCCCATCCAACCTGATGGAGCTTTAGAGGTCCTGCAAAGAAGAATAGGAGAAATGGGAGAAGCTGTAACTGGTGTCAAAGGTGCAAAGGCTTGTGTACATGAGATTTTTTGTCACTTTTTATTTTGAATAAATTTGCAAAGATTTCAAACAAACTTCTTTCACGTTGTCATTATGGGGTATTGTTTGTAGAATTGAGGAAAACAATTATGAATTGAATCCATTTTGGAATAAGGCTGTAACATAACAAAATGTAGAAAAAGTGAAGCGCTGTGAATACTTTCCGGATGCACTGTAGGTGTGCGAGAGGGTTTGTATTAACAGTAAAAAACAACCCAATGAAATGACCCAACAGGCTGAACCTGGCATTTGGGCAAAAACCCCACCATTTTTTAGAGTCTAGGCTCATGCTTGCATTCCCACTTTCCTGCATTAGTATACATATGAATGGAAGTGAATGAGACACAGTCTAGTGTGACCACATATTTACTCTATTTTACTACAGTACACTTTGTTGGGACAGTCCTCTTAGAGAAACCTATAAGTTAAGTGCTTTTCTCAAGGGTGTTATGGTCACAGACAAACCAGTTCACGGATCACCTCTCCCTAACTGATCTTTTTCCTGATCCATAACTGCACTTCCACTACCCGCATTGCAGGCATTCAATGTACATGCTTGTGTAACAGTGATCTGCCTAACGGCTAATGAGTCCAGATCACGTAAATAGTGGTACATATTTGTTTGTTTACTAGTACAGATGAGTCTTTGTAAGAGTGCCCTCTAAGCGTGCCAGCACTTATAGCATCAACTCAACCTTATTTCATGGTTGATTATGTATGATTGAGCTTATGGAAATGTGAAGGGTGAATGAGTACATGAAGACTGACTCATTTCCTTTTAAAAATGACTTGTAGTTGATATGTCACTTTGTAGCTTACATTTTCAACAATCATGTAGTGTAAAGATAAATAGATGCTATTTTTAAGTGATTATGTCAAGTATATGTGGGCTGCAGTCCTCATTAGTGGATTCTGCTTTAATTTGTTTAACTTTTAACTAAGTGTTAATATGCAATGGACACTGCTTTTTTAATTGTAGATGTCATAACACTGTGCCCAAAAATAATTTACGAGAATAGTTTTTTTGTGTGTGTGTTTGAAAGAAGTCTTTTATGCTTACAAGGCTGCATTTAAAGGTGCCCTAGAATGAGTTGAAACAATATTTTAAATTCTCTGATTTCTACATGGGCGGCAGTGGCTCAGTGGTTCATGTAGATTGTCTACAAACCGGAAGGTTGGTGGTTCGATCCCCAGTTCCACCTGACCAAGTGTCGAGGTGTCCATGAGCAAGACACCTAACCCCAGCTGCTCCCGATGAGCTGGATGGCGGCTTGCATGGCTGACACTGCCGTCGGTGTATGAATGAGTGAGTGAATGGGTGAATGTGAGGCAACATGTAAAGCGCTTTGGATGGCCATTGGTCTGTTAAAAGCGCTATATAAATGCAGTCCATTTACCATTTACCATTTACATAGAGGATATGTGGCTTATTTAAGGGCAAAAATTGCCCAGATATGGTTTTACTAGGGATGGGATGGTTTTTCATATCGATCATCGATAGGTTTCAAAAACGATTAATCGAGCACTCGTAGGCGCGGGACGGGGCGGGGCATGGCCGTCATGGAGATAATAATATAATATGCCGTCAGTTTTAATAATATGACATTAAACATGTTATCAGAACACTGTTAGATTTTGATGCAGCAATGTTAATAATAAGTAAGCATTTAAAAAGGAATAGCTGCCCGAGGTGAAGAGAGACCTTTTGACAATAAACTGAAGCCTGTTCTATGACACATCCTATGATATTAATCAGATAACTTAGATACATAACATAGATGTAACGTTACAACTTGTAGCGGCACAAAAGGATGCAAATGCCAGTGAAATTTAAGTTACACGCTATAGCGAGAGAGAAGGGGAGAGAGAGAGAGAGAGAGAGTTTGCGCCCTGATGCGCTCCCATGACAGCGCGCTGTAGCAGGCAAGGACATAATTTACTATATATTTCTATAAAGTTCTCAGTATAATGCTATGTTTATGGCAGATTTGTGCTTTATTTTAATCTAGGCCTACATTATTAAGTGATTTCATATATAGAGTATCTAATAGAGTATCTATTCTTGCCGTGACTGTTTTGCGTGACAGGACATCATAGCCTACTGGGGTTCAACGTAATGCATCTTTAAATTTTGCTCCGTCAACGAAACTAATGGGCAGAAAATCTTTCACTATCATTTCAGTGATTAGCTGTGTCATGTTGGTTCTGGCTGCATTGCATTTTGGTCTTTACGGCAAATGATGCAATGATCATCTGAGTTGCCGCTGTTATCGCCAGACATTGTATGTACAAATGTGAGAGAGCGCATCATTTGTGTGACAGTTTGCACTGAACTGTAGATTAATTTTCCTCTTCAAAGTGAAGCCAGACATCGCTACGTGACTTCGAGGCCATTCTCTCTCTTCTCACGTCTTTTGACGCATGCTGTGGCAAACTAAATGATCAGAGCTCAGGTCGCTGCCCAAAGTCCTGCTATAACCAATCAGAAGAAAAAACTAAAACAAAAAATAACATTTCGATCATCGTTTACATGATCGATCGTCGCTATCACGGTCAAATAATCGAGTACTCGGTCGCTGTTGCACATCCCTAGGTTTTACAGGTCCATTTACAACCCTAGAATGAAATGGTCTGTTTTGCCTTATCGGGAAGGGTCATGAATAATAATGTTGAGCTCTGCTCTGATTGGCTTATTTCAGCAGCTCACACAAGTGCAGTTGTTCAGCTAACACAATCTCAAACAGCACAAACGGCTCGTGAGTCCTGACAAAACACAGACCGACTGAATGACACTTTAAGCAGAAAATCTCAAATAGAGATCGCTGAAATGCAGCAAAGCTCTGATAGGGGATTTAAATTACTGCAATCTGGCAACAGCAAGCACTAACACTTGGACACCATGCCTGTTGACAGTTCTGTTCTGCGGGAAGGCTATGAAAAGTCCTCACATCCCCTGCACAGCCTGGAACATAACATTTATATCCATGATCTGCTGTTTTAACTATATTGTCCTCATCTTAACTTCTGTTGATTTGGTGCAGGTCCACGTTAATACTGTCTGGCCTTGAACATGGGCTGGTTATATGCAAATTTGGAGAGGCATAAATATTAATGATCCCGACGGTTATGTCACAGTCGGTGTTATGTTGGGATTCACCCGTTTTTCAGTGGTCTTTTTCAAGGACAGGATTTACATATGAAGGAGGAAACAATGGTGTTTGAGGCTCATGGTATGTTAGTTTCATGTACAGAACTCTTTTTATTCAATTATGCCAAGGTAAATACAGTTTTCCATTCTAGGGCACCTTTAAAGAACTATTTTCCATTTTAATATATTTTAAAATGTAATTTATTCCTTTGATGGCAAAGCTGAATTTTCTGCAGCCATTACTCCAGTATTTAGCTTTTACATGTTCCAGAAATCAGAAAAAAATGTCTTTACTATCACTTTCACATAAATTCATTCTTGCTAAACAAAAGTATAGATTTATTTAACAAAAATTGACCACAAACTTTTGGATGGTAGTGTAACTGCACTAGATTTCTGCACTTTCTTTTTGTAGATTCTATATTCCTTGTTCCCATAGACACATTGACTGCTCCCAGTTGTTGAGCTAACAAATCACTCCACTAACTTTCTGACCTAAATTTCTTTTCTTATCGCTCTTTCTCTTTCCCTTGTTCTTCTTTGAAGAGCAGCAGAGTACATGAGAGAGTTGCTTCTTGGGTGTTTCTCAGGGAAAGAAACACTGCTCCATTGTTGCCGTCTCTTTCATCTATTTTCCAAAGGTTTGTAAAATGCATATGAAGGCATTGAAATTCAAATGCTCTTCCTCCCCTGTCCTCCATGTTTTTGTCGAGCGTGTGTCCGCTGTACCGTTCACGCTCACTGGGTGTGTTTATTTTCAGTGGACTTATCGTTAGCGAGTATGGGTGTGTTTTTGTGCGCTTGTGTGTCTGGATATCCCCCTAAAAACCATCCAGTCTTGGTTGCAGTGGGCTGAGGGACGTGGTAAATAGGGGGGAGTTTCTGTGTGTGTTTAAGAGAGTTCGACAGACGGTGGTCATGGATGGAGCACAGTCTATGGATGAGACAGCAGCTTGCTCTCTCTGACTTTGGAAAATAATTGTTTTTAAACATTAGATTTCCTAGAAATACGTGTCTCTGTTGGTGAACACACTGCAGAGAGTCTCTAGGGCTTTTCACATACATTACCCTTCCCTGCACCTTAAAACGAACCTTCCAACTAGCTATTGATCAGCCCATTTAGAGACAAGCAACATTGATTTATGTGCAATCCTGCTAAGCCTGTTTCTTTCAAACAGCATGTGGGAACAGAGCTTTGACGAAGTTGGTCTTTCTGTCTGTGGCTGGGTTTCCATTCCATCTTAGGGGTGGGCGATACACCGCTAGACACGACAAACCAGTAGAAACTTGACAACTGGTAGAAATTCTCTATTATTGTCTCTATCATGGTTACGTGAGGTTGCAGTCACAAAATTTTATTCTGTTCATTAGGTTTTTTTTCTTCTTTTCAGCTTTGCCCTATTATGCTATTTTAAAGGTTCCTAATTTTGTTTTGGAGGTCTCCTACAACAGATTTACACGCATCAAAGGTCAAAAAACATTTATTTTCTCAAAATATACATTGCACATCACCACATTTTTCAAAGATTCTCAAATGACTCTAACCAGTGTTGGGAATAACACGCTACAAATATTTAATGTATTCTCTCATTCATCGCTATAAAAGTTAACCCAACTATGACGACTTCCGCTCTGAGAAACCCGGAAATGTGAAAAGGGTCTATATAATATGAGCACAGTCCAGCGGGGGCAGGGGGAGGGTGGAGCAATAAAACTCGGGTTCACTGATGGCGGTGTCAGCCATGCAAGGCGCCATCAACTTGTCAGGAGCAGCTGGGGTTAGGTGTCTTCCTCATGGACACCTCGACACTTCGGTTTGTACGAAGCCATCGAACCACCAACCTTCCGGTTTGTAGACAATCTACATGAGCCACTGCTGCCCAGTGGGGCGGCAGTGGTGTATGTTAGTGGTGTATATGTTTGACATTGTTGTGTATGTTAGTTACGGAAGTAAGACTGGAATTATTGACGACTCATTTTGGCAGTTCAGAATTGAAATTGATTCTTTCTTTTTTTGGGAGACAATAACTTTATTGAGCACGGTGATCTTTAAAACTGTGAAGAAAAACTGTGCTCTTTAAAACTTTGCAGAAAAAACTGTGCCCTTTGATCTTTAAAACTTTGCAATCAGACCTTTTACATTTACAAACAGCTATATAACACACTGCATGAAAGGTAATATCAAAAAGCATAATAGCGGCACTTTAATGTTCCAAGCGATTTAACTGTTTAAGAGCGATAAGGCGTAATTCTGTACACAGCGATTTGGTCATATCGCCATCTCTGAGTGTGAATTTTGGAATGTCACATAAAAAAATGCTGGATTTAAACAAAATGCAAATACAATTTCCAAAACTCACATAAAAAAACATGCACTCGCTTGAGAAAAACGTGAACTAATCCCAAATATACTGGGGAATGCACTGGTCGCTAGTGCCATACTATACTATTTTTTTTTGCCTCCCAATAAAAAACTTCTTGTGAGATTTTGTAATACTTTTTCTTTTTATTATATTAAAAAAAAAAGCACAGCATTACCAAATGGTCATCTGACAGGTTGCGCCACAATCACATGCTGCAAGGTCACTGTGTGATTTTAAAACTCATTCAGCATGACTTGCTCACAACGGCTCACCGTTGTCTATCTTCCTTGTTCCATTTATCTTTGATGCATTCTTTTTGATTGTGTTGTACTGTTAGCTTCACCATTGTATGCACTATAGGGTTCAAAACCTTTGGTTGCCATTTCATATCATAATCCACTAGGCCACACCACCCCTTTTTATAAAACAAGGCCGCATATGTATATAGAGACCCCTTCTTTAGGCCAGTGTCTGTGCACTTCATATGAAACACATCCCTCTGCAGTTTCCTCATTTCGCTCTAATGACTTGACGGACCTTGTGCTTATCTGGCTAGTTCTATCCTAAAATAGAACTAATAGCCTATATATCTTGAACCTGTTCAGAGGCCGGTTGGTAAACCTACACTTTTATGAAATCCAATCAGTTTGGACTGGAATGATTGTTTTGTGTTGGTTAATCGCAGTTCAATGATCCCGTGCCCCTAAAGACGACAACCACAAGCACCCGCTCTGTTCTTGCTCAGTCAAGGATTGTTCTGTTGATTGAGCTTCATTAGGACTGTTGAAGGTGTATGTTGGTGGGATTCAATAAACTGCCTCGTCTCTTTATTCTTCTCAGCGCTGCCCAGTTAAGCATGGCTAGTACTAAAACAAGGACTTCAAAGTGTTTGTTAAACTATTCAGGTGGTCAAGCTAGGTCCTGATAAACACACACACATGCAAAGACAATGGAAATATTATTCTGGAAATTCAATTTGTTTTAGTTCTCATTTAAAATGTAATGTTTTGCTCAACATTTGTCCAATTATACTGTATCTTGATGTCTTGACTTAAGATAAAGTCTCAGCTCTGTATTTGTATATATACTACATACATGTGTGTCTGGTTGTATTTACAACATGTACAAGTATGTTGCCCTTAAACACAAAGCCACACACATTTTTATATTTTGATTTGAGTCAGAGAGACAAAAAAAAGAGAGAGCTTTCTCTGAATTCTGGCAGTTGAACACAAGCTTTTTGCTTGTGTTTTTGCTTGGTCTCTTGGGTATGGCCGTCAAAACAAAACATTTCATGGATTTGTTCCCATGGCTACACCAAATATCTCCAAGTTCATTCATGTCAGTACAATGGACTTCTCTTAGAGTCCCTTAAAAAAACAAGAAATAAACAATGTACATCAATGTTCTGTCAGGCGTGGAGAGAGTAGCTTGGGCAGCATCCTAACTGAAACTAAACATAAATGGCTGGATATTAGCTGATTTCTAATGAACATTTGTTTTTTAATTCCGCCGTCTTGAATTTAATTCATCTCTCTCTCTTTTTTGTCTGAACAGAGGGAACAAAGCCGGTCTAAGTATTTTTCTAGCTCTGGTGAGACCGTAGATCCATCATTACCCAGCTCCACAGCAACCCAAAGAGCTGTCCTTCAGAAGATGTAAGTTCTTATATAGCTTGTGGTGATCTAACCTTATCTTCATTTAACATGTTGTCATTCTTCCAGGGCCAGGCAGGCTAACGTCCAACCCCGACCACGCCAAGATGATCAAGAGTCCAGATCAGCCCAATTGCAAGTGGATGAAGCTCAAAAAGTGTTCACGGGCGAGTCATTGGAGGAAGGTAAAGTCGTGAGGTCATCTGAATTAAGTGACGGTAAAGAGGTCACTGAACCACATCTTGATGCTACCGATCTGAAGAGACGACCACGAACCCCAAGCAGCTCAGGAGAGGACGTTGACCGCCAAAAGACAAAAAGATTGCGTCTTGGAGATCCAAAAGTGTTGAGGGATTCCAACAAGCTCTCTTCCGGCATCGCCGCACCAGACGCTTGCAGTCCCCAGCCTGAGATTTCACAGACTAACCAAAGCGGGCTGGCCACAAGTCTGAGAGGCCTATCCGTCAAGCCCGTATCCTCTGGCTCTTCTATTAGTTCCAGATTGGCCGCCAGAGAGGGAAGGAAGGGGGGCGAGCCCCGAACATCCCGATTACGCCGGCTCAAGAAGTCCTGAGGCGCAGCGGCATAGAACGAGAGAGGATATCTGACGCCACCACGATGGATGTTACAGTACACACTTCTACCGTAATACTGTCTGTCAGCAGCGGTTGCACAAGAGTTCACCACACACAGACTTTACAGTATTTCCCTTTTGCCTTTAAAGTAAAAATCACACACAAACTGCTCAATCATTTGTATTAGATTACCAAGAACCTCTCAGATATTTGGCTTCATTAGTAACAGCTTAAAAGTGACTCATGCAAACAAAAACACAAATGAAGTTCGCGTTTTCTGCGCAAGATTTGTATTTCAGACTAACAGGAGCCGCCAAGCACACTGTGGCTTCAAGCCCAAATCTCTGGCTCCATCCGTCTGAAATCTCCACTCTTCCAGCTTCAGCTGAGCACATGATTGATTCCGCTGTGTTTTCACATACACCGCGCTCCTTAAGCGATCAGGGGTTTTCACCGTTGGAGCCGACTGCCGTCTCCCTGCGGTTATTATTTGTAAATGTGTTATTGCTTTTCGTAACAGCTAAAAGTCTGCTGCGGGATGACTGACAACGTTATGGAACGCTGTAGTGCAGCCCGTGTCCGATATTTGGCTAATCACGGGTGCAGCCGACATTGATGTAGTGCGTGATGGCAGGATAAATATATGTATGGACATAAATTCGAGTCACATGCTCATGCTTACAAATCACTTGATGTTTATGCCTTTAGTATAATAGATATGTGTCATAAAAATGTTATCAGTATATACAAACATTGTGCTGTAATAATGATATAACATTACAGTCAAAATCCTTTGGTTTAGAAATGTTTAAGTCATTTTACTGTATATTTTTATTTCTGTAATGCAATTCAAATATTAAATTCTTAATCAAACTATGTTCCTATTGCGATACTTGTGTACTAAATGTCCAAGGAACACTAAAAACTGGAATCATCCCTGTTCATGCAATCTATTGTACTGCCTTACAATATAACTCATCTTTTACTTTTAATATTTTTTGACAATTATGCAATGCTCAAAATGACATTTTGGAGGCTTAATATTTAAGCTTCAAGTCGCGATGTAACCAAAGTAGCAATATTTTTGAAGCAATGAAAAGTAGCAATATTTTTGAATAAACATTGAGGTCACTGTTGTTTGAAGAGCATACATTGATAAGTTCAGGATAAGATTAATAACATGCATTTACAAAATAGATAGGGTGAATTTGCATTTCATGCCAACAAGAAAAATGTCCTCCATAAATGAAAATGTCACCAACCCATTCCAAACCAAACCATTCCTAACTTTCTTCTGTGGAACACAATAGAAAATTCTGGAGGCACTTACAATGTGTCATTTTTGAAGCTTGAAAGCGTCAGTCGGCAGTCAAATCACCATACATTTATCATAAAAGTGACTTTTTATATTCAAAGTGTTCAGGAGCTATAGGAAGCCTTTGTGTGAGAAACAGAAGTTTAAGTTGCTTTTCACCGAGTATCCTCTGCTGCGGAATATATCTCGAGTCTGATTCATAAATCATTCAGACAGCTTTTATATACTGAATCAATGATCTCAAAAGAATGATTCATTCACAAATTCACACAGAACTAAAGTCCATGTCTTTTTCTCACAGAAAGCTATCATATGACATAAGAAGACTTTGAATATGGGGCATGAGTTGTGTGGAGCACTTTTATGATGCCGTCTTTTTGCGCCTTGAAAATTTCAGTTCGCATTCACTGTCCCTGGAAAACTGCTCCCTAATTCTTCAAAACGTCGTCTTTTGCGTACCACAGAAAAATGGACAAGCGACATGAGGATGAGTAAATGATGACAAAATTGACACGATTTATGACCGAAAAACATTGGGAAACCCTTTTCTTTCACTCATCACCATAAGCTTTGCCTTTTGCCCTGCAGTTATTTTACTGAATACCTCATTCATCATGTGGAGAAGGTTTTTCAGTCACAGCGTCAGTCTTCACATGATACCGAGTACAATCAGTCCCGCACAGCTATACCGTTTAAACGCATTTAGACAGACCTTATGCCTCACGGAATATTATGTCAGCGTAAGAGAGGGTTCAACACAGTAGAGCACAAATCGAAAACAAACATTTAATTTTCCTTTTATACAAAATGTTTAATAAATATAACATTCAAAAATATTGCCAGGAACAAACTAAAAAAAGAAACAAACAAATTTACAATAAGGTCAAATATGAACATTGAATATTGCCATGATCTCATAGAATTTACAAATGTGATAAGCATGTCGGTTTGGTGTTTTAGAGAGCCTCAATATAAAAGAATTACGAAAAGAACACTACATGTGCACAGCAATAGAAATGGACTCCTGAAAGCAAGGCAGTCATCTACAGTGTTTCCATTGGCCCCCTACTGTTCAAGTATTCACAGCCTAGCTTATGACAAACTGCAAACCGAAGCTGAGGAGAAATGATTTGTGTGAATCAGATTTACCAACAAGCAACTAACAGACTCGTGTTCCCTTTTATTTAATATTTTTTTAATGATTTATTGATTTTTTTTCTTTTTCATCCGTGGCAAGCAATGTGTCTGCCACCAAGTTTCCAAACAAAAAGCAGCCATGATGATGACATCACCTGCAATGAGCAAGTTCGCAAAATACAAATATTGAAATATCTGACAATGTATAAAAAGAAAAAAAAAAACTTCCCAGGCACACAAATGCCTGGCTTGTTTCTTAAAAAATAGACTGCTTTTTTTTTTTCTCTTTGAAATTTTGGTATGTGAAATATGAAACAAATGTCGTCCGAACAAAGCTAAAGGCTTACAAAGCTATCAAAACCTTCAAAACTAGACAGGACATATAAATAAAAAGGAATGATATTTTAAGGCTCTTGATTATTAAGTTAATAAATCAAATATACACAGTGATTAATTAAAAAAAATATACATATCTACACTAAATTGACAATTCTTCATATTGGCAGCAAAATGCTGACCGACCTATCCCGCCCCAAGAAAAGAAAAATAATAAATAATTGTTTTGCTCTTTTTTTTCTTTTTCTTTTTATACTCATTTCCGACAATCGCTGTGGTTCGTAGCTGTGAAGGCACTTTCAGTTCACAACTAGAAATAAAACCAACTAGAGAGAGTTTCCACACAGCCGCTGGATAAGGAAGAAACAACTACTTTAGCTGTGAGAGCATTGTCATTATGAACGAAAATAACACTTAAAACTATTTGCAAACACTATGCAAACTTTTCAGACTCATTGAGATACTCAAACGTATCCACAAAAATATAGACATTTGAAATGTGTACGTTTTCTTTTTTTACTTGTTTTTTCTTCTCTTTTACAAAGGAAAACACTGGATGCGAAACGCAGCATTCGGGTTTTCTAGCCATCCACAGCAACTATCAATTGCCAGTGTGAAGCCAGCTTGTCGAAACTTAAATTAACACAGGATTCTAGGCAAATAACAGCCTTGGAGTCCAGAACATGACGCAACAGTTTTAAGAAGCGCAACCCTCCCCCGAGACCCTGCCAAGTGACCGGTAAGTGCAACAGGGGTTCGGTCGCACAGCAACACAGCTGCCTGCTATACGATATACTCCATCCTGTTTAAGCTCTGTGCTGTCTCCAAGTCTCTGTTGTCCTGTTTGTTAGTCCAGTTTGGGTTTTTGTTGGGCGCACGCTCCTCCCGCTCCACCAGCGTGTAGGCCGGCTGTTTGGTGAAGCGCGCTTTCTGCAGGTGTTTGTCCATCTCCTCTTCCTCCACCTCAGAGTTATGCGTCCTAATTTTGGCAATGATGGAGTTCTTCCCCTCGTAATCTTTTATGGCCACGCCGTGGGCCGCATGTTTCTCGATGGGGTTTTTGATTTGGTTGAGCTGCTCGCGCACGTTATTGGTGGTATTGTCCTCTGTTGCTGAGGTAGTCGTGTTGCTGTGGGTGTTCTGTTTCCGTCGGCGGTGAACGCACCACAGGAAGGCCGAGGCCAGGGCGAGGATCCAGAGCACGATGAAGATGGAGCTGAGCAGAGGAACAAGGTAGTCTGGAGAATAACCAGAGGGACAGTTAGTCAGTGTTCAAGAGAATGGCAATATCATGTAGGTTTCTTTTGGTTTCCAAAAAAACGTTTGTACCGTTTGAATGAAAATCTCATTTAACAACAAAAAATGTCAAGCGGTGTAACCATTAAATCCCAAATCCCATTCAATTTTTTCCCTTTCAGACACAAAATTGAGAGAATATTAAAAATGAATCATGCAAGGGAATTTACTAAGGTTTGTGCTCGTCAATTTACTGGTGTTTGCGGCATTATTAACCACCAAAAAAAGCACGTCTTAAACCAGACGCTAATTGGCACTGGTTTAATTATGTTGTTCATTATGGAAATAATGTGGCTGCGTCTATGTTCTTTCATTTGCGCGTCGTTAATAGATACATTTTTGGAATAGCGATATCACGCTATTTTGCCCTGTTTAGTAAATCTGGCCCTATATCTATGTATTTTAATGTACTTAATGTAACGGACAAAACAAAAGAACCATGTCATTGACCTGTTCCTAGACTACAATGGAAACTTGACTTAAAAAGAGCTGCTGCACATTTTATTCCTGTTTACTGCTGAACATTTGTGCATTGGAAATTGGAAAATCTTGAAGTTTTACAGAAGGGGTGTAGGGAAAATAATCCACAAACTTAAAAGCAAAATTTTCCTATTTTGGACAAGACATACCCCCGTTTATACCCGTTTCTTTGGCCCAATCTACAGTGGCTGGCGCACATGTTTTAAAGGTTTCTTAAGTGAGGAAGAGACTTGCAAGCAGCTTGGCAGAAACATTGGACGCCATTTTTGATGAACGGCATGCATAAAGAGGGCCCTGATGTCTAATTGAAGTTCCATCCAACTGGCAGAGCTGATGTAACATTCCATGGCTTCAATGACTTAAAGCTTCTTTTGACAGTTAAACATTGCTCAAGGACAGACAGTTCAAGACGACTGGCCTCGACTGTGGAAACCTTAATACTTTGATTTTCGATTACTTTCAGCAAAGATGGACCCAATGTCCAGTATGACGGAGAGATGCTTACCAGTTTTGGGGCTTGGTGTCTGGTGAACCCGTACGCCAGTGATGGCTTTGATGATGGTGCTGTTACCATTTTGCTTGCTCACCAAGTCAATGATTTGAACCGTAATGTCTTTAATAGGACTCCTGTCCAACCTGGGCTCTTCTGTGGACTGCACAAAAAAGATGCATATATTATATATCATTAAAAAAATGTATGCCTTCATATATATATATATATATATATATGTAACTCTGGACCCTACTGACTTACAATGTATGTACATCTTATTTTGTGTTCCAGAGAAGAAGGAATCATACAGGTTTGGAATGACACAAATTCAAATTTTTCCACAAAAATAGAGATAAAGGTGGAGCTTCTTTAAATGTAATGTTAGACCCATTTAAACCTTTTAAAAAGCCGTACTTACGATGCTAACGTGAATCTCATTGCTAGCTGAAGAAGATGGCTCACAGGTGATGGACACAGCATACTCAGCCGTGAGGTTCTTCAGCAGGTACCAGTGCCTCAGCTCATTACATACATGTTCCACACTCAAGCCCTGTCAGAATAGAAGGATCTATTATGAGTTTATTCATATTTAATCCCATTCCAAGTAAATAATTAGTGCAATATGCATCCAAATCCCCAAAACTGCTCCTCGGTTTTTAGGTTTGTCTCCCATAGCAAAGCAGACATTTTGGGCCGGGCGAAGAGATTGAAAGATTTAGTCAGTTGGAAAAGAAAATTAAAAAAGAGACAAAGACGGTAAGGTTTTTCCCTAATCAAATATGAATCCTATACACTCCTCCCTTGTTTGTGTAGCACATAAGAACTGTCCTGTGTTGCACCCACTTGTCTCCCGTTCAGCAATTCAGACTGGCTGGTGGGCAGCCGCCAGCGGTGTTTCTCAAACTCTGTTCTCATACAATGACTGCCTAAGTATTAAACCGTTACGGATATTAGCTCAGGAATGCCTTGGTTCGAAAGGGATACCAAGCCAGGGCTTATTGTACAAGATGTATTTCTTGCGCTTTTTCATCTGAAGAAAAAGTGTTTGGATATGACAACAAAGCTTGCGAGAATCCAACTAGCCTGGAAAACTTCACCCGCGAAGAACGTTGTCTCCTAGATGAAGAGAACCTGATCTTTCACGCCCCACTGCGCTCTCGGTTCTCCACCGAATTAGAGAAGGGTGGAGGAGACGTTTGGAGAAGGGGGAAACGGCTCAAAAGCTCATAATTCAATCGCTCTCCTCTGAAAGTATAACTCACTTGAGGCATGTTCTCCTTGTTAAAGGTGAATGTGATGTTGGCACAGCTGTCGTCTTGGTAAGAGAAGCTGGCGTGGCATTTGGAGGGTGGAGGGGGCGCAGGGGGCCAGCACTCTCCCAGACTAGGGCAGGGTTTGACGAAGCAGTGCTCTTCCTGCATGGGAACACAGGATTGGCCAGCTGGACATCCACCTCTGTTCTTTCCTGCCCGACATGACTTTGGTCCACACCACATCTAAACAAAAAATATGCATTTTGATGGTGTAATTAAGAGAAATATTACTAAATGCCTCAATAATATCATAAAGTGGCAGCTGACTTACCATGGTGCAATGAATCCTTCCATTTTGACATTGGCAAAGGTTGCAGTTTTCCTCCCATTTGGCGCCATCAGCAGTTACTTGTCCATTAGCAATACAGGGTCTCCCAATGACTGTGAATGACACATCAACAGAAGATTCAAGAAAGGGGTTTGTTTGATCTTTTTAAATGAAAAATTCAAGCTGTCATAATCGTTCAGCCCTAAGTCAAATTTTGATGAGATTTTTTAACAGGGTTAAGTTATTGCTTTGGAAATGAAGGGTTTGGAGTTGTTAATGCAGGTCTTGGTTTTCTTTTCAAGAAGAAATTGTGGTTTCCTGAGGGGACAGGTGAGGTTTGTAGTTATGCGGTTCGTTGCCAGTTTGCACAAGCGTATAAGACTCTCACCTTCTTGACACTCTGGTCCTGTTCTTCCAGGTGGACAAATGCAGCGGTAACCATTGATTTCATCTACACAGGTGGAGCCAAATGCACAGGGAGAAGACTGACACTCATTTATATCTGAAGGAATTAAGAGAATTTGTTAGAAATCACGCTCTGAATGTCCTAAAACCATTCCAACAGCATGCATAGCAACAGGTAAGGTCTTGTTTCCCAATAAAAATATCTAAATATTGTTAAAAAATATATAGATTTACCTACTGAGCAAGATCAAATTATTATTTTCTAAAAAAAACATCTTGAATTAAAGTTTTTTTTTGCTTAAACCAAGACAAAATTGTCATGCAGTCTATGAGGTAAATAAACTATTTTAAGGATGTTAAATGAGAATTCTGATTGAGACATTGAGTTTATATGACTGAACACCCAATACTGATGGACTATATCATCTTGAGCTAAGCTGACAGTAACGTCATGAGCTCATTTGCAGGTTTGGATGCATCAAACAGTAAAGCCTAAGGTATGTCTTGTGCAGCCAGATGAAAGCTTTTCCAAGAGACAAACGAGCTTTGTAATCAGTGCTGGCTAACCAGGCTGATTGGCTTTCGGTCACTGCAAGTGAGTTTCTCCCGAGGGGCCGTGAACATCAGCGCTGCAGAATGCAAGGACGGTGCTTGCTGTGTCGTTGGCATTCTGCCCAGAGAGCTGGCTAATTCGGTGGCTAGACTGTGCATTTTGCTCCAGCTCTGTTTGTTTTTGAAGAGATGTGTTGCACATTAATAGGGCTGACGGCCAAGAGGATCAGGCTTGGGATCAGGCGCCATCTAACACTCACTTATGCGACAGTCTGGTCCGGCGAAACCCGGAGCACACTCGCAACGGTACCAGTTTTCACCATCCACGCACGTCCCGCTGTTGTAGCTGTGGAGAGAGAAAGACTGAGGTTCAGGCACAGTTCAATTCAGCCACCATTACAGCACTAAAGACCGGGTCCAAAAGTAGCACTCGCCAAGCGCCAAAGGAGAGTAAAAGCTGGCATGTTGACATACTGTAGAAGAGCGGTTGGTTCACAGTGAGATTATGGTCAACTAAAATGGAAAAAGTAAATCAAATCAAATAATAACATTTAAAATAATGTTAATAATAATAATAATATATGAATGCTTAAACTGCTTAAAAATAGTAGTGAATGGGAACTTTAAGGAAATTTGCAAAAAAAATACCTAGTAATACTTTATTGTAATGGTCCCTTTCAACATTCTGTTGACTTTAAGTAACTTTGCAACTACATGTCAACGAACTTTCATTTGAGTATTAGTAGACCGTCTGCTTAATATCTGCTAACTCTTTATTGTAATGGTCCTTCAACAGACATTATATGACTATAAGACACTTTGCACTAATGTCAACTTATTCTAACCCGAACCCTATTAATACTCTACTGAGACTACTAACACTCTAATGAGAGGTAGTAGACATGTAGGTGCAGCGTTACTAATAGTCAACAGAATGTGTTAAAGGGACCATCAAAATAAAGTGAAACCAAATACATTCAAATTGTAAAGTCCGACTGTCATTGATAAAAGTGACACAGATTCAAAGACATACAAACTGTTTAACTACTGTATTAACTAATAACTTCTGTCGCAGCTTGCACGTCCCAATAACTTAAAAAAAAAAAACCCAGGTAAATCCAATTATCATAAGTAAACGTAATCATTTCACTCGCTTGTTAAAAAAGTTCATTTTGCACCCTGATTCCAAATGACACAAAATCCGTATCAGATGAATCTGTTTTGATGGGATATGTTATTGTGAACTCTTGACAATTCAGAATCTTGCTCAGACAACTTCTCAAGCAGATGAACCCGATGTCAAAAGCACAATAGGCAGCGAGCTTAACGCACCCTTGGAATGACAGAAGCTATGGGAGTGCCTGTTTCCCAGCACTGTGAGAGAGTGTGAGAAAGTGCGGCACAGCTGTACGGGCCTGTTTACAGCGGCAGGCTGTGTGTAAATGTTTTGCCAGGACTTACCATGGGTGTGGGTTGCAGTCGTTGGTATCTGAAAGAGAGAGAGAGAGAGAGAAGAGGGTTTGTTTCACTTCACACCCATGTGAGCACATAAGAACGAACACAACAGTGAACATGTCAGAGCTTGTGTTGGTGTGCGCGTGCGTGCTCGCGTGGGTGTCCAGCTTGGCAGAGTCGCTGATTACTCGGTTACTAACTGACTCGCTGTCTCCAGCTTTTCTTCTCTCTTAATTTTTTTAGGACTGCAGATTTCTCCGTTCTCAGAGACAGAGGTGTACAACAATACATGAGAAAGGCACATCAAGGAAAAAAAACAGAGTGAGGTGGTGGGCTTGAGGAAGGTAGAGGGAGGCGGGGGGGGGGACATCTGTCTCCACTTTCCCTCATTTAAATTTTTTCCTTCATAGCTGGCAGCAGTCGACAATGTCCAGCCAGGGTGAGGTGGGTTTAGAGAAAGAGAATGGAAAAGAACAAGCAAGACAAAGCCAGGAAAATGGATCCTTGCTTTATTCTCAGACTAAATGAGGGTTGAAAAATGTACTTTTATGAGTAAAATTATTCCCTCTTCCACTTTAAATCTACCTAGGAAGTCACACTGCAGCTATCGGTCACAGGAAGCACTACTCACTCTCTGTGCAGGTGGATCCTTCCCAGCCTTCCTTGCAGACGCAATTGAAGGAGTCGCCGTTGACCACACAGGTGCCTCCGTTCTCACATGGGTTGGGCAGACAGCTGCTGTTCTTGGCTGCAGAGGAACCACAAGAGAGGTCAGAACCCTTTGAACTGAACAGATCAACATGACTGCAACCACAACAAGACTGCCACACTTAAAACAGACTCACTACATCTTGAAGTATTACCAAGTATAACATTTCCCAAGGCTCGTTCCAACTGAACTTCCCATCAAAGAATTGGAGCTGACCATACGCCAGATATGATATTTTCTGCATCGACCAAATTTGTGGAAAAAAAATGTTGGTCCTAAAATGCGAAGGTGTTATTTTACAGAACGTGCTATTCGAAGCAAATTTCTGCCAACACGCTGATAGAAATAGAGTGGGAGTCCAATCTGTAAGCTGGAATGATCAAATGTGAAAAACTTTTTCCACTATTTCGCTTTTTTTATGTATAAAACATAAAAATGTTCCGGAATATTCAGGGGGACTATAAACTGAGCAGGGCCATGGAACAGTTTGGAGAAAAAAGTGAAGAAAAGATACAATTATTGCGTATAATTATATATAATTTATATAAATTACTTTTTTTCATACACAGTCTAAATGGATTTTAAAATATAAAGCCTTCACATTTCAGGAGGGAGGTGATTAAATTTGCGGACCCTTGGCGTTATAAAGTTTCTAGAAATTAGCAATTCGAAAAGTTCTGAAGCACTTGCAAAAAATCCTTGAAGCAGATATGTGCCAAATGATTTGCATAAAGAATCACGCCACAGGGGTTTATGGGAGTGCTGTATTTTTGTAAAGGCTTCATGCATGTGAGCTGTATCACAATCTAAGAGAGAGGAAGTGAATGGGGGGGCATCACCCAAACTGACCTATGTTACATGTGGCACCTTCCCAACCAGGTGAGCACTTGCATTTGAAGATGTCCCCTTCATCATGGCATGTACCTCCATTGTTACATGTGGCTTCGTCACATTGACTATCACCTGAAATTACAGTTGATCCAATAGTAGTTTAGAACCCCATGCGTACAAGCAAGCACACAAACAAAAAACAAAAACTCAACAAACTGGGTGGATCATAAAAATAGTCTTTCGTACGGGAGTGGCAGGTTTTTCCCTTCCAGCCATTTCTACATTCGCAGTAAAAATCGTTCACCAGGTCTTGACATGCTCCCTTGTTCAGGCAGGGGTTCAAGCTGCAGTCATCTATGTCTGAAAAATGGGGAGAAAAGAATGAGAAAATCAACTCAACGAAGCACAAACATTTAGTATAAGTGGAGAAAAATCTATTCAATTGAACGTACTGGTTTCGCAGTGAAGTCCTTCCCAACCGTCAGCACAGATGCACTCATAAACGTTCACCTTATCGATGCAAGTTCCACCGTTGCGACATGGGTTACTTTCACAATCGTTTATATCTGAAAAATGACCAAAGACACCATACAATTTAGGATCATTTGAGACCAAGTAAATAATCTGATAGGGATGCAAAATTTATTGTTTCCCATTGTTATTAGCCTACATTAATTTACTGATATCGGTCAATTTAATTGTGCATGTTTATTTTTCCTATTTTTATATTTAGAATATAATTTTTTTAGTAATATTTAGCAAAAATCTCCAAATAAATATATATTTTTAAACTAGTATTTTTTGTGTGCGTTTTATATTTAATTTAATTAGACAAAATAGTCTAATAGGGTTTTAATATCAGCCAATTATCAGTTAAAATAATTACAGACTTATTGGAAAGACGTGTAAAATTAGTGCATTCCTATAATCCATGTTCAATGTCTTATGTCTTACTTTCATGGCAGTAGGTGCCTCTGAAACCTTCCTGACACTCGCAGGTAAACTGCCCCCCGGCCTGGCTTCTGCAGCGTCCGTGAGGGCCACAGACGTTGGAGGAGATGTATCGCACCCCCTCCGGCGTACTGTTGGATGCCACGGCAACAGTGCAGCTGTCGATCACTGTCAGGGTTTCAATGAAAGAATGAAATCCAGCTGTTAAATCCGGTTCTTTGCAGACCGACAGTAAGTGACATAAAATCTACAAAAGCTTGTGACACTACCTATTCTTCCACTTAACAGCAATCCAGGCAATTTATTCAGATAATTTTTTTGGTTTACTTTCCCGTTTTTACATCTGCTTTTGCAGAAAGAGTGTGAGGAGGCCATTTAATGCACATAAGCCCTAATTCTGCACTAAAAGAAACTTGATGGGCTTATCTAGCTGTGGGGTTTGCCTCTCCTCAAACACACACACACACTTTAAAACATCCAAGGCAGAGAATCCCACCAAGTCATAACCACCGAGAACACACACAGAGCTGTTAAGAAGCTGGCAAATGTTCAGGAGGATTTGGGAATGGGGAAAGTGTTTAAGACACTGTGTGTATGTGAGCTGTGTGTCCAGAGAGGTTACTGTCAAATAGCTCACTATGGGCTGAAAAAGCCTCATGTAACAAAATATGAGTTCTTTTTTCTCATCTTTCCCCCTGAAGGTGGTGGGAGAGTCCACGGGCCTGTAATCTCGTTTTACTCAGCAGCTGAACAATGGCATGCAACTAGCAGATCAGCTTACTATGGGCTTTAGAGGCGCTTTACAAAGAGATACTGAGACAGGATCCGTCCCGGAGACTGAGATTTCTCACCTTGGCATGATGTGGTTCGACAATGGTCCTTCAGGTGAGAGCAGTTTTTACCCTCGTAGTCATCGGGGCATTTGCAGAAGTAGTCCGAGGCCAGGTTGAAACACTGCGCCCCGTTCTGACATGGGTTGAGCTGGCAGTAATCGATATCCAGCTACACCGGAGAAAGATTTACAAGAGGAGAAAAGAGAGCTCAATGATGAGGGGAAAATGATATCCAGGCATTTTTGGATTCTTAGAAAACGGAGCAACCCTCAACAGCCTCGACGCGGCGTCTGCCAGGAAAAAGCGTACCAAAACGCTCAGGAGAATAAAAACAAATAGAAGAATATTTTATAGCGCTAGCCAAACCCTGCCGGTCTCAAACCTAGCCCTTCTTTCTTTGTCTCTCGCTTTCTTTGGGGTACAACTAGAGCTGGGTGGATGAAGGTACATACACTACTGTTTAAAAGTTTAGGTTGAGAAAGATTTGTACTTCTATTCGACAAGGATGCATTCATTTAATTTATGTTTTAAGTCTTATGTTTGCTTTTGCATTACATAATGTGAGGCAGACTCAGTATTGATGCAAGATTTATTCATTAGTCATTTTAAAATAAAGCTTTTGGTGTTTTAGGTCAAAAATAAATATCCAGTATATAGAGTTACTGTTATATAAGATTTCATATACAAAGACACCAAAAAACAGAAGTTTCTCTCACCTGACACAGCTGACCCGAGAAGCCGGCGGGACACAGACACTGAAATCCATTGACTTCATCCTGACACCGACCACCGTTCAGGCAGGGACTGCTAGCACACTCATCCACGTCCTTCTCACAGTGTTCACCCGAGTAGCCAGGAGGGCAAAGACAGCGGTAACCGTTCACCAAATCCTGTTCAAGAATACAGCGAGAATTTTTTAAAATTTTCTGTGTACTGAAGTGACGAAGGTCAAATAATCTCTCTGCCATAATCATAGACACACGTTCCTGGCAATAACCCTCAAAAAATATTATTATTCTGTTTAGAGGGCTCACATTTTTCATACAACACTTCTGAGAATGAATAGTATGAAGATGTCAGCCTCAGATGACACACCCATTGACTCTTCATGTTTCTGTTCTGGATGTTTACAGTTTCCAGGCTTCTACAATGAGCCCTTTTGAAGACAAACTAGTCACTGGATTTGTCAAAGTTTGAGAGGTTGATGGCATTCAGTCTGAAGGGATTTGGGAGTTTTGTTTGAAGCTGTCAGTAGCAATTATAGGGGATATTGTTGAGTACACCTGTACATTCCACTTTGTTCTTAGTTATATCCAATTTCAGATAAACCCATATCTAAACATCATGTATAAAAGAGCTGTATTTGGCCTCTTTACATGCCAGTCTGAAATGCTTTGAAAAGCCTTCCTGCTTAAGTGGGCAGATCTTGGACAGAATTTTACACTACCATTCAAAAGTGGTATTGGTGTTGGTAAGATTTTTATGTTTTTGAAAGAAGTTTCTTATGCTCACCAAGGCTGCATGTATGTTAATATACTTATATTTTATAATGTAATTTATACCTGTGAACCATTTTCAGCATCATTACTCCAGTCTTCAGTGTCACATGATCCTTCAGAAATTATTCTAATATGTTGATTTGGAGCTCAAGAAACCTTTCTTCTAATCATCAGTGTTGAAAAACAGCTGCTTTATATTTTGTGGAATTTTTTTTCTTTCTTTAATTACTAGAAACTTCAAAAAAACAGCATTTATTTGAAATCATTTGTAACATTATAAATGTCTCTCCTGTCACTTTTGATCAATTTAATGCATAAATAAAATGATTAATTTCTTACTCACTCCAAATGTCTGAACAGTAGTGTGTGTTGATAGTAAAGGGCAGATTTGTATTTTTAAGGGTCAAAGGCTGACAACAAAAACGACGACTACTGAAAGTGAAGTCAGATCAGGTGGTCTCCTACCTTGCAGGTTCCTCCATTCAAACACTGACCCTGGCAGTCGTTAATGTCTAAAAAAAAAAAAAGAAAGAAATGTGTCTGAATTTATAACCCATAAACACCGTGCATAAATAAATCTATGCAAACACGTGCAGAGCTACAAAGAATAACAGATTGTTATACTCACTTATGTCACAATTCTGCCCCGTCCAGCCAGGAAGACACTCGCAGAAATATCCACCAATCAGATTGTGGCATGACTTGGCATTCACACATGGCTTGTCCTCACATTCATTGGCATCTTTGAAAATAATTTTTGTGAATAGCGAGTTAAAAGCATGCACATATTTGGTAAAAAATATTGTTAAATGATGAAGTAATCTCTCACCAATCAGACACATTTTGCCGGTCCAATGAGGAGGGCAGGTACATTTAAAGCCATTGACCAAATCCTGACAGGTGCCTCCGTGTTTGCATGGGTTGGGCGCACAGTCGTCCACATCTAGAAGAGCAGAGCGGGTTAGACACATCAAGTGTTGTCTGGCATCTTCTGTGTGGATTATTGTAAAAAAGCGTGTTTGTGTGATGCCTTACTGATTTCACACGATGGGCCGCTCCAGCCGACTGCACAGTGGCACTCGTAACCCTGACTGGTTTCCTTACACGTCCCTCCATTCGCACATGGGTTGGACAGACAAGCATGTTCAGCTGTGAATGCAAGCACATAGTCTCACTCGTTTGCGGAATGCAGTATCAAACATGTACAGCTCTCTTGAAGACAAATTATCATTATATTTCTGAAGGATCGTGTGACACTGAAGTACCAACAAACTGTGCTACAATTAGAGATGCAAACATGTGAAAAATATGACAAAGATTATTCACTTATTTGCCATTTCCACTCCCTAATATACTTCATTTCATGTTTTGCTTTGAACTTTGACTGAGCTCACTTATGCAAAAACTCCTGTTATAATCAGTGCATCTCTTATTTGCATCTCGTCTACACTTTGTTTGCTCAAATGAAAGGATCTGCGAGCATGTAGAACTCATCAGTCGAAGTCAGTGAACTTTAAAAACTCACACAAAAATACGCCTTTCAGCGGGTACAGAATTGAGTTGGTACTAATGGTACTGTAAATAAAAAAAACAAACCCATTGGATCTACACGAATCACACAAATGACCTATTTTGGATTAAAAACAGCGAACTCTGTGGAAAGGTGACACTTTTGCATCCCTGTACAATAATATGTGAGCATTGTGTATTTTAACATTTTAGAATTTTAATAACATTTCACAATTTGACTGTATTTTTGATCAAATAAATGCAGCCTTGGTGAGCACAGGATAAGTAAAATGAAGACACAGATTTCATTTTCTAATCTGCTCTCGAGTCTACCTCTACAGTGACCAGAACATGTTGATCTGACCTTTGCACTGTAGTCACATGACTGACCCCATTAACTCAACAGTTTAGCTTTTATCTTCCTGCTCAAGCCTGACCGATTTCTCCAATGGTTTGGATAGGAAAGATTTCTTCACATTACCCCAGGAGGTTGTCACCACCCCTAAAGGCTTGAATGTGGATCATATGAATCCGAGACGAGAATGAGGAGAAAAAAAACCCATAATGGTCCATCTGGCAGATTTCATCACTATACCCATCCAACCATTGACTGTCAAAACAGACGAGATCCACTGGCAGGACATATCATAACAGAGGATTAGCAGACCTGGGCGCACTTCCTGACACTGTAGACAGTTAAGGCCCGAGCTCTGACATCATCTGATCCCCCATAGGCTCTCTACACCCTTTCCCATCTACAGTTATACCAGAATACAATGACATTGCTGCAGTAATTTGACTTGGTGTCAATTGCAAAATGGCATTGTGTATAAAAGGGTCTCGTGCCAACAGAAACACAGAAAGCGGCGCATAATGACTGTAAAGATTTATTAAATGAGACAATCAAATCCAGGCTGACTCACTGCATCTTAAAACTGCTCCGTGTATTAGGTTTCAAGCAGCTACGGTGTCATTATGTTTCAGGGTCATAAACAGGGAAAGATTGTACATTTTTTGGGTAGTACTGCTACAATAAACACACTGTCAGAATTTTTTTTTAACCTTTAGCAGCTTGTTACTGGGGCAGTATCCTCAAAGAGACAATGTTGTACTTATTTACCTCCTCAAATGTTTATAGTAATGGTACATGTTGGTTCATGTTACTCCTCTAAGGTAGTAAGTAGTATGCATCTTTTAGGGGTAGAAAAGGCATAACTTTACAGGGACGGCCAAAGTGACGAGATGTTTTGCACATTTTTTTCTGACAGTGCATGAAGTGATTCTTTATAATGTTGTGCATCAACTCTGATTATATTTCAAATGTACACTAGCCAATACACCACAGGTTTATGCTTTAGTTATTCAGTTCCAATAGAATGAAAATGAGTTATACTCTTTGCTACAGTACACTCTTGATGAAACTCCTCTGGAACTTCTAATGACCAGAACCAACTCTAAATTCAAATCAAAAGTTTTTTACAAGCATTACAAATTTCAAACACACCATATTTAAAGGAACACTCCATTGTTTTTTAGAAATAGGGCTTATTCAACTTCTTTCCTACAATTTAGATCTGTGGGCAAATGCATTTGTCTCAGTTCATGCATTGTTTTAGTTTGGCAGGGTCGCTGCTAGCTTAGCTTAGCATAATGAATGGAATCCTATGTTGCCAGCTAGCATGTCCGGAGTAAAAGTGATCAAAAAAACAAACCCCACCTCATTACTTCTTGTAATTAGAAGTGTAATTAGAAGGCCTGCATATTCACAATGAGTACAAATAGCGATGCAGAATAAGATTAGGTGATTTCCTAGGCAGATTTTAACTTGGGACTATATTATGGGGAAGCACAGGCGAAGCACTGCTTCTTGGGTGCAGAGATATCACGCAACACTTCCCCAAACTTCCGTCAACATACCAGTGTATGTTGTGCATGTGTTGCGTGATATCTCAACTATGATGAAAAAAAAGGCCCTGTCCTAAATGTCACCCTAAACACTCGCGGTCTTCCGACAAGTCTGCACTTTTGTGACGTAATGCCGCTTTGACTGCTGGGTAGAAGTCTGCTGTGGAGCTTATATGTGACGCATAAAGCTCGCTCACAAACACCCTTCTGAAACCTAAAATGACAAATGGGACACCCCACGGTCTGTGCATATGACCTTAAGTGCATAAGAAGTACACCATTTGGGACAGGGCCAAAGGAAAAAAAAACCCAGAATACTGACATTTTTTGCTGCACAAAACAATTAGTATCATCCTCAGATGGCACTGCCAACAGTTTGTTCACTAACTGTCTGATGCATATTGCATAGAAAATGGTAAGAATAGCCATTTCCAATTGGTTTATTATTATGATATCAACTGTTTTAGATAAATCCATCCCTATAAATGCACATAAAAACAAAACAATATGCAATTTTGCCCCTTTTTCATGTCAGTCAGACAGAACTTTGCAGTCTGTGGGCTCGTTCTTATTCAGAATCTTCAAACTAAACCACTCAGCGTGACAGACTCACCTCGTTCACAGTTGACCCCAGAGTAGCCGTCTTCACAAGAGCACTGGTACTTGTCAGGCCCCGTATTGCTGCACGTTCCTCCATTCAGACATGGCTGATGTGTTCCACAGTAGTTTAGATCTGAGGTAAGAACATTCTGTATTAATAATGAATGTTAGAAAGCAAAACAGAGTTAGAATAAATCAAATGAAAGTGTGCTTACCTTTGTCACAGAGTTGTCCACCCCAGTTAGTGTCACAGAGGCACTGCCAGGGTTCAACGCAGGTCCCGTGCACACAGCCCGGGTGAGGGATGCACTTATCACAGTACGGACCCTGCCAGCCATACAGACACCTGAAAGGGACAATTATACCCTAAAGTAAGGTTTTATAAATGCAATTACCACTATAATTTGCAACTGTCACCAAATGCCAGTAAATATAATATATACCTGTGCATTTACATCATAAGTTTATGTTTATGATGTGGATAATATGCATTTACGTGAGAGTTATCATCGACAAAATGAATAACAAGTCACTATTTCATGGCTAACAATCTGCAACTGTTTTCTAAACAATATTAATTTAATGACATGTTATTTTGTTAAAGAGAGCAAAAAATGTTCTTGTGTACTTGTGTACAACACCTCTTTTAAAAAGAGTTTGCTTTTCCAATTCTCTCATGTTCTCAAAAGGCGTCAGGGGTAAAGAAGTGCATTCTGTTATTAAGGCAACACCACACAAAAACAACATGTAACGATTTTCTGAAGTATAATTTGCCATTATTTACTCAAAGTACTTATCAAAACTTAGAGAAAGTTGTTGTTTTTCAGGGAATTCGATGCTAAAAGGTTACCCTTTAAACTGTGTTTTAAAAGTTCGCTCCAGTCCACTGGGAAAAAGGGAACAGCCGACAACTTCTTGTCTGATCATTTAATACCAAGCCATGCAAACAACAAACAGCAGCTTTAAAACTCCACTGGGTCTTTTAGAGAGACTAGCATTAGCTTGTGGCAGGACACTCTGTCTCAATAAAAGCGGAGCGGCTTGGCCCCAGAACTGCCCGGACCGTCTGGGTGGGGGATTGTGTTTGCAGATTGCTCCATTAGCCAATGTATTTATGGCGGGTTCTTTTGCATTCTCACTCCTGTTCCCATGTAGCCATTCTCAGAAAAAAAGAGAGTCAGAGCTACGGTCGCAGCCTGTAATTAAAAGTCATCTCCAAAACTGCTCAGAGATAGCTCTCCCCTACACTTTAAGCAGCCCAAGCGATAACCTGTTCCTTAAAGAAGGACTCAGATGAGATAGTAAGTGGCTTGAGTGCTCAGCCGCAGGAAAACAGACTGCCCTCTGGGGAAAAAAGAAAACAATTAGCCTGAGGCGGCAGTTCAGCTGTAAAAATAAACACGGTGGTTGAGGAAACCTCTCTCTGTGATTAAAGGCAACTATTCTTAAATGTGCGAGAAGATTTCACTATGAGAAACATTCACAAAACACTGAGTTTCAGGTCAGTAAGGTCTCAGAAGCGCCTTTGAATGATAATAAAGCAGAACTATGACGTTAAATCGGCATGGCTGAGACACATTTTCACCCTGTAGGCCTTGACGGTTCCAATATAGCACAGTAAGAGCTCTTGTTACAACAGTTGCACAATTGCATGGTTGTGTGTTCTGGCAAGCTTTCAGTGAGAGATGAATAGGTAATGGGATATTATCATGCCAAATGTAACAAAGAGCTGAGGTTTTAGTATACGTTGAATTCAGTAGGCTTCTAGCATCGATCTTGAATGCTTTCAGAGATAGTACAATGATAAGAATTAGTCAAACAAACAAGAACTTCATAACAAAACATCCAACATCAGGATGTTTAACAGATCCAAGTAAAAACCTAGAACGAGCCAATGAAAAACCCGAAATTCTCAATCCAAAACTTGCCACGACTTGCTCCAACCAATAGAAGATCATTTTGTTGTGAAAGAAATTCAAATTTCATTAACTCGATGCCGTACTCAACACAAATAAGTTACACATGACACATTCCTTTATGAAGACGCAAATACTGCAAATTTGCAAATACTGTGGACCGCATCAACTCAGCATTTTTTTTTTATACACTTAGGAATCGTGCACATTACAAAAGCTAATCATAACTCAAGAAAAAGTCAAAGAACTCAAGAAAAGTGCACATGCGGCTATGGAAGGATAAAAAAAAAAAAAACCTCTAAAATTGCTTAATTCTGTTCTCTAGGGAAACAATACAATAGTTGTAGAATAAAACCACCATCTTATTTTATTACATATTACACACGTCGGTTAGTTTATGACTTATTTTCAATGTGCATCAGTTACAAAAGAGAACAAAAGTATTTATGATGCACTCGGGAGCTATAGCTATATACGAACACACACAGATTTGCATCGCTTTCTCTTCCCCTGTGGCCAAATTCATACATCATTAGTAAAACAAGCAGTGCATTTTAAAAGCCAATGAAAGGTTCAACTTGGCAGATTATGGTTTGTAGATAAGGCCTCAACATCTTGCCAGACAAAAGCAAAACATTAAAATAGCTATAAATAGCTTTGTGCTTCAGTTGTCTTCACAACATGGGTTTATTGGCACCATCTTAGTGCTAAACACCAGCCATGCTGGAATACTTGAAGGTGAATTTCAGTAATCTGTGCTTTCATTGTCTGTCCACCAGAAACCCTGACAGGTCATTGGGACACATGGATTCTAACAAGATTTAACCATGAGCCTTTAGTTGCGGTCAAAGTACTGTTGCATCTTTCACTCTTTAACAAGGCTTGACTTGTTGCTCAAAATGTTAAAGAGCAAGGCTGAGGACAAAATAAACCCATTGACAGTGTAAAACTTGCTTTCTTGCAGGAAATGGCACAAAATGTTATAAGAGGGAAGAATGAATTTGCAAATAACTTACTTGCAGCCACCTGGTTGCTTGCAGGATCCGTGTTCGGTGCTGCAACCTTGTCTGCAGATAGCTGGAAAACAGAGAAAGAGAAAAGGAAAAAAGGATGAACAAGAGTAAGTTTGGGCCGTGTAAAATAACACCATGGGCCTCAATGTCCCCTGTTCACCCATGAAAACGTTTTGGGAATGTATGGGGTGGGAAGCTTTCAAACCCCAGATCAGCTCACTGAAGCCTACTCTAATTTGAGGCCTGTCGTCAGGCTTTGGGTTCTGCGCTCTCTGTTCACAGCTTATTCCAAACTACTCTCACCCATCAGACTCTTAAAATGGCAACTGTCTGAAAGCATTTAAATCATGGAATTAACAGAGACATCAGAATAATCAACATGAAATGCAGTTTACAAAACACTTTTCCTGACCTTCATGATTGTAAAAAAAACAAAAACAATTTATGTATTGCAGAAATATATATCTGAAGTGGTCAGTGTCTATCAAAAGTGGTCCAAGGAAGGTACTGTGGTGAACCGGTGACAGGGTCATGGGCGGCCAAGGCTCATTGATGCACGTGGGGAGTGAAGGCTGGATTAAAAGACTTTTACATTGTTATATATTTACATTTCAAAATAAGGCTGTTCTTTTGAACTTTCTATTCATCCTTAAACACTGATAATAATAATAAGAAATGTTTCATGGGCATCAATTATTAGAATGATTTCTGAAGGATTATGTGACACTGAAGACTGGAGATGCTGAAAAGTCAGCTTTGCCATCACAGACATAAATTACATTTTAAATATATTCAAATAGAACACTTATTTTAAATTGTAATAATATTTCACAATCTAACAGTTTTTACTGTATTGTTCATGAACTAAATGCAGCCTTGATGAGCATTACAGACTTCTTTCAAAAAAACTTTTAAAACATCTTACGACCACAAACTTTTCAAAATATATTTAATGAATATTCACTGTAGAACTTTCATAAACTTCCAGGTTTTTCATGACTATAGAAACTATGTGTATTTGAAACAGGATATTCAATGCCTTTTTTTTGTTAAATGTCATTGAGAACTAAGCAGTAACATAGTCTACTTGCTCACCCGTATTGCAGTCAGGACCCGTCCAGCCTTCCAGGCAGGTCTTGTTGCCATTCTGGTCACAGGTGTAATGTCCAAAGAACTCGTCACGTGGCCGGCAGAACTTGTTGCATCCAAAGCCGTAGTAGTGTTCATCGCAGGTTACCCGGATCTGGTACTCAAACTGGGCGACAGGGCCGTTATGGGTAAGCCTTTGCCATTGTCGATTCGGGTTGATCATGCCAGAGTGGTACGCTTTCTCGATCAGCTTTCCACCTGAACAGTCAGTGTGAGACAGTCAGAAACACCCCCACTCACTATTACCAGGAAACTTTAATGTATTGATATCTAGTTGCTCATAGATATTGCTGGCCTTAAATGACCCCTCATGTCTTATATAGCAGAAGGAAAAGCCACATTCACTATTAATTACATTGTGCAAATAATAAGAAATCCCACTGGCAGCCAGTACTCATGACATCAGTGAATAAAAACTCTCTCTCTCTCTCTCTCTCTCTCTCTCTCTCTCGCTCTCGCTCTCTCTCTCTCTCTCTCTCTCTCTCTCTCTCTCTCTCTCTCTGTCATATTCACCCTAGTAGATTTGGATCCCTTGTAGAGGGTGGATTAGATCAAACTGGGCCACAAGAGGACCCATGCAAAATTTGAGAGACAAAAAAGTTGTACTATACTAGAAATAAATGTTAAATTATCAATCATTTTGAATTGTTTTGAACTTTTCTAGATAATATTTTCATTTATTTTGGATTTAGTATAAGGGCATTGTAATCCCAATCATCTCACTTACTATTTTTCAATGTAAGGGGCCATTCACTCAGCCAAAAATGCAAGATTCAGGGCAAAACAATGGAAAAGTGATGCAGTGGAATGCAAAAATGTGTTCTGTGTGAACGGACCCTAAATGAGTGTATATAGCAGCCTTTATATTTTTGGAAGGGGGTCCATTGGGGATCATCCTTTGAATCAAGTTTCAAAACCCCTGAATTAGAAGATTTACATTAAATTTAGCATCTGGGAGACACTTACTGGAAACGATTAAAGCAAATACTAGTAAACTAAATAAACTGACCTGTATTCCCTTCAAACTCTCAGGCTAGAATCAAACACACACACAAACACATGGATTTTATCCTCAAATTCTTATACTCCCAACTAGCAAAAATAACTAATCCACATACTGTTACAATGATGTAAAATTTCTCCTACCAGAACAATCATACCGCCCATATCTATTCCCAGCTGTGCAGTTTCTACGCGCAGAAGATGTGGTAAACTGACAGCTCATGTCTTTCACCATTTCACTCCTGAATCTGACTAGAACGAGGAACTGTGAAATGTCCGTTCCTCCCTTTCACATAGACACTTATCTTAAAAGTTAACCTCAGACCAAGAAATCTCCTCTGCAAACGTATGCATCATTGGTAGATTTTACTCTTTTTCCCAATAGAGGCAGAATAAGTGAAAAGAGATGATATTATGGAGGCCAGGTGGGCCTATAGTTCATATGACTTTGGAATGCAGAGAGTCGTTGTGGCATTTCACTTGCACCCTGAGCCCTGCGGCAAGAGCCAAGTGTCATGTCTTTACTATCTGCAGCCTGCTCCACTTCACTGTGGGGTGAGGAAGTCGCATTAAACTGACAGAAAAATCTTCTGCGCTCTCAGGACAAAGACTAAGGAGAGTTGCTAGCAAAAAGAATAACGAATGTCTTTTCTTACTGTATTCTACTAAGGACAGTTGTATTAAGGTTCAAAAGTTTGGGGTCAGTTCTTTTTTTTTTTTTTTAACAAACTTTCATTTAACATAAGGATTGCAAAGTTTCAATAAGATTTTTGGGAAATTTTCAGAAACTTTTGCAAAGCATCTTGAAACTTACTAAACATTTTCAGGCTCTTTGCAACCCTATTCACCATTAAATTAATCAAAAGTGACAGTAAAGATAATGCGATAAGATTTCAATTGAACTGCATGTTTTGAACTTTAGACTATCACATGAATCCTATTCATCCAAGAATTATGAAAAACCTGTTTTCAACATTTGGTTCAACATGTTTCTTGAGCAGCAAATCAGCATATTAGAATGACTTCTGAAGGAACATGTGACACTGGAGTAATGATGCTAAAAATTTCATTTTAAAATATATTGAAACAATTTATTTTCAATTTGTAAAATTTCACACAATATTACTGTCTTTACTGTATTTTTGATCAAAAAAAAGCATAGGACATTCAGGGTACTGTATACTGTACATCAAATTCATGACTTTGGTGTTGCTATAGCACCATGGTCTACTGGTACAACTTTAAGGTCCGGTTTCACAGACAGGGCTTAGACTAAATCAGGATTAGGCCTTAGTTCAATCAGGGCATTTAAGCTTTATAAATGCTCCATAGAAAAGAAAGAAAAAAAACAATGATTTCAGTTAAAACAGCTGATAATATGCATTCTAGTCTGGGACGATGGACAAAATGTTATTTTACAATATTTATGAAACTAAAGTTGTTAGGATATCTTCTCGAAACACAGCAAAATCTCAAATGTAGACGAAGCTGAATTGGCCGTAGATTTGGGGGTTTCCAGATTCTAATAATTCATTCAAAGATTTAAAGTCCAATAAGCAGAAACAAATACCTCTAAAAGTAGCAGGGCACATATTAAGAAGTTTTTTTTAAAAGACTCCATTAGCATATGTAACCTGATACATACTGTAGAATACAAGACAAGAGCACAACTTCAACATGTAAGCGTTTCTTCAACAGCCACTTTGAACTTAGGATATCTGGACATAGCTGCAAGTCGCTATATCAAAGCTAATGGTAACACAACCCAGTAGAGCTATTCAAATGAACTCCACCAGACTCAGTTTAGTGTCTAAATGGGATTGTTTCTGGAGTGTTAAGCCCTGTTGAGGTGTAAGAAGAGAGAGGTTATAGCAAACATAACCTTGCGCTTGAGCTATGCACCGTGACAGAGAGGCCGTGAGACCTTGACTGCCAACACCTGCCATTAGTCATCAGGTATTCGGAAACATTTTCATAAGCATGAGGCCCCCTCGACAATGTTTCTCACAGACACACACACATACACACACACACACATGTTTGTTTTTGTGAAATGTGGGGACATTCCATAGGCGTAATGGTTTTTATACCGTACAAACCGTATTTTCTATCCCCCTACACTGCCCCTGCCCCTAAACCTACCCATCACAGGAGACTGCGCAGTTTACGTTCTGTGAAAAAAACTTCATCCTGTGTGATTTATAAGCATTTTGAAAAGTGAGGACATGGGGAACGTCCTCATATTTCACCCTCTTTGTAATACCTATGTCATACCCATGTGTTATACACATTTGTGTCCTGATATTTCACTAAAACATGCCCACACACACACACACACACACACACACACACACACACACACTCTTCCTCTTCTCTTCCCTGTCCTGTCACACACACCTGTCAGCACATTTGGTTTAAAGACCAGTGAGCTATGAGCGGAAATGGAAAAAAAAACCTTCAATTTGTTACATTTCCCAAAGTTTAAACAGAAAAAAAAAGACACTAAACAAAAATAGACAGAAATGAACAGACACAAAGAAATCAACCAAAACGTGCAACAGATAGTGAGTATAAAAACCCTGCTACTCACTTTCACTGGCGGTATCATTATTGAAGTCCAAGGCCTCCACTATCAACGTGTAGGACCTCTGAAAGAGAAAAACACACATGCTGTCAGCAATGAAACCAAAACAAAGAAACATCAAAGATCATTTTACATCAACAGAGCTTTAGTCAGGGACCTTGACTCGTAACCAATAAACACCAATGACAAAATATGACCATGGGGGACATGCTGAGAAATGTGCCGTGAAAGATCAGAAGAACAACACAACCTTCACCTTATCTGGCAGTGCTCTCCTGAAATGTTGGTCACATACAGTATCACCATCTTTACAATTCAAACAATGACTGGCAGACTGATAAGCATCCTTGTTTTAGCAATCTGACTGTGGGAGAACAAATGAAAAGAAACAAGCAGCCCTCTGCCTGTCAGTCATTTTTAGTCTGCCATAAATAGCATTTTCAATTTAAACGACACTATTAAAAACAGAAAACTTTTATGCTTTTTGGCATTTGATTTACACGGCGCACACGTTTTGGGGGCCTGAAAACAAACTTTTGGAAACAGGGTTCAGAGTGCACGTTTTTTCAGCCTTTCCATTACATATTGGCGCAAAACTTTTGCAATATTTTCTAAATGTCGTTAAAAAAACTATTGCAAAATGACCGCGTTTCCATTACCCAATGTGATGCGACTAAACCGTATTTTTCCCCTCTCGCAATAAGTCATTTAAAAAATCATGCCGTTGGATGTTTGTAGGTTTGCGCATATTTCAGTCACCACACTAGCCATTATTTTTAATCAAAGGAGACGTAGGCGTGTTATTCAAGCATTTCTAGCAAGGTAAGCCCCTTCTAATGGCAAGGCCACATATGAAGTGTTTCTAGAAGGTTACAGTACACAATTTCACAGAGGAACTGTGAATTCAGAATGATCATGTGACTTTTATGTACGCCAGGTGACCTGTAAATGTGAAAACCATCCATTGCAGTTTTGCGAAATATTCATTTTCGAATTGCCTGAAAAAGCACCTCATGCGAGCATAAAAACTGTTTTTGCGATATATGAGTGTTTTTGCAAAATTGCCGTGTTTCCATTGGGCGTATTTTCAATTGCAATTTAAATTTGCGCATTTCGACAGGTAATGAAAATGTAGCTAGTGTAAACTACAAAAATGCTAATTTGTGAAAACGGTGATATTATGCGCATGAGTATTGTGTGTTCAATCTGTAGTTCAGTTTCTTTACGAATTAACATCACCAACTACTGGCCTGGCATGAATAATTTAGCATTTTTAGTCATTTTCCCAGATTCATGTGAACGGGGATCGTTTTGACGTTGTCATGTAAACGTACCATAACTTTCATAGTACAGTGACACATTATAACATTATTTAATCAGCTAACTTCTTCATTTAAACTGGAAATTAAAACCAAGAAATAATTAAAAATACAACAACAACAGATCAAACAGATTTAGGCTTTAAATTGTTCTTGAACATTGCAGCATCAGGCTGTTTCTCTTCATTCAGATTTTTTTCTCTCCAGATAATAATGACATTTCCAGAAATTACAGACCTCAGGCGTAAAAGAAGTGTGTTTATTATGTGTGAGGATCTAGTTGAATCACTGGGTCATAGTCTCACTGACAGTTATGTGGCATCAGTTCAGCGGTCATTGTAAGGACATTAAGTCCTACATTCAAAGAAGCTCTACTATCATAGTACCATATTGCTTTATTATGCAAACAGCCGTTTAATTTGCAGGTTATTATTAACATGGTTTCACCCAAAAGGTCAAGGTTTTAGATGGCTATTTCGACCCAGTGACCCTACTGGTAGATGCCGTAACAACACCATTAGGGGCAAAATAAAAGTTTCTCCACTGAAAGCCATAAAAAAATTATATATATATATATATATATATTGCCAGTGGCCACACTTAGAAGTGGAAAATGAACTCATAATAGTTGCTAGTGAACATTTTGGAAGTGTGCATGTTTTTGTGGTGCAGCTATGTCATGATGATGTCATTTTTCTGCCAGTCGCAGAGACCATGTGATTAGTCAAATTACATTCATGGCTCAGGTTATTGGCTTATGTATGTAGATCTGAGTGCACTTGTCCAACGGTGGCAGAATTAAAATTGCGGGCTTCTTTTCTGTACCAGTTGAGCAATAGGAATGCTAACGGTTTTCTCCAGGTATTATAGATTTGCTTGGTTAAAACCAAGCTGTGTTATTTCTGATTATTACAGAATGCTTTACAGTACAGGGCATACATAGTAACAAATTCCCACTAATGTCCATCCTGCATAATTACCTCACATATCTGACAGAAAGAGTTACGAGTAGAAGAAAATAGCAGGTTGAAAGTGGACTTTTTTTCTTTGAAAAACCCACAAAAATCCCCTTTCACTTCTCTCTTTCAGGTCTTTTGTGTGCTGTGTTTTGTTCCTCTTTTTCCCCACGGAGAGGAATGCGGAGTGAGGATCTGAGGGAGTTGCGGGGGGTGCGCTGCTTTTAGCATGACTCCAATGTAGGCCGAGATCTCTGGAGGGCTTGGCTACATTTCAGCACTTCTGAAACGCTTTGTCTGACTTAAGGTCATCATGGCTCTCACCGGTATCAGGTAACAAGAGTCACGGAGTGAGAGAGAAAGAAAGAGAGAGATTACTCCGCCTGAGAGAATAAAATGTGCGTCCATATCTAGATTTCGGTGTTAGAAGTTGAACGGAAAAAAACAGAAGTATATGAGAGAAAACGAGCGTGTGTGCGAACGTGCCTGTGCCAGAATTGAAGCGTCTCTTTTCCGGCACCTACTTGTCAGATTCACACTCTCGTACTCTTGACGAGGCACCACGGAATTTCCAACATCACCAAGGTTCTCACTGTCCATTTGCAACAACGACGGACCAAGAGTTCCTCACGCCAGACCATTGAAACAAACCAACGCGCATCACCTCTCACTGTACAAAGAGCTCAAATTAGTCATTCTGATCTCGATGACCTGAAGAATATCATGATAACCACCTTGCAAAAACAAAGCAGCCCCTTAAGTGGAAAATGTCAAGTGGTACTTGTGATGCGCCAATAGCTATCAAAACTGTAGCCAATAACTGATAAATGACCAATATTAAAATTCTATACTATTTGGAAAAAAAAAAAAAAACGATAACAGCTGAAATCAATCATTAGTCTTATTAGTGCTCATTAGTCATCAGAATCGACCAATAAAGACTTGTAATCATCATGTAATCATCGACCATCATCGATATGAAAAATTATGCCCGTATGCCACACTGATAAGATTTGTGGATTGTGTGTCTGCAAGAACTCACATGTGTGCAAGGAGTGTTAGCGATTTTTCAACAGTAGGGGAGGGGGGTGGGGGGTGGAGCATTGATTGATTTTATTATTGTTATTTTTAAATGTACTCTATATTAACCGTTTGGTAGGAGACCTCAGAATTCTGAAACCGGAATGAAAAAATTGTCTGCATAATGAACCAAACAAAGGAATTTTTCAAACTAAAGAAATGTATATTGTAAAAGATGTAAAAGAAATGTATATTGGTGTAGGCATCCGCTTTTGGCCATAATAAGTTAAAAAATATCGGATATGGACAAAAATCCAATATCGTGCATCCCTAGTGCCAATATTGTTCATTCCTAAAAGATTCCGATTAGACTAGTGTTGATCTGATTGATTCCTGATAAATTTAGAGTCACAATTTTTTGGTTTTTAAACCGAGATCACGGGTCTCTCATTATTCTGAACAGACAACTAAACAAGAGGTTCTGAAAAAATTATAAGTACTGCAGTCTAATTAAAATGTTTAATAAATCTGTATAAATTATTTTTAAAAAATGTGGTTTAAAGAATGATTGATTAAATGACTCACTCATAAATACTTAATTGTTTGATTACTGGATGAATCAGGGTTTTATGAACAAATCTCTTGAATGAATGATTCAATGACAAAAACGTTTTTTAACAGTCTCTTGTCGCCACCTACTGGTGTAACAATGTAATCGATACAATCGTTATTTGAAATGTCAAGTTAGGTGAATTTCTCTATTTTGAACACTACTGTAGACATCAGTGTTTAAATCCGAACTATAAACTTTTATCCATCCCAGTTCTTCTGTGATAATATGAATATTTCCAACAGAAATAACGATACTGTGTGGTTGAAAAGACAGTTTGTTAAGCTGTTTCATACTTATACTATACATGACAACTGATCAGCGGCAGCGCCAACAGATCTGAATGTTCTGGTGTGATTTTGTCTGGTTTAATAGATTAATAGAATAGAGATTGCATGGGAGTTTGAATCAAGAATGCGATCTTTTAATGATTAATCATGCAGCTCTAGACTCTAGCCCTCCCATCTAAGAATACATTTAAGACTTATTGGGACCCTACTAGAAGTTTGCCGAGCTCCCCGGTTGAGAACCACTAGATTAGACACATTTAGACAAGATGCATTTTTTACAAAGCACATGGCTAAAATGCTGAATAAACGATTAAAAAGAGTCGAGATGCAACAGCCAAGGACATCCATCTGTGTGTAGTGTAAGCAGTGGTGCTTCAAGTACATGAATTAAAAGATACAACTTCTCGAAGATTTTACTGTGCTAAAGAACAGCACACTCTAGCACCAGCACCCAATTCTAACATTAACTACTCAAACTCACTAACCAGCTACTCAGCCACCACACAGCGACAAATCTTTTACAGTTGCCATGTTTATGTGCAAATATCTGTTTATTTGATGCAAGTTGTGTCACCTCTGCGAGCTGTGTTGAGATACACTTTGTCCTTCCTCTCCTTCTCCATACTTGAACGCATTGTGAACACAAACATGCTGTTTATTCACAGCCCCCATTGAATGGTCAAATCTTGCCAGTTTATGTATACAAAGCTCACAGCTCATTGCTATCAACTGCCCTGCCCTTTCAAGTGCCCGCTGCTGCTGTATATCACGGACATGTCCGGACATGAGCTAGCACAACCTCCCATAAGACCAGGGGCAACATCACCGTGACTAAAAACAGTTATGGACTTAGTAACCAAAGTGATTGTTTTACCTGTTTCTGCATTTGGCAAACGCTTTCATCCACAGCGAATTACATTGCATTGTAGGTGTTGTATGGTATTAATAGCGCCATGCTGTTTGAGCAACATGTGCCATAAAATTGTGTCTAATTCCATCTGGCTCTTTTAAGGAGTGGAAAAATAAGAGGCAAATGGGAGTAATTAACAAATAAACAGGCTAAATGAATGAAGAAGAAAAAAATCACATAAAACAAGAATGCATTTTTGGGTCAGAAGAAGGGAAAGGGGCCGCGATGGATCTCACTCCATAACTCATAATATGGTTATCAGCTCTAAATGCCTGCTGCCGCCAGGTTCGTTTTTCCCATGCTTGTCACTGACCTCAGTGTCATCATTGAACTAACTATCTCCGGCACCAGTCTCCCAAACTTTACATTGCATTTGTCTTATCTCTCTGGGCCTACATCTGATAAAGGTCTACACTTGCTCCCAAACCCCCTGAGCTCATGTTTTTGGCTTCCACAAACGGCTGAGTCTACTAATATTGTGCGTTATTTGCTTTAATCACAGACCACTTGCCGTGGGAATCTGTCGAGTGATGTCTCCGCTGGTAAAAGTGTGATTGCTAATAAGGAGAGGCTGACATGAAGAGTGACAAATGGTCTCAACAATGGCTCTGGATATATACTCCGCCAGATTCCAATCAATCAAAGACAACAGGGTCTACATTAGCACCTCGGACAACTAGATTATGACCAAAAAGGTAGACACCCTTTTTTTCCCTTTCAGAAGGTGCAATCACAGGAGGAAGGCTTTTTTTTTTCTGGGAGATTCCTATCAGGAGTGGTGGCCAGAGATAAGGGGGGCTCGCAGGGAAAGCTTTTAACAATCTTTCACTGCTCTCTGGCGTGGAAAATGAGACAGGCTTTCCTGATAACAGGTCTGTCAGTCACCTGTGCGCACACAAGCGCTACTGGCAGCCATCTAATCTCCTGTCACTCACGGAGATGATCACAGGCAGGGACGGAGAAGAGAATCGGATCAAACGGCACATCAGCTGTCAGAGATCTAGTTCGAAAGGTGAGTATTCAAAACTAGATATCTCAATAAAACAAAATGTTTCCTGGTAACATCGTGATCCTGAACCGAGTAAGTCATGTGTGAGGTGATTGAGAAAAGTTAGCTAAACAGAACATAAGAAGCACAGTACTTTACAATGGACTAACAATACCTCATTTAAGACCTTAACAAGGGTGAGAAAAAAGACAAACGATGCATTTCCCCGCTCTATGGCTTGAGTAATGTGCTCTTAAGTGCCACATCAGAGGGGACCGTATAAAGCAAACATGTCATTATCCCCTTAGCTGCCCGTAGCGCTTTCCCTCAGGCTTTCGGATGGTTCACCTGCATTTTTATTCCCACACTGGCCCTCAGCCTGCTGTCTTTCCCACACTCACAAAAACATTGTGTAGAAACATTCTCAGAAGTTGTCAAATTTGACAAAGATTCGGCAAATAATGGATTGAATTAAATGTGAAATTCTGAAGTAGAAAGACTAAAATAGTTATTTTTTATAGTTATAGTTATATATTTTTTACTATGAAAAATCATCTCCCACCGTACAATGGCATAAAAGAAATTGAGAGAATGCGCTCAGAAAAGCAAAAGAGAAATTTAAAATCTGGTTTGGATTGCTTTTGTATTTACTTTGAATGGGACATGCATTAAATACACACATAAATACTAGTTTGGCTTTTGGGAAAGGGAACGGGTTCACAGGCCATTAAAAAGAATGGAAGATGGGACAGGAAAAAAGGAATTATCCAATTTGTTGGTGAACCAGCTTTTTGGCTCATGCTGAGCAGACAGGCCCCAGGTGCATTCAGGGCCACGGGGCCAGAGAGCAGCGCTGTAATTTGCTGAAACGGCCAGTATGAGAAGTAAGGTCAGGGCTGGGGCGGGTTTGTCTAGGAGCCGATCTCATCACTGCTGAGTCGAGCGCAGCTTCCTGTTGCTTGCCCTGGACCAGCATTATTCCTGGACTGGCTCCATTATGCACAGTAATCCTCCCTGTAGCCAGTTTGGCCCGGCTATTGTCACCCCCTGTTTCATGTTCGCTGTAGCTGGCTCTGTCTGGGTGGGCCATGCCTAAAACCCTCGCTCTCTTTTACTCTTTATACCCCTCTCTAAAACTAAAAGCACAGGGCAAATGCAGTAAAAGGTGCGAAATAAATGTGTGGTATTCCTGTAAATCTAACATTTAAAGTTTGGCGACGAGATTTGGCTGTTGTGTCTGGGAACTTGCTGAGAGTAATTACCAAGGGTTGCAAAGTTAAAAGGTGCCATACCTAGTCTCCAGTCAGCCGTGACTGACACAAAGCCTAAACTTCAGCTCTCCCCAGCTGCCAACCAAAAAAATAATTAGTGACTGACTGAAGTGTCCTATAATGTAATTTTAGAGTTAATTATAATTTGGATGATTAAAAGAAACCATTTGCAGTATGCTTTGGAAGTGCACAACACAAAAATAGCTGAAGTGTTATATGATCAACACATGCCCACTGGACGTCTAGTTCACATACTGGACAGGTGGGCAGCTCACTGGGGCGAACAGTTCAAACAGGGACACATTTGCTTTGTCGGTACGACAGTTTGTCCTTTGATTTTTTTTTTTTATCATTTTGACCCCGCTGAGAATGTATCCACAATGACATCATCAAGCAAGCAGGTGCACAAGCGCACACGCCAATACAACGTGTGGAAGGACAGCTCAACGTCCCCAAAGTCAAGAGCTCTCCTCGAATACAAGGTTCCCACACTTTTTGAACACCGTATTTTCACAACTGACTTTTAAGATTTGATTCATTTCCATAACTTTTACAGGCCTCATGTTTTCCAGGACCGTGGGAACCATTTCAGGAAGATATTTCTGAGTGGGCATTCCTGGAAAACAACATAGATTAAAACCACTAAAATAACTCCAACTAAGGTATTGTTACCAAAATAAACAGTTTAAGGTTACACTTCTCCAAGGTACAATCCCCAACCAGACTCTCTCCGCCAACCCTTTGACCCTCAGCATAAAAATAGCTGGATTTTCTCAGATTGACAACTTTAAGAACATTAACATTACATTTTGGTTAACAGATCATTAGTAAATAGTTAAAATGGTCCCAAATGTTTTATCTACATCACATTCTCCATTGGCCCCCTGGAGAAAGATCAGTGACTCCCAGGGGTCCACAGGCCCACAATTGATTTAGTTGATACAGCCTAAATGTGCATTGGCTGACATCACACATACTACAGTGAGATTCCATAACACTGGTGCATTTCATAACACAAGGGTTTACTGCAAATCACCTGCAGTTTAGACTAGCTTGATAACACGGCTTATAAAAGCCGCTTAAACAGATGACTACCATTTTCAAGAGATCACAGTCAACTCATAAATTCTGTAGAGCTGCAAGACAAACATTGGTAAATCTCTTCTCTGTGGAGCTTCAGGTCATGTGCTTCACACCAAACAAATCTTCTTTTATTTGCATTCTAATGCAGTGACACAAATTAAGAGGTTGAGTAGGTGCAAGATAACTGTTTATTTGATGTATTTATTTACCAAGTTAGCTGAGTGCCAGAAACAACATTTAGGAGCCACTGATGATGATCACTATCATGAGGAGCGAGTTTACTGCAAGCCACTGTCAACAGGCATGAAGTGCTAATAAATGTTTTATCCCATAACCAATCAGTTATATTTTATTTTAACATTCGACTCGACTTTCTTTATCAGTAAATAAATTCAAATAATGAACTGTGGCAACACCTTGAAAATGTAATTAAACTAAGATTCTCCATTTTAGAGGGTTGTTGTTTACAGTGCACATGCTCACGGATAAAACGATAAACTCCAGGGAAAACCGCACACGTGGATCGAAACATTGCTATGATGTACTGTATAATCGACGTTGCGTCACCATAACATGCTATGACCTCATTAAATATGCTCTAAAACAAGAAATCGCCATGAGAAAAAGGAGGGACGTCTACTCACCGGCCAAGCAAAACTGAAGGGTAAAACAATCCTTGACTTTTCACTCCGCGTTCCCTTGGTCGAAAATTTATTCCCACCGAGAACGGCCGTAGATCCAGTTCCGAAACTGCAAGCCCCAGCCGCGGAAACTCGCGATTGATATTCCTTCAGACAAACTTTAAAATATGTATCACATTCGTCCCGCGTGCATTTGCGATCCGCCGGGCTCCTCGCGCCGTCACAGCACGAGCCGTTCTGCAGCTCGCCGTTCGCGTTCTGCATCGATACGATTTCCAGCTCGAAGTGCCCCGATGCGTCAGACACCTGTTGAGCAGAACAAACTTTAAATCTATGTATATAAAGTACAGTAAGATCAAATTGGTCTCGATTTAGAAAACAGCTAAACTGTTTGCAAAGTGTTTGCCTAAATCTGTCTAAAGGCTTTTGCATTGTGGGTCCAAACAAGGTTTACATATATATATGCTATTTTCTAAATATATAACTTTGGGATTTATTTATATACATAATACAGTTAAGAGAAAAAAACATTTTAATTATTTAAAACAGACTCACCTTCGTCGGCAAGCATAACAAAAAGGCATGAAGGTAAAAAGCAGAAAATACTGAACTCCGTCGCACAATCATGCCTTCTTGTTGGTGTTGCGTTGAGACTCAGAAGTTCTAGCCGCCTCACGGCTCTAATGTACTCCCCGATTTAACATGCACCGGGTGGAGAACAACTTTATTTCTTTCAGAAGCCTATTTTCCAATGTGTAGGAAAGTGCCTCCTGTTATCCAAGCGTATCTGAAATTCTTATCTTTCTTATTCTACTTCTCTCTCTCAGCGGCGGGTATAAATTACACAGAAGCCATGAGAGCGTTTGTCCGCGACTGACTGACTGCGCATTCAATACACCAAGTTCAGTTAATGGGGGTGGCAAACGCATGCGTAATTTTAATATTCAAAAGTTAAAGGGCGTGGTTTGTAGGAAAGCCCCGCCCGTGTCCCCCAAGCCCCAGCCCCAGAAGATGACGGGTTTATCTGTGAGACTTACAGAGAGCTAACCGCATGTTCTTACACTGCGAAAACTTACTTATTTAAAAGGGAAAGGAATGCAAAATACTACAGTAATTAGTTAGGCTAACTGTATATTACCTTACCATATATGTTTACAAATATTTTAAATGACACAAAATATCTTATAAAGTTTAATAACTGTGTAATGCATGTTCTTTATATATATATATATATATATATATATATATATATATATATATATATATATATATATATATATATATAACTACAATGTCAATCTAAGTGTCTATCTGTCTATCTATCTATCTATCTATCTATCTATCTATCTATCTATCTATCTATCTATCTATCTATCTATCTATCTATCTATCTATCTATCTATCTATCTATCTATCTATCTATCTATCTATCTATCTATCATCTATCTTTCTGTGTTCTGTGTTCTGTGGATCAGTATCTTTGATCTTACAATAACAATAAATGCATCAGCATCTACAAAGGACGTCTTGCTGACAGAGGTCACAGATAGGCCTACTGTGTTTCAGAATTATGGAATGCACAATTAAAAACTGTTTACAATTTATCAGTGTGTTAACATTGACACAAAAAGTGTCATTCGCCTCATAATGTCAACATTCAGTGTTTTAATATACGTTTTCAATGGCTATGTGTTTTGATGCCTTTGTGAGCCAGGCATCCATGAGCCCATGGTGTGTGCATAGATCCACATACTGTAATCTTGAGTCATTTGCCCCCATAGCTCGTGCTGCCCTCTTGTGGACATGGGGCAAATCTGTAAAGCTATTTGAATACAGAATATTGCAGACAGGTTATATAAAGCAAATCTAGCCGCGAGTATCTGGCAGATATCTTTTACTCTTCTAGATATTTCTCTAACATTACAGGTCATGCTACAGGTCACACCACAGACCTTAGTGCAAACAGTCACACAGCATGAGCCAGTGGGTAATCAGTAACTAGTGGGTTATTTCGCCACATCATTTTACAACCGCTGTAGTATGTGAAACAGGCAGGATTGTGGTATGAAATCTACTGATAAGCAACCCCAGTAGGAAAAGTGCATTTCTACATGTCAATCAAACTGCTTTTTAGTCACAGCGTTGGGAGTCTATTAATCTTGATGCTGAAAGACGGGTGAGACGTCTCTCTTCGTATTGGATCAGATTAGAGTATAGGGAAGCAATACCACAGAAAGAAAACTAAATAAAAGGAAATACAAGCATTATTTTAATCCTTAGAATCACTGGTGTGAGCTTAAATGTGAAAAATTAGTGTTCCTAGTTGTGCAGACAGTCAAGCAGATAGCCCCGCCCTAAACTCACACTATTGGTTGAGCCAATGTTACTGCTTTGAATGAGCCATGTATAGTTATGTAGCCCCGCCCCTTGTTTGCTCTGTCTTCCTGTTTGTATTTCCACAGAGGTAAAGGAAGGTAAAATCCTACAAGTTTTATGAATGAACTGCTGGTTTTGAAATCTTCCTGATATTTGTTATGACATCCGCTTCAAACATTACAATACTCATGATAACTTTCGTTAATAAGTAAATCTACTTCACTAGCTAATTACTCTTCAGCAGTGATGCCATAGAAATATACAGAGCTACCACAAAACCCACAACATTCTTAAAATGGCTGCACGCTTGTTTCTCTGGCGCATAGGGTCTTGTTTGCACTTTTCAATAATTTGCCTTCAGATGCTTTAGTTGTCTAAGCTGGGATTTGAGAAATAAAAAACGTATATGCATGTACAATACAGGCCTACAAGATACTTTAAAATAAACTATAGACTAAAGATTTTTTTTTTAAAAGAGGCCATTGAGCCTCTTCACCTTTATTTTTGTAATGACAGCAGAATCACAGCCCTCACTAATGTGTGTGGCCACATAAAGGAGATCCATAGCAAGTTAAGGGCAAGATGCCAGGCTGATATTTCCTGTCGGTGAGGTTCAAGATTAAAGGTGCACTGGACCTTTTGTACTGGCCACTGTGCCTTTAAAAGATTCTGACCCCCAAGAGAGGTCTCGAGTTACTCACTGCATTCAAATAGCCACTCTGTGTAATAAGGGTTAATTAGACTATTAAGACCTCAAAACTTGAGCGCTTTCCCCTCAAAGGGTTTCACCCATTTTGATATCCACATTCACATTTCATCTGAGATGCCAAAGCCCTTCTTTTGAAAATCAGACAGGTTTTTGGGATTTAAACCACTGCCTTTGTTAGAGAGTCCTGACCTGACACTTTAGGATGGTGCTGTTTTAAAAGCAACTATAGATTAGTAAGACTAGTCATCGATTATAGAGTATATCATGTTCACTCTGCTATGTAACATCAAACGTTGTTGAAGCTCTGAAGTTTAGAATCAACTCTGGGAATGTAATTTGAAGATTTCGTATTGTAACATTAAGAAATTGTCATGATTTGTGCTGACTATTGTATACATATGTTTATTTTTGTGTGTGTGTATATATATATATATATATACTTTTTCATATCAGCATATCCACAGGCCAGAGTCTGTGTTTGTAAAGCTGCCCCAGGGCTAATGTGATTTGAGTAATGACCACACAAGTGAGCCGCAAACCTTTGGGGAGCCCAAATTCAACTGGAGACCCGAGATGTGTACGGGTCATCAGATTGAACTAGACTTTTCCGGTCCCACTCTGCCTGCTCGCCCCCTTTTTCATCCTTGACTGGGATCAAACTAGGCAGTTATGGGCCTCTAAATCACGCCTAAAACCAGGAACAAAGGGTCAGATGGCTGTTGCAGAGATGACTATCTATTGTCTGACACTCAGTACTATATACAAATCCAATTACTTAAGCTTGTTGCCACCTCTCATATTACAGTTCACCAATGCAACAGACGTGAGTCCAGCCTGACAAGAATGTGGTGGAACAGATTATGTCCTTAATAAGAAAGCCCATGTGCTTTCACTGCAGCTTCTTGGATCTTGACAGTCTCTGACTCTGATTTTTTTTTTTGTCAGTTTGCCATTGGGTCATATGTTAGATTTTTGTAAATGTTAATAAACAATAATTATGAACAGTATGTTTAGCACTATTGTTCTTTTTCTTCATCTTCAACAAAGTCTGTATAAGGAATTGAAATACACAAAGGATTTATGAAAGATCAATGCTGCGCATCTTCAAAGTGCACACAGCTGGACAATGGTGAAACAGAACATAGCTGGCAGATGATTTTACAGAAATCAAATGTTTCTTGGAAATAATGAGGAACTAATGTTGATCCAAGAATAATATTGTTGTGCACAGTCAACATGTGACTGGACAGAGACTTGCTTTGTTTTTTCAAGAAAGCTGCAATATGACATCTTTGCACATCTTGAATGGTGGTCATAAAATGTATTTGATTTTATATTCGTACAGGCACGCACACACGCACGCACGCACGCACGCACGCACGCACGCACACACACACACAAAGAAATCCTTATTTTTTAAAGATAAATAAATGTAGGATTTCTTATTTTTAAATAAATGTATAAAAGTGCACAAATTAACGTTGATGATTTTTACAAATAGAAACAATAGAAATAGAAAATAGAAAATATTTTTTTTAATACGTAGATTTTTTAAAATAACAAATAATGTATATGATACTGCTTTTCAGAATTCGTTTTCATAGACTTTTAGTTTGTATCACATTATTTCCTGTTTACTTCTACACTGTAAACCCTGACACTCAAAATAATGATTTCGTTTGAGTAGAGCTGACTCAAATTAAACAAATGAGTTCAATCAAATGAACTTGTTGAGTGGGTATTTATAACTTTCCTTTTCTTCTGAGTTCACAAAACTGACACATTTTAAGTAATCTGAATTGTTTTATTGTTTTGAGTTTTATGAACTTGTTTCTTTTAATTTAGACAAACTTAAATTTAACTGAAACTGTGTTGGGGTTTACATTTCCCGGCCTGCTTTTCTTTTGCCATGACACTCAAAAGGGGGGGGTGTTACCATGGTGACGAATGTAGTATTAGCTTAGTTTGAGAACAGATTTACATGTTAAATGTCCTATATTGCTGTACTCATTCAGCAAGTGCTTTGCTATGTTAATGCTAAGCATTGGGTTACCAATGAGCAAGGAAGCATTTATTGAATTAGCTAGTTAAGGCTAGCCAAGCTTCCACTTATAACATGTTTATTTAATTGTATGTATTAGCTTATATTTGAAAATGTATGAGTACAAAATAAAAATCTGCAAGTTCTGCTTACTTAAACTTAAAATTTCTTAAAGGTGCACTATGTAGGATTTTTGCAGTAAAATATCCAAAAACCACCAGGCCAGTGTTATAAACTTTGTTCAGTTGAGTACTTACAATATCCCAAATGTTTCCAACTAGGCCTATTTGTATGAGAAAATTGGTATTTTAACAAAGGAACCGGGACGTGCAGAGAGAAGCCTGTCAATGGCGTCATAAATGCCTTAACCTCGGTTTCCGGTTTTATTTTGCAGAAACGCTTCACTTTTACTGGAGTGTGAACAAGTGTCACAGCAGTCGCCGAGCGAACGCACAGAGTAACGTCATAACATAATTCTTAACACACTCAAATGTATATAATATGATAAACAGAGCTGCGTTACCTCATACTCATGACCGGAAAAGCAGAAATGGCACAGATGACTGTGTCCCGTCATAATAAAAGTCCCGCAGCTTGCGAGCCGTGTGTTGCTACAATCACTCCAGCGGCCTTGCTCAGCTCCCACAACACTCGTTCCTGCTTCATACTACAGTAATGTTAATAATCGCATCCATGAACATGAGTCCCGAAGTGAGGTGAAATGAAGACCACATGTCCACAAGATTCTGCGCTCAAACTTGGCGTCATCAAGCTACGCCTTTGTTTTGAATAGGTGCCTTCTATAGCGGACGTTTGTGTTCATTGGTTGTCATGGTTATTCATTTGTTCATTGATTATCTAACATCTGTTTCCTTTCAGTTCATGTACTTATTGCCCTCAGTTCTCACAATTGATTGTCTAGTGTTGTTTGTATTTAAGTACATATGGTTTCCTTTGTTTCTCACATTTTTTATTGTTCTTTTGTTTTGTTTAATATGAGTTTTATGCTGATAAAGATCCACTATGCATCATCCTCATGTATCAAAATTTGACATGACACATTTAAAATAGAATCCTTTTGTAACATTTTAAATGCACTTACTGTATCTTTTGGTCAATTTAATGGTGAATACAAATATACATTTCTTTAAAAAAACCTAAACTTTTGAACGACAGTGTAGTCTGGAAAAGGTTCATTTTTCGTTTTCAAAGAGTTCCCTTGAAGGAACAACCATATTCAGATTTACAAGTCATGCAAACTTTATACATAATGGACATTTTCATTTCAGTGCTTGTGTGTACTTTCATATACTGTTTATGTAGCTCTTCATCTATGTGGTCTCTTCTGTTCAACAGCATTGTCAGTGTGATGGCACTTTGTGAGGATGGGGAGAATGATCCTGGCCAGATGACACAATAAAGGCAGTGTATTTGAGGTAGTGATAGATAGAGTGCTTTGGAACATCTTTCTGCTTAGTGCTTCTCACTCACACATTTGGAATATTTACACTTTCTGTTTATGTGACCAGCTTTTACGTACAACGTCTTAGACGGCAGAGACAGTGGGTCCTGAAATAAATATTATTCTCCCCTGAAATGTAGGACCTCCATTGTTATTTTCAACATTTATCTTAAACTGGCCCTTGTGAAATGAATAATGGACATTTCATTGGCGACTGTGTGAGGTGGCAGATGGAAAGAAAAGTAATCAAGCTTAAGTTGTAGGTATAAGTTATAGCTTTGGCTTGGTCATCTTTTTTATGGTTTTATACGGCACAGGGTGAAGTATATGAACTTTGCATGCTAAGTATAATCTTTTACCTGGATGACATCTTATCATACAAAGATCTTGACGTAAATTGTAGGCTATGGTAAAATCATGCTCTACTTTCATTTACAGCTATGCAATTAGTATAAAACAAATGTGCCTTTCATTATTGGATTATGAGAAGGGTATGATAGAGGAACATTGGACTCTTTACCCAGCCTCATTCTCATTATGAGATTTTCAAAAGGGTCAGGGTCATGGCATCTGACCTCTGTTATTCTATCAGCAAGAGCGGAAACTGACCACTAACCAGTCTGAGAGTCTCCCTTTCGTTTGTCAAAAGCAAGCTGCAAGACTTGGCCGGTTAGTAGTAGCAAAGCCAATGCTTTTAAGATTAAAATATTTACCAGGAAAACATCATTTATGAGAAGGCCAGAAATGTAATACTTCTCAAAAAAAAAAAAAAATAATAATATATATATATATATATATATATATATATATATATATATATATATATATATATATGTGTGTGTGTGTGTGTGTTCTGAAATAATTCTCAAAATATTTTTTTTATTCTGGAACTCAATCCACAACATTTGGAAAGGTTAAGCTCATATTCATACAGTAAATCCTTGCTATGCTGTAACAACTGTTGGAAATTTGCAACACGGAAACACCCGCTGATCGTTAATAAGAAGCATAAGTAATCCCCTCTTGTGGATTCAAATGACATCTGTTGTATCATTTTAAAAGCATAGTATATTATTTTTCAAATTTCAATCTACTACATAGCTACCATAAAACACAGTTCACCGCTATTCGTCAAATTTAAGATGTGCTAGCCTGGTAAACGAATCAGATTATTTTCAAATCAATGAATCGATTGAATTGGTTTGCGAAACCTCCTTTTCGAGTTAATGTGAGGGGTTTTCGCCCATGTGAGACTCAAAAATGTCAAAAACAAGTGAAGAATTTGGATTTATATGATCATCAGAGATAGATCGCACATTTGGAGGATTTGACTGATGGAATACAAAGTAATTTACATAAATAGCATACAGTAAAGTAATAAGAAGTAAACGTTCACTGCTTGTTCGAATGACGTTGCGTTGTTATCAACATGTTTTTAATATCTTAATTAAAATGACGAGATATTTGGGATATATGAATTATAAATGATTTTAGGCCTATATATTTTCTACAACATTGTTTATTGTAAATGCAAATCATAGTTAGGTTATGTAAACGTGAGTTTATGAGACGAGCATAATAAGATTTGCTCATTGTATATTTTTTTCAAGACATAGCTCTTGGATAATTGCATTAATTTGGCGTAATATGCTGTTTGAATAACTTATTAATTAAATGTTCCATAATAGTTATGAAATAAAATGTTTTTTGGCTGTTTGAAGGCACAACCAATGGCGTTCTGTGTAAAATATGGCAGGACAGGTGTTTGTGCAGTATATAGGTACTTATATTTCAAACAGCTATTTAAATTTTGTGCTTTCTCTGTCCACCCATGAGAAACAGTCCAAGAGGGCAGAGATAGATAGACTAATTGATTCTAAATTCTGCTTACAAGATGTTATGTTGTATCACATTGCTATTGTCTGCCCACAAGTGAATGACTTCATCCCCTATGATGCCATAAAGGAACAGTGACGTCTTTCAGCTGTACAGTAGGCCTATATCAGTTTTGTTTCCAATAGGGATCCAAGTGGATTAGGGATAAGAGTGAGTGTGATTGTAGGTCTGTGTGTCATGAGCCAGTGCTTGAAGGCCTGATCAGTCAAAATGGCATTTACTGATTTGTGTGTCATGCTCTTTAATCCAGAGTTTCGATCTGTTCTAGAATGCAGATATCATTCTTATTCATAACAGCTCTCACTCTCAAAAAAAGAGTGAGTCCAGAGTCACTTCAGTTAATCAATGCAGTTGCAGCTGAATTGTGTGTGAATATATAGGTATCAGCACTTTAAAACAAACTGTATTCTGCTTTTGTGTGAATCTAGCCTGAGTGTCCACACGGACCTTAAATTCCCATCTTACGGTTAGTCAGCAGAGGATGGAGAAGCAAAAATGTTAAACTGATTAGGGGATGTTGGTGAACCAGTCAAATGACACACTGTTTCCTCAGCGACAAGTGGGCCAACTCAAGTCCTGATGAATGCTCTCACTTTATGCACATAAGTGCCTCCTCTGTACATGCTTGAGCCGTGCGTGAAGGGTCGCATTAGCACAGCTGTGTGGGAAACCCATGTCGCCGCTAAAACCCCTCGTGCCTATAGCGTCCTCTGTGTCCGGGCTAACATTAGCGTGAGAGAGACACCATCCACAGATGGGGGGGAAAAAAGTGAGAGGGAGAGAGGAAGGAAAACAAGTGTGGAACTGCTGGCACTTTGATGGCAATGTTAGGAATGGAGATGATTGATGTGACGAGGGAACGGATCGGAGGAAGTGAGGAGCGCTCGCTTGTATCTCTCTACATGCCCTGAAACAACATGAGATCTCCCACACCGGCCCCCCGAGTCGAGAATTCTGCGGGACTTGGGGAGGGTTCCACTTCACTAGCTCAGGGTGCCATGTGACAGATTCTCAATGAGGTGGAACTGTGTCCTCCTTGGACAGGAAATGACTTGCTGGGCCTCGTGAGGCTAATTATTCACATTTCCCATCCACAGGAAAAGGGGGTTTTGATTGACTTTATCAAGCACTTCCGCTGCCATTTCCCTCTTGTCATCCTCTTCTAAGACACTCTGAAAAAAAAGTGTGTTGGATTTACATGATTTAATCATCTACATCGGTCCCACAAATCAATTAAATGAAAAATAATTTGTTCACATAATTTCAACATCACAGAATGAAGTCATTGAAGTGACCCAATTAAGTACAATCAACGTGATTTTATAGTTCCCTGATAGGATTTTTTTTTTCTCAGTTTGATTTTGTTACATGACTAAATCATAAGATTGTGTTAGCTAGCTAGCAAATTGTTAGCTAACAATAGCACATTAGTATGCTATGCATAAAGCAGAAATAATGTGTTGTACCAGTCGTTGCGATATGCATATTGCGAAATGTACATTTGATATATTTTGATAATTTGGATATATTGTGCAGCCCTAAACACTAAACACCTAAGCAATATGATCTTTATGAAATTATAGCTCCTTGCAAATGCTCCACTCTTCATCACAATGGTACCCAGTGTAATTTAAATGGTCGAATAATTCCAACATAATTGAACATTAAACACTATCAAGTCTCCCCCTTTTCTCATGTTGCTCAAAACACGTAAAATAACACTTCATTTCAATATTTGTACTCTCCTCATTAAGTCCCAAGCAAAGCATTTTCATTAAAAATTATTTTTGAGTAATTAATTGGTTCACATCATTTTAGAGAATTAGCAAAGAAAAAAGCATTTTGTTGCATAGCCTGCAAATAATATGATTGAGTACATATGTGTTTTTCCATATTTTTATAGCACCTATAATTTCATAAAGATCATATTGCTTAGGTGTTTAGTGTTTAGGGCTGCGCAATATATCCAAATTATCAAAATATAGCAAATGTACATATCGCAACGGCTCGCAATATCTGAATGATTTTATTAGGCTACTTCAACATTATGAAAAAGTGTACATTTTAGGTTGACGCATATAGCAGAGAATAGACTGGGCACACGACTGTTACTTATGTGACTGTTACTTGACGTTTAAAAGAGTTATTAAGTGCAATAACTTGCGAAAAACAACAAAGTCTTGCGCTGTCTGACACACGCCGAAACATGCGCACAAGCCGTCTCTCTGAATGCGTGATCCCTTCAGTTCTGTTTCGTGCCTTGTTACACACTCAAACCGTCAAATACACACACAGTTAAGTCAAAATGACTGTCTTGACGATTTATCATATCGCATTTTTCTTCAATATCGCACAGCCCTAGTGTTTAGCAGCACCTGTGGTTATAATTATTCATATAGTTTATATTGTATTCATGGATATGACAAGAAATTTTTTTTTATTGACTTTGGTTACCCAATCATAGAAATACTGTTCTAGTGCCCACACATAAAAGATAAATAAATAAAATATTGTTCTTGTGCACTGTACATTTTTATTTTATTTTAATATCCTGTACTTTACATTTGTTGCTTGTCAGATTACACAATATGACCCGGGGGAAATCATACAGTGGAGTATATCCTATATAAAGTTATATTTCATCCGGTCCATATAATAATACACTTTATTTTAAGGTGTCATTGTTACAGTGTAATATATAATATTTAATGTACAGTGTAATAAGTACTGAGTAATATTAATTAACAACATCTATAGTGTTGGGTAGGATTAGGATTTTGTTAAAGGTTTGTTGCATGTAATTAAACATAATTTACTGTTATTACTATGGTAAGTACATGTAACGTAACACTGCAAAATAAAGTGTTACTAATTGTAATAATAATAATTAAAAAAAAGACTAAATAGGACTGGTCTTTAAAAATCAGTATGAAATAGTGTCAAGTTGTGTACATTTTGTTTATTTATTTAAAGGGGTGATGAATTTAGAAATCAACTTTCCCTTGAGCTTTTGATATATGAACGGTCATGGTAATATAAGAATATTCTGTAAGTTTCAGAGCTGAAAACTTCCTTGTTAGTCAAATGAAAGCTTTTATAGACACCAGGCCCAGAAAACGATAGAGTGCTTCATACTGACGTCATTGCGCGATGAAACACCGCCTCTACAGAATAATAAGCAAGTAGCTATTCATAAATAATTCAGTAGCCCCGCCCACCGACTCATCACGCTAGCCAGCAGCAATAAACAAGTCGAAGAAGACAACAAGATATTGTGGAAGAACTCAGTTGCTGCATAAGCTTCCTTCGGATACTAATATTAGGAATGTGTGATACATCATTTCTTTTTTAAAGTCCTCATGAAATCAAAATCGACCCTATTTACCTTTTTAGCACATATTACAGGTTTTAGGGTGAACAATTAATCCGTGCAAGTTAATACACAGAAAAAAATTGTTTGACACTGTAATCTTTAATCAAAGTCTGAAAAGTTACTTCCGGTCTGGAAACGGCGTTCCTCCTCAGATGACGTCAGTTTGACGGCTTAGGTTGGAAAATGCGTAACCACTTCCCTCCAACCGTTAGTCTGCAATGAGCGAGAGATGGAGAGGAGGAGCGCTGAAGTAAAACCCTGCCCGCTATTCAATATTCCGTTTCACTTGGAAATACGTCACAGCACTAAAGAAAACTCACTTGCTACTTCCGGTTCAGTGGGACTTTAAATGAAGTTCCGTGGGGAAGACATGTACGTGTGTTCGCTTCATTTCACTGCGGAATCGTTTGGAAACAAGTCTCAGGTGCTGGATTTGCAGACACAGTGTTCTTCTATACTGGATTTGACAGGAATGGTGCAACAAACTTATGTGAGTAAAACATCTTTTTTATATGTGATAGTAGTCCCGGGCTTTGTGTTTTCCAGACGGGCTACCAAAATGTAAGCCCATCGGCTGCCCGATGAATCTCAAATAGTGAAATAATATTCCTTTCTTAATCTGGGAGCGTGCGCACTTGTGTGTGTGTGTGTGTGTGTGTGTGTGTGCGGTTCGTGCGGGTGGGCCATGTAAAACAGAAATAATATTCCAATCAATCTCGGGTGGATGTGAAATAAAGCTTTGTGTTTGTTTGATAAAGACGTCTGTGATCGAGAGAATCATTCCGGTTGCTGCTTTCAAAACGAACTCTCCCTAATGTGAACTGAACTGACAGGGGAGCTGTCATTAAATATGCAAATCTTATCCAATCCCAGCCATGGGCGTTTACTTCCAAGTCTACATTGCGGCACGCCCATCAAAACCTTGCATTCTGGAGAAAGCCTCAAAACCAGTGTAGAAATGTATATAAGTATGTATGACTTATTCATTAGGATGTTTTTGAATGTAAAAACCACACAAATGTCATTAGTTGACCTCAGACAACAGTATAAAAAAGTAAAAAAAGCCATTTCATGACACCTTTAAAGGCAATTACTTGGCTGTCAGTGAGCATGTCATAAGCGATCCAAGTTTCGCTGTTTTTGGTCTGATGTTGGTCTCAGACTGCAAAATTGTGGCTGTGAAAAAAAATTGAAGCCGGGGTGCATCTTGTTACTGGTGCAGGTTACTAAAAAGCAAGACCTTTTGCTTTCACTGGTCCTGGGAGGTAGTTGGGCCTGTGTAAATGTTGGCTCAACAGTGTTTGTGTTCTTTCCCCCAAGTATGTTTACACACAGTAATGGCTCTGCTTGCAAAGAAAGATGTAAGGTTAATTAACTTGAAAACACCCTGTTAAACTGTCAGCAGTCACTGTTTGAATGCTCAGGTCTTTGCTTTAAAGCTGGGAGGAAGTTACGGATTTCTCTGAGGATGTAGTGTGACGAGCGTCTTAGTTGATAACCCAGTTTGCTGCCTGCCCGTCTGCCTCATTTAGCAGCTAGCGGTGGGAGGCATGAGAACTGTCAAACAAACTTGCCTTCTCTTTCTCCTGAGTTGTGTGAAGAAATGCAGCCTGGTGGCCTGTAAACTCATAACTGATAAAGAGCGCAGAAACAGATGCTTTAATGCTTTAATGCTTATGCTGAATTTGTCATAATTGTTTATAGTAAAGTACAGGGCTTACTTTTTCAAGCACATCATTAAACAGGTAGATACTCCTAAATTGCTTGTTTTGAATTGAAAAGATTATAATTTATCCTTATAAATATGTCTACAGTAAAATCTTACATTATAAGTCATGAACGTTTATACACTCATCAAGGTTATGTATTAAATTATGTCAGTTTAAGAATCTTTTTTATCAACTTTTTGTTTAGTCTCTCTCAGTGAGAATTACAGTATATAATAGATAAATGTTTATCAATACCACACAAGCATATAATGTATTGTTTTAAATAAAAAGTTATAAAATGTATAATGATGCACCCTAAGTTAATTTATTACAACCAACCCCCAAATCCATTACTACGTGTGTGGGAATAGGTCTGTACTGTAAAGTTTTACTTGTTAATGTTAGATTTGCTGTAACAAAATCACATAGAACTAACAATTGGACAGTAGAAATGAATTAGCTAAATACTGCATGTCATGTTTCTGAAGTGCATGTGTGTGTTACCGTAATGATGCTATAAACTCAACATTGGAGTTTGTGGCTTTTATTCCATGTCTATTAATTTTGAGACAAACTCAGAGAAAAACATTTAAAATGTAGGTTCTTTCACATACAGTAAAAAATTATATGATCTTTTATAAAATTATATGAAGTTATGACATACACATGTTTTTACATTGCTTTAACTCATTAAGATAAGTTAAGTGATTTTCAAAATTTGTATTGAGTTATTTTATAAGTTTAAGTCAGTTTAAATGTAATTTAAGTTTAAATGACTTCAACATCCAAGTTGATTGTACTTAAAAATTTAAGGCTGCAACTTATTCTCTTGCTTGGAAATGATGACAGAATTTTCATTTTTGGGTGAACTTTCCCTTTAATTGTTGACTATTTTTGCAAATGACACAAGACTGTCCATTTATTTTCTGTGGAAACTTATATGAGGTGGAAATGTTAAGTTTGCTGTTCTAAAACTATTAACGCTAAGTGTTTAAACTGCATGTTGCAGCATCTGCTGTATGCTTTGTGGCTGGGGAAATACCCATAAGCCCTTGCAAGTGAATAGTTTAATTTTAGAGCATGCAAATAATTGCTACTTAGAATTAACAGATGTTTTGCTTCGTTTACTGCTTTTGATTTTTTTTTGTTTTGTTTTGTTATAAAGTGTTAAGATGATTAGTGTTCCTTTTGGTAGAATTTGGATTCTGCTTAGTTAAAATAATTTCTCGCCTGTGACCAACAAATAGAACATTTTATTTCATTGCGGAATATTACGGAAAAGAAAAACCCACAATCTGGTCATACTTTACATCAACACCCTAGTTACTGAAACACTAAGTTGAGTCAACCTGAAATATTTGACTGTGTGGGTTTAGGTGCACCACATGTGGTTACATTTTGAATTTCTCTCTGTTTGAAATGTTAAATTGCTCATGCTAAGGTTGACATCTCTACTTTTTCTGCATTCGATATCTCAATCAACCATTATAATAGAGGTTATGTAACAACTAGAATTGTTTTACAGTGGACTGCATGTATCTCGCTCTAAAACAGTAACACGTTGTCAGTCGACAGACGCATTGAAGCATGGTGAAAATATTGATGCTGGCGGAATGAAGGAGCCTCTAGCAGGCCATGACGTAGCGGTTTTTCCATGACACTTCTGATGATTGTTTCCAAATGGTCCTGTCAGTATTAATAAATCAAACGTAGACATTTCATTTAGTTTCAAAGTAAACAAAATCCTTTTCAACATAAAGGCAATAACTTCAAGTGGTGCAGGGATCATTGTAAGATGATGTAGGCTTTTATGCGTGAGGAGCTCTTTCCTCCTTTTATTTTTTTCATACGTTCTCTCTTCTGTGGAATGTACGAAGCACTGGAGGAGGGTAAAATCAGATTGATACTGTTTTCTTAACTTTACAAATGGCAAAATCACACTGTAATTTAAGAGAACCAAGCATTACCAGTAAAGTCAGCTGTAGAAACATCTAGTAGCCTTGCCTAATACTAAAATAAGAATGATTTACAACTTACAGCGAGGTGTTTATCCAATTGTCCCCAAAGATGTAGAATGTAGAGTTCATATTTTTATTGTTAACCACACCAATTTATTCAATTACGATTAGGTGACTGTATATACATGCCCTGTGATCTGTATGGAGAAACAGAATCCAGAAGAGAATGGCTACTGATTTTGAATCTTGGTGGCATCTCTCTGGGGTTCAGGAAGTGCACACTTACTTGAAACATATCAGCAAATGATTAAAGCGAAACCGATGAGCCTGTTCGTCCTGCCTTTGTCAAGGATTGGTGGTTAAAAAGGTATTTTGTTAGGTGTAAATTGCTTGTGCACTGGTGGATATCCAGTGATAGGCTTATGTTCAATGAATGGCATATATCCAGTAGAAACTTCAAATCTTCATTGGGTTCTTTTATTCTGCAAATGATTGTTTGATACTGTATATGTGATGAGTATTTCATTTGATTGACAGCTATACTCTTAATAGTTTGTACTTTTTTGAATAGGACACAGTGGTTTATGGTTCTTACTGAGTGTATTTGAAAGTGCTAAGTTTTAGTTATGTAGGCTAAATCTCATGGATCAAATTGACTGTCAGCTATTTTATTTAAAGGGTACATAACACACACAGTTTGTTAACCCTGAGTACCTATAGAGTAGTATTGCATTCTTCAGATCTCTGACAAGCCAAAGAAGAGTTTAGTTTTATCATATTTATAAAAGGCAAATACACTGTACCGATTCGTTCTGAAAACAGCCGAGCTTGTGCAGGAATGCAGTGGGCAGGGCCAAAGAGTCACACACACACACACACACACACACACACACACACACACACACACACACACACACACACACACACACACACACACACACACACACACACACACACACACACACACACACACACACACACACACACACACACACACACACACACACACATGTTTCCATGTTTTATGGGGACATTCCATAGGCGTAATGCATTTTATACTGTACAAACCGTATTTTCTATCCCCTACACTGCCCCTGCCCCTAAACCTACCCATCACAGGAGACATGCTGCATTTTTACATTTTCAAAAACATCACTTAGTGTGATTTATGACCTGTTTTCCTCATGGGGACGAAAAATGTCCCCACAAGGACAAGGATTTTGGATATTGATCTTTGTGGGGACATTTTGTCCCCATACCGTAGGATTACCAGTCCACACACACACACACACACACACACACACACACACACACACACACACACACACACACACACACACACACACACACACACACACACACACACACACACACACACACACACACACACACACACTTCTTGAGTGACATTGCTGATTTTGTGGTCTAAAAACAAAATGACAGCACTGCCGACGTCTTCCGTAACCCGAACAAAGCTTGTTGATGGACGTGCTCTTGCTCTCGCTCTGGTTGATGTGCGCCCTAATCCGGCAGAAGTGCCCATACAACGAATTCTGCCCTTTATGACCTTAAACAGGGCCGTACTAAAAAAAACAAAAAAACGTTCTGAAACAAATTCTAAAGGAATGTAGCCTAGAAATCTAGACATACCCTAGCGGCAGAACATCTAGTTTGCCGCGAGTGTAGTCTAGCATCTCTCGGTAGACCTTGTGAGCTGGAAAACCAAACTCTGATCAGGCCAATCACATTGTTTATAGAGTCGGTGGGCGGGCTTAACATAATGATGCCAGATTTGCGGAGGTTCCGCGTGCTACCTGTAAACAAAGAAGCTGGCGAACAGCAGTCTTTCGCATCAGCTTTGGCCGCGACTCTGGAAGACTTGTTGTTAAGCTTTTCTTTGAAAAAAGAACAAAGAACAGTACTGAAGTCATTCTTAAGAAAGGAAGATGTGTTCGGAGTTTTGCCGACCGGATACGGCGAACGTTTAATTAATCAAATAGCTCCGCTTTACGTGCTCTGGTTGGTTGTAGCGCTATCCAATTGTGTGCAGAGGGAATTTGAAAGACAACCGTTTATCCCGCCCCTCAGATTGAGCCCTGTCAATGGTGAGTTCCCAGACCAAACATCTTGATGTGGGTCTGGCTTGTCAGTTTGAAAGGAATGTATTTGGCACAGAAATAATCCATCGTTTGTCCAACTAATTTTTTGAAATATCCAACTCTTTAACACTGTAAATAAATCAGAATGCATGAAATAGCATTAGACCCCCCCCCCCTTTAACTAAAAATTGTTAAACTGCCCAAATAGCTGTTAGTAATGCCTCTTAAACTCTATAGAGAAAGCAGAAACTTGACATGCTGCATTGTCAAGTTATGCTTTGAAAGTGTATTGGATGTTTAAGATTGTAATCAAAAGTTTCTGATGAATTTTGTTTTCCTACGATTTAGCTCAAAATAAGCCAAAAAGATAAGAAGCATAGCAGTCGGAGAACAGCTGAAACTTGATGCCGTGTAGTAGATGCTATTAAAAAGCTGCGTGCGTGTACATGGGAGAGATAAGGAGCGAAAAGTACAGGAGGTGAAATGTGTAGAAATTAAGCTGTTGGAATGTTGATGGGAAAACATCTGTTTTGAGATCGACGTCATCTAAAAAGCTTGTTCTCAGTCTAATTGGGAGTAAAGCATCAGATCTAAATAGAAAAGTGTGGCATGCAGATCAAAATTCCAAACAGCCCAGAGCTGAAATAGCTCAGTGATGTTTGTCAAAGATGAGACAACAAGAGACATGAGGTCTTAATTATGCCGTACTGTACATTAACAAATAGAAAGCTGGAATACACAGAGTGAAAAAACGTTGTCAACTTCACATCCATAATGCTCAAGATATAATTTAAACATAAACACTATAAGTTCATTACTTTGTCATGCGATAAACACCTGTTAATTGTGCATCAAAGAAGGCTGATTTGTTTAATTTTCAAGACGGTTTTGCCACATTCTAAGATAGCATTGTGTGTTTCCTTTCCCAGAATACACTGTGATGAGCCAAATTCTCTTTTAAAGCCACATCTACTTGGCAGCTCTCATCTACTTGAATGGGGAAAGACTAAAACAGTTTGTTGATTATTGGTTAAAATACCATTTTATATCAGAAAAAAAAAATCTAACTGTAATTGATTCATTAATAAAGCTCCTTTGCTCAAATCAAGCATAACAACTTATGCACATTCTTTTCTTTTCTTTTCTTTTCTTTTCTTTTCTTTTCTTTTCTTTTCTTTTCTTTTCTTTTCTTTTCTTTTCTTTTCTTTTCTTTTCTTTTCTTTTCTTTTCTTTTCCCAGCTGCCATATTGCATTATGATTTCTCCCATTCATTTCTATATGAGTGGTCCATCTCCTCCTCTTATAATATTTTTTGGATGAGCTCAGGAAATAAATTAATCCAAGATGACAAACAAAATAGAAGAAAAATGAAAGGTACACTATGTAACTTTTGGCTCGCTAGCAGTAAAACAAAAACAAAACTGCATGTATTTTGCGGAACAACATTGTTTTGGTTGTGCTTCGGCTCTGCGTGACTGTGCGTAAGAATATGGTTATCTGATCATAAAACATTCACTGCTAGATTTAAGAGATGTAACCCGTTAAGATGGAAAGGATCTCGAGCTGACTAGGGCTGCGTCCGAAACCTGCAAAATGCTGCTTTCGGAGGACACATTTCAAGGCATGAAGGCATCAAGTCATGTCCGAATCTAATGTTTGCTTCACTTCCTGTCTCCTGAGAGACCTTCATCTGATCGATTTTTAAAGGCAGCATATATGTATCCTTCACTGCCTTTGATATCCCACAATTGAGATGGGGGAAAAAAGATGTCGTCCAAAAGTTCCGTTTGCTGGTCATTTTGTGTGTAAATGTACTTTTTTTACCAACATTTTCCACTTCTGATGTAATTTCTTGTGAGATATTACTAATGTAATATTTAAATATTTGTTTAAGTCTCACCAAAGCTCTCTCTATTTTGCTGTAGATCATTAAACAGTTACACTGCCTAAGAAGTCTGTCCGAAATTAGTTTTGTGTGGTGCCGTAATGCACAAACGCTGCCTTACAAGCAATTGTCTGATAGGGCAGCGAGGCAACGAGTCAGCTGCCTAGGTTTTCGGACGCAGCCTAGCTTAAGACGCTACTGAAGCTTTACGCATTAAAAAACACAGTACTTCCAGCACAGCGCTACAACAACCATGATGAAATGACCTTTCACTATACACTATAGATAATGCTTTACAATGAACTCGGTTGCACTTTATTTTACAGTATGTGCACTTGTGTGTACTTACATAAGAAATTACCGGGTAATATAAGGTAACTACTTGAGTTAAAGGGGTACTTTAGCACTGGGAAGATGAATCTGTATTTAAACTGGGTCATTAATGTAGTAGAAATGCATTTGCTTTGCTTCCCTGCGAGGCCACTCTAGGCACGGCTAATGGTTTTCTCAACCCAGGCTCATTGGAAATACGTGACTCTGCCTACATTTTTGCAAACCCTGAAATATGTACCTCCAGGTACGTTTCCCTGCACTTTTCAGGTGAAACGTCCACTAGAGGCGCTGGTATCAGTTTTTCTCAACCCCTTCCCTAAACCTAACCATTTGTGTATTATAAAAAAACAGGATATAAGAGGCAGATACGACTGCAGGCACAATTTTTTTAAAAAGTACAAATATTCCAAGTGTTTCGAGGCCAAACGATTGATTTTTGTGAAGAAAATCCCCAAAAGCGATCAGTGTTGCATCCACCCGCCGAAGATCATATTTGAAAATTGCCGCCGTTACGTCAGCTTTGACAGCATTGGCTGTCGTATGTCTCATGACCAATTGCGTCATTATGTCAGCTTTGATTGTAAAATGCCATTGGCTCTTGTGTGTCTCGTGACCGACCGCTTCACGCGCAAGAGTTAAGAGTATTATTTGAATGAAATATGAACGAGTGGAGGGTGTTCACACGGAGCTGCGGATTGGATCATCATTTCAACGATTAAAACATTAAGATCAATTCTGTTCTTCACATGAAGATATCGTATAACTTCAGAAGACTTGGAATGCAACATGAGTTCATACTTTTACACTGTTTTGTACAGTTTTTGCAATAAATACCTGTGACTGTACTTTTATTTGTCTGTTATGTGTTTTATTGTTGAGAAGTGGTTTAGGGTAGGAGTGGGGTTAGTTGCTCCAAAATATAAAAGTAGCCTTTAAATATTCATAAAATCATGTCTACTTTTACAAATGCAAAGAATTAAATGTATTTCAATAGGAATTAAAATTCGTGCTTACACCACGTTTTTCTTGAATTGTGCAGGGAACGTACCTGAAAGGTACATATTTCAGGGTTTGCAAAAATGTAGGCAGAGTCCCGTATTTCCAATGAGCCTGGGTTGGAATTTCTGGATCACTTGCCCATCGCGTTCATTTTCATAAAATCAGTTCAGTTAGAGACACTACAATTAAAAACTGAAAGTGTCTGTTCGATATAATGTGAGTGAGCCGACTGAGTGTCAATATTTAAGGGTCTTCATGGAACCATACACGCTGCCAAAGAACCTTTATTTTTAAGAGTGTATCAGGGGAAGACAAACCATGTATCAATTTTAAAATTTAGTTAATTTTGAACAAAAAGAAAAAGAAAAAAGAGGTAAAAAGTCCAGTCTTCCATGTGCTTGCTCGTGCAGATAACTATTTGTGTGTTCTTAGGTCTGTGTTCCAAATCAGTCATTTATGATGTTCCACTGCAGTCCGGATGCTGCCATAGAAAGTAGCTGTCTATATGAGCTGAAGCAGTTTTGGAACAGTTTTTTAAAATTATTCCTTTGGCTAAGGAACAAGGTACTCTGAGGTCAGATACACCTCTCTGCCAAACTGTCCTTTTAATTTGAGCCACCGATCAACCCACTCACATGAACGTATAAATGTAGACAGAAGAACATCTTGTTCAGTCCTGCTTGGACTGGAAGTCAAATCTTATCATGCCACCATCCTCCAGAAGAGAGCCAGAAGGCACACGTATGGTGTGAGAACGTGCTCTTCATGGTAAAACCTCTGGAGCAGGTCAGTATGCAGGCGTGATGAAGTGACATGAAGGAGCCTGTCTATCGGTTGCTCCGTTGGCATTCAATGAAAGGAAAAGGCAATGCTGAGTCATGAGGAATTTGAATCAGTGCTAAGGAGATGCCAGCAGTACAAGAGGCCCGACTCTGTTTGTCTGTAGTGCAATGATGGGTAGAACAAATTTTGTTTACTGTGTTGGTGGAACCAGACAGGGGTTTGCCCGCAGGGAATTCTGTCCTCTCTTTTTTTCTTTTCCCTGGTCCCTTGATAATTTTATTTGTAGTAATTTCATCAGAACTTGAGTAGCTGTTTGTAAATTTTATGTTTTTGCTCCATTAGTGGGTGTGTATGTGGCTGGTTATGATCATAAAATTAGGCTGACATCATATTCAGTTATAAAACATGACTGCTGGGCAGAAATTATTTTCCTCTCAAGCAAAAACGTGCTTTGGGGGTGATTCTTATTTTAAAGTCATTTTATATTTAAATGAATAGCTTTAATCTTTAGATTTTAATCGTATGAACGCTACCTCATTTGTAGACTACTTTCAATTAAACCCAAGATTAAGTAATTAGCTGAATTAGTCATAGTAATCACACTTGCTTTTAATATCACACAGGGTGGAAACTGTGACATGTGAGACAGCCATTAAGACTGAAGAGGTCTGCAGGACTTGTTCCTTTTTTCTATAAAAATCTGTTTCAGCTTGTGACATTTACCTCATGTACAAACCGCTGAGAACATGTGTGCATGCAAGCGTTTGAGGTTAAAATTTATATAAATAGAACAACAAATAGATATGTCTGTCTCTGAATGATCACTTCCTGTATTTCAAAGTATATCTTAATATTTTTTTTTTGTTTCATAAAGATTTAATGAAGACAAAATGTAGATTTTTTTGCGACTCATGCAACAATTACAGTGATGTCTTTCAGTATTTTTGTCCTATAGTTTCAAGTAAAAACTGTGAAATATAAAAGTAGTTTGCAGCACTGTATCTTTTTTGAGATCTATGTTTAAAAATACAGATCAAATAAATCATTTTAAAAAATAAGCTTAATTAAAAAAATATATAGTTTTTATATAAAAGATGTTTAGTAATGTTGAAATGTTGACACAATAGCTCTTTAGGAACTCTCTTTCTCTTAAAAAAAAAAGACCCTAAACCCTAGTTGTTTTGAAGACGTCTGCCCTCGGCTTACCTGAAATCTATCCGCTCTTTACCACAGTCTCCTTTCAGAGTATTCAGAAATTCCCCAAATTAATTCTGGCTCAATTAATCCCGAAGCGGCTCTCATTCGACAGCAATCATTACGCTCCGATGATCTTAAGGCCATTGTCACTGTGGCACTTGAAGGAATCTTTTGTGAACAGGAAGAATAGGGGGCAAATCAATGAAGCTGCAGAACAGAGCCAGTGAGGTGTGTGTGTCTGTGTATGCATGTGCTCCTGTGGATAGTGTTTCAGGGTCCAAGCAACCGTGAGTGGCGTTGATTGACGTACAGAGTGAAAGACCCTAAACCCTATAGCTTTGATGATTGAAATGAGATGGGTATCCTTTATTTGACAAAGCTAGTTGGGTAGTGGTTTGTGTGTGAGAGAGCTCCCCATTGCTGTTATCACTCTTTTTCCCTTTGGACTTGACTGACAGTTGTTGTCCTGCTAAAACTTAACAGTCCACATTCACATCATACTATATAAACTTATATATATATTTTATATTTCATATAAAATATATTACAAATTCATCCATTGAGCAGATGAATATGACTTAACATGGACACCCTTTATGAACCTTAATGAACCATTATGATGCTTGTAGATCATGCAGATTGACAGCTGGCCTTTGCAGTACTCTGCATGTGAATGCACACCCCCACAGTCTGGGCTTCAGTGACGGGCTCCAGAGCTTTCTGTCTGGCCTCCAAACCTTTGGCCCCTGGTGGGGCACATGCAGTCTTTTTTCCCCCTGGAGTCCACTGCATGTATCCCTGGGGCTCTGTGTGGCAGGCGTAGGTTCTGAACATGTGTTTGAGAGAATGAGAGAGAGAAGGACGAGCGAGGCCCCTGATCCCAGCTTCCCCCGCAGGGTATCTGTGTGGAAACAGAGTGTGTAAAGTCTGGAGAAAGACAAGAGCCCACTCAGACAAATGTCACAAATTTCACTGACAGGGCTTCAAGTGGCTTTCTTTCTTTCTTTCTTTCTTTCTTTCTTTCTTTCTTTCTTTCTTTCTTTCTTTCTTTCTTTCTTTCTTTCTTTCTTTCTTTCTTTCTTTCTTTCTTTCTTTCTTTCTTTCTTTCTTTCTTTCTTTCTTTCTTTCTTTCTTTCTTTCTTTCATATATGGATATATATACTATAAAAAAATAGTATATCTGTATTTTCTGGTTAAATGCCGATACGGTATATACCTTGGTATTTGTATATGTATTATAAAAAAATTATTTCACATCCTCATTCTATATCCAATATTTTCCTACAAACAGTGTTAATATTGTATGCTATGAAAAGTGAATGTAATACATGTAGGCTATGCAATATATTATGTGCAAAAAGGGGGTTAAAATCACATTCTAACATTGTAACATTCTGTTGTATTCTATCAATTTTTATTCACTAAACTAAAAATAAAAACAAATGGGACTTGCCCGCATTCTATTACTCCATTATACACTTTCATAAAATTACACTTACTTGTAGGTCCAACAACAAATATTTTAGCAATATTTGTATATTTTAGTCAGAATTATTGCACTTTTATTTTATTGTGTTCCGTCTGTTTGGCGCGCATGCGCGTGGTGGCGCTCGTTCATGAATTTTAGCAGAGATATATCGTCCCAGAAATAATTGCGATAAACATTTTAAGGGTATTTTATGCCACTTAATATATAATCCTAATTAAACAGCATAATAATGAAAGTAGACCTACACACTTTCAAATGACAAACTTTTAATTCTTTAGATCATGGAAATTAAGGGTAGAGAAAAAAAAAATTCTATAAATAAAAAATAAATAGTAAATTTTTTACAATAAACATTTTCCCTTTAAAGGCTTTAACAATCTGCGTCATTCTGCGTTGACATTTATATGTGCACCGGGACAGGGGATTACGGCTTTGAAATCGAGTCCATTTGGGCTTATTCTTCCAAACTGTCAGTAGTTGTCAGGAAAACACTAACGCCTCAAATGGCGCCTTTTTTCACCTGTCGATAACCACTCTGTGTATGAAGGAGCTGCCCGAGAACCACGTTCGCCTCCATCAGGGAAAACATACAAGATGACAGCACAATCGAGTAAAATGTTGGTGACATTCATTATCATGTAAACATAATGGGCGATATATATTGCAACACAAAAAATGATTGAGGTCTTGTACTTATACCGTGCGATATATCAATGTATTGATTATTGCGACTGGCCTAATCTCACTCCCGATTCCATCTGGGATTACATGATGAAACAAACAAAAAAACTGAGACTAAATCCAGAAGAACTGTGACAATGTCTATCTCTTGCGTGACTTTTTATCCCCCCAACTTTTTTTCGCGCTACTTTTTTTTTCGTCATAATTGGGAGTTTTTATCTATATAGTTATAGTTATAAAGTCAGAATTGCAAGATATAATGTCAAAATTGTGAGATATAAACTCGCAATTGTGGGAAAAAAAGTCAGAATTGTCAGTTTATATCTTTATAAACTAATAAAATAATTGCGACTTTATATTGCACAATTCTGACTTTTTAACTCGTAACTATGACTATCATGTAATTGTGACTTTATATCATCCAGTTATGACTTTATAGCTTGCAATTGCACTATTATGTCAAGCAAAAGTCAGAATTGTGAGATAAAAAAGTCGCAATTACCTTTTACATTTTTTATTCTGTGGTGTAAACAAGCTTCCATAGTCTTTGTTTGGTGGTCTTTTACAGTAAATGTGGAAGTGCTTTGTGAGGTGGGGTCCGCTGGAGACGAGCATTTCATTGTCGTGTCTTTCTAGGTGGATGTCTGTTTTCACAGCTGATGCCTTTTGCTCAACAGGGAAATATATGGCATTGTTTGTTATTCAGAGACAGTCCTGGTGCTGTAGTTGAAGTTCATATTTATTTTATGAAGGAAATATGTCAGTGCTGCTGAGCCAATTTTTTTTATTAATGTACAGTCCCAGTCATGCAAGTGCATGTCCAGCCATAAATATCAATCATGGGCTTAGATGTCTATGAAAGCAAGTATTTTTAGCACATGGGGTAATCTTTAATTTTTATCTTGGCAGTTCTAAAAAACAACCATCATCATTGCATGAAGGGCACATCACTGTGACATGCCCCTATTCTGAGTTCTGAGAGATTTAATCTTTGGCAAAATTCCAAAATGACTCGTAGATACGGCCATGAGTAATGAATATTCACAGAGTGATTACTTTTTTCTTGTTGAACGGCGTGGGAAAACGCATGGTTGCTCTATGAAGCAGATTCATTCTCAAAATTTTTGCTAGTGACATATACATGTTTCAACATATTTTGTTTGTGTGCCATTGGTCTAAAGCAGTATCCTTTTCCTGGAAATCTACCTTCCTGCAGAATTCAGCTCCTTCTCTGCTCTACACACCTGTTTGTAATTATCTAGTGTTTCTTAAGATCTTAATTTGCTGACTTAGGTGTGTTTTATTAGGGTTGGAGCTAAACTTTGCAGGTAGGTTGATCTCCAGGAACAGGACTGGGCACCCCTGCTCTAAAGTCATAATAAATGCACGTAGATTTTTATGTATTACACGTCATGTTCAGTAACTGCTATGTTATCAACATGCATGTAATTTTGACAAATTTTAGCTTTCTGTTGTACCTTTTAATTTGCTTTTGTAATACAGAGCCGCTTCTAATTTTCTTTTCTTATTTTCCAGAGAGAAAGAGAACAACCTCCTCCAGATGTATGTACCTGTGACATCATAGCACCCCTGTAATTCAGATAAGTATATTCCCATCTCTAACGCAGTGCGTCTCCATTTTAAACAAGTTGGTTTGGTTACAGATGGTGTGAAGAGTCTGACATTTTCATCTAATTAGCAGTGATCAGAAAAAGTTGTAGTATTGTCTTGTGCATAGTTGGAAAATTACTTTCATCTTCTTGATCACTGTTTGCACACATTTTCATCACGGCATATGTAACAGCAGATTCCAGCTTCATTTATGCTATGCATCAGTGATTTTCCATCCACCTATTAATTATCTAGGATTATGGGTGATTTTTAAGTAATAACTGAATCAACAAAAGATTTAGCGGATTGATTCCAAATCATTTTGGGGGAATTTCTGGTTATAATTTTCACAATGCAGAATAAATTCACTGCAAAATGTTGGCAGTTTAGACATACGAGATAGCTGTAAATATGTACTCAGGTAAATTGGACAATGAAGCTGTTTAAATAATCCATTCATTTACTATGACAAATTGTACCTTTAACCAACACTGTAAAAACATTATTTTAAAATGCTACAGTGAAAACCTGTTAATTATTTCAGTTACTAATACAGATCAAAATTATATTAGATTTAACAGGAAAATATATTTTTGTTTTCTGGAAGTAGCAAGAATTAATTACTTTACAAATCATGGAGAAAACATCTTTATACTTACTATACTTACTTACACAAACAATTCTAAAATTTTACTATAAGAATACATATAGTTAGTAATAGTACACATTTCGATATGTTTCAGAGCAGAGTCTGGAGGTGGACAGGAGACAAGAGGAGTAAGTAGAGAGGAAAGCCAAGGCTGAACTGGAGGAGGGAGGAGCCATGGCAGAGTCTAAAATATCTTACTGGGTGGAGCCTGGGCGTTGACTGATGGCGTTGGAGCGGGATCAGGTGGAGACCCAAGCGAAGCCGTAAGGACAACAGCGCATGGCAACATTGCAGGCCTGGAGGGTCGAGGTGACTTCATCGGCTTGAGTAACGGAGGTGGAGGCGGGGACCTGGCAGAACGGGGCGATACCGGAGGGAACAAGAGGGATGAAGGATCCCGGTGAAGCTGGAGGAGTGGAGGGGTGGAGGGGTGGAGGGTTGAGGCGCAGCCGGAGGCCCGGAAGTCTGCAGCGAAACCGGGGCTATGAGAGACCAAAGTGGAGCTGCCTTAGTGATGGCAGAACACAGCTGAGGGAACGCAGAGTCAAGGCGGATCTGAGGGCTGACAGGTCGAGGTGAAGGACTGGGCTTGGTGGCCTGAGGTGTAGTCTAGGGATGGCAAAAGCAAACATTTTCTTTACCGACCACCGAGCCTCATTAGCCGGTTGAAACCGCTTAACCGATTAGTTTAAAATATGCTGTGCTATTTGAAATAACAGCCGCGAGCCGCGCCTGCAATTTCGCAACTCTGTCGCATCTCTCTGCCGCTCTCACAAACACAGTCCCGGCGCTGCCACCTCCCTTCCACTCACGTCACTTTTTTAAAATCCCCTACAGCGCGAAACCTGAGTCCCGCAAACGCAGCGCCGAGGAGCTTGTTTGTAATCGGAGGACAAATGGCTCCTTAGTTTCAAAATGGTTTGGATACAAGGTAATCGCGTTGAAAATAAAGGCATTTGTCTAGTGTTAGAAGCTCATTTGAAACATTGCCGCGGCTCATTTAAGAAAATGACAGCTCTGAAGAGACGCCGCTTTAGTTCGAGGTAGTGCTAACAATAATAAAGAAAGATGATGATCAACACCTTATGTGTTACCACTGAAATGTAGATGTAATATATTTCCAAATGAAAGCCCATCTTATGCGGAATGTTGTCTAATAGACTGCAACACGATAAAACCAATGGATAAAACAGGCACCTTCAGAATGCGTAAAAGACGCACCGGCCAAGGCAGGTCTAACTCACTGTGTGCCTTCTAATAATTTTTTTAACTGACAACCGACAACTTTGATCGGTTAACGTTGATACGGTCAACCATCGGTCAAATGGTCATCGGTTAACATCCCTAGTGTAATCAGGGGATCTGCATCACAGAGCCGTGCTGGAGCCAACGAGCTTGCGGGGATCAGTGACGAGGGTGGAGTCGAAGAGTTATGAGACATCAGCGGGGCAGGTAAGTTCAGAGATTTGGATGGTGTGGACCTTGGTGTGGACTTTCAAGTGTGAAAATGCCCTAAGACTAAACTGAACTACATAAAACAAACACACAGGAATGAAACTAATCCTTACACCAGTAGAGAGGCTTTTTTTTAATCGACTAAAGAAAACTTTTTAAGACAATAAAACAAAGAAAAAAGTTCTGTTCTCATCCCTTTTGCCAAATAGGTAGGAAACTTCAACACCTATAATGCACTGGGCATGTTGCCTTCCAAGGCCACTCCCACCAGTATGTAGGAGTCAAATACTATCTGGCCTTTAGTAGGAAATACCTCTAAGCAAACTTTTAGGCTAACACTTTATTTTATGGTCCAAATCTAATGATTAACTAGTTGCTTATTAGCATGCATATTACTAAGATATTGGCTTTTTATTAGTACTTATAAAGCACATATTAAAGGTGTCATGAACTGGCTTTTTTATTTGTATACTGTTGTCTTAGGTCAACTTATGACGTTTGTGTTTTTTTTTACATTCAAAAACATCATAATGAATAAGTAATAGGATATGTTTTCTACACTGGGTTTGAGGCTTTCTCCTGAACACTCGTTTTGATGGGCGTGCCGCATCGAAGACTTGGAAGTAAACGCCCACGGCTAGGATTGCATAAGATTTGCATATTTAATGAGTTTCAGCTCCCCTGTCAGTTCGCGTGAGAGTTTGTTTTGAAAGCGGCAACCGGAATGATTCTCACAGGGCTCTCAAAACTTATTTATCAAACAAACACAATGATTTATCTCTCATTCACCTGCGATTGATTTGCATATTATTTTTTATTACTTGGCCAGCCTGATTGGTGGATATAAGCGCGAACCGCACACACACGAGTGGACGCGCGCTGTTCGATCAAGTCAAGAGAGTGAACAACAAAGATCAAGAAATGAATGTTATTTCTCTATTAAAATTCACCGGCCTGCCGACGGGCTTATGCTAGCCCCGGGACGTTGGGCTTTGCGAGCTCTGGCCCATACATATCTGAGTCGCAATGAACTACCAAATAAAGGATTCTCCAGCCTGTGACAGCGTGCTAAGGTATGTTCTGTTAGACACGTACACATAATCAATATGATCTGTAACAATGCAATACTATCACATATAAAAAAAACATGTTTTACTCACATAAGTGTGTTGCACCATTCTTGTCGGATCCAATATAGAAGGTACAGGATTGTGTTTTAATCTCAATATGTCTGTTGCTCAATTCATCACCCCTTTAATGCCTTATTCTGCATGACCATATTCTACATCCCTTAATCCTAATATCAAATACCCAATATCTTACCTTAACAGCTACCTTACTATTAATAAGCAATAATTAGAAGTTTAAGGCAAAAGTCGTAGTTAATAGTGAGAATTGGGCCCTAATCTAAAGTGTGACCACTTTTAGTTATAATAGTTTTGACTAGTATTTTTTCTTGGTGCAAGAATTCAAAGAGTAAACATTTAGCGGGAGTTACTTTCATTTTCTTTCAGTGAAAGATCCAACATATTGTAAACAGTGGCTAAAGGCTGTAAAGAATCATAAATATGGAGATGTTTTATGCCAAACGGAGGGGAAAAACTGATAGAAACGTCCGTTCTGTCAGTTCTGGCCAACCCCCTAAGCAAAACGCTGTTGCCTACAGGTAAGAAAGCTGTTTTCCACAGTGTTCCATTTTTACCATAATGCTGTTTTTTAATAGTAGAGGGTATGATGCTATTTTCACTGATAAACCTACCATTACAATTGCTGTGCCTGTTCTGTTAATTCCTCTCTGTTGATCCGACTGTCCAGTGGTGGGGATACAAAAATGCAGAAGTATAATATGCAGTTTCCACAAAAGCGCTGGAGCTTTTGCATAATCTGGCAGACCTTTGCTGACAAACCAATATGAATTTATCAGTCCAGGACAGGTAACAGAGAATGAGTATACATAGTTCAATTACATATACTGACATTGTAACAGTACAAAGCGGGTTAAAAATCTGCAGTTATATTTGAAGTTTATTAGCCATGGTTAATTTGGATGAATTTGATGTGTCCTTCAGTTTTACCACATTACTAAGGTGATTATCAGTATATTTGTGTTAACCAGATTTTAGTAGATGAAGTTTGTATTGAATTCTCCATTTTTTTACCGTAAATTTAACATGTTTTTTATCAGTGTTACTGTAGTGTTACGTCTTACTGCAGCAGAGAGGCTATAACAGTGTTTCCCTTGTTTCTGCCGCTTACAGACACACACAGCCAGACAGCGCCTCATCCTTTGGCTTTTTTTCCTCCTTTTCCTCGTTTTCTGATCATTAGGGGAAGTCCCGTTGAGTAATGCATCATGGGAGTAGGTGGAGTGGTTGAAAAAGCTAGCAGCAGGCCTCACACACTTTGACTGGTAAAGCAACTGGGCTGGGCTCTTATACTGAGAGTTTTTGCTCTTGGACTCTGTCGCAAACTGGAATTTTCCCGTTTGTAGATCTAGATGGAGAGGAAAGAGGGTATGCAGCATAGGGCAAAGAGTTCACTTAATTTATAGTGCTCATTATGAGAGGGACTGTGCAATATGACGCTATGTGCAGTGTTAGAGTGGTAGTACAGCTGAAATGTTGACATTTTGAATTTAATGGCATTGAGACTAACTGGCACAGATCTAAGATCTGGCTCGTACATCACTCCCCTGGAAATAAGAAACAGCACATTAAAATTGCACAATGAAAACCTTTTTTTGGAATGCCCAAGACGTTTTAAGCTACATGTGTGGTTTTGAAACAGCATTATTATTGAAAGAATTATGACTGATTATAGTTGTATTATGAAAGGTGATTGCATTAAAATACCAGAGTTGAGTAACAGAATGGAACAAGATCAGGCCACCAACCACCGGGCATTCGAACAAAAGCAAACATTAGTTGGAATGTCTCTTCTCTTTGGAAATTGTTAAAAAACGAATAACCCCAGAGAAGAATCATTAACAAACTTCATTATTAAAGAGGAAAGGGAGATAATGCTGCAGTTTATCATGGATGGATAGGGAACTTAAAGGAGGATCAGGCTGAGTGCTTTTAGGTAATTGGTGGAATTCCAATAAATCTGTAGCGTAAAGCTTAACCCTACGGAGTGTTACTTCCTCTGGCGGATCTGTAAATGTACTGTTTGAAACGTGGTTAGGTTTCATCCACTTCATAAATTATATTGTCCAATTTGGATATAGATTCCCAAAAATTATATGAATTGATCACTCCAATATATCATAATTGTTAAATTATTTAGTATTTATTTTGTTAGTCCTTGTAATGTTATGTTTAGTAGAAGGTATTCACAATATTTTTATTACACTGTACAAAATTATATAAAAATAAAATATGTTTTTACATTGCTTTAACTCAAGTCAAAATCAAGTCAGTTTAATGTAATTTAAGTTGAAATTACTTAAACATCCAAGTTGATTGTACTTAAAGAGCACCTATTATGGCATTTAAAATGTTCCAAATATTGTTTTAGAAGTCCCCAACAACAGTTTTGCATGGCTGCAATGACAAAAAAGACTTTAGTTTTCTTATAATATGCATTTATTTTTACCTGTTTTGACAGCGATTCTCAAATGATTCGTTTAGTGATTCACTTTTCAAAACCCGCCTTTACGTGACACTAATCTGCAGTGATTGGTCCGATGACCCGGTCAGTTGTGATTGGTATAGTCTGTGCAGATATTTTCGGAAACGGAACACCCATCACCATAAATGGTTTTCGGTTGAACAAGTTTAAACGCGTATAAAGTGTATGAACAAACATGGCATCAATTTTACCCTATCAATTCGAGCCTGAATATGAAGGGGAAACATCTGGATATGCGAATGATCAACAAACTCAATCGCAAACACCACGACTGGAGCAGGATATTTCTCAATGGTAAGCATCAATGTAACGTTAGTTGTCACTTCAGCCCAATGGAGCGTTCACATAAACATAAACATAAAGTTTTTTCCAAAAAATAAATAAAAATGCAGTAACGTTACGTTACTACGAGGTATGACTCTATTCTTAAAGAAAACTTTTCACATATGTCAATACAATTGTCATTGAAGACCTAGAAGCTAAACGGTGCTTACACAACAAACCAAACAATTATTAAGCATGCTACATAAAACATAAAAGCAACAATTATTAATAACACTTACAGTTTGTGATACGAAGGAGGAAGCTGACGCAAATACACTTGGAACTGAACCTTCCTTCAATATCAGCCGGCTCGCGAATCCAAGTTTAATTGCATTTAAGTTGGTTAAGCAATCGTCTTCAAAATGGCGTGAACAAAGCACAAGGCTTGGACTATACTCCTGTGGTACAGTTGTATATATGAATTGTAGCCACTTAGTCTTCAAATGCTCAGATGAAAAAAGTTTGCTTTTGAGTCGCACTTGAGAACACAGCGTCTCGTTGCCATGATGTTTTGTAGTTTTCACTGGCGTGCGCAATAAGTGGGCGTATCGTATTCAAATAACTTGACAGGTTGACATCATCTAGTTAGAGAAAAAGCTTCGGTCTTCTAACGATTCATAAAAATGACTCAGAGTCAACTCTTACTTTTGAAAGACAATAACTTTATATATGGTGCACTGTCATATTTCAAACTTTGCAGGATGTTTTTGTTCACTTAGATCTATGTTACACACTACATGAAAGGTAAATTTATTAAATTCCATGATAGGTGCTCTTTAAAAATGTAAGATTTTTTAAAAAAAGTCTAGCTTGCTTATCAAATAATATTATACATTTTTTTTATCAGTTATATATAAATAAAATCAGTTATATTTTTATATAAAAAGCAGTCACATCTATATCATATATAATATAAAATGTCACAATCTATTAGGTATGCAGTGTCTAGCTGAGTGTCAGTGTTAATTTATTATATCACATGGAAAAAATAAATTTTGCCTTGCACAACATTTTTAGATGCTTGAGAGATATGCTTACCACTCCTCACGGTTCTCTTTAATTCTCTTTAAACTGACAGGATCCCATAATGCTACAGGCTAAATATAATTGGGGATAATTGATGTACATTTGTATTAACAACTTTTAAAATCCAGTAAATTTTACATTTAGCTCTTTTACTGTGAATATGATAAATGGAACCTTTCTAAATAAGTAGTACTTGCAAGGCTGCAAGCTGTTGAGCACTGTGAGAACATTTGCTGTGAGTGTGTATGTGTTATTATAGGGCTCCTGGTGAGTTCTCAGTGGATCAGGAGAGGACCTTTTGTTTCCGGAGGTACTCAGATCTGTGAAGAGTGACAAATCATAACAGTTAGGGAGGCATTTGACCTCCTCGACCCCTCCAATTAGACCCACGGGGTCAGGTTTACACATTAGCACTCTCTAGATATGAGCTACATCACAGAGCAAAGCCATTTAAATCGTTTTTATCTTCCTTTTTCTCACTTTCATTTTCCTAATCCCTGTCATCGATGGGCAAACCGACTTCAGTTAGGGATGCACTGATATTAAAATGTTAGATATATCTTGTTTAAACAAATAAAAAAGAAAACAAAAATAAATTAGTAAGTAATTTTAGAGTAAGTAATGATGAGTATTATTAAATTACTTTTTAAAGATGAACTCAACTGAATGTTAGAATATGGCAAATGTAATCTAAATATAAAAAAATAAATGAGTACACAATTTTAAATAGGGTTGTCCAACACACCGTTGTTACAGGTAGTACAGAGTACCAGGTATATTCGAAACCCGCTGATAGACGCTGCTTACAAACACTCTCATTTCATGTTTGTTTCTATTTACAGCGTGTTCTGTTTTACAAGTGTTGAGTCTTGTAGCCAATCACAATTATATATGTTGAGCGAGTGTGAATGCAATGGCCTATCAGAGGTGCTAATCAGTAAAGTTAGAATCGAATTAACTCAGCTGAAGGTTTTGTTCAACGTGACTGCCGCACTGATAACCAATGAACGAGACGAAACAGGACAACATTTATGAAAGTGCTTAAATTAACACAGCCGTTTTTGCTTTGGTACCGAGATTAGTACAGAGAACCATACGTTTTTACTGGTATTGATACCGATTATTGAAATTTTGGTACCATGACAACCTTACTTTTAAATATCCAATAGTGGCCAGAACCGAATTAAAAATGTTAAATGTTGAATGTCAGCTGATACCCGATATTGCTATAGCTATATTTTGAATGACACTTTTAAAAGTGCATTTGATGTGTACATTTTATCAGTATGTGTATTCCTTATGAGTCATATTCATAATCTTGTGGTTGATAGCCAGTAAAACTATGAACTAATTGTTCACCTGTGAAAGAAAATAGTCCCTGGTATCTCTTCTCCTTTCTTAAATGTTTCTTTTTTGGCAGCTGTTCATCACTTGAAACATAATTTTTGCAGACACTTAGTCAATATGTTTTGTCTCATCAGGATTTGAGTTAGCAAAGGTCTGTTGCAGTAGCATCTCCGTTGGAGCTACTGCACCGATAAACATCCTGTTAAGTCACACAACACTGAGCTGTGTTTGCCGTGGTCTTTTTGTGGGTAAGGTGCTCTGATAAGCAAGGAAAGTATTTCCCAACAGCCTGTTTGAAAGTGATGCTAATCTGTTTACAAACAGTCCCAAAAGAGAATCCGCAGGTAGCATGGACAAACAGTTGTGACAGATGAGATGCTTCTCAGGTTCGCCCTGGCCTCCATCAGTAAACAGGAAACCTTAGACCTCTTGACCTGTCTAAGATCCTACACGCTCTTCTCACGACTCCTGAGAAGCCATGATTCAAGAGACAAGTATTAGTTACCTCTCATCTGTTGATGTGATGTACTTGAATGTTTGATCATAGCATTAGATGGGATTCGGAGGGGGTAATAAAGCCTCGTCTTGTATGTTTTGCCACCATGATTTTTCTAAAATGCCAATCCATCTACCAGGGAAAAGCTGGTTTCGGCTATCAAGTTAAGTCCATTGTGGAATGGACTTTAGCACAAAGTAATAATGAGACGCATTGTTTCTAACGTCAATATCGGGGAGAAATCCGAGTTGTCTCAAACCAATGATTTGTGCGCACTTCCGCAGCAACGAAAACGTTGGCAGCTGAACAATTGTCCCATTGAGGTGTGTAAGAACCTCCGGGGGCATGCAGAGGTCAAAAAGTCAGGCCCCCTGCCGACCGCCTTTCCCAGGCCTGGGTTTTATCAGAGTTGGGCATCACAACACAGCCTGGGAGAATAGGGAACCACTTCTGTTGTGGAATCACCCAAAATGACATACACAAAATGAAGTGATACTTCACCCCCAAAAAAGTATTTACTCACTCTCATGGTGTTCCAAACCTGTAGGACTTTCTTCTGTAAAACATAAAGGATGATCGAAAAAGAATAAGGTCCAATCTCTCAAAAATATTTTCTTTTATGTTCCAAAAAAAGTTATGACATGACATGAATTTTTTTGGGGGGTCAACTGTCCCTTTAAGATTGAAGCATTTCCTTGAAGCATTTTTTATTTACCTTTAATACTCAATTACAAAAAAAAAATGTAGTACTTTCTTACTTTTTAAAAGTAAAAGTAAAAGTCACTAGCCCGACATTCCGGGGCTAATGTGTTTTTCAGTAGGAAAAAAGCATATTACTTATTCATACTTATTCATGATGTTTTTGAATGTAAAAACCACACAAACGTTCAAATGTATATACCATCGACCTTGCTCATCGATGGTATATACATTTGTTGAAGCCATCAGCCTGCATTTTCAACTTTTTTTTTACAAATAAACTTTTGACAGCATAAATCCTGGTAAAAAACGACATTATCCATGATTCTGCAAATAAATTTCCACCGATCACAACAAGCAAATCATGCCAAAAGAACACTTCAGCTCGCAGATACTTCCATGAAGCAATTTACCAAACGTATAATATTCTCTATATACATTATCCACATTTTTAAATCAATAATATTATGTTTATCCATTGTTTTTAATTTCGGTTATATCATTCAAAATGCTTTATGGGATTGTAGCGCTTTTTCTTAATTGAAGCTGGTAAGTATACAGTCTTCTATCTTTGTCTGATTTTCTCATTTTTCTTTCTTAAAATCAAAGTTTGTAATGTTGTGATTCACCTCATTGCTGATTGGTTTAGTTCATGACATATAAATCTTTAATGCAGACTTTAAAAAAAAAAAAAAACTTCCTGAACCAAGGCTGCTGAAAAATTTGATGGGCACTGTTGAACTCTAATATTCCAAATCATTGTGTTACCATGGTAGAAAACATGGTACTATATTGTAAGAGTAAGGGGAAAAAACAATCATTAGACAGATTAGTGGTCTAGGTTGTGGCGCTCATATGGGAAATGCAATCTAGCTTCGCATAGATTCCTGTCATCTCCACCTTATCATCCAAAAAAACAGATCTTATCTTCTTGTAACATAGTTTTGTTGTAGAATTTAACATTTATCATGATGTGAAAAGTCGCTTAACCTAAAAAAAGTACAATTTGGCTTTTCGCTTGTGTGTTTCCATCCACCCAGAGGAATCCTGTCAACAGACTGAACTCGCTAGTGTGTATTTATTTCATTAGTAGCATAAACCGTCACTCTCCCTGGCTTTGGATCGGAGAGGAGGGGCTCATCTGTTGGACACAGGAGGATGGGAGTCAGTGAGAGAGCGAACACAAACCAACTATTAACGTCTAGACGCAACATAAAACCAAGCAAATCCTAATAGCAAGCACTTGTGGACTGTCAAAGTCGACCTCTGAAAAGTGTGAGGGGACGTGCACTTTCAAAACATCTCCACTAATCACCAAAGGCAGCAGAAAAAAACCCACACAAACCAAACTTGGCTTCAGGTCACTTGAGATGTCTGCTAGCTTGGCTAGTAAGAGTTCACCACTGAAAGAGAGAGAGAGAGAGAGAGAGAGAGAGAGAGAGAGAGAGAGAGAGAGAGAGAGAGAGAGAGAGAGAGAGAGAGAGAGAGAGAGAGAGAGAGAGAGAGAGAGAGAGAGAGAGAGAGAGAGAGAGAAACAATGTGCGCACCAGTGAAGTGTTTTTGTTATCGTGAGACCTAAAATGCATTACTAATCTTTTTTTCTTTTTTTAATTTACGGCCACACAGAGAAAGTGCTGGCATGGCAAATTGAGTGGGCCGATTGCTCTTTTCCTCATTCTTTTATCCACTAACGACACTCTTTAATGACCTCTGGGCCTTGGCTTGGTTAGAACTCCTGAAGAGAATCATTTTCCCCATGATTGCCTCTGCACTGAGGCCAAACATGAGTTTCATTTCCAAGAGGTCCCCCACCCATCCTAAATGTATATCTCCATAAATCTGATGGACTTGATAGACCTGATGCACATCAGAATGGAGCCATATTGAGGTGACGTGACACTCTGATCGAAATAAGCAAAGCTGTAAATGAACTTAAAAGAAGCTTTCACCCCAAAATGAACTGACCCTCATGTTGGTCAAATCCTGCATAAAACACAAAAGGAGATTTTTTTCATAGCTATTTCTATAATGATAGTGACCCAGTCTGCCAAAAAGGACAAAAATCCCAATAAAGTACCATAAAAATATTTCATTTATAAGTCATTGAAGCTTTTTGGGATCTTTTTATGGTGCTTTTTGTCTTTTTTTCGAGCTTGACAGACATTACTATGTTGTTAAATGTAAAAGAAAATGTACACTTTAAAATGTACAAGTTTAAATCTACACTTACACGCACAAACATGACAATGTGGGTTTAGAATGACATAAGGGTGAGTCAATTATGACACAATTTAAATTTTAGGTCAACTGTCCCTTTAAGATTAGTGCTTTTATAATAACCTTTTGGTTTGGATCACATTCGACATTTTAATGAGGACCATTTTTTTCAGTCTTCTCTTCACCATTGAACATGAGTTGCTAATGTGGAATATACTGAGTAAAATATGATTTATTAGCATTTAAGTTATTAGGTGCTGTAATTCCTATTAAAACCTGTTGCATCCTGGACTGCCATTGGAAAAGCTATTAAAGGGCATGCTGGTACTCCAAACTTTTGATAAATTTAATGCATTCTTGCTGAATAAAAGTGTTAATTTCTTTAAAAATATAAATAATTTGTAATAATGTTTCACATGCTTTCTACTGTTAAATGCTGTTCTTTTGAACTTCCTATTCATTAGAAAATCCTGAAAAATCATGGTTTCCACAAACTTAATAAGCAGCAAAAATGTTTTGCATTGATAATAAGAAATGTTTCAGCAAATCATCATTAGAATGATTTCTGAAGGGTCATGTGACACTGAAGGCTGGAGTCATGATGGTGGAAATTCAGCTTTGCCATCACATAATTACATTTTCAAATAGAAAACAGTTATTTTAAATTGCATCAATATTTCACTATATACTGTTTTTACTGTATTTTTGATCAAATAAATGCAGCCTTGGTGAGCATAAGAGACTTCTTTTAAAATTATAAAAAAATCATACCAACACCCAACTCAAACTGTGGTGAATTTAATGTTAGCAGCTCCAAGTACTATTAATATGAGGATTGATTATTCTAAATCACTGAATTACTTAAATCTTTAGCAAGCCAGAATCTTTGGAAAGCAAGAAATCAGTATATTATTTATTATTATTTGAGTTTTTGTTTGTATGTCTTTAGTCTTAGCAGAAATTCGGAAATGCATTTGTTCACCATCCCAACGTTCTCTCTCTCCCTCCCTTTCCATTTTATTCTCCTCCCTCTCTTTTGTGTCTAACCCTGAAACGGAGAGCGCAGCTCTGCTAGGTAAAGAGGAATGAATGTAGTTGTTTCTCTGAGGAGACTGGAGGTCTGGCTCGCTCTTCAAATGGCACGGTGTTAGTTGGGGAATGTGCAATTATGGAGCTCGGTCCTTTGATCCCACTTTTTCCATCAGGCCTAAATTGTCCTCACATTGAGCACCGCCGTGTATCCTTGGGCACTCTCCTTGCGCAGGCTTTCTTTCATGTACGCCCCTTTGGAACTCGAAGCATCCCAGTCTGAAAACTGAGCTTTTCCCCAGCCATGCTCCAGTGCTGGAGCGAGCCACGCTTTTGTTTTGTGTGTGTGTGTGCGTGCGCACTGGAGTGAGCGGAAGGCAGAATTGGCACAAAATTGGGTTTAGCTGAATGTTTCAGATTGAGAAGTATGCGTGTTTTACAGTATACTGCGCTTGAACTACTGATAGCATTCAGATATCTTTGTTTATGCACATTTGTACAAAATTCTAGATGTTCAACTTTTGGTATAAATCACTCCACACTTTTCATCCATGTTTTCGTGCATGCAGATAATGCGTGCTTGTCTGTTTGCGTGTACGTTTGTGTGAGTGTCACACTCATTCTCACTGATTCTTTCCATATGCTCCAGTACGTTATCTATGCTTCACATAATAGCTTCCACCTCTAGGGGATTAACCCACAAAGTTTATAGACTTTCTTTCATTCTTTGCCCCCTCTTTCTTTTTTTTCGTCTTTTTTTTGCCCAGGTCTAAATTACTAGTGGCAGGCGTAGTGTCCGTTAAGCATTGGGACCACAGCTGCACGCTCTCCTTCTGTACTCTGCGGGTCGCCTTTTCTTGTGCTAATGGCTCTGTACAAAGCCAGGGCACCTGGAAGGTCTATACCACCTCTGCGGGGCACTGCGTTCAACTCCCATCATGCCACTGACAGGATGGCATGCTCTTTCTGGGCCACATGCTCTTTGTTTGTCCTTACATGCTCAGTCAGTAATCGATAACGATATGACAGCAAAGGAGTCTGATAGCAAAAGCAGTTAGAGGTCTGCCGTTAAAGTGCTACATTTACTGTTGGGTATCCCGTGTGTTCCTGGTTCATATTTTTGGTCACAAAACATGCATTTGATTGATGCTTATGTAAGCACATTTAGACCACAGATGGCTTCAAGAAGCAGTGATTTTGCGGTGTCTGCCACTGGGGTTTGCAGATTCTCAGCAATGTCAGATCTTTAGCAAGTATCCAACAGAACAACAGTCACGTGTTTGGACACAGTTGGCATAATCATAAAATGATCTTGAATGGATAGATTTATTTAATTAAGTCATTTAAAACCATAGACGCATAGACTCTTCATTACCAGGGATGGGAATTGTATTGTGTTTTATATATTGATAATGATACTGGTTCCAGTTGCTCTAAGCAATTCTGGTTCCATCAACAAATATTTTTAGTACATTTGAAGAAATAAATATTTTTTGGGAAAAAGCACATGCATTTCTTAATGCATTTTATTCTATCAGCTGAAATAACGTCTCATTTGTTTTGCTGTATGTTTTTGATTCAGTAAATGGAATCGGCTCATAATAGTCATTTGTTTGGGAGTCAGATTACATGGGTTACGTTTTGCGGTGTACTTTAGATTCAGTATTGTTTTTTGGTGCACATGAGTAGTGAATGAGTGTAAGAATGTAACTGTTAATGAAATAGGAACTTTTGAATAAGAACTGGATCTAATTTCCCAACCAATGTTGTTATTGATAAACTAAAACTGACACTATTTAAAATGTTTTTCATTTGTTATAAAAAAAAAAAAAAAAGATATTAGAGGGATAGTTCACCCAAAAATAAAAATAACCCCATGATTTACTCACCCTTAAGCCATCCTATGACTTTCTTCTTTCATAGGAATACAGTCGAAGTAAAAAAATGTCCTGGCTCTTCCAAGCATTATAATGGCTGTAAATGACAGCCCAAAATCTGAAGTCCAAAAAAATGCATCCATCATTATAAAAGTAACCACAGAGCTCCAGGGGGTTCATAAAGTCCTTCTGAAGCGAATTGATGGGTTTGTGTAAGAAAAATATCCATATTTAAAACTTTACAAAGTACAATATCTAGCTAACGTCAGACCACCTTCCATATTCAGCTTAGACAGAAAGAATAACGCCTCTCGCAGTTCAAAAATCCAACGTCATACGTTGCACCAGTATGAAAACTGGGGTTGAGTTGCTTTTTTAAGGGTGTTTACACTTGTAGTTTGGTTCATCTGGTTCGTTTGGTCCAGATCAAAAAATAACTAAAAAAATGTTGTCCTTGTCTGCTTACACTAGCTGTAAAAAAAAGTAAAAAGTTTAAGGCAACCAGGGTCTTAGGGTCAATAGTTGTACAAACTTTGTTTGAGTTATCTCAACTTTTTTCATGTTAAAAAGTTAAATAAACTTTAAAAGCTGAATTTGTCATACAAAGCATAAGTTGGATTTTTTACAGTGTAGCATTGGGATTTTTATCACGGAACCAAAAGAGACCGAACTTAAAGACATAGGGATACGTTCACAACCTGATTAGTTGGCTTTTATAATGTATTGCCTATTTTGAGACTGAACTTACGAACATCCAAAACAATGCTGTGTGCTAGGATAAATGTGCTCGTTGTATGTGCATAGACTATACACATGATGGTATTTTGACCAGCGTAGAACTTGTGAAGAGTTTATAAAATGTGTAAAGTAGACAAAACAGCTGCAGGAATCCCTCCGTCACACACACAAACGATCTGTTGTAAGGAGACGCGGTTCTGCCTGTACCAAACTGTGAAGGCAACATCATGACTATGAAAAGAAAAAAAAGAGTCTCATCTTCTTGTTTCTGGTTCGTTTACATGTCTTTGGTCCGTTTTGTGTTCATATATCATTCGAACCGCACCAGACTTCATTTGGAAGTGGACCGCGACCCATCTTTTCAGAGGTTTCGGTCCTCTTGTTTGGTGTGCAACAGGGTTTGGATGGCACTAGCAGTCGCGCCAGGGTTCGTTTTAATCAAAACATGCCAAGTGTGAACACACCCTAAGTACACAGTAATTATGGGTCCTGTCCCAAATGGAACCTCCTCACAATCTTCCTCTGAGTCCACACTTTTGTGATGTAATGCTGCTTTGACTGTCGAGTGGAATTCTGTTGTAGTGCATCAAACGCACATATCGGCACCTTCTGAAACCTAAAATGACAAATGGGACTCCCTACATTTGTGGATTTAACAGACACCCGCAGAGGCAGGCATTGTAAGTCCACAGGACCGCAAGTGCACATGAAGTGTGTCATTTGGGACAAGGTCATGGTTTGCTCCTTAAAGGGATTGAACCTTACCAGCCCAATGAAACTTCCATCTTAACCATCACACTAAACCCAGCATCAGAGTTCATGGTGGATAAGGAGTTGGTAGTGGAAAGGAAGTGTCTCTATCATACACAACTTAAGATATTCACTGTTTTTAATACAGGAGTTACAAACAGCTTGTTGTCTGAGTAGTCTTGCTGCTTTGGTGGTTGTATGCACATGGTAGTCCAACCCACAGGACCACCTCACAATAATGGCCTTGTCAAATATGAAATGCATATTGTCATTACAGTTTTTATTGTTATTTCATCAGAGTTTTCTAGGCTGTAAAGACATTGAAGTTGTATTGCATATGAAGTACATACAGATGTGTTTCAAAGATGCTCTGTACGCTTCCAAAGAGTTTTATTCCTTGCTGCTTGTTTCTGCATGATGAGAAGATAAGAAGCATCAGCCACTTGGAAAAACACAAGGAGCAGAACAGTCGGCGATGATAAACAATACTACTTGATGGCCAGCACACCATTCTGTCAAACTTTTTTGATAGTCATTTATGTCTTTTCAATTTGATTGCCAATGCCGTAAATTTCCAGCTCAAACTATCCTCATCCAAAACTTTGAAAAGTATGTTGTGAAGTGGCCAAGTCATGCATATAAATCTCATCGGGAGTTTAAGATTACTCTGTAAGGCATTGCATGTGCTATTAAGCATGAGCACTAGCTAGTGTTGAGTTGAATGGCTTTTTTTTAAGAGCATCTCCAGTTCAGTAATTTTTGTCCAGATGGATTGCTATTTGAAGGGAGTGTTCTATAACTCGATGTGCCAGATCACAATTTTCTGTAACAAAGGTTAATAACGTCTGTTGGCTATCATTTCTTCTGTCAGGGTGTATTTTTTCCATACAGTTGGCTTCTGTGTATTTCCCCCCCTGCTGAGCTCCTCAAAGCTTTTCGAGGAATGCATCCAGGGAATCTCTCCTGAGATACAGAAGAGCTACAGTTGGGGCACTTATCCTCTTTGTTTAGTGCTGAACTAACTGAATGTAACATACAGAATCTGGCCTGTCAGAGTAACATAGCGGTTTCGTTTCACATACACACTGAAGTTTTAATGTAAGCCGAAGGAATGCTTACGTTTGCAGTCAGGAGGAAAATGTAGCCTAGTACCTCAGTCCAGCACTCTGGAGGATTGTGAAATAGGGTATTTTTAAACACAAGAGCTCTAGCTCTAGCTCCACTGTTTTTGTACAGACACCTCAGCAGTCAAACCCACAGATATTGGCTCAGCAAAGCCTTTAGCCCAAAGTCTACACTCCTTTGGGGCCCAACAGAATGTATCAGCCTTTTTTCTCCTCAACATAAGTGTGACAAGAAGGGCAGGCGATAACCGTGAGAGAATGGCGCGATGGCGTGATTGCAAATGAGCGTCACCTGCGCATCACGCCGGTCTCGTATGTCTTGCGGAGGAGCTCGGATACATAAAAGCCGTTTTGTTTATGTTTTATTATGTGTGTGCCGGCTGCCATCCGTTACTTTCATTTTGTGTTTATTTAGTTGTTGAACATTCGCCGGTTCCCGCCTCCTTCTTCCCATAACAACGAACTTTGTTACATTGGTGATGAAACCCGGGAGAAAGGAGGGAAATGCTGTCGGAGAGGGTTCACAGTGCTGAGGAGGTCGGGCAGCACGGAAGAATGAAGACCCCGAGTGGCTGCCCAAGGCGGTGGTGCTGGAGAGATGGAAGACCCGGTGGAAAAGAGAGCTTGCTGCCGTGCTCCTGGGTCGAGGTGGGGTGGCTGCTGTCCAAAAGGGAGCGGAGAAGTTGCCGCCATTCGCCGTGGGCCGGAGCCTGCTGCCGTCCTCCATGAGCAGCAGGGTGTGTGCTACTGGCTGAGCCTCAGACCGCCAGGGGGTGAAGGAGGATCGAGCTGTCTACCGAGCATCCAGTGCCATTGTATGGTACCATGAGAAAGAGCCTCTCGGTTGGTTGAGGACCGAGCGGCAGTGTATAGGTTTTTTCTTTCTCCTCTCTCCCCTTGTCTCCCCTTGTCTCTTGTGCATCCGTCTCCTTTTCTCTTGTCTCATCCCCAGGTGCTGTGTCCGCCAAGACTGGCCCCCTTGGGGAGTAGAACGCAGTCTCATGGGTACCCCCCGGCCTGCGAGGGACGATGGGGGTATGTGATAAGTAGGGTGTGCGAGAGCCATGAGAGAACGGCTGAATCCGAAATAGCCCCCTATACCCTTAAATAGGGCACTATTTGAGGGGACAGCCATTTGTAGTGGTGTCTGAAACCATAGTGGGCGTTATTGAGTGCACTCATTCAATCCCACATTGCACCGCAATAACGATTTAAAGGTGCAGTGTGTAGTATTTAGGATATACTACGATAGGATCTATTGACAGAAATGCAATATAATATACATAGCTTTTATATACATATAATTCATACTTATAACATTTAAAGTCACCCTAAAATTAAAACTGACATTTAGTTTTTTGGCTGTTAGTATAAATATGTTAGTCTTGCACACCGTTCACACTTGTAGTTCTGTTCACTTCCTTTGGTCTGGACAAAACAAAACAAAGTCCTGGTCTGCTTTGCGTTCACAGTGGCCAAACCTAAAGGCATATGGATATTTTCACAACCTGATTGGTCAGCTTTTATTGTGTATATTTCATGATGGAACATACCGAACATGCTTAATTCCATGTTCTGGAAGACTTGTCATATCTGTATTGCAGTTACTGCAGAAGGGTAGAAGGTCTCAGAAGCGGCGGCTGCTGCAGAGAGCAGTATGGTGTATGTCAGCTGTCGTGGGGCGTTAAGCGACTGGCGGAATGTGATTGAAGTGGTAAGCCTGGCGGCGGACCCGTGTTGAAACCACCTTCCTCTGGCCCACTGCCAACCCCAGCTGCCAGATCCTACAGGGAGGTACGACCCTGACCCACAAAACCCAAGAATTAAACATCAGTTAGGGTTTCCCACTGAGGTGTGGAGTGCTTTTTCAGACATGCTATCTCACACCGCTTGGCAAAACTTAGACATATACATAAAACCTGTGATTTACCAGTGCTGCCGTGCTTTTCAGTGAATGTGTAATGAGATCACATGTATGTGATGCTGCTGAAGGATTTTATTGTTGTGTTAGATGCTTACGGCTGAATACATTTTTTTGGACTTATAGGTAGACACTGTGATCCGATACATCAATATTTATATTCTGATTGTGATATGAAAGCCTAGTGAGGATTGGTGGTGGCGTTAGTCTGGGTTGAACTCAGGATTGCAGGTTCATAGAATTTCAGCAGAAGTGCATTGTACATTTCTTTTGATAAGAATTAACACATGAGCATCATCATTATATGTTAAGAAAGAATCAACCCCAGAAAACTGCCTTTTGTGGAGACAGATTTCTGTGGCTCATTCGCACATTCCTTTCTGATAAAATGTTTTAGGGAGGACGAATAGAGACGCTCGCAAAGAATGAAAGAGTGCCAGGACTGGTGCCGGCAAGAGCCTGGCTGCCTGCCCTGGAAAGCCACACATGAGTGTCTTTAATTGTTAGACACAGCAGAATAATTCTTTCATAATCTTAATTTATAGAGTTGCATTAGTAGGGCCATAACATTCTGACAGAGAGTGTTGGCTATCAAGGCACAATCGTTCTTTGTTAAAGAAAAAACGCAGTGTTCTCTCAAAGGAAAAAAAAATGCTTTTGTTGTTGTGTTAAAGTCTTGATCCTTGTAATCAATTGCTGTAGTGAGCTGCGTCACTGTCTACTGCGTACATAGGCAGCTGTATTTGAGTCTTCTTTACAGTTACGTTCACACACAGTTCAATTATTTACGTGAGTGACAACCACGTTATGTGATCAAACTCACACCCATAAATTTACAGGAGTCGAAACCACATTCTTGGAAAAAACCTGTGCTGTGTGAACGGAACCGGATGGGACAACTAGTTGTCTGTCATGTCATACAGTGCGAGGGAGATGCACAAATGTGTGTCTACATTGTGTGGTTTTGATTACTTATAGTGACGGTGGTATGAGCTGTGTGTCATTTGAAGGATTTAGATCCAGTCTCTGTTCTCCGCTGGAGCGCCTCCCAAAAGTTTTGTCTTCTATGTGTAAATTAATAATATAAATGCGTAAACTATATTACGGGGAAGCACAGGCGAAGCACTGCTACTTGAGCACAGAGATATCACGCAACACATGAAATCCCCAAACTTCCATCAACATACCGGCGTATGTTGTGCATGCGTTGCATGATATCTCTGCGGCCAAGTAGCAGTGCTTCGCTTGTGCTTCCCCTTAGTCCCAAGTTAATATCTGCCTAGGAAATCGCCTAGTCTTAATCTGCATCGCTATTTGTACTCGTTGTGAATATGCAGGCCACAAGAAGTAATTAGAAAAAATTTTGATCACTTTTACTCGGGACATGCTAGCTGGCAACATAAGATTCCATTCATTATGCTAAGCTAAGCTAGTGGTGACCCTGCCAAAAACAATGCATGCACTGAGACAAAAATGCATTTGCCCACATATCTAAATGTAGGAAAGATGTTGAATAAGCCCTATTTCTGAAAACGGTGGAGTGTTCCTTAAGACTTCTATTCAGCAATGATGCATTGATCAAAAGTGACAGTAAAGACGTTTATAATAAATGCTTATCTTTTTAACCGTTTTTTTTTTTTTTAAAGAATCCTAAAAAAATCAGGTCTCCACAAAGATATTAAGGAACAACTGTTAGCTGAAAGTACAGGTTTGCCATCACAGGTATAAATTACATTTTAAATTATACTATATATATATTTTTTCTTTCACAATATTACTGTTTTTACTGTATTTTTCCAAATCAAATAAATGCAGCCTTTGTGAGCGTAAAAAATACACAGCACACAAACTTTAGGTAAAATGGACAAATTCTTCTAAACTATTTTTAATATACTCATTTGTACTGAATAAATTGTAAGTATAATTCTAACTAACATTTCTCTTGCTTTTTCTATCATTTTTTTACATAGATGTAAATCGTATATTAATATTATATCTATTTTTTATCATAATATTTGAACTGAGCTTAAACAGTGCATTTTGTGATTATTTTAAACAGACATTACGTCAGGAGCATGCTTAGGACAATGCTTCCCATGTACTGTATGTAGGCATCTCACTAGGTTTTAGGACAGATCAGCTCTTTTCTTTAGGCGCAGCATTTGAAGGATTATATTTTTATTCCTTCAGTGACCTTTTTTTCTGTCAAGGATCTGCAGTGTGCCCTATCAGTTATAACAAATTAGTAAAAGACTGGGAATGTTTTTGTATGTGCCACAGTGAACCTAGTTTCCATCTTAAATGACTGACTGGTTAGAAGGTCGGCCCTCCTTGGAGAACGTCCCTGGCCCCTCCCTTGACCCCCGTCAGAAAGATGGTTGTGTCTGACACATCTGCCGCTCTAAAGTCACAGGCGGCAGACTCCAAGGTGAGAACACGGTACTCCCTCATAACTCATCCACCAAAACATGTTTAGAATGAATTAAATCACATGATCACTTCAGCACATTGAGATTTTTAAAATTATTTTATTCTTGTGTGTTATTGCATTGATGTAAATGCTTATATATTTAAATCGATATACATAATAATATTATATAAATTCATATAAAGAATACTGAATGCCAATAATTCAGAATGATACAGATAGTTTGGTTTTCTTAAGGAAAGGAAATCTCTCCTAACTAACGCTGTAAACCATACAGGGAACCCTCTCATTTGTGTCATTACTATTAGAGGTTAGAATTAACAACAGAGCTATACTCAAAAGTGTTTGTATGCAACAACCAAACTTTGAACACTGGATAACTTTCCTGAGATAAATTATTGTTCACAAACTGTTTTATTGTCTTTCCACGGTTGAAACACTGATTGAACGATTACATGCATCATGATTTGCTTTGGCAAGTTGTACTGTATCTTTAATCTTGCATGGTTCATGTAAGTGTTTTCGTGCTATAACATGTATTAAATTGGAAGAAAAGACTCGTTCTCTGCACTGCTGCTTGAACTGAGGAACAGCGGCGATCTGTCACGTCAAAATAGCGTCATTTCGTGAGAAAAAGGACAGAATTTGAAAGCTGAGATTTTGTTTCTTATCAGAAGTAACAAAGAACAAAGCTCTTTGCGATTATTGGATGGGAGGCATGCTACGAATAATGTTTGGTGTAGGGAAAAACTGGGACCTGTAAATCCCTGACTTGAACTACGGGTGATTCATTGGGTCATGTAGAGCCTGCTTTTATATTGCTATTTATTGTAATACATTATTGTCTTGTTAACTTTCCCTAAATACAACACAATACACATTTTCTTCACACACAGTATGAGTTGCAGTCTTTTCCACACCCTTTTGTCCATGGTTGATAGTAAAAATAATTACATTGGTGCGTCTCTAGTTATAACGTAAAAACCTGAAAATCTGTCTTAAATATGTCATTTTGTTTACCTTGCTGCTATAAACGTGTGTAGCACCGGTAGCTTCAGCCATCTGCTCTGTCCATTAAAGAGGTACAGATGCGTCTGGCTCCCTGGGTCAGATGGATTTGTCGAGGTTGCTGACTGCAAGATGAGTTTTTTAACTTATTGAATGTTTCCCTCTTCACGGCCGAAGGGTCTTGTTTGTGCACATATGTCTGTTCTGTAGCACTGCTGTGATGAATGACTATCTCTCAGGTGAGCAGTAGCTTTCCCTCATAGAGGGGAGGGGTGGAGGAAACAGGGCGCACGTTTTGGACATCTGGGGGGTCGTTTTTCTGGAAGAGCTTGCAGGAAAAAATTGAGGTCTCTAGAAGAAGGAAAATGAATCTACTCAAGATTCATATAGCCACTTCTGGATCAAAGTCATTTTAGAAACCAACTGTATGAAGTTTCACCGTATGCCCTCAGGTTTTCAGTCTGCCTGTGATTGTGTTTACATTGTGATCTTACACCAATTATGCCTAATAACTGATCAACGTGTAAGGCCTTGCATCTTTCTTGTTTTTGTGTGATAAGGTTTAAACAAAACCAATTGCCAATTGAATTGTCCTCATTGATGTTCCTCAGGATGTAAAAACTGGCATTCTATTCAATGTGAGCATGTCTTGTTTGGATGTCTTTTCACATTTTGATGGAGAAAATTTGGAGGAACAAAGCAGACGATTTCAAAATTTCTTGTAATATCAAACTGTTTTTCGATAACTTAAAAAAAAAAAAACCTCAATGGTTTTTAGGGATGCAACAATACAGTTAGCCCACGGTTCAATACATATCCTGTTTTTTTTAACCATGATTTTCAGATATGATGGCTTGGCACATCAGAGTGTTTTTATTATTCTAAGGCGACAGAAACCTAAGAGGTTAAGGAGAAAAAAATAAAATTTTTATTGCAATAAAAAAATTCCACTTCTACACATTCCTAGGGCCAGATTTACTAAATACAAATAAACGTGAGAGCACAATTAAAAAATTAAGCACTGAAAGTTCTGCGAGTGATCTACTGACGACGCAAATGAAAGAACACAGACAAGCTGGATCATTTCCATAATGTCCAACGTAATCTACCTGTTAGCGTCTGGTTGGTGCTTTTTTTGGGCGGTAAATAAGGGTGTAAACACCAGTAAATTGATGAGCGCAAACCTTAGTAAATCACCTTGAATGAATTAATTTGAATATTCTCCTCCTATAAATTTAAACATAACTGTGTCCACGCCTTTTCAGAGCTAATTTATCACTGCGTGTGTTTAGTAAATCCTGACAGTAGTTTTTTTAACGGCTAAAGAGGGTTTGCGCTGACACAAGCTGTTAGTAAATCTGGGCCCTAGTGTATTGTATAATATAAAATAAATATAGTAAAAATGAACAGTGGTAGCTCAAGCTGTTGTTAGCCTATACAAACTGAATTGAACTGATGAATTCCTACATTTTAAAATGAAAATTACATGCGTGTCTATTCAGAGAGGTCAGGATTTACCTTTGTGCTAAATAAAGGTGGCAAAAGCCCACATCACCAATAATCGAAAACAGCTGCTATTCTTTTGCCATGAACCCCTCAAAAGTTTTTTTTGTGTCTCTCGGAATCAGTTGGGTATGTGTGCTGGAAGGAATCAGCGAGGAACTGTTGCTTTTTGGATGACCGTATTACCTGCTCTGCTATCCTGCTTTCAGATATCGCTGTTTGATGCCACCGCAGATGTGCAGTCATTTTGGAAGTGTTTCCACTTGAGTAGGTGAAACGTGTAAAACAATGCTTGCACACAGTCAGTATTTGTTTACCGTTTTTTCTTTCTTTGTATAATACTCAACAGCAAAACCGAAATGTCCCCACACCACAGATTTGAAAGACGCTGGTGCTTCGTACTGCAGCCTCACTTCACCGCTCACCGCATGGTTAAGCGGCCCCTAACTTTAGTGCATAGTGGTTGGATATTTACTTGCGGGGAGGCATTTCCTAATCTCAGTGTGTAGACTCACAAGCACACACAAACAGAGCCTATTTAGAGAGATATACACAGACATTGTTTAAACGCAAAAGTGAAGAATCACGGAATTCACAAGTGTGTATTGAACCGTGGATGTCGTACCAAATGGTTGATATTATATTGAGAATTGTGGCATCCCTAATGGTTTGCTGTCAGTGAGTAGTTTAAAAAAAAAAATGTTATTGGGGTTGCATAATGTATTTCTATCCTTTTTATTATTGTGCCGAGTTTTTTTCATTTATTGATATTGGTTAATATTGGATATTGAATTGTGCTTTCTCATTTCCACTATTGTATACATATTATGTACATGAAAATTGTAATATTAGTGCATTTCCTAATCTTAAATTTCAGTTTACAAAAATTCAATCTTGTATTATACCTTGTGATGTAAAGATATCTATTGTGCAAGCAACATGCTGAAAAACCCAAAGTTTGTTAGTCCTGGCTTGTGCATACCGTATATAGCTTGGCAACCAGCATAGGCTTTGCAAACCATAGCTGGTTAAGCGGGACGACAAGCATGACAAGCATCAAAAACCCAATATATACTGGTGTTTTCCGCAGCAGTGGGGAAACTCAGATGATAGGTTTGTCAGGATAGGAGCCATCTGCCTCATCAGAGCTGCTTCCTAAAGCCCCCTGAGACGCATGACCTTTAGATGGTCAATATGTACCCAGCTGTTCATGGTTACCTAATCGCATACATTCTCTACCAGTGATATGACTTCCCCATAGTCATCAATACAAATGCTGTTAATTCCTCCTCTCTGATTGACCATGAGAATAGGCATTTCTCACAGGAAGCTGCTTAATACAGTGACCTTACAAATCTATTCAGGGCAGGCAAACAAGATTGTACTTGTGCATGTGCGTGTTTGTAAGCCTGGGAACATTCAAAATTTGCTTCCTCTACTTATCCTTTACACACAATATAACAAATATTTACAAACAAACTTAAACCTTTGCGTGATTTCCTGTCTCATCCGAATCACCACCCACATGCTCACCTTATCAAGCGTCAAAATTGATGCGTTTTGCCTGAGAGCTAACAGGAATCTCTGATAGGTCTATAGGCGGCTGCATATATGAAAAAACACCTAACCCTAAAAAAATTCTAACAAAAGGTTTCTCAGCTGTTTTTGTAGTATTAGGTGTCCTTATTAACATAATACAAGTTTACCAAAGTTTGACCACTAGAAAGGTGTAATTTTCAAGATGGTGTCCAAGATAGGCAGGAAGCCCTTAAAATATCCTAACTCCTTCATTTTTTGACATAGCCAAGTAATCTTGGTGTCTAACCCCATGTTTCTGAGTCTATGAATCCATTGGACTTGTCTAAATTGCACTGACATGATTACATACTTATGGAATACATGATTTTGTGAGATTAGTATAAGGTTTTGTCTTTGTTTGAGGTGAACCAGAAATGTAAACAATTTAGCCTATGTCATGTAGCTCCTACTCAGTATGTGTTTTTGGACACACACCTTTTTCTGCTAAAACACAGACTTGACATTCAATGTAAAAGTTATTGCACCCAAAAGTAACTTAAATTGGAGTTGTATAACTTTGATCATAAACAACTCTGAATTAGCCCGAACAGAGGCGTGTGTGAACCCTCTAAAATGGTCACTCATTTAAATTTGTATAAGGTAATACATAAGCAATGCATCATCTATAGATGTTTTTGAGTATAAAGGTGGCATTATACTAAACCCAACATAACTAAATTCACAATTTTCAGAATCCTTACAATTGATATTGCATGCCTCGTTGAAACGTTGTTGGCAGCCCAATGTATACCATTTTGGGCAAACAAAATTCATCCTTGACTACTTTAAAGGGGTCATGAACTATATATACTGTATTTTTTTACATACAGTATAAGAGGTCATGGTAATAAAAGAATATCCTGTAAGTTTCAGAGCTGAAAACTTCCTTGTTAGTCCAATAAAAGCTTTTATTGACATTAGGCCCAGCAAAAGACAGGTTTTTCAAAGTGGGGATCTATGATGTCAAAGGGAGGCAAGCACCGCCTCTGCAGAAGAAGATCAACGCCTACTTCACATTGCCTGTTTAGCCCCACCCACCAATTCACTCATGACATGATGCAATAGAATAATTGAGAGAACAGTACCAGGAAAAAGTACATTTCACAGAGGGGAAGGCCTCCATGACATAGTGACAATGAGAGACAAGACATCACAAATTATACAAACTTATTTCAGCAAACAAGAAAAGGATGACGAATCCCAGAAACAAGAAGTCATTGGATCAGTATCTGAGCACAAAGTCACTTGAGCTTGACTCTGCCCTTTCGTTTGTTCCTGAGACTCTCCATACACTTTTGAGTGGTCTTTTTGTGGGTAAGGAGACAAGCCCAAAAGGTTGCAGGAATTGGACAGGTAATTGTCCAGGCAGCATGACCACATGGTGTGGTAGCTCCATTACAACTTGTAATAGTTTGCTTCAGTTTGATTTAGAGCATCGTAATTATACTACTAATGATTCGGGAAATAATCTTCGAGAATAATTGTGTGCGAAAGGAGGGTATTCTGTTTTCTTATACTCTAATATCTGTACCGATCTGGTTTGGCTTTAACAGTAAACTCTTTATGTGCTTTTTATTTATTGGGGTTGTGCTAGAAAAACTCAAGGCTTCAGAGTGTTTTAAATCACGCAGAGAGAATACTTGAGGATGCTTCATCTTCTCTGTGGTTTTCAGAGATGGCAATAACAAATCTGTGCCCTTCGTTTGTCCTCTATTTCCATTCCTTCTTTCTCCTTCTCTCAAGTCGTAATTGCACTCTGGTGTTCTAAATAAATGGACACACATTCCAGGCATCCCAGTTCGTGAGAGGACAATGTTTTTTGGAGCACAGAGAGGATCGTGTTCACACGCTGATCCACATCATCATCGTTCTGCTTTATTAGAATGCATGTGTGCAGATTTTGACCTTTATTATGAAACAGTAAGTAAACTAAAGTAACAAAAGGGCTATTCATTTTAATTAGAAATTTTCAACTATAATTAATTTTAATTTAATTTATAATTCATTTTAATTTAATAGTACAATAAGTACAAATAAATATATATATATTTTTAATTTATAAAATAAAAGTATATTTTGAATAATCTTCAGTTGGTTTTTCCTAGCATATATATATATGTGATTAATTCACAAAGACTGCTCTGTAATTTTTCTTTGTTAGCGCTATGATTTTCATCCACACTTCTGTCACAAATACTACTACTATGATGACAGATACTATTACTACTACATGACGGCTACTGTTACTACTACTACTATGATGATGGCTACTATTACTACTACTACCATGATGACGGCTACTACTACTACTACTACTACTACTACTATGATGACGGCTACTACTACTACTACTACTACTATGATGACAGCTACTATAACTATGATGACGGCTTCTACTACTACTACTAGTACTATGATGACGGCTACTACTACTACTACTACTACTATGATGACAGCTACTATAAATATGATGACGGCTACTACTACTACTACTACTACTATGATGACAGCTACTATAAATATGATGACGGCTACTACTACTACTACTACTACTACTATGATGACGGCTACTACAACTACTATGATGACAGCTACTATAAATATGATGACAGCTACTACTACTACTTCTACTACTACTACTATGATGACGGCTACTACTACTACTATGATGACAGCTACTATAAATATTATGACAGCTACTACTACTACTACTACTACTACTACTACTACTACTACTACTATGATGACGGCTACTGTTACTACTTCTACTATGATGATGGCTACTATTACTACTACTACCATGATGACGGCTACTACTACTACTACTACTACTATGATGACGGCTACTACTACTACTACTACTATGATGACAGCTACTACAACTATAATGACGGCTTCTACTACTATTACTACTACTACCATGATGACGGCTACTACTACTACTACTACTACTACTACTACTACTACTATGATGACGGCTACTTCTACTACTACTACTATGATGACAGCTACTATAACTATGATGACGGCTTCTACTACTATTACTACTACTACCATGATGACGGCTACTACTACTACTACTATGATGACGGCTACTACTACTACTACTATGATGACGGCTACTGTTACTACTACTACTATGATGAAGGCTACTATTACTACTACTATGATGACGGCTACTACTACTACTACTATGATGACGGCTACTTTTACTACTACTACTATGATGACGGCTACTACTACTACTACTACTATGATGATGGCTAGTATTAATACTACTACCATGATGACAGCTACTACTACTACTACTACTACTACTATGATGACGGCTACTATTACTACTACTATGATGACGTCTTCTGCTACTACTATGATGACGGCGGCTACTACTACTACTATGATGACGGCTACTATTACTACTACTACTATTACTACTACTACTATGATGATGGCTACTATTACTTTACTACTATGATGATGGCTAGTATTACTACTACTACCATGTTGACGGCTACTACTACTACTACTACTTTGATGACGGCTACTATTACTACTACTATGAAGACGGCTACTATTACTACTTCTACTATGATGACGGCTACTACTACTACTACTACTATGATGACAGCTACTATAACTATGATGATGGCTTCTACTACTTTTACTACTATTACTACTAATACTATGATGACAGCTACTATAACTATGATGACGGCTACTACTACTATTACTACTATTACTACGACTACTTCTATGATGACAGCTGCTATAACTATGATGACGGCTACTACTACTATTACTACTTCTACTATAATGACGGCTACTATTACTACTACTACTATGATGACGGCTACTATTACTACTAGATGACGGCTACTATTACTACTACTACTATGATGATGGTTACTACAACTACTGCTACTATGACTATTGCTACTACTACTACTACTACTACTACTACTACTACTACTAAGATGATGACTACTACTTTTACTACTACTGCTGCTACTATGACTATTACTACTACTACTACTACTAAGATGATGACTACTACTTTTAATACTACTGCTGCTACTATGACCATTACTACTACTACTACTAAGATGATGACTGCTACTATTACTACTACTTCTACTGACATCACTGTTTTCCCTAGAGCGGCTGTATAGACAAATTAACTAAATTAATAACTTTTTTACAACAGAAATGAACCATCACTGAACTTACCTAAACTGGAATATGACACTATTTTCTTCTTGATTTGCTGTACAGCCGAAACAAACTTTGTTGCATTATTTTCCTGTTATCACTGTAAAGTTGCTTTGAAACAATCTGTATTGTAAAACGTGCTATATAAATAAAGGTGATTTGACTTGACTTTACTACTACTACTATTACTACTACTACTACTATGATGACTATTGACGATGACGATTAATTAGTAAATGTTTTTAATCGATTGACAGCACTAATGTATGTACCAGTTACAGTATGTAAGAGGTTAAATTAAAATAAATGTACTTGCTTGACAGCCCGAGTAATGAATTAACATTCTTCTATACATCACTGTAATTTTCGCTCTCGTAGTTTTAGTGTAGCAAATATGGCTTGAGAAAGAAAAGAACAAACAAGATAATGAGAAATGAATTCCAAAGGCTGGCTAAATGTTTTAATTACAGTAATTAGTGTTTGGATGTGTAATTACACGCTTTTCGCATTCTTTGTAAAAGTGTCGTATGTCTTCTGTGCCCATGCTGTCATAGCTACAGCCCAAACGTGACCGCAGACAAAGATCCTCTTCAATCTTAACTAATAAATAACCTCACCACAAGGAAGGAAAAGCTGCACTCTTTTATTATAATCAAAGAAACAATTCCAAGTTGTTTTTCTAAGATGTTTAGGGCTGTTCTTTATGGCCCAGTCTGGGTTGATGTGAAAGAGGAAGCGCATGTAATTCACTGTGCCAGTATGAGATATTGGTTCCCTTCCCTTTCTTTGTCACAGTGTAATAATGGAGTCAAATGGGTGATGTATGGGAGAGCTGTTTTGTTTCCTGTAACGTTGAGGGCCCACAAACCCACATTCACAGTCTCGGACATGAGCTAAGCATATTCTAAATGTAGGCCGTAATGAATAGTTGATTGATCTGGACAATGATACCCTCAATGAGAGAGACGGGAGGGAGAGCGATAGAAAGAAAAGGCCTGAAAATAAGAGTGGGAGGGAGTCGATGTGTGTCAGAAAAAGAACGAGGGAGGGCTGGAGTCTAGAGGCCCAGACAGGCTAGAACAAGAAAGTAAAGAAAATATCTAATTGGAATCAAGTGTCCTGACTGAGTGCGTGGGCGACTGGATTCCGCAGAGCGTGCTGCTTTTTCTTTGAGGGTAAAGAGTATTAGAAAATCCCCTCCATAACAATTCTTTATTTTTGGGGTGGTGTGTTAAACTTGTATAGACAGAATGCCAGGGGTGCGGCTTTAAACACAACTACAGATTTCCAGAGACACCCTCGTCTGATGACTTCAGCCTCTTAACTGGAGCACGGATTCTGGAGCGCGTGCATGTTTGGGAAGGCAGGAGCGCAGGCTCTCTCAAAGACCAGCTTTCGTTCGTTCCACATGAATCGATTGACCCTGCCGTCCCTGGGGCTGTATCAGTTTACGTTAATTAAATATGCAATTTTCAAGAATGTTAATTGCTGTCCTGTGAGCATGGGATAGCTGTACGAAGCAGCTTGGATTGATGTGTGGCTAGAGGCTATACATCTAAGTCGTTTTTTTGGGGACCATATATTCAAGGTTTTATTGAATAGGGTGTTTTCCTGTGTAAGGGGAATGGATCTATAACTGGTTTAGCTGTGGATCAAACTAAACCAGTTTAGTTTGATCCATAAAGATGAAGTATTTTTTTCTATGTTAAAATACCTCCTATCCCAACTTACAAACAGAAACTTATTTGTAGCTCTGAGGAGTGTAACCCTTGTGGCATTTGCAACATTGTTGTATTTGTTTGAGTAGTCCCACTTGTCTATCTTGACACAACTAATGGCATGACAACTACCTGTATGTCTGAACAACAGTTGACTGTTGGCAAGGCGAAAGAGGCGGTAGGAAGTTTTGGGAAACCTGTTTGGATTTCGGCACTCTGCATTTTTGCTACTATTATGACTACTACTACGACGACGATGACTACTACTACTACTACTACTATTACTACTATAGCTTTGCATAGCCAGACCTTCAGACTGACGGAAGAAGGTCTGGACTCCATCAAAGCTTTCATTGGCCAAAGACCATCCAGAGGCCGTTCAATTGACATCATTACCAATCACAGTTTGTTTTGTTCTGCGTCATGTATAGGGGTGAGAAAATGTAACGTTGATGTCCTTACAATATTAGATTGGTGTGTAAAACTCTTGGGTATATTTTAAAGAGTCTATGCCGCAAACTTTACATATTTCACATACTTTTGAATATCTAGCGTTTAGTTGATCCTGATAAGCACTCATTGTCACAGTTGTAAACATGACAGTGTTTTTCATCCATGAGGGGGTTTGGGCATGGCATCTTTGTTTCCAGGCAGACCATTGAAGAATGTGACACGTCTCCCAGAAATCCTGTAAAATTTAAACAAATCAGGTGAATTGAAGTGCCACTGTGCCATATGCATCAAATGTTTAGCCAGCGGTCTGTGGGCGTGACGTCTGATGCTGAGAATACTACTACTACTACTACTACTACTATGATGATGACTACTATACTATTACTACTACTACTATGATGACGACGACTACTACTACTTCTACTACTGTGATGATGATGACGATGACTACTACTACTACTGTGATGATGACTATTACTACTAATATGATGATGACGACTACTACTACTAAGATGACTACTACTATTACTACTACTACTACTACTACTAGTACTATGCTGACTACTACTGCTACGATGACTTCTACTATTACTTCTAGTACTACTACTACAATGGGGATGACTACTACAACTTGTACTACTACTATGATGATGACTACTACTATTACTACTGTGATTACGACTACTACTACTATGATGACTACTACTAATACTACTACTATGATGACAACTACTACTATGATGACGAGGACACCTACTATTACTACTATGATGACTACTACTACTATGATGATGACTACTATTACTACTACGATGACAATGACAACTAAAACTGCTAGGATGACGACAACTACTATTACTACTATGATGACTACTACTACTACTGCTACTATTACTACTACAATTAACATTAATATTATCATAATTTAGCAATTCTGCATTCTTTGCGATTACTATTAACTATAAGATTTGTATTATTTTATATATTTTAAACGTGTATATTTATATATATATATATATATACGCCCACACACAAACATATTATCATAATTCATAATAATAATAATTCTTATTATTCATTATTATTATTGTAAAATATTTTTGTCATTTAAAACAATAACAAAAACAAATATAAATGTATTTATTATTTATCTATTCCATAGATGCATGGTCTTTCATCCTTCTCTTTGTGCTGGGGAGCAGGTGGTGTTCTCTGTTTTAGGAGATTGACTCTTGAAGAGGCTTCTCGTGTTACTGTAAGTTACGCTTTCATGTGTGTTGACTACTTCACAGTGAAATCAGATATTAGGGATCAGGGATCAGAAATCAGCCAGGGAAGTCATATTTATTTGATTTCCTGCTGATGAACTGTAAGTGCATCACTGCCGGCACGTTTGAAGCAACTCATTGTTACAACCTGGCTTATTTTGAATCTTAAACAAACTAGATTGAAAGTGTGATGGTTTGGTTGTCTCAATCAAAGTAAAATTCCCACCACTTTTAGCATTCTGAATGTTTTATATGTATGTGAATTTATATTTGTTTTATATGAAACTAGCAAATTGTTCCAGCAGCAACATATTTGAGGTTTTGCATAAGATCACATGATAAAGTTACATTATTAATAGGTTTGTGACATGATGTTATGGAGATGTTGCATTATTTGAAGTTGGTGTTAGGCTGTTCTGTATTCCCTGAAAGAGGAAAATATAGGGTTTTCGGATATGGCAGTAGTTGTTCCACTTGTTTCAGTTTCGGTGTTTCAGTTCGTCTTTGGTGGCACTTTTTCTTATCTCCAAACAAGCGCATGTGGTGCATATGCAGGATCCTGTAGAACGTTGATGGGGACCCCCCACACATAAAGGGGCCCACCCATATGACAGGAACGAGGTGAGGGAACTGTTTTTTGTTTCTATAAATGAACCTCTCAGTTCTTGTTCTACACAGTTGTTCGGTTATTAGCACAATGCAGAAGTAGGAGATCATCCTAGACATGCAAAAATGGCTGTTTCCAGTTATTCATGCCTTAAGCTAGTCATCATGTTACCTTAGCAATGTACAGTACACTCACACACGACTCAGGCATGCTTTTAAAGTGATAGCAGAGAGCGTTTCTCCCGCAGTCATTTGTTTCAATTAGCGTGAAGCTCTAATGCAGACCACATGCGTCAGGGCTGTGTAACGAAATGACTGAGGGACTGTCTGGCTTTGCCACTCCTCTGCAATCACATCTGGGGACCTTTTTACATCATCGTCTACAAGTGACACTTTCTCTGCACTGCTTTAGACCACAAACTATCCTGTGAGGTAGCCAGCTATTCGATATCATTCTAAAACAAGCTACGATTTCTACATTTGCATTCAGAGACTTATCAGAACAAAGCATTGTAAAGCAACAGCAGACGGGTTGTGTGTCCGTTGGAAACAGGAAAAACACATGCAGCTTAACTTTTATTTTACGTCTCCCATTCTCATAATTAGACTCTGAAAACACCCTCACACTTTCAATAAAGTCCAAAAGTGGGGATAAAAGGATGAGGTCACTGGATAGAAAGTGATGACAATATCTTTCTGAGGAGTTAAAAGGTTATTTGTAGATGTTGTGGTGTCATAAAAAGAAAGTGGTTTGCATGGAAAGTCTCAAGCGCTAAAGCTGATGTTCTCAAGTGCTCAACGTTTGATTTTCCTGTCTGACGGAACTAAAATGTCTAGTAACATGTCTAGTATTCATAAGCTAGTGCTCATGCATGATAAATACTCTCAAGGAATATTCCACATTTGACTACCAACAGTAGCTATGATTCTAATCATGTTGCGGGGTTCAAAATTGCCACTGAAGTGTCTTGAAATGCGCAGCATTATTAAATGTTTTGACGTAATTTCCAATGAAACAGGAAGACAGGGCGGAACAGCTCCTCCCCTTTACATTTTTTTGTTTTTTTGTTTATATCACAGCTCGGCCAGAGCCGTTGAGCTTGGTAAAGCCGCAGTTTCATCCTAATCTCCAACATATTGCTTTAAATTATAAAATTCTGGTCAGAATTTAAATGGTATGTGCCGACTCATGTAAATGATCAGCTCTGGGCTATCGTATCTCTGGACCGGAGCAGACTGGATATACTAGGAAGCAAAAGAACATTTTGTCTTGGGATAAAAAGTACCCCATGTCCAGGTTTAAATATAATGCTGGATCTTTAATATTTTGGGCCTATTTTTTTTTGCTGGAGGTCCTGGACTAGCAAAACAAAATTCTAGCAAATACCAACAGATAAAAAATCTAAACTTGACCTCTGCTAGAATTCTTATAATGGGCCGTGGTTGGATCTTGTGACTCGGTTGGATATTAAGCGTATAGCGTCAGTTCTGGCAGGTCACGTTAGTCTAACTCGCTTCAGCTGTCTGTCAGCTGATCACGTCTACCTATAGGAATACAACGTCTATCACCACATACATAGATATAGCTCCTCAGTACTTTCAGCAGCTATTGCGTTCTCCGGAGCTCATTTACCCTCCTCCACCCCCAGCTCCTCCTCTCGTCAGTCAGGATTTGGTATTCTAATTCTCCTTGAATCAGACTAAATTCCTGAATTATTTTGTATGTTAAATATCAACATTAATGATATCTGCAATACTTTAAGCTGGTTCTGTTCTGTTACCCTAAGGGGGGTTATTGCTGCTCTCCCTGCTATTATCCATGCTAGGCTGCATGGATGCGAAGGGAGTTCTTGCCCAGAACAGAACCATACGGCCAATCCAAACTATATGCTAAATAGTGAATCAATCATCTTTGACGATAGTGGTCCTGACAGAACTAGTGATTCGGCCATACAACGGTGGTACAGCAACTGTGTCGAGGGGAAGTATATCTATTTTCCCTCCTTAAGGGAATGAGGGCTACATACGTAACAGAGACGTTCCATTTCAGTTGGTCACGTTATTATCCGGTCCATGGGGAGGGGAATGGTGCAGCAAGCCGACGCTAGAACGGGTACTTCGGTGTTACTGGCTATTTGAAGCAGGTACACAGGAAGAACCCAGCTCTACATGGAGGCTATAGAATCAAGAGAACATGTTAGATGTTGCCCAGCCCGCAGCACTACATATATCTGTCAGCTAGGCGACATGAGCCAGCACCCAGGAAGAGGCGTAGTGGAGTGTGCTCTCAACCCGAGTGGGCAAGGCACGTCTATCCAGTGGGCCATCCTCTGTTTGGAGACAGCTTTTCCCTTCTGCTGGCCTCCATAACCGATGAAGAGCTTTTTCTGAGGTCTTGAAGCTTTGGGTTCTGTCTACGTATAACCGCAGAGCGCAGACAGGACAAAGACAAGCCAGGGCTGGGTGTGCCTCCTTCAAGGGCAGCGCTTGCAGGTTCACCACCTGGTCCCTGAAGGGAGTGGTGAGAACCTTGGGCACATATCTGGGCCGGGGTCTCAAGATCGTATGCGACCAAATTCTATGCACGATTCGTTGACCGAAAATGCGTGCAGGTCCCCTACCCTCTTGATGGAGGCCAATGCAGTCAGGAGTACTGTCTTCCATGACAGAATTTTGAACTCTGCTGACTGCAAAGGCTCAAAGGGTGCTCTCTGCAGTGCCGTAAACACCAGAGATCCCAAGAGGGTACAGAGTGAGAGCGAGGCAGATTTAATCTCCTCGCCCCCTCAGGAACCTGACGATCAGATTGTGCTTCCCCAAGGACTTACCATCAACTGCATCGCGATGTGCGGCGATAGTAGCAACATACACTTGAGGGTGGAGGGAGACAGCCTTTACGCCAACCCACTGATCGAACACCTTCCGGGGTCTTCCCAGCAGGGAAAGCACCTTTCAATGAACAGGTTCCACTTGAAAGCATAGAGTCGACTCGTAGAGGGGGCTCTAGCCGAAGTGATGGTGTCTGCAACCAATTGGGGTAGATCACCTAGAACTTCCACATCCCGTCCAGGGACCAGACATGGAGTTTCCAGAGGTCTGGACGCGGGTGCCAGAGGGTGCCCCGTCTCTGAGAAAGCATAACTTTTCTCAGAGGAATGGGCCAGGGAGGGGCTGTGTCATGAGGAGCATGAGTTGCAATTTAAATGTCTCCACTAATCAAGCCATATGTGACAGTGACAAGGAACAAAAAACTGGGGAAACGCATATTTGCTTAGGTCCCGGGGACAGCTGTTAGGTTGACCGAATTCAAATCCATACCAGATCCTCTGCACGGGGGAGAGTTTGCTCTTTTCCCAGTTTCCCAGTTGACCTGAGTTTGACAAAAGATTCTCCACCCCACCCTACTCCGGGGGAAGAGTCGTTTCATAGTCTTGACTAGAAGTCGAGCCATAGTCGCGCATCTAGAGCACAGAGTGACGCGCTGGGTTGCTGTGACAACTCGCGCTGTCATTCGCCTTCATCGTGTCACACAGCCTGTTTGTGACTATATATACACTCACCTAAAGGATTATTAGGAACACCTGTTCAATTTCTCATTAATGCAATTAAACCAACCAATCACATGGCAGTTGCTTCAATGCATTTAGAGGTGTGGTCCTGGTCAAGACAATCTCCTGAACTCCAAACTGAATGTCAGAATGGGAAAGAAAGGTGATTTAAGCAATTTTGAGCGTGGCATGGTTGTTGGTGCCAGACGGGCCGGTCTGAGTATTTCACAATCTGCTCAGTTATTGGGATTTTCACGCACAACCATTTCTAGGGTTTACAAAGAATGGTGTGAAAAGGGAAAAACATCCAGTATGCGGCAGTCCTGTGGGCGAAAATGCCTTGTTGATGCTAGAGGTCAGAGGAGAATGGGCCGACTGATTCAAGCTGATAGAAGAGCAACTTTGACTGAAATAACCACTTGTTACAACCGATGTATGCAGCAAAGCATTTGTAAAGCCATAACACGCACAACCTTGAGGCGGATGGGCTACAACAGCAGAAGACCCCACCGGGTACCACTCATCTCCACTACAATTAGGAAAAAGAGGCTACAATTTGCACGAGCTCACCAAAATTGGACAGTTGAATACTGGAAAAATGTTGCTTGGTCTGATGAGTCTCGATTCACCTCTTCTCATTGTGCAGCGTTTTTTGCCACACTTTTTCCTTCCCACAGACTTCCCACTGGGTTGCCTTAATACAGCACTCTGGGAACAGCCTATTCGTTCAGAAATTTCTTTCTGTGTCTTACCCTCTCGCTTGAGGGTGTCAATGATGGCCTTCTGGACAGCAGTCAGGTCGGCAATCTTACCCATGATTGCGGTTTTGAGTAATGAACCAGGCTGGGAGTTTTTAAAAGCCTTAGGAATCTTTTGCAGGTGTTTAGAGTTAATTCTGTGATTCAGATGATTAGGTTAATAGCTCGTTTAGAATGATATGCTAATTTTTTGAGATTTTTGGGTTTTTATGAGCTTTATAACAAAATTATCAGTATTAAAACAATAAAAGACCTGAAATATTTCAGTTGGTGTGCAATGAATCTAAAATATATGAAAGTTTTTTTTTTTCATGACATTATGGAAAATAATGAACTTTTATTACAATATGCACATTTTTTGAAAAGGACCTGTATATACTTAATATATAGCAGCGATTGTTTTTTTTCTTTTAGCGATTGCATTACAGTTGATCAAAAGTGACAGTAAAGACTTTTATATTATTACAAAATAATAATTATTTATTAGTATTATACAAATTGATGCTGCTCCTTTGAACTTTCCATTAATCAATTAATCCTGAAAAAAAACAGTCACAGTTTCCACAAAATATTGGATATATAATGTTTTCAACATTTGTAATGATAAGGGACATTGCTTATTATTTTCAGCACCAAATTATCATATTAGAATGGTTTCTGAAAAATTATGTGACACTAAAGACTGTAATGATGCTGAAAATTCAGCTTTACCAAGGAATAAATACAATTTTAAAATATATATTTTTTTATTTTACATTGAGCATAAGATACTTTTAGACAGTAGTATTTAATGTGTGTATAAAATTTTATTTTTAATTATTTTTAATTGTATATATTTTTCTATGATAAAAAAAAGTATTATTATCTTTAGTATTTTGTACCACAATCAATTGTACAGTTGCATTGCTTGAGCCTTAAATATTAGCTACTCTAGCCACATTTCTGAGTTTCAAGACATTTGCCTTTTAATAGGTTCATGGAGTGAGTAGGTTCAAGCCACACACAAGCCCTCCAGATTTGGAAAATTACAAATATTTGAACTTGGCATAAATTCATTTTATTGAAATTGATTCAAAGATCCTCCCACTGGGAGGTGGATTCCCTGTCTTTGCATTTGATTTAGTAGTTTAGGAGGACTGACTATCATAGCGTGCATCAACGCAGAGCCCCACGAACAGGCCCCAGTCACATTACGGCCAGAAATGTTCAACTCCTCTAGTTGTCATTGTTTGCTCTGGATTGAGTTACACTGTCCCCCGGGCGGGTATGCATGTTACTGTTGGTCTCTGATCCTAATGGACGATTTCCACTCTTACTAGAGGCAGAACATGCTCACACATACACGCACACACTTACATACATACACAAACACAGGTTCAGAGAGTTGCTCTATGCCCCCAAACCCTGACCAGATGTGATGTCCAAACAACACTTTGGAAAAGTTAAAAATAGTTTAAAAGGCAGCTTACACTTATTTCTCTACCATTCACTTCCTATAGAACTCAAAAGCATGTAAATAACTAGATTTCGTGTGAATGCTGCTTGACCCTGCAAATGTCGTTGTTAGAGTGCCATGACATTGTGGGTGGTGAACAGTTTATAACTTGCATTGCTAAGGTGATTAAAGCATGTTAGCATGTTGTTGTGCATTGCTATAGTATTCTGAGTAATTTTTAGCATGTTGCTATGCATTGCTATGGTGTTCTTAGTGTTTTTTTTGTGTGTTGCTGTGTTGCTATGGTGGTCTGAATAGTTTTTAGCATGTTGCTATGCAGTTTCTATTGTCTTCTCAGTGTTTTTGAGCATGATTCTATATGGTATCATATAGGTCTGGGTATTGGCACAGATTTCTGTGGAAAGCGCTATGAAATGTGAACGGCTTTCCTCAGGCAGGTAAATCGTACTAGGTTACTCACGTAACCTTGGTTCCCTGAGAATAACAGGAACGGGTTTTGTGTCTCTAGACGCTTATGGGAAAACTCCTTTTCTCAAAATATTGAAGCCTTTATTTTAAAACGCAGTGCAGCTGCACAGCAAGCATAGCGCAGAGCTATAAGCACGTTGTTGGCTGGGCTGTGGGAACTGCATGAAGATTGTGGTGATGTTGGCGAGCGAGAGACGTGGCAGGAGCGAACGAGACCGGTGCGTGATTAAGAATGAGCATCACCTGCGAGGCACAAAGTCTTTTAAATGTCCTCACGGATGGCTGCCACGCACACACATAATAAAACACAAACAAAACACAAAATAAAGTCCAGGCCTGATCCTCTCGCGTCCCTTAAAGGTACAGTAAGCGATTTCTGGTAAAATGCTGTTGATATTTGAAATCACCAAATCAAATACGCACCTACCCAAAAGGATCACACCTCTATCTTGATGCCCTCATATTCACATACACGCTGTGCAAGACAGAAAATGACTATGGTGGAAACTGCTGTCGCCCGAGTGTAGGATATCATCAATAAGGGAAAGCCTTTCAGGTCGAATGTCTAATTGTTATCTAGCTCCTCTACTCCTTCGATAGCCATCCCAAAAAAACATATTACAAATGTGACAAGATTAAGGGGTCATAGTGATCACTAAAAGGGTGAACCAAAAGAAAAAACATATATTAGGAATAAATATGTAAGAAAATATTTGTAAGAAAAATATCCATACTTAAAACTTTATAAAGTAAAATGTATAGCTTCCGCCAGACGGCCTATATTTTACTTTATAAAGTTTTAAATATGGATGGATATTTTTCTTACAAAACCCCATCACTTCGCTTCAGAGGACCTTTTTTAACCTTGCGGAACTGTGTGGAATGTGTTTATTATGGATGGGCCCCATTCACTGCCATTATAAAGCTTGGAAGCGTCAAGATATTTATTAATATAACTCAGATTGTGTTCACCAGAAAGAAGAAAGTCATATACACCTGGGATAGCTTGAGGGTGAGTAAATCATGGGGTAATTTCATTTAAATGTCATGTACTCCTTTAAGGTCTTTCCATCGCTTCTCCGATATTATCGCGAGTCTTACCTTTTGCCTCATCGTAAGTTATATTCCCCTTTTCCTCTTTTGTATTTTCTCTGCCATCTCTCTTTCTATAGTTGTTCTGATAATGTCTGTCTTGTGCACTGAGCTGTCTGTCCTCCCCCATCATGAGTGTATACACCCCTTGATTGGCTAAAAGTGTTTGTTTTGTTGCTCAGTCTGATCCACTTTCAACAGCTTTTTATAAAAATCGCTTTCTTCACCTTTAAAGGTAGTTAAAAAAATAAGCAAACAAAACTGCATGTATTTAGCAAAAGAACATTGTTTTGGTTGTGCTTCGTCTCTCCACGACTGTGCGGAGGAATATGGTTCATGGCACCTGTGAACACTGAAATCAAAAAATTATGTCATGTGACAGATGGCAACAGAGCCGCGCAGATAGCATGCGAACACCAAATTTGGTTCTTTTTCTCATCTATTTGAGCTTGAACGGACACATGTATGCAAATTTGTCAAAATGCCTGTCTCAGTGAGTATCCACATAATCACAGTTGCTTATGTCTTACACGTAAACACAGTTTCTGATGACTTACGTGAAAGTAAACAATTGAAAAAGAACACGGATGCATATTGTTATATTGAATCCATGCATTAGTGACATCAGCCTATATATACCCACTGCTGTCTGTCATTAATATTAATCAAAGAGAAAATCTCTTTAGTAACGTTTAATTAAGCCTACTTATATTTAATGTATACAGTGAAGATCATGCAGTGTTATTTTACATTTGATTATTTAATTTCTGTACCATAATACTGTTAAAAAAAGGCTAAATCACTATTTAATTTGTATCTTTGTTCAATTGTATTTATCTATGCTTGAAATTTGTTTATTCATTTCTATGCAGATTCTCTCTCCTACAAAATCACCCTTATCATTCTAGAATGATTCTTGATTTTTTATTCTAGAAACACAGAATGAACATTTACCAGTCTGATATGGTCAAACATATATATTTTTTTATAACTGATATTCTAATTGATCATGGTAGTAACTCATTTATAGATTGTCATTGTCATCAACTAGTGGTCATCATCATTTCAAGACTCACCTAAAGGATTTAGTTCTAGAAACTATACCATTAATAGACACGCCACTTCCTTTAAAAAATATTCCAATATATCATTACAACGACCCATAATGAAATGACCCTTCTATGTTTTACTCTTTTAGAGAGTTACATATGGCAATGTATCTGTTCTATAAAATACCTTACTCGTCTGTTATAATAAAGAACGCCATCTCTGTGTTGCTTTTACAACATTTCAAATCCTTCAGTTCTCACCATCTTATATTTTGTCAACCCAGCCCCAGTTGCTTAGTGTTTCTGGAAGAGTGCTAGCCCATCACAATATTATAAAGGTTTTGTGTCTATTTATGATATTTTGTTCCATAGACATGGTCCTTCTTTCAGTTTTGGTCTATGTGAACGTTTCTCTCATTTTTCAGAACTCCAGCCACTTGCAAATAGCAAATGTAATAGCAGGATTTGAGATATCATTCATGCCCATAGCACAAACGGTGAGGGCCAAGTTTAAAGTTGTGATCTATAGCGACAGATCATTTTCTCTGTATACATCTGAGTAAAAATAAAACAAATAATGGGGTGTGATGGGGTTCTACCCATCAGTTTTTGATTGGATGGAGGCAGATCTTTAATACTTGGATTTAGGGATTTGAACAAACTTCTACAGTACCCTAAGTATGAGTGATACTATAGTAATGAAAAAAAAAACACTTATATGAAATATAGTACTTTCCTAAGTAAAAAATGTCTTTTTTTCCAAAGAATAACAAACATGTGTTGTGGAGCTTGCCAGGTCAAATGGTACAGCCATCAAACATTTATTTTCTTGTATGTCATCATATAAATTCACAATATAACAACTACATAAAACGTTGTTCTCATATATACAACTAGATATGAGTTCATTAGGGACAGCACTGATTGAAAACTGTTGCTTTTCATTTAAGCTACAAGCTTGCAGCTCAAGCTAAGTGCCAAACACATTAGATTTTAGTGGCTGTTATATGACATTTTCATCCAAGAAAAAGCATATGAATCATGCCTTTTAAGCTTCCATTTCTGCTTGAGTGGTAAAGCTAAAGTGTGGCCTGCTGACACAGTGCACCCTCATGAAGGTGCAAGTATGTTGTTGCCCCCCTCTTTAGGGTGTGGGATTTGCACCACAGCGAGCGTGTCATAACAGATTTGGGCGAATACTTCCTGGCGTGTCGCGCCTCAATACAAGCGTTGCATCTGCAGATATGCTGTGTGTGTGTGTTTGTGTCTATATTCAAGGAACCTCCCCAGGCTTCCACCCACGCTCACTTTTTCCCAGAGCACCACCCAGAATCAACCAGGTGTGTGTCTGAGTGTGATATTTCATGTCCAGTCCTCTGCAGATGTGTGTAGTTTAGAATTCTGGGTTTTGAGTTTATATGTCATACTGTACTTTTCACCTGCCTTTTTACTTTTGATATTTTTCTGCATTGGTGCTAAATATTGATTTGTTTTGATTACTTATGATTACTATTATGATAATTTTCTAATATACGAAATTTAATATTATAGAATTCAGCAACAAAAACAACAACAGCAATAATAATAATAATTATAATACATTGAATATGGTCATTTTATTCAGTAATATTAAGAATAATAATGAAAATGGGAAGAATAATAGTGATATTATTATTATCATTATTTCTATTAAAAGCGGAAGGTGCTCTAGTGCAGAAGATCCAATAAAATTATAATAGGAAGTGGCAGATATAATAATAATAATAATAATAATAATAATAATAATAATAATAATAATAATTATCATTATAATTATTATCATTATAATTATTATTAATTTATTAGTATTAATTATTGTAATAATTATAATAAATATTATTATAATAATATTTTTAATAATAATTTATAAAATATAAATGTTGTTAATATATTTGTTGAAATGTATTAATAAATAGGAATATTTGATATCAATATTTAGCAAATTTAAGTTTCATTCTTAGACGGATTAGGAAACAACAAGATTATTTTATTTTATTGACCGCTCCACTTTTTAACTGAAAAAATAAATCAGCATATCTCTGTTTTGTGGGGGGAAAAAGAATGAAGAATGGTTCCTATTTGTGTCTTTTTTTTTTTTTTAGCAGGTTTTCTAAATAGGTTTGAAATGTATGAAGGAAATAATATATATTATTATATTTTATGAAGAAGAGAGTCCCTCACCGTGAGATTGTATTTGGATCTGCGGCTTTAAAAAGTTAGAAAAACCCAGTTACACCTCCCCACCTTTTCCTAGACCAACACACACACACACACAAGCACACTTCAGTTAATCTGACTGCTTGTTGATACAAATAGTTACAGTCTCCCTCTCAAGAGTGCTTCAGTTAGCCTAAACAAATACCTGGTCCACGGTCCTCGAGATGTTTCTACTTATGTACAATACACCTCTTAAGACATCTGTTACGAGTCCAGCCTTGTACACAGTGCTGAGAAGCTTCCTGTTTCTTCCTCTGTGTTTACTCTACATCTCACCGAAGGAGGGGAATATCCTGTCACTGCATGCTTTCTCATATCCATCTCCCTCTCTTTCTCTCCTTCTCTCCAAGGGTCTAAACAACAGCAGAAACCCAATAATTGACCCGTGAAAGCTCCTTCTTTTTTTCCCTGCACTGGATCTAACAGAGGGTTTGACGGAAGTCCTTTCCCCGTCACCTGGAGGGAGGCCGATCCACTCTGTCTATAGAGCGCGCTGAGCACGGCACTTAACCGCGGCCCTCAGACAAACACAGAGGGTGCGGCGTGGACACAGAACATCCGTCATGGCCGACTAGCGGAAAATAGACCCCTCAAGCCCCATTACTCTCTCCTCTGTCAGGAAGGAGTTAACCCCGCAAAGACTGAACATTAGGGGCAAATGTTAACAGAGCGTGTAATTAATGTCATGAGTCCCCTTGACCAGTGGGGCGGACTCTCGCTGTCTGTTCTCAACTAGCCAACAGGATCAGAGCGTGCAGGAATTCATTTAGATCTCTTAATCAATAAGTAACCCTTATCAAAGGCAGATTGTATCATATCTTATACTTTACTGGAAGTGAACAGGATTAGCAGCTGTAGCAGCTCACCTTCCGTTTCCAATCATTTTTACATGCAAGACAACACAGGCAACTCAGATGAACTGTATTCAGCCTCACAAAATTGAGAAGAAAGTATTTGAATCAAGAAACTCACTGAATCAGATTAAGCATCAAAGGTGAACTGTTGTAGTACTAGGGATTTGTTTGCACTGTTCACATATGCAATTATGATCTAGCAAAAATATGATCTGCCATAAATATGGAAAGAACAGACACAATCTGGCATCAAGCATCTTAGAAACATCTGTCTGGTCTGCGAATGGAAAAATACAGCACATTCCGGGATTTTAGGAACGAATGCCTTTACAGTAATTACTGTTCTGGCAGGATTGGGCAAAATTCAGAATTTAAGAATTGGCTTCTTTTTAGTTCATAAGTTGGAATTTGAAGTATAATTTCCCACAGTTTACAGTAAGCTAAATTATATTTTTAATTGGAATGACAGCAGTTGAAATACAGTCATTTGTCAAGGATAGCACAATAAAGTTAAAAACTTGCTTCCATTGTGGTCCTTGATGTAAAGAGCAAACTTCACTCCTAGTGACAGGTTACATTGGCATTGCATACTTTTCGGACAGTTGGACAACAGTTGGAGCGATAATATCTGTAGCTTCTCTTAAAAATATTGCTGGAATACCGTCTAACCCAGTTGATTCAGATGCCTGAAGATCTCATTTACTGTTACTTTAGTAAACAAAAAAGTTAGGCACCCCGTCCCTCCTTTTTATAGATAAAATCAATTCCATACATTCCCTTAGACAAAGGGAGATTATGCACTATTTTACCTGGTCAGCACCTTCCACAAAGATTTTCCACAGATACATTCAAATTTTAGCTCTAATCCCTATTTGCACTTAAACTCTTTAAAAAAAATGTTTTTAAGATAGATAAAAAATAATGCATTGGAGGTCCTTTAGAATATGATTCTAAAATTAATGCATTAGAGAATGAACATGAAGATGTAAACTGTTAAGCAAAAAAAAAAAAAAAAAAAAACAGAGATACTTGCTATCCATTCATCACAACTGTTGTCATGAAACCATGTCAATTTCCCTGCAGGTCTCATTCACAAAGAAAAATTAAACTTGTCTACATTTCCGGGGTCTAACCCAAACATTGATAACCATCACAAATATGATCACATTGGTGTAGTATTCCATGTGCAAGGAGAAGGGAACTGCTATTCCTCTCTGAGTGCTGTCTCACTGTGTGGCATCAGTCACAGACTTCACACACACAGCTGCTGGGGTTTATCTCACCTTTTGCATTCATTTCCCAGAACCTCTGGCACACAAGGTCAGCTACACCAGCCCAGTATTTCCATCTCCTATATGTCTGGGTAATGTATTCAAATAGTTGACGCGCTGGCCCGAGGTCTACTGATAGACGTATCAGCGAATGCTTAAAATATGTCCACATGTTTTATCTTTAGGGGTGAAGCTGAAACAAATTCTCATTCCTTGTGGCAGATCTGAAGTTCTGAATTTGAGATTTTATTGATGAACTCATAAAACATACCGAGAGCTTATCACCAAAGCGTTGTATTTGGCATTGGTTATGAGTCTTCACTTTCCTCATGTTTTCTTTCATTCCCACCATTTTTTCCATTCACATCCATCTCTGGATGTTGTGGCTGTGGAAACATTCATCTCGTACCAACAGCTAATCAGCGTTAGTTGTTAAACTAGAAATAAATTTTTTCTCCAGTTCTGGGAAATATCAATTTTGGGGAAGTCTGTGTGTTTCTTTTAAATGGGTTTTATCATGATGAATACAATTTTCCTTAGACTTTAAAGAGTTTGATATACTATGAAAAAGTGATTTTATTCAAACTAAAGCTAATGCTAATGCTGTTGCTGGTAACAACCAGAATAACTTATGATAACAGTTAAATGGGGCGAAGTTTATCAAATCTTATGTCTGTAAATCCTTCTGAAGGATTGCAGGTAAGAAGAGAATCTGTAGCATCAGACAAGGCCAGACCATAGCCCTTTCTCAATATGCATTCTTGTGTTCTATACTTGTGTTCTTGGACTTGTGAAACGTCATCAGTCGCTGCCCAAGTACTGTTCCAATTCAAAGTTCACATCAAGCCAAGTACAGTTCAAATCCCTGGATGTGTTCTTGCTCCGCCCCTTTTATCGAGAATACATCGGGAGGTGACTTGTGCAAACTTGAGACAGCCAGGTATCTCAAAATGCACCTCAAGCATCAATCATGCATGAGAAAACCTGTGTAATTTTAAAAATGTTACTGCTATTACTGCTATTGTGTCACAAACTGTAGTTTTTAGAGTTTTTCAGGTGAGAATGTAGTTGTTTACAGCTCACATCTGTGGTATATTTATAAAGATAGAACCTATTTGAAAAGTTTGTCCTACAGTTTTTGGAGTTGTGAGATTTAGGCGATCACCAGGCTCTCAGCGCACATGGACCCCACCGAGAACAGCCTCACCTCGGCTAGTTCTTCTGACATTTGGCGCTGGCTCTGATGCCCCTATAATGGTTAAATATGAGATATAATTTGTCTTGTGTATATCTAACGGCCAATCTTTGATCTATAATGATCAATCTATTATTTGTTCCTAGGCATATCTAGCGCAAAGTTCAGTTTCATAACTTTATATATTAAAATATGTTTTTGTACTAGAGCGCTGAATTTGAATGTTTGACGGAATTGTTTGCTTTGTCTTAATTTCATATTGTATAAGCATTTTATACTTATACTTTTATTTGTGCATGATTAGTACTCCAGTGAGTGTGAAGGCTGAGTGAGTGAGGGAGAGTCTGGAATGATTGTGACAAAGATCGCAAGATGAACAAAAAAACAAGTGGAAAACAAGGTTATTTTTAACAAGCTCCCTGATCATTGTAGCCCAGTGTTAGCCAGACCAAACTTGCATTTCTCATTAAGCGTTTCTCATATTATATATAAATAAATGCTAGCCTGGATGCCAGCAGATTTTAGCCCCACCCACAACATTTGAGGTCTGGACTCGATCCATTGAGGAGTAATTATGCCCGAACAGAAATTGTTCTGACCAATCAAATTGTCAGGGCGGGCTTTATAAGATGATTGACAGATAACGCAACGTAATCACCCACGTCACCAAAGATCATTTGGGTTGAATTCGTTCTAATCCTAAACGGAGAACTTGTTCGTATATGCATTCACCTTTACTGTTTCTCTCAAAAAGGATGATTGTGTTAGTAAATACTCTGTGTATCCATAAATTACTTTTTACAACATCGGCAATGATCGTTTACACTCATCTTCTTCTAGCCTGCGTGCAGTTGAGTTCTGTTGACAACCAAGTTATGCATTAGTGATGCGTCGTTCATGAACTTAAATATGACTCGGGAATAACCAGTTGTCTCAGAGAGCGGTTTGTTCATTTTGTGTCGATCGTGCATGCGCTACAGGCCATCGGTTCTGTACAGGATCTTCAGCATTCAGCCAATGGGGCTGTGAGTTGGTGAACGAATGACTCGAGCCCAAAGACTTGAGAGGTGAACTAATCAATTCTGTTTCCGGGACGGCACGCATTGCTTATAGGGCTGTCACGGCCCAGATCAGACACGACTCAAACCCAAAGACAGGAGAGGTGTACTAATCTTTCCAGGGAACATATGTGATTAAATGGTTTGGCCTTGACTGCATTAGCTTATAATTTATTTTTTATTCCAAATGTGATCAACGTTTGCAAAAGCGCTAGATGTGTCGGGGAATTTAACATGTGACATTTTAATTATATTCTGCTGAAATGGACAAAATTACTTGAAAAAAGAGTTAATTTTGCTGAACGAGATTCAAAGATCTGAGTCCCTAAAATTATCCGAACTTCCCAATACTATGCGTCGCTCAACATACGTCATTGTAACACAGTTCGTTGTTCAGGGAAGAAGGAGGCGGGAACTGGCGAACATTTAAAAGACTTTAATCAAATAAACAAAACGCGTGGCAAGCCCCTCACTGACGGCTGCTGCGCACACACATAACAAAACGTAAACAAAACACAACATAAAGTCCAGGCCTGGTCCTCTCTCGTCCTTCACTCGTGTCGCTCGTCCTCATATGCCTCCGAGCTCCCTCATGAGAGGACACGAGACTGTGACTCGCAGGTGATGCTCATTCTTCAATCATGCACCAATCTCCTCTTGCTCCTCCCAATTCTCTCGCTCGTCTACCTCGCCACAGGCATTTACTCAGTTGCTCTGATTGGTTGTAGGTCTATCCAATTGAGGTCTTTCCTGGTTTGGTTGAAACATGCCCCAATAATCACATCCCAGTGGAGCAGAATCAGACTCATATTCTGACTAGAATTTAGTATGACCACGTCAGGCTAAATAAATGCAGCCTTGGTGAGCATAAGAGACTAATTTCAAAAACATATTAATATCTTACTAACCCCAAACTATTGAATGGGATAGTGTGTGTACTTATATTTTCCCCTAATACAATATTTTAATAGCAATGATATGATGTTATATGCAGTGATCTGTTATTATGCCTGAAATGGTTACTATGTTGTGTTAAAGATAGTGGAAAGCAAATGCTGTTTGTCTTCCCATTATCCATAAAGAGACAGTTCATGTCTCTTATATGTCACCGGCCAGCAAGAATGACGAAAGACTCCTGAATCTCTTGTCAATGGTGGTTAGCAGCGTTACCACATGAGAGCATTCCTGAAACCCTGCAGTCCCGCCACAAGCTCATATTTACTGCATGTGGTAGAAGCTCCACACTGGAACCACAGAAAACACATGGCCCAAACATAAACTGCGTATACAGACACACAAACACACACACACACACACACACACACACACACACACACACACACACACACACACACACACACACACACACAATATGTGCAAATACTTACCATCAATACAGTCTATCGTCACACCAACAGCATGCACAATGTCTTGCTCTCTTGCTTTCTGTTTTAATCTTTCTTTTTGTCTTTTTCCAAACAGACACCCCAAACCAGAACATATGGTAGAAGACTAGAGGTTTCAACATTCTCAGAGCTAATGCAAACAGATCTGTGGTTTTGCAGTGTGTGAGAATAAAGATACAGATCTGCAGTCTTGAACTTTGGGCTTCATGCTGCTGACATGATCCAAAAAGCAAAGCTGCTTTTCACTTGTAGCCTCTGTACTATCATCAAAATGACATTGACGACCTTGTCATGTGAAATTAGTACAAATCCTGGTCTTAGGAAATTTAATTTACCCTGGTTTAATTGGGTTTAATCGCTTTCACAGAAAATTTCCTCTCCTTTACGATTGCTGTTGCCCGTGTTATGAGATGGACATCCTTTCACATAGAGCTTTCCTTCATATAGACTTCCCATTAGCAGCCAGTAATAAGTGAGGGGAGTCGTTCCTTTGATTGTGAAGTGTCTCAGTAGTTTTAGTGGTACTTGGCTATTATCATTCTCCGAGGTAACACGCAAAAGCCCCTTTTATGTCTTCCCTGAACTTTGGCCAGCTGGATGTGTTTAGGAGGGTTATAATGTAACAGAGGTTCAAAAGACTTCACTACCTTCCATTTACCTCTCCTGCCGTTCGTGTTGTGCTGCTTTAATATGCTTCCATAGGAGTCTGGGTCTTATAAAAGCCAGATGGGTAAAGAAAAGAGAGTGAGGAAAGTAGGGATGAGAGGGAGAGAATATGGTTAAGAGTGAGAGCTTTAGTGAGGAAGATGGAGATTTTATTATGGCATGTGCCATCAAATGTCAATGGGAATTTTCCAACATGTTTAAAAATATAACTTAAAATGTGTCCAAACCAGACATGAAATGCAGTCTCCTCCATGTTAATCCAAGTTTCTGTCCTAACAACGACAAGTTAATCTAAATTCTGCTGCGCTCTTGGTTTCTTTTTCTGTTTTTTCTTTTACCGGTATGGGAGGCAAGGACGCTAAAGACTGCAGCCGCTAGCATCAGCCGCTAGTGTGCCTCTTGAAGTCAGGAGAGTGAGGTTTACATGCACAGCTCTTACTAGCCTATGTTTGTTAAACTCACCCCCCTAAACCTCACTCACATCCGGGTGATGGTACCAAATGTACCCGGTGTTACTCGACCCGCTCCGAATGGGAGCTGGCATGCTAACAAGGACGCTAAAGATTGCAGCCCCTAGCATGCCTGTTGAGGCCAGCTCCTACTGGCCTACGTCTGTTACACTCTCCCCCCTAAACCTCACTCCCATCTGGGTCAACGGCACCAAATGTAAATGGTCCTACTCAACCTGCTCGGATTCGAACTGGAGTCTCCAGCGTGGGAGGTGGGCACACTTAACAAGGGCGCTAAAGGCCGCTAGCACACCTCTTGAGGCCAGGAGTTTTACACATACAGCTCAGACAGATATTGGAGATGTTTTAGTTTGTCTTTCTATGTTGGGCATTTAATTGTGCATGTTAAATAATATCTGGCAAATCTCAAACTTAATATCCTTTTTTCAAAAATTATAATTTTAATTTTAGAGATACCTAAATTTACTTTTTAAAATGACAATTTTTTTAATTTTTTTTTTAAAATAATTTTTGATTTATGTTTTATAATTTATTTATTTTATTTATATATTGGCCATTTCTTGTTTATTGGCCATTACATTAAAAAAATATCAATCTAACAAATATTTTGATTGATGCAGTCAAAATTATCTTTACTCTGTCTAAATGTTGTGGTCATTCTGATAGCATTTAGTAGTTTTGCATGAGGGTGAAAAAGTTCAGGCAGATTTTGCTCATGGTCATATTTAAGTTTGAAAGCTGATTTCTTTGCAAGCTGTGCTTCAAACATTTCTACTCTATTGACAATGAACAATGGACCTGAGTTTGCACCCTCTAGAAAGTGCCATTAAAAGTGACTGCAAACACTGTCCTGTTCAAACGTTGCTGTGTTTTTAAGTGAGGCACCTAACCCCAGATTACTTCGGAGGAACTGTCGCTGTAATTAGTCCACTATAAGTAATTTTAACTAGTAATTTTGACCACCTCCCTTCACAGTGCAATCATGTTAGTAAATAATGTTCTCATGAGCCTTGCATCACAGGTTTCCATGGACACTTGATGGGATACTGTAAAATTTTACAGAGGCCTAGTGGTGTGACATAGGCATGTCTGTACCTCACCTTCATTATAAAACTCTGGACCAGGCTGCCTTGGTATTAAAAAAGTCCTAAATAAATATAAACAACTCAATTTCTTCTCCGTCAGCAAACAGCAAGGCTACAAGAAAAAGAACAAGAGAGCGGGAGAGTGGAGTCAAATACAAAAGGAACTGGCCCAGAGCACTTTACTGGAACCACTAATACTTGCTGGCCCTCCAATGCAGCCTAGTGTTTCAGCCAAAACCCCACTCTGAGGCAAAGAGGGCCACCAATACAGTCATTATAACCATTTTGTTACACTTTTTCCTGGTTTACTGGCAAATAGGGTTATGTCATTCAGACTGAGAGGCCCCATTGCGAAGCCGAGAAAGTTATGGATTCTACATTTAGTTACAAATGTTGTTGACATGAGTAGAACTGGCAACTACTTCCACTAGTTCCTATTTCAACCAGAAGTGGATGTTCTCTAATTTGTCTGCCATTCTCAAAGTTTAACTAAATATATTTTTTACACACTATCATGCCATTCCAAACCCTTATGACTTTCTTCTGGTGTTGTCACAATTTCAAAATTTCAGTGGTCTGTACCAATACCCAGTAAAATGTGACCATTTGCTGTACCATTTTCAGTACCAAAGCAGAACAATATTAACTTTTTGGAAATAAAATAATAACTATTAAATAACTAATTGTTTATGCTAAAAATAATTAAGTAAATAAAACATTAACATGTAGCCTTCGCAGATCTGTTTTGACATCAGATTGTTTTTGTTCCGTCCTTTGCTATGATTATTACTAGTTATGATTACATAGGCACCTTTTGTTTCAGTCGGAATGAATACATCCTGATTGATCAATCTGAGTGTTTAGATGAACGCTAAATAAAGTGATCGGGTTAATATGTATGTTTATATGTCAAAAGGTTTAAATCGGACATGCTCACACTGCCTTGAATATACAACGTTTCCCACAGTTTGCGCATGCTATTCTCCTAAATATCATCTTTTCTTTTATTGCGGTTTGTAATTAGGTGACGAGCACATGAACCGTTGTACCATGCTGCTTATATTAATCGAGCAGTAAAAACACCTATATTACACACCCAAAACAAAGCGTCTGTAGATAGGAGTCCAAAACAAGGAATGGTGGAACATTGTCCTGCTCCATTTTAGAACGACAGTCATTTATGACACTTCATTCAACAACAACATAATTTACGCATCATACATCATTACGGCATTTCTACGTCATTGTACATGCGCAGTACTTTCAAGCTTTCCGAATCCGAAAATGAAATTTTAATTGGATCTGGCCAATTCATTCCGATTGACATGGTTACATGTGACAAATTTTATTCCGACTGTGCAAGTAGGCCAATTATAATCAGTTTATTAGAGTCATGTAAATGTAGCATGCCCGCCGCCGACTGGCGGTGCTGCAGTTAATTATCTGTTTGAACAAAAAGTCAGACAAAGTTGCTGCTTTCAATAACAGAGTCGCTCTCGTAATGGCGGCTTCTTCTCCGTGACTCATAGTTACCCACAAAGTCTCTGATCAGCACCTTGTCTCCCCCTACTGTCCACATGAGGATATTGCACATCACAAATAAAGCATAATGTCACTTATGTCACATAATTCATCTCTCAGTGAGTCCAGCATCCCCTCCATACTCCTCTGGAATGCCGCTGGTGCGTTTGACAATCCAAAGGGTATAGTCCCCAAGGTGTAGTGAACGCAGTAAGGTGCCGAGATCCCTCCTCCATAAATCCCTAATGGTAGGATCTAAGATTGAAAACCACCGGTAGCCTCCAAGGGTGTCGATGAGGTCCTGAATCCGGGGAAGTGGATGTCAGTCTGAGACTGTCTTCTGGTTTAACAACCTGTAATCTATACACAGTCTCAATGTGCCATCTTTTTTCCGAACGCACACCACTGGGGCTGCATATGGAGACTTCGACTTGACCACCCAACCTCGAGCAAGTAAGTCCTGGACATATTCCTTCACTTCCTTATACAGGAGTTTTGGGATGGAGGCATAAGCACGCTGAACAGGGATGTCGTCCTTCAGGTTAATCGTCATCTGTAAGCTTGGGATGCACCCGATATCATCATCTCCACGAGCGAACACATCAGACTCTTCATAAAGCATTTCTTTGACTAATTTCTGATGTTCTTCTTCCAGATGGCTTAGATCAACAGGCGGATGCCACAAGCTGTTTGCCCTGCGGTTGTCCTCTTGTTCTCGGGAACCTGATTCTTCCCCCCAGCTTTCAGGTATATCACAACTGTTTACCAAATGTTTCTGCTCCGTTTCGAAAACACCAGCTATGGGCTGTATACTTCCTAGAGGTGTATGTCGTCTGATAGTGACTTCACAAGCAGTAGGATTGCCCAGGGGAATCCTAACATAAGGCCGGTCCGTCCCCTCTAATTCCATCAGACCTTTTCCAATGTCTATTTGAGTTAATGATGCACTCTCCTCGAACAGTACTACTGCCTCAGAGCATTCCAAGTTAACTGGAACTTCACACCTTACATGAGTCACCTGGCCCGCTGGTATGACAAAATCTCTAGGACCGACTGTGACAATAGCCCCTGGGTCCATATGGGGTTGTTCCTAAATGAAGCTCACTATAGCGTGGGCTTGTTCATCTTTGATGTCCAGAGCCATCTTTAGGAGTTCTGCAAATGCACATAGACCACGCTCAGTGTCATTCTTTCCCCTTATTAGCTCTTCAACAACATTAAACCCCAGAAATGGTCGCTCTAGTGGCATCTTTCCAAGGAGGAAAGGCACTTGAATCGTCAAACTTGGATCATCATTCCCAGGCAAGTTCACAGTCAACTCTACCCATCCCTCAAATGGGAGGGGTTCTCCATTAACAGCTGAGACATTAAAGTCGCCCCCATTGACTATCTCTGACAGAGGTCACAGAACTTGATCTGGCAAGTACTTTCTCTTCCAGTTGCAGTCGATTATACTAACTTGTGCTCCGTGTCCAGAAGAGCGGTTACTACAAAACCATGAATGTGGCACTTGAGGATAGCTTTCTTTCCAATGAGCTGTGCTACTCGATCACAGGGACTTTGTATTTGCTTAAGTAAATCAGATATCCTACCCTTCTGAGCTTCTTTCTCCTTAGGCTGGGGCTGTGGTTGCTCGGTCACTGTTCGCCCGTCCTCAGTGGCCGCTGGTCGTTTCCCGACACCTTTTCCCTTCTTAGACAGCCCACCATACGATGTCCTTCCTCACCACATGCAATGCAATGACTGCAAGAGGTGACATCCTTGCTACTACATTTGGGACAGATAGGTCTACGTTGCCTTCGCTGCAGCTGGGAATCTGTGACTTTGCACTGACCTTCTGTCGTTCTCGCCTTTGCAAGTGATTCAACAGTCTTTGTAAGAACTTCAATTTGTGCACTCAATCGATGAATCGTCTCAGTTTGGTCGTTTTGCCTATTGCAATCTGCATCCTTACTTCGGCTGGACTCACACTGGGCACTGAGGGCATTCGACACTCTTTGCTGTGATGCTTGTCCCAACCGACGTTGTCTCTCACTCTCGTCGCTAGCTATCTGGGTTACTTGGCGCAAGAGTGCCTCATCATCAGTCACCAGCCTGTTTGTAAGTAAGTTTGTGCTTACATTATGTTTCTGCATTATCACATCAACATCATCTTTCAACAGCAACAATTGAGACAACCCTCCATCTTCTAACTCCAGCAGAGAATCACTGTTCATGTAATCAACAATGTACTCAAAGCAACATTTCTCATCAGTTATATCCAACCTGTGCTTCCCTGGGTTTGCAGCTGGCTCCAGACAATCCACCAGGCTGATCAGTTCATCATGGGTGAGTTGATTAAGTCTTTTCTTGATTTCCCAGACTGTTGCTTTTCTCTTGTTCGAAGCCATCCTGTCTACGATCTGATTGCTGATGATGTGCACTTGGCTCGCACCACACCACGCTACTCTTCCTCAGCCAGGAAACTCTTTCGCTGCCGCGCCTTGGTTCTCCTGCTGCCGTTGAGCTGCCCTTTGTGGTCCTCGTGCTGATCACCCGTTACTCAGCCGTTCTCTGGTTCATTTGGATTGGATCTGCGTACCAGCAGGACGAGACCCCAAAATCTGTAGCACGCCCGCCGTCCGACTGGCCGTGCTGCAGTTAATTATCTGTTTGAACAAAACAATGAGTCAGACAAAGTTGCTGCTTTCAATAACAGAGTCGCTCTCGTAATGGCGGCTTCTTCTCCACGACCCCCTACTGTCCACCTGAGGGTATTGCACATCACAAATAAAGCATAATGTCACTCATGGAAACATTATAATAAGCACAATAAAACAAATCATATACATTGAAAGAGGAAAAAAAAAATATTCCTGTGATACAGGGTGTCACATAAACGCAGCTACTGTCAATCATGACAATTGAATATGGTTTTCATTCCCAAACTTTTGCTTAGTGTACTTATCAGCATAAAAATAACAAAAAATAAGACTTATTTTCTTATAATCATTGAAGCTGTCATTGCACAACAAATCTCTTACTTATTTGTATTTACACTTTGTTAGTTATAATGAAAAAATTCTGAGCGTGCAGTTAATTTGCTCTAAACAAAAACTCCAGCGTTTTGTGTGGTACGTTCTAACTAGCTTAAACACCTTTAAATGGCAATTGGCCACAAATTAAAAAAACGCGTAAAATAAACCTTTGATGCTTTTCACAGAGCGCTCACACAAAATCGCACAGTAAGCAGAGCCTATCAGTGAGTACCAGATTGACACTGTACTCTAGGGGTACTGAAGAAAAGCTGATATCTTGAAATATTTGCAATTTCAGTAAATATGGCTTGTTTCTGTATAACACAAAAATGAAATGTAAATGGTGACCATGTGAGCCAAACGCTCCAAAAATGCCATAAACTCTTCATTAATACCCGTATTTCAAGTCTGTGATAGCTTTATGTGCATTAAGTACAGTCAATTAAACAATTTAAGTTGAAAATCATGTTTAACAGCAGCGCTCACCCTTCACTTTCCTTGTAATAAAATAAGTAGCTTTGCTAATAATATGTTTTGCATACCATGGTTTTAAGAAAATCATTTGGAAATGACATGAGGTTGAGTAAATATTGACAGAAGTTTCAGTTTTGCATGAACCATCCTTTTAAGCCCTAGGACTTCATTATGAGATAAGGAGGCCCAGACATGTTCTCTGACATGCTCAGTGGCTGAAATTCTTGAAGAACAGATTGATGGAGTGAGATACTGAAGATTCAAAGTTGATCCATGCAGTACAGTATGCTGGAAAGGCTGGGCCTCTGGTTTGGAGCAGATATGCTGTTGTCTGATCAGACAATACCCTGAAGTGAGATGGATCTATGCTAATCGCCAAGCCTAACAGCACTGACAGCGAAAAGAATGAAGACTGAAGAAACGGCTGCCTCACAGCGCCAAGAGTTCTTCATCTGTGTTTGGGAAAGGGAGTGAGAGGGAGAAAGCGTGCTGTGTATTTACTCAGGTGTGTTCCTGTGCTTGGCAACTGTGCTACAACAATATTGAAAACAGGCAGCTGAGCTTCATGAACAACCTGAACGAGGGGATGATGTTTCAGTCAAATCTCGGGAGCTCCCCCTCCTCACTATAAATTTTTTTTAATTTTTTTTTTTATCCGAAATGCAAGTCAAGGAATGCCTGGCGATGTGAGTTAGTGCCTCACGACAATACAGGTCCTTCTCAAAAAAATAGCATATTGTGATAAAAGTTCATTATTTTCCATAATGTAATGATAAAAATTAAACTTTCATATATTTTAGATTCATTGCACACCAACTGAAATATTTCAGGTCTTTTATTGGTTTAATACTGATGATTTTGGTATACAGCTCATGAAAACCCAAATCTCAAAAAAATAGCATATTTCATCCGACCAATAAAAGAAAAGTGTTTTTAATACAAAAAAAGTCAACCTTCAAATAATTATGTTCAGTTATGCACTCAATACTTGGTCGTGAATCCTTTTGCAGAAATGACTGCTTCAATGCGGCGTGGCATGGAGGCAATCAGCCTGTGGCACTGCTGAGGTGTTATGGAGGCCCAGGATGCTTCGATAGCGGCCTTAAGCTCATCCAGAGTGTTGGGTCTTGCGTCTCTCAACTTTCTCTTCACAATATCCCACAGATTCTCTATGGGGTTCAGGTCAGGAGAGTTGGCAGGCCAATTGAGCACAGTAATACCATGGTCAGTAAACCATTTACCAGTGGTTTTGGCACTATGAGCAGGTGCCAGGTCGTGCTGAAAACGAAATCTTCATCTCCATAAAGCTTTTCAGCAGATGGAAGCATGAAGTGCTCCAAAATCTCCTGATAGCTAGCTGCATTGACCCTGCCCTTGATAAAACACAGTGGACCAACACCAGCAGCTGACATGGCACCCCAGACCATCACTGACTGTGGGTACTTGACACTGGACTTCAGGCATTTTGGCATTTCCTTCTCCCCAGTCTTCCTCCAGACTCTGGCACCTGGATTTCCGAATGACATGCAAAATTTGAGCAACAGTCCAGTGCTGCTTCTCTGTAGCCCAGGTCAGGCGCTTCTGCCGCTGTTTCTAGTTCAAAAGTAGCTTGACCTGGGGAATGCGGTACCTGTAGCCCATTTCCTGCACACGCCTGTGCACGGTGGCTCTGGATGTTTCTACTCCAGACTCAGTCCACTGCTTCCAGGTCCCCAAGGTCTGGAATCGGTCCTTCTCCACAATCTTCCTCAGGGTCCGGTCACCTCTTCTCATTGTGCAGCGTTTTTTGCCACACTTTTTCCTTCCCACAGACTTCCCACTGAGGTGCTTTGATACAGCACTCTGGGAACAGCCTATTCGTTCAGAAATTTCTTTCTGTGTCTTACCCTCTCGCTTGAGGGTGTCAATGATGGCCTTCTGGACAGCAGTCAGGTCGGCAGTCTTACCCATGATTGCGGTTTTGAGTAATGAACCAGGCCGGGAGTTTTTAAAAGCCTCAGGAATCTTTTGCAGGTGTTTAGAGTTAATTAGTTGATTCAGATAATTTGGTTAATAGCTAGTTTAGAGAACCTTTTCATGATATGCTAATTTTTTGAGAATGAATTTTGGGTTTTCATGAGCTGTATGCCAAAATCATCAGTATTAAAACAATAAAAGACCTGAAATATTTCAGTTGGTGTGCAATGAATCTAAAATATATGAAAGTTTAATTTTTATCATTACATTATGCAAAATAATGAACTTTTATCACAATATGCTAATTTTTTGAGAATGATCTGTACAATCTTTCATTTATTGTAGTGAATTCCAAACTTTTCCCTTGATCATGAATCTATTCGTGAATTGAGTTTGTCTTGAACATTTACATTAATGGATAAAGCAGATTATCGAAAGAGACTTCCAGATGAGGAACATTTTAAACAATTAGCCTTAAAATGGAAATTGTCATTATTTACTCACCCTCATGTGAACTGCATAAGTGAACGAGTCGTTTACTTTTAACCATTTCTTTTCAGTGAACTGACTGATTCCTAAGTGAATTTGACAGATTTGTTAAATTGGCTTACTGTGTGAAGGTTATCTTTTCTTCACACCTTAACCTTAGACCAAGTGTCCATGTAAAGTGGGTAACGTTAGGCTACTTCTTACATGTTTCAAATGATAAGCCATGTTTGAGGACTGATGAATGATCAATCCAGCCATGTTAACAATCTGTTCATCACAGACTACCACATCCTTTTTCTGCAACTAACCAGCTAATTCAATTTTAGTTGACAAATCCTCTTGTAATCGATTACATTTTTTTGACTATAATAGGGGGCAGCCCTACAATATATATAGAACAGCTCCATGATGCTTTTCGATGTTCAAAAAAGGAAAAAAATACTGCATGTATATGGATTCTAACTGCTTATTCCACAGGGGAAATAAAGTCATAGGAGTTCATAATGACGTACCCATAAATATCTTGTAACTTGTGTCTTTCACAGCATCAGTTCTTGATATTGGGATCTGTGCAGTGTGGGGATACAACAGCTTAATAGCCATACAGAATGCCACTTTTATCCAATGACATCATTCATTGGATCAAACTTCAATCGCTTAGGGTCTGCAGAGTTGCATGCCCCACACAATGCGATCACAGAGTGCCAATGAAAATACATGTTTGTTCTGCTTCTCCTCAGAGCTATTCAGACCATTACATATGCTTTAGAATAGAAAGTTTCCAGAAGACGTTTTTCCAGGAGGTCTTACTTCTAAAAGGAAGCACATCGTGTGTTGAATACTTACTTCAGTCTGACATGGTCAAATAAGCATATGCAACTTTTGCCAACAGTCATATAATATTCAAATATTCAAATTTACCTTTAATTGTTTCATGATACCTGTTACTCACAGGGCTTGACATTAACTTTTTTTTTTTTTTTTGCTCACTGGCTACTGTGACTTGTGGTTTTAGTTACTAATCAAGGAGCATTTTCACTGGCCAAAATTTTGTTGTTGGGAAATTTGTATAAATATAATTTGTTCTCAAGCAATATTCTCATCAGTGTTCTATCAGCTATGTACGGAAGCCCTGAACCGCAAAGTAAAAAAAAAAATCTGTAAAAAAGAAAAAAAAAAATCTAGAATCTCGAGATTAAAGTTGAAATATTTCGAGATTAAAGTCGAAATATTTCGAGAATAAAATCTAAATGTTACGAGATTAAAGTCGAAATGTTTCGAGAATAAAGTCTAAATGTTTCAAGATTAAAGTCGAAACGTTTCGAGAATAAAGTCGTTATATATTTTTAGTAGCTAAAGAACTGCGCTGGTGAAGAACTGGTCCAAACTTTATGTGGCACGTTGACTCGTACGATAAGATTAAACGTACGGCCTCTGCTCGGATTCTCACAAAATGTGATGTGGTTGAAAGTGTATTTCACCAATAATGACCCGAAAGTCATGCAACATATTTTATTGAGACGGTAAAGAATAGAGATGGTTGTCCTAGAAGGATCCGTTCTGATAGTGGGACTGAAAACGAATTGCTATGGAGCAGATGCAGATCTTTCTTCGACGAGATGCTATGGCAATAACTGCATTATTCATATAAATATGGAAATACCCCAAGATGGCTTAAAAAATACACATAAACCATATATGATCACATCGTGTGTTAACTGTCCTCATGTTTCAGTCAAAATGTTCTGCATTTTTTCAATTTAGCAGGATGACCCCTGCTCTCAGGACAGATAGCCTATTAATGTAGGCTATAAAATAATACTATAAATAAATAAAATAAAAACTTTTGAGCCTAGCGCTTGCAGTTTGAAAACTCCTGTTTTGACTTTATTCTAAATATTTTGACTTTAATCTCAAATTCTCGATTTTTTTACACACATATATATATATATATATATATATATATATATATATATATATATATATATATATATATATATATATATATATATATATATATATATATATATATATATTTTTTTTTTTTTTTTTTTTTACTTTGCGGTTCAGGGCTTCCGTAGCTATGACATATTTAAATCTAGCATATTTTGTGTATGAGCCCATACAATAGCCTAGTGAAATACATATCCATATTTTCATGTGATTTGACTGTTTAATGTATTAAATCTAAAAAATCTAAAAGGTGTGCATCATACCTGACACCTAGATGGGTGCTTTACAGGTGGTTTTATGACTGAAGTCATGAAGTCATTCCTGTCAAATGCTATTGAAATTAGAAATGTGTATACCAATGCCGTATGCAACTTTAGAGACAGTCCCTAATTTGCAAATATCGAATGTCCAACGTCAAGGCAACTTTATGCCATTCACATATGCGCTATGGTTCTGCTGTGATCATTGTTTGAAACTATTTTTGCAGCTGATATGGAACAAAAACAGTATGATTAATGAATCTCATACGTACATCGCACATACATCTCTGCTTTGTTGTTTATGATAAGAGTGCCGATTTCAGCGAGTGAGATCACACTCTATACAAAACTCTGGCGTTTCAGCGATGACTAATATGAACGCCTCTGATTATTACACATTGCATTCATAAGCTCAACAGAATTGTGATTGATTATAATGCGCAACACTTTTTGAGAAGACTACAATAAAATTCAACCCACCAAAATGGCTAGTTATTGTCAAGCCCTGGTTACACATTAGCTAGTCTCAGCTTCAGACGTCACTCCCATGGACCATTGGCTGAACGTCTGATGCATATGGCACACACAATTGGAAACACTTCAGGAGTTTCGAAGTCATCATCTGATTGGTTGAATTCTACAGGATTTCCAGGAGATGTGTGTGTCGGCTTCTTTAACGGTCAACCTGGAAACTAACCCGGCACGACGCCAAAACCGCTCATGGAAGAAGAAAGCTGTTGAGTTTACAGCTGTGACAATGAGAGCTTATCGGGATCAACTAAAAAATTTTGCGATCAACTAAAATATATATTTTTAATTGTCCAAGAGTTTTACACGTGGGTCTGTTATTGTAGGGACATCGATGTTACATTGTTACATCACAAAATATGACGCTGAACAAAACAAACTGTGATTGGTTGCTTTACATGTCAGTTAGACAGCTTCTGGACGGTCCTTGGCCAATGTAAGCTGCTATGGATTCCAGACCTTCTGCCGTCAGTCTGAAGGTCTTGCTACGCATTAGCTTGCTTTGAATGATCAAGACATTGTATTATGCAAATAACCCTGAAATTTCTGTCAAACTTCAACCAGCAGAGAAGGAATGTGGAGATGACAAATTGGGTCAGGGTGTGTCTTCATATTGAAACGTGTGTGTGTGGGATGCAAGCTGTGAGTAAGGCCATGTCTTCTCTCTGGTCCTTGATGAGTACCTCTGCTGGTATGTAGACCTTGCCCCATGGCTGTTCATGGGCTTGCTGTGGGGGACTGGAACTGTGGCTTCTTTTCTCCAGTGGCCTCTAGACTCCATAGGGAGATGCAGGTATTTCAGATATTTGCTTTGCAAGTTGGATTTGACCTGTGTCAAGAGCCCCAAGAAGCAATTATTGCACCATGAATCACCAGTTTTGGAGATAATGCACTTACTGTAATATGATTGATTATTTTTCACGGTGATTATACAAAAATTCACTTTTATATTGTTTTTGAACATAATTATGTTACAAGCATAATACAACAAAACATCAGCAAAGTAAAAGCTCCTCCATGGGACTCAAAACCGGTGTTTCTCGCATTTGTCTGTCATCAGCATTCGCTTCACCGGCCTCGTTCTGCTCCCACAGCTCTTGGCACTGCTCTGCTTCATACCACAGTAACTTTAATAAAACTTTACCTCATCCATGAACATGATTTCTGCCTGAGTCACATCGGATTGCTTTCCATTGAAAAGTGTGGAGGTGAAGGCGACAACTGCCATGATTCCACGCTCATTCACGGCACTTCAGAAGTCAAGCTACGTTTTTATTTTTAATAAGCGACCTCTAGCGCTGAAACTTACATAGTGTGCCTTTAACAGCAGCATTCAAGTAAGAAATGTATTCTTATTAAAACTACTAAAGTTATTCAATCAAGAGCAGTGAGTGACTTTTTTTTCTTTTGTATGATTCATATTAACAGAGTATAGAAGGTGGGGAGCAGCAGCTAATTTGCATTGAAAGATATGCATGAGAACTATGTTATAAATGCATATTTTTGCTTCCTCTCAAAATGGGTATTTACAACATGGTATAATAAATAATCTGTGGTGTGTTCTAAGCTGAAAATTCATTGAAATATTCTGGAGACACCTGAGACTTATTACATCTTGTAAAAAAGAGGATTTAGGTATACTTTATTTTTCAAGTAACGCATTAAATGTTTACATTTGCATCAAGTTTTTAAAAATTGATTTACAATTTAATTTTTGTAGCTACTGACAAATACAAACAATATAATTTTCCATAAATTTCTTAAAAATAAATAAAAGTAAAGTAATGCAATATTGTAATATTGACATACATTTTTGGAAAAAATTTCAAATGTAACATTTACTTTTTATAAGTAAAACAATATTGTTGCACATGTTTTTCTATAAAAGTGAGTAACGCATTATTGTAACATTACTTTTAAAAGTAACACTGATGTGCACACAGTTCATTGTTATTTCATGCCAAAATAACTGTCAATCAAAGTGTTAACTCATTTAATAACTTTTTTAATCATGCATTCAAGTTTGAATTGCTAAGCTTGTCTCCAGTACAGTTAGTGATTTGATACTTTAATGTGTGCAGTTGGCAGGGAGGCGGCACTAGTTCTCTCGAGTCCAAATTGACTCTGACGTTAGGGAGGATATTCCTCATCTGTTGGCCATTGTTGGAGATAATGGGAGCCATATTACATCAACACTACATCATAGGCAGCCTTTGACCCCATCTCATTTCCAGTGATGCCGCTCTGTGGCACTCCCAAGACGGCAATCATGCGTGGAGCTCAATGGGATATACTTTCACCTCAAACCCAGCGCAGAGTTGGCAGAGGCCCCTCACATGAACACAGAATGACTAGAAAGCTAGGGCAAAAGCAAAGGATTTGGGGTGGACACAGTCGATGCAAAAATATAACATGTTAGCATCTGAGGGCAACATTGCTGGCAATCTTTATTAAACATGGGCATAGCCGCTCTGTCTGTGACCATGTGCTTTTACGGCCATGAGTCTGTTAAGGCTTTACTCAATGGCCTGTGTAATCTTTCAATGACTTATGTCAGCCATAACCAGGGCTCTTGCGGATATTGGCTCACTTGACTTCCTTCCAGACTGGAAAATGTGGAACTGTCGTTCTGTTTTGTATTTCTTCTTAACGAGGCATGTTTACAAGGTTTGTTTACAATGATATAATCAAAGCTGCCGCAATACAGAGAGACTTCGCCTTGTCTGTGGTCGGTTGTGGTTATCGTATGCAGATTTTGCAAGCCGCTCTGGAATTCCAATAGGTCAGATTTATAAGCTGCCAAATAATTTCAGTTGGATCTATTTCACATAATAGGCTTGAAGATATCTTCATAAAATCACGGCATCTGTTAACTGAAACAGTTTGGTATTAAAATATTCCACATATTGAAATATTTCCGTAGTGCAACTGATAGAACATGCCGCCGACAATGTGAAAGGTCATGGGTTCAATTCATTCTGAAGAAAATGTTTAGCTTAAATGCATTTTGTTGCTTGGATGAAATGCACATTTGTCTTGAAAAGAAGATTTTATAACGTGTTATTTTTCATTATCTTTCAAACTGTATATTGCAGTAATTCTGCACTCATCTTTATTCAAGTTCATTCAGCTGCTTCTTTTTAATACGCTAATACGCTTCCTAGCATATTACAAGGCTCTCTGGAATTCTTGATTCTGATTGGTCAATTGCAGCATTCTAAAGTAAAATGTTATTGGACAAGAAACCTTTATGTGAACATACTTATCTTCATCTGTGTTTTCACCATGGAGGTCCCTGTTATTTATTGGCATTTACTGAGTACAGAGAAAGCAAGACCTCAAAGCGTTGTGTGTGTACCCCCCAGACCGCAAAAGTTATTAGCTGTGTTAGACGGTGTCTATAATGGTTTAAGCACCGGGGCCTTCGAAAGAGCCATTTTGCTGTTAATTAGAGGGCAGTGATTTAGCCCTGTGGAGAGGCAGGCCACCAGTGCACTCACTTCCCCTCATCTTCACACTCGTAGTCATGGCCCCTCCTGAGCGATGAGTCAGCCCTGCCTGCACGGCCCATGCCAGACAGGAAGCCCCATCTGCCCTGCACCCATGAGGCTCATCATTTGCCATTGGTGCATGCTGTGATTTCAGGTAAAACTGATTAAGTGAAACTACAAAGGATCTTGAGCCAACTCCTGCTGACTATGCGCTCGATCTTCATATCTCTTGTGCATCTTAATACTCTCACACATACTGTACAGTTTCGGGATTCATCTCGATTTCCTAACTAACCAAAACAAGCCTCTGGCTTGGCTTGCTCAGTTGGGGAAAAACTATTTTTCAAATAATTTTCAATTTTTTTTGCACAATATATGGAAAAATATTATTTTCAGCCCTCATTCTGACTCTCTGTTTGAAATTTTTCCGTTTTAATGGTCTCCTTTAGGGTTTTTCAGTAAATGTTTTCTAAATTGGCTAACGTCATTGCATAGGAAACAGTATCAATGCCCGCTCGCTATTCGACTATTCGAGTGTTTTGCAAACATTATCCATATAAAATCGTAATTTACAGACAAAGCTTTATGAAATCATTTACATAGGCTTACAATCTGCAGTCATATTCTCAGAACAAACATGTAATCCAGATCGCTACTAAAAATAGGGTGACCAGGCATCCTGTTTTGTCCTGTATTTTAGCTCTATTTTTAGTGTCCTGATCATGTTTTGTCCCGTATTTCTTCTTTGCTAAATTGTCTTTGCTAGGTGATCGTATAAAAGTAATTAGTAGTTTTCCCTCACTCGAGAATATTGTGATCAATCTCGTCATAATATATTTTGGAGAACAAAATCACAGTTCTTATAGATTAATTTGCAGTTAGTGAAGGCAAGATATTAGTGAGCGCGGAGGAGATTGAGTCAGATGCTAAGATGTTAAAGAAGTGTGTGTACATTTAACAAGGATCTTTATCAAGTTGTGAAAAACAAACTCAATGTTGTCTCGCACTGAATGACACGCGCCATAAGCGCTCTTTCAGACAGCGCACAATCCCGAATTCAGTTCTCTTTGCTCCTAATACAGTCAAATACAGACACAATTGTCAAAATGCCTATCATGTGGAGTATCTCACCTGTCCTGTCCATCCCATGGACAGGACAGGTGAGATACTGACCTGCTTCCTGCTTTGCTACTGTTCGGACGCTCTTGCTTACTGCTCGCGCTTTGCTCTATCGCTTCTATATTTTATCTCGTAATTTCGTAATTTCAACTTCTGTAAATCAGCACAGTGCTCAAACAACAAAGCTTGACTTCAATGATAAAATTTGAAACTCTGGTGACTGGATTACTACAAAAAAGCGGAATATTTCATCCAACCAGCCTCCCACTGCCATCAGCTTACATTCCGGAGAAGGGAAAACACAGCTGCCTACATTCAAAAGGATAAGAAAATGCCTCCTCTAGAATCTACTTGCTGCACAAACTGCCACAGACTTTTACAGAGGATTGCAGTTCTTGAAACAAAGTTATTTATGCGGAACCACCGAACCAGACGAATCACACAGAGCTTCAAAATGAACGCCCTCAGCACACTGCCGGTGAGTCCCATAAACATAGTGCTACCCAACAGGGGAAACAAATAACTGATCAACACACTAATCGATGGCACAAACAGGGAGCAAGACCCAAAGGGACCCGAGACATCAGATTGTCACGAGCGCCACATACTGCAACATTAGCATGCTCTACCCCAGACACAAGGATTGCAAATGCTGATTTCCTACCACCAACTATACAACTTGAAAACAGATTTGAAGTATTAATGAATGTGGGTGATGAATCCCCAAATGTGATGAATGTAAACGAACACAGATCGTATCAGCCCGCAGCTAACACTGATACCAACAGGCGCTCAAGGTCGAGCAGACAGCGGCACTCAGCTCAGAGTGCAGCCGAGCCCAGGACTCTGATAGTGGGGACTCCACAGTCAGAAACATTAGCAGCAGGGATACAACTACATGCTGCCTTCCACAAGCTACAGTTTCTGACGTAAACAGGGAAATTCAGAACATTCTGATGAAACATAAGACTGCAAATCGACTTGTCATTCATGTGGGAAAATCGATATTCAGAGAGAGCAGTCAGAACTCATTAAGAGGGATTTCAATGTACTTTTGAAACACTTAGAAAACTAAAAGTTCAACCGTTCATCAGTGGACCACTTCCAGCAAGAGGAACAAATAGGTTTTCACGGTTACTTGGGCTTAATACATGGCTGCAAAAACCTGCAACATAAAGGGAGTGAACTTCATCGACAACTTTAATCTATTCTGGAGCCAGAGACAATTGTTTACATCAAATGGCCTTCACCCAAACAAACTTGGTGCAAGAGTGCTAAAGGACAATATTCACTTTTCCCTACACCATCCCTCAGCTGTGTGTGCTAACTCACTCGACCTGAATGGCACACACACACCTGAACAGACTATGGACGACTACAGGACTTCATTTCAGCATCTGAATGGACATGCAGCTGTCACACTCCACAAGGACACTGATAACATCACGCAGCCACAACAGCCACTGCTCACGGACACACTCCCATCTGAGTCCCGCCCACAGTGCTCACCACAGACAGACTGTGACATATTAGAACTAACACAGATTGAGGACTGAACAGTAACATCTCTGCCCATACTGTGGAGGTGCACGAAAGGGTGGGCTCTAAGGGGGTCAGACTAGTGAACTGTTACGCTTTATGACTAGTCTGAACAGGAAACTGCATGAAATGTCTAAGTCACTCCATGAAATGGATGATAACATAATTCAGCCTCCGATAACACCAGAACAACAGCCACCCTCACCAGACATGTTATCCCTCTCACCAGCATCCCCGCTTCTGAGCTTCTCAGAGAGAATGGAGCAAATGGTCTATGCTGGAACCAGACTATCACACTCGATTTCTGCGAGCCCCAGATATCAACCAAAGAGCGTCGAGCCCCACAACCATCAAAGCCTGTGGGCCCAGCTCGCTCTCAGCCTCCTCCTGTGAGATTTCTTCGGTCACAACGCCAGGGCCAACACCCTCCTCCATCTGTTGTAGGTGAACCCAAAACAACTGATACCAGCTCTCAGTGATGTGTGTTGGGTCCCCGCCATGATAACAGTAACTTTATCAAATGTTTACAGAACAGCGGAACCCAGTGTGCCTGTCTCTTTCTCTATTTCAGTTCTGTTACGTGATAGAAAGTGTAAGACCTTCTCAGACCGTATAGCAAACCCATCTAATCTGCTGCCTATTACATGTCAAACTAAGATTACTGTGGGGAAAAATTAATACTGTTAAGTTAGCACTTTTAAATATCCGTTCACTTAAGAACAAATCATTTCTAGTCAATGACTTAATAACCACAAACAACCTAGATTTTTGCTTCTAAATGAAACTTGGCTTGAAGAAAACTGCAGTGCAACAGTCCTCAATGAAACAGCTCCTCCTAACTTTACTTTTATGAGTATGTCCAGAGCGTTTAGAAGAGGTGGGGTATTGCTGCTCTTTTAAAGATGTCTATCAATGTAAGCAAGTGTCATTTGGTGACTATCTGTCTTTTGAATATATGGGTATTGTGTTAAAGGTGCTCCACATCCTGCTTATCATTGTTTACAGGCCTCCAAAATACTCCATCCTTTACTGAGGACTTTACAGAGCTGTTATCAATAATCTCCTCAGAGTTTGATTGTTTTGCCATTGCTGGGGATTTTAACGTTCACATAGACAATGCTGAATCCAGTACAACAAAAGAGCTCATGACTGTTCTTAACACTTTTGATTTGACACAGCATGTACATGGTCCCACACACAATCGTGGACACACTCTAGACTTACTTATCAGCAAGGGTCTAAACATTTCATCAATTGTTGTTAAAGATGTAGCATTGTCTGATCATTTCTGTATTTTCTTTGATATTTCAATCTCTCCTGCCATTGAAGCTAGATCTGTCGCTGTCAAAAGAGAAGCTTAAATGAGAACACTAGTGAGCTATTTATGAAGGCTATATCTCTAACACCAAGCATATCTGCAGACTCTGTTGATTCTCTCCTTGACTCCTTTAACTCAAAAGTTAAGAGTGTAATTGATAATATTGCTCCTGAGAAAGTCAAGAAAAGAGTGGAAGACAGAAAGCACCTTGGAGAAACTCAACAGCAGTGCAAATAATGAAAAGACAATGCAGGAAATCTGAACGCATGTGGCGGAAGACAAAACTTATAATCCATTATAACATCTATAAAGACAGCCTTCATGATTTCAATGTGGAACTAGGCAAGGCTAGACAGACCTTCTTCTCAAATATTATAAACAGAAACATAAACAACACGCGCACTCTTTTGCTACTGTAGAGAGACTGACAAACCCCCCGAGTCACATTCCCAGTGAAATGCTCTCTGACAGAAAATGCAGTGAGTTTGCTTCCTTCTTCTCAGAGAAAATAAATAATATCAGGAAGGCGATCAGCACATCCGTGAGTTGCTTTGGGGTCAGTCAGATCAGACCACAACCTCGGAAAGTTACTATGTCTGATTTTGAAGCAATTGATTATAAAATTTTAGAAGAAACGTGCAGCACCTTAAAACATCAACCTGCCTCCTTGACACACTCCCCACTTCTTTTTCAAAAGTGTGTTTAACTGTTTAGAAGCAGATCTGCTAGAAGTGGTAAACTCATCACTTCTCAATGGGAATTTTCCAAACTCCCTTAAAACCGCAGTAGTTAAGCCTCTTCTGAAAAAGAGAAATCTGGATAACTCCATATTGAACAACTACCGACCAATCTCAAATCTCCCTTCATAGGCAAGATCATTGAAAAGTTGTCTTCAGTCAGCTGAACAAATTCTTAAGCTCAAACGGATACTTTGACAATTTTCAATCTGGTTTCGACCACATCACAGCACAGAAACAGCGCTCATAAAGATCATAAATGATATTCGCCTCAATACAGATACAGGCAAAACATCAATTCTGGTGCTACTCGACCTCAGTGCCGCATTTGACACTGTTGACCATAACATACTTCTTGACAGGCTGGAAAACTGGGTCGGACTTTCTGGGATGGTCCTTAAATGGTTCAGGTCGTACTTAGAAGGAAGAGGTTATTATGTGAGTATAGGTGACCATAAGTCTGACTGGACATCCATGACTTGGAGTCCCACAAGGGTCAATTCTAGCACCACTCCTATTCAACCTGTACATGCTGCCACTGAGCCAAATAATGAGAGAGAACCAAATGGCTTACCACAGCTATGCTGACGACACCCAGATCTACTTAGCACTATCACCTAATGACTATAGCCCCATTGACTCCTGTGCAAATGCATTGATGAAATTAACAGTTGGATGAGCCAAAACTATCTCCAGCTAAACAAAAACAAAACTGAAATCATTACATTTGGAAACGAAGATGAAATTCTCAAGGTGAACGCATATCTTGAGACAAAAGGTCTAATAACAAAAATCAAGTCAGGAATCTTGGTGTGATTTTGGAGTCAGACCTGAGTTTCAATAGTCATGTCAAAGCAATAACTAAATCAGCTTACTATCATCTGAAAAATATTGCAAGAATTAGATGCTTTGTTTCCAGGCAAGACTTAGAGAAACTCGTTCACGCTTTCATCACCAGCAGGGTGGACTATTGTAATGGTCTTCTAACCGGCCTTCCCAAAAGACCATTAGACAGCTGCAGCTCATACAGAACGCTGCGCCAGGATTCTGAGCAGAACAAGAAAATATGACCATATCACGCCAGTCCTCAGGTCGTTACACTGGCTTCCAGTTACATTTAGGATCAATTTTAAAGTATTATTACTTGTTTATAAATCACTCAATGACCTAGGACCTCAATACATTGCAGATATGCTGATTAAATACAAACCCAACAGATCACTCAGATCATCAGGATCAAGTCAGCTAGAAATACCAAGAGTTCACTCAAAGAAAGGAGAGTCTGCGTTCAGCTATTGTGCCAGCCGTAGCTGGAACCAGCTTCCAGAAGAGATCAGATGTGCTCCAACAGTAGCCACATTCAAATCTAGACTCAAAACACATCTGTTCAGCTGTGCCTTTACTGAATGAGCACTGTGCCACTGTACGTCCGACTGATTGCACCTATTCTAATCTATGCATCATCTTAATTTTTATTTTTATTTTATTTTTATCTATATATACACTGTAATAATTTTATTCTTTTTAAATATCTTTACAACTATATATTTCTATTGTCTTCTTATTTTAAAAATTCTCTTTACAACTGTTTTTAATTATCCTGTTTTATTTTTAAGTCTTACACGTGGTATTCTTAATTCTTATCACTATTTTAATTTCATTTTCATGTAAAGCACTTTGAATTGCCATTGTGTATGAAATGTGCTATATAAATAAACTTGCCTTGCCTTGCCTTGCCTTGCCATCCCGTATTACAACATGAGAGCTGTTGGTCACCTAATCAAAAACAAACCATCCACTTGTTGCTGATGCTGAAATCTTTCTAAAGTGTCTGAATTAGCAAATGAGCTGTTTAAATGGGACGCATCATTGCGAATTTCTCTTATTGCTTCCATTTACTTTTCCATTTGTCCTCTTGCCAGCAGACTCAAGCGCGTGGAGTCCATCAGAAAGTGAATGGGCGTCTGTATCCAGTGTAGACAGCGTCAGTGACTGGGTTCTATTTGATTTCTCATGTTATGACCCAAAGCTTCAGGAAGCAGTGTTTTGAAATCAGCCATCTATATATAAGTCGTTATTTTGTTTTTCTGCACACAAAAACTATTCTCGTCGCTTTATAAAATTATTGTAGAGCCACTGTAGTGAGATGGACTTTGTAATGATGTCTTTACCTTTTATGGGTATTGAGAGAGGAAATGTCATTGCTGCCAATGGAGGCCTTTTCTAAGCAATCGACTTTCAACAAAAATATTTTAATTTGTGTTTCGAAGATGAACAAAGGTTTTTTTTGGGTGAACTAACCCTTTAACGTCAAGCCATGAAAGGGTTATCGTACTTTTTAAACTAATTTATTTGCTACTGTAATTTCATATGCTCACTCTTACACATACTGGCACTGTTAAATGTGTTTTCCGACTCTTAAATTCAGATCATCTACAGTACATGCATCAATGTTAATGCACAATGCTCACACAAACACATGCCAATAAATGTAATGATTTTGTAGTGGAATATGAGTGGTTTAAATGATTCCTCTCATCCCAGATGTGGTACGGTTCACTGACTGTCAGCATGGATGGATTTTAATCATTGTTGTGTTTTAGGGCTTCCATATGTGTCCCGAGGACCTGCATGTCCTGCTATCTCTTAGCTGTTTATGCTACAGGAAAAACCATTGTCAGATAAGAGTGGTCTGCCTCATCTCAGCTGCTTCCACATTACTGTAGAAGTCCCTTTAAAAGGATTTCCTTGAGCCATCAAATCCAGGTGCGCTCTGAAGATCAAAAGAGACCAAAAGTTAGCCAGCTCAGATCTTGATCTCAAATAGCCTGGTTTTACCCTGTCATGTACATTGTAAAAATGCTTTCTGTCTCCAGCTGTGATTTGAATCCGAAGAACATGAATTTCCTCCACATGTTGTTCTGGCTCACAGACTGGTCCTCTTGTGGATACAGAGAATGACTGTCATTTGACCCTTTTTTATCAAACCAACATAGGGCTGATTCCAGTTAACGCAGCGATAACTGGAGTTTAAGACATTATTTTGTACAGCACTTTAGCTATAAATTATGGTGACGTGTTTGGTTGATAACGGCAGGAATGTTAGATCTAACCAACCAGCATCTGCAATAGGCAAAATCAGATGTGTATATTCAAATAGAATTGGTAAAACAAAAAAAGAGACAGTGCGTTTCTTACCTTCCTCCATATCAATAGTAGTTATTTATTAATATTTTTACATTTAAAGTCCCCCTGCAGTCAATACTTGTATCCCTTATATACCTGTGCATACTGTATATTCGCTGACAGGAAGGTAGGACATTGTATCATTGAAGTCTCCTCTGCTCACAAAGAAATACAGTTAAAAACAGTAATGTTGTGAAATATCATTTTAATTTTAACTGTTTTCTATTTTAATATATTGATTTGGCTCTCAAGAAACGTTTATGATGCTGACCGATAAAAAGATCCTTACTGTACACATTACTGCTTTCCTTATTTTCTCATCTGTATTTTTCAAGGAGGCACGTATTACAACGACCCCCTCAAAACTACCATCTAATTTGAAAATGTTCTTGAACTGTTTGCTGTAATACAGGGTCACCAGTGGAAAGAGGCAATTACGTATCATTTGCCCCTCTTCCATCAAACCCACCAAGTGAGCCATGGCAAAGTCCAGCAACTCGAACCACTGAGCAAACAAATTACAGTTTAGACTTTCTGTTGGATTCTGTTTCCATAGTCTCTCACAGTGTTTCATTGAAGAAACCCTTTTAATAAACTCAATAAATAAAGATTTAACTGTAGTGTAGTAGACCCAAGTCATGTCAAGCCCATGAAATCTGGACAGGAACTTGGAATCTATTTTCCTCCTGGCATATTCTAGGGCACCTATTGCCAGGCGTACCATAGTCACACCCTGCTGACTGATTCTAACCACCTCCGTCCTCTCCAGCGTTGATGTCAGCGTTTGGAGAACGTTACTATAGTGTTGTCCTCTGAGTGCGTGCGGCATCTTAGGGGCCCCATTATGATGAGAGGGATCTCCCAGAAATCAGTGCGCTTTATAGCTTTTATATTGACTAAATCTTTTTAGCTCTAAATCCCTTGTTGAGAATGAGCCAAGAGTGCCTGTACAAATGGATAATCCGGTAATCTTCGAGAGGTGGAAAAATACAGTCATTATATGCGGAACAGTTGCATAATTATAATTTGTAGCAATTGTTAAAGACTGCATTACATGGCTAATTTTGTATGTCACAAGACTCAAACCATGTATGACTCAAACTCAAACAATATAAGATATTTTGAGTTTTTAGGCACATTTGGACAACTTCACATTTAAGAAGTCTCTTATGATGGCCAATGCAGCATCTATCTGATCAAAAATACAAACAGTAATATTGTGTAATACCAAGCTTGAAGTCTTAATTTCTTTCAAGAAAAGAATATTACTGACCCTGAACTTTTGCATTGTAATGTATATGGCATGTACACACACGTCCTCAAATAATAAAAAAAATGGGTAATGTCATAACTGCAAAACATGTAGGGGGTTGATAAGGCACAAATATTTACCTTTAAAGCCGCAACAAGCTAAAAGTACAAGTTTTGCTCTTGTTTATGACAGTGTAAATCACTTCATATGTCTAAGTTTGGACAGTCCAATCATGCCATGACTTGCGCAGATCATTTGGTACCAATATCTAGCTACAGTAATGCACACTGAATACTTCAGTGCCTTTTATATGCAATACAGTCTTCAAGAGTAAATGTGATATAGGTAGAAGAATATGTGAGGTCAGTTAAGTGAAACCATGTCCTGGGTCGCAGCATCTGGTGTTGTATGAGGGGGGAATCCCACACCGCTGGTCTGCTGTTTGCTCCGTGGCCGCTCAGTAACACCACTCTGCACCACAGTCATTAATCTTTGTGCTTTTAGGTTAGAACCTCCTGCTGAGTCCAATAAACATAACGCAAAGCAAACACATAGTAAAGTTAGGTCGATGTAAAGCATGAGAATTTGTTTTTCTGAGTGGATCATGGCTTGTTCTGTGAGAAACTATGAACATGGTATAAAAACACTTAAAGTGGTCACACTTTACAATAAGGTTCAATTCGTTAATGCATTTGGTATCATGAACCAACAATGATCAACACTTTTTTTTAGAGCAATTACGTTTTAGTTTAAAGAAATACACTTTTGTTCATTCATGTTCATTAACTAACTACTTAAATGTTTATTAACTAACCACTAACTACTATTCAACTTGAAATGTTAAAAATATTGTACTTATTATAAACTGTTACCAATGTATTAATATACATTACTTTTAAAAAGTTTGAGGTCTGTAAAATATCTTTTTTTTTCTCTTTTGCTTTCCAAAGATGGATTTATTTGATCACAAATACAGTAAAAATACATGCAAAAATCTGGGTAAAATACAACCCAATGATGGGCAAATATGGACTAACTCAGCAATTGGGTTGTTTTAACCCAGCAATTGGGTTGTCTTAAGCAAATTTTTAACCCAACCGCAGTGTTAAAACAACCCAACTGCTGGGTTAGTCCATATTTGACCCAACATTGGGTTAAAACAACCCAGCATTTTTTAGAGTGTAGCAATATTTATAATTTATATCAATGCTGTACTGCTAAAAGGATAATAATAATTTTTTGATCAACAAAGTTCAGAAGAACAGCTTTTATTTGTTTGATTTAGTGTGTTTCCTGTCACCTTTAATAAATTGAATGCATCCTTATATTAAACATATCTTTAAAAAATGTTCACAATAGTGTATGCAGAAATTTACAATAACCAAGAATAATACATATATTGTGAAATGATTTCTCATTGTTAAGTCATGTAAGCTACTGCATTAATTAATACATAGAGCCTTCTCGTAAAGTGTTTTCAATTCTTTCATGTTTGCACAAAGTGATGATGTGAGGTTAATCTATGTAAATAATTATTTGCCGGTTTTCCGGACCTTGTCTAATGCCTCTAAAGCATTTTCCATCTCATTGCCTTTCTAAAGATTAAATAACAACTATGTATGGTGAGTGATTGAAAGAGAAGTGATATTTGCCATGCATGTGACAATATAAACCCTCCCTCTAAAACATTTCTATTCTGTTTTTACTGCTCATCGGGTTTTCTGTTCAGTGGTTCAGTACAAATTGGTAAACACGACTCTTTAAATATAGGTTGAACCATTGAGCAAAAAAAAGCATTAAGACTCACCCAACCCCAGCCTGATTCGAGCCTAGAGGTATTTGAATGTGTCTCACTCTGAGATATGAACAAAGCTGGCCGTCATTACCGAGCTTAAAGAACATATTTCTACTGATCCGTGGGGTCTTACAGTTCACAGTGCCCCCAAAACGTCCCTTAATATGAGAAGTGCTGTTTCATGACTCAGTGATCTTTAGTGTCAGATAATGACTGTTTTTCAGATCAGGGGATAAATGAGTGGATTTTCTGGTTGGGTTGACTCGAATACCATCTTCTCTTGACCGTCGATTTGTGTTTAGTGAATGTACAGTGAGAACTGATACTGGATGTCACACATGAGCGTCTCCACTTGGTTTGTTTTTCCAGGGACAAACAAACACGGAGGTACAAAAAGGTTCTAGAATGGGGCTATTCAAAGTTAAGATGCTGAGATGCAGACTAGGCTGACAAACTAGATCCAGAAGGGAGAGATAAATGCCTTCTTTCCTTGTTCTGACATGCATTCCCATTGAAGGAAGGATTGTATGAATGTGAATGAGCAGTGTACACAGCAGAGGCTTTACCCGTTAGCGTCTACTGTACGCGGCACGCCCAAGCTAGGCATTGACTTTCCTGTCATTTCTTTTTTGAATTATGGATGGATACTTATAAAAATGTTTTCTGCACTTCTTTCTGCTGTGGTTTTTGGTCGAAGCCTCGATTCTCCGGAGCTTAAGTCACAGATTCTTTGGGGAAACTCTTAGACAACATCTTCCTAGTCTATCAGCGTTAGTCAGATTCTTGATTTCTCGAGGTGGTCCAGGTGGTCCTTCATTTTGCAAGAGAGAGTCTACCGTTTGAACTCGGTTGGAAGGGTCTTTGTTCCCATTCTTATTGTCATTCACATTTATTGTCTGTGGTTGTTTTGTCAAATTCCTCTGTACTTCTGTCAAACATTCCTCTCCCTCCATCGTCTACTCTTTTTCTTGTTTCTCATTAAAAGTTCAGGGGGAGACAGATGGAGAGGGGTGGGGGAAAGCTTGTTTGGTGCTGGCCCGGGGGCCTCGCGCTCTGTTGTGGGAAGCAGCGTGAACGGTTAATGGAGGGAGGTCTCACTCAGGGGGAGATGACACCCACGTTTACAAAGGAATGAGGTACTGTAACGCACATTGATGTCAGAACATGGAATGAACAGTATGGTGCCCTTTTGGACAGTAGGAGAGGTGACTCAAGTGACAGGATGAGAGGAGAGCAGTTTAAATGCAGTGAGAACTCTCTTTATGGCTCTGGCTGGACCGCTTCCCGACCTCCTGCGTCTCTTCATGAAACAGAGCAGACCTTCCTTACATGAAAAGCCGCAATGACAGCACCTGGTTGTTATTTGGCCTAATGGACTGAAAGCTTACTCACCAGCGAGCAAATCAACTTGGGGGGGGCTTGTTGCTTTGTTGCGCACTCACCCGTTACTTCTCCTTGTTTTCATCTGCTTTCTCTGTCTCTTTCTTACCAAGGTTATTGCAGTTTTACAAATTGCAAATTTTTACGTTTTAGTTTAGGTTTAATTAGTTTCACTAAATGAATCAGACATTTGTGCACAGCATTACATTCATTAATCTGTTTCATTAGTGTTAATCACACAATTGTGGTATCATGGACAGTTAATATATTATGAATAATAATATAAAATATTAATTTTTCCTATATATTTTTTGTTTTGACTTGTGTATCAAATTTGGTGTTATTACCAGGGATTTTAAGATATGGTTGCTTTGTGATGTTTTGGATCTTTCAGAAAACTGTAACTCTCGTTAAACTTGACTTTATTGACTTCAAACAGGTGTAGCTCATACATCATTTTGAAGTTTTTTTTTTTTTTTTTTTTTAATAGGGAATGTGAAAACAATAACACATTTTTGAAAATTTGCCCATTGCAGCTAATTTTGCCAGCATGGGTCCCATGTGCATATATATATATATATATATATATATATATATATATATATATATATATATATATATATATATATATATATATATATATATATATATATATATATATATAAATATATAGTACCTGACACACTGTGTTTGCAGGCAGACAGATGAATAAAGTTCTAAAAAAAGTTTAATTGCATAGGTATACTCAAAAACAGGCGTTAGCACAACACAACCTACATGAATGTGACAGAACAGAGAATGAATGTGAGTGTAGAACTTAAAGGGGTGATGAATTGAGAAATCAACTTTCCCTTGAGCTTTTGATATATAAAAGGTCATGGTAATATAAGAATATCCTGTAAGTTTCAGAGCTGAAAACGTCCTTGTTAGTCAAATAAAAGCTTTTTTAGACACCAGGCCCAGCAAACAACAGGTTTTTCAAAGTGGGGATCTATGATGTCAAAGGGAGGCAAGTACCGCCTCTGCCGAGGAATATCAATGCCTACTTCATCACTGCCTGTTTAGCCCCGCCCACCGATTCGAACATGTAACATAGGCCTAGTGTTAAACAACCAGATCGAGCTACCAATCAATAAACATGCCGTTGAGGATTACACAATATTGTGCAGTGACTGGGTTCAACAGTAATGCAACATGTAAGTAACTGTGTTCATTCTAATGTCTGATCTGAAATGTAATGATTTATCTAGTCAGATGTTCTTTGTCTGTGTGTCAGTAAATCAAACCAGTGACTAAACGTCAACTTGCATTGTTTCTCTAGTAGGATGAAAATAATCTGTTATTTAATGGTTATTCAATTCTATAAAGAAAGCGATCAAAGAAAGCTCCCTATACACTCGTTTGAGCAGCACGCGCTGGAGCTGTCAATCAAACTGCATTTATCACTCCCATTTTATTCAACGAATATCTTAACTTTATCACATTTGCACTGTTAGTGAAGATGAAAGCATTCGTTAGTGTACAGAAACTGAGTTGCAATGATGAGATCGCTGCTTTCATGAGTGTGCTTATATGTGTGTGATCGGCTACCATGATCACTGCAACCTTTCATGTCACAATCTCAATATGCCATATATCTAAATGTAGTGCAACACTTTTCACGATTAGTTAACCATGAGAGCTGTAATTGTAAAAACATGTTAAAAGAGAGAGTAATACTATTTCAAATACAAAGACGTTAGCCAATCACAGCAGTGGGAGTTTACACTGAAGTCTCACAGCAGACACACCCCTTAAACAGAGCGTTCAGAGCACAGGCTAAAATCAGGGTAGGAAAAATGCCTTTTATTTATAAATTATTACCATTTTTAATGTAAAAAGCATTCTAACATTATAAGTGCACCCCAGGAAATATCATAAAACAATAAAAAAAAAAAACGCAGTTCATGACCCCTTTAAATAGCACACACAAACGAGACTAATTAATTCCACACAGCTGAAAACTAAAGATGCAAATGAGGAGCGGGAAACCTGAACAAAGGATACTAACAGAACATAACTGTTACGATATCCCTTTTTTCTTATAAGAAGTTTCTTCTGCTCACCAAGGCTGCATTTATTTGATCCAAAATACAGCAACAACAGTAATATATTCTGAAATTTTTTTACAGTTTTACAAAAAAAATTATTTGAATATATTTAAAAATGTATTCCTGTGATGGCAATGCTGAATTTTCAGTTTTCAGCATCATTACTCCAGTTTTCAGTGTCACATGATCCTGCAGAAATCATTCTAATATGCTGATTTGCTGCTCAAGAAATATTAATTATTATTATCAATGTTGAAAAAGAAATCAGGATTCTTTGATGAATAGAAAGTTCAAAGAACAGCATTTATCTGAAATAGAAAGCTTTTGTAACATTATAAATGACTTTACTGTCACTTTTGATCAATTTAATGCATTTTTGCTGAACAAAAGTATACATTTCTTTTATTTCTTTAAAAAAAAGTCTTGCTGACCACAAACTTTTGAACGTCAGTGTATGTTATAATGTAAGCTGTTATAAAAGCTTTCTATTTCAGATAAATGCTTTTGAACTTTCTATTCATAATATATATAATGTTTTTATGTTTTAAAATAAGTTTTCCTCTTTTTATCTTCACAGTTTTAGTATCTAATAATAATCTATCGTTTCTATTCTATTCTGCCATAAGCTCTGCAGTCTATATACTGTAATGCACCCATGTAGGACATTGCCTCCAAGTGAAAGGGAGGGCCACATGAAGTATGGTTCACAGGATCCACCAATGACTCGCACATATACACCACCTCTTTCCCCCAACCACTGACAGCCAGCAGCCCAGAGCGTGTGCAGGCTGTGCATGCAAATATAAATGCTTTCACCGACAGCCCTCTCACACGAGACTTGCTGTTTTTATACGTGTCTGTGAGTTCAGAGAATCCCTAACTTCTCTTTTTCCTTCCACCCTGTCTTTTCCCTCTCCTCATGTGTTTTTCTGGGGTCTGTGCAGGGAGAATGCTGACATGAGATTTCCTGCCAGTGTGTTTTCCTGTTCAAAGCGCTATTACTTCATTCAAAATGTTTTTTTTTTGGCACTGTGCACATCCATCATCAGATTCCTTGAGGACGGAGCTCTTTGTGGACATACAGCTCATATGTCTAAAAATCTGAAAGGTCCAGTCGATTATTCCTTAACCTTGTCCTCCCTTCCCATATCCTGGGAGAGACCGTGCCTCTTTCCATTGTAAAGTGGTTTAGATTACACTGCCTCATTGTTGATTTCTGCCTCTTTCATCCTCCGTAACTAAAATGACAAACACATTTCTCTTTTAACTTGCAGAACACAGTTCATTTGTCATATCTCGCTTGCATCTCCCTCTCTCCAGGCCTGCCGTGAAGATACAGCGGCTCAAAGGGGAAATAGCTTCTCTCAGTCAGGGGCCTCCTAACAAGGTATCTGTGTATCTAATATTCAACATGTGTTTTGATGTTTCCACTGGAGGTCTTCGTAAAAATCATTTTTCCTCATCAAAACACGAACTTGCGAAAGTGAAAACAGGAGAGAAGCAAAAACAAAGGTCTGACTGTAAAACCCCAGAAAACTTCCAGCTCAGCATTCGCTCCTTTAAATCAAAGTGCCGCTGCAGAGACCAAACAGTGAGTCAGACACTGGAGGTAACACAATTTCCATGCAAATTCTCCAAGCTTAATAAATCCAAGTTGTCGAAAACCACCCTTCGCGAGTGGCGATGGCTCCGCTCGCACGCCTCCTCCGAAACCGTCTTTCCATTCCCCTTCTAGCTGTCTCTCTCTCTTGCTCTCTCTCTGTTTAACAGTTGAAACTTGAAGAAAAGGATCAATAAAACATTACGTTTCATCATTTTTTCCATTCTTTAATTTTCACCACAAAGCTGACATGTTTTAAGAGGTGCAACCTAATATTGCCTGAACTTCAGGACCCACCACAAAGATCTCTGGGTAACGGCAAGGGGAGGAAGTGCACAGACAGGAAGACGGGCGTGCATGGAAAAGCACACTCTGCTTGGCTGCAGCACACCCTTAAGTAACAACATATGGCAGCGGAGGAATTCTTCTTGTTCGACGGTCGCGGGAACGTCGCCCTGTCGCTGCGGACACTTGGCTACCCTGTGTCCATGTCGGAGGACTGATAAGACTAGCCGTACCTAATTCCTTTCCATGTTCTCATCTTGGAGTAGGCATCACAATGGGTATGATTCATGGGGTAATTCCGACAGCTACTGACTTGGCTCCCGCTCACATTTGGGAAGAATGTGACCTCACAATACTGTTCTTTCAAAGGCCTATCCCTGTCTGTTCTTCTCCCAGACCCGGCCTGAAGCACGCCTCTGTTCCCAGAGAGGGAAGTGGGGAGAAACAGAGGGAGAGAGATAGTGGAGAGAGAGTTAAACTGTGTGTGTCTTTCTCTAATAGCCAGTAAGGAGGAAGGCAGGTCATGTCATAGCAGAGCGAAAGCAAGCATCTCCAGACAGTGAGTGAGAAGAATAATGCTGTCCATGTCATGCACATGGACTTCTCCAGGTCATGTTAAATCATCTGAGCAGTTGCATCACAAGTAGTCGAACTGTGCATGTTATACATTTCTATGGCAGTTGTATTAAAGGTTCCTAATTTTGTTTTGGAGGTCTACTAAAACAGGTTTACATGCATCAAATGTTAAAAAAAAGATTTGTCAGATGATTCAGTCCCTACTTCGCAAGAGCCTACTCTGCTCTGATTGGCCAGATGGTCCAGTCTGTTATGATTGGTCTACCAGGTACAGTGCATTTCGGAAGCTAAACGGCCATTACTATAACTGAGCTTCAGCTGAGGCTTCCTCAGTCCTCAGCAATTGTACGCTAAAGCGTTGGCGTAGATTTTACTATATCAATCCGAGCGCAAGTCCAATGATGAAACATTGAAAGAACTAGTTATTCAACCCGAACCTCCATCGTAAGGACGACTTGAGCAGGACGTTTTTCAGCCATACGCTACTCAGTTTGAGGTACATTATGAGATGTAACTGTAATTGTAACAACTGTAATTCCACCATTAGCATCAGCAACAAGTGCATGTCCATCAACAAACCCATGTGTATATTTCTAATTTATTGCTGTGCGCACGCAGGAACTGTATTAACTGTATTAATAACGGTGCATACGTTAGCCCAGCACTAACGTTAATGATTATTGTAACATAAATGTTTGTAAAACAAATCTTGCTCCATCCTTTATCTTCACTCAAAGTAGTAAGAACGGCAGAGAATCTTCATCAATAGACACAGTTTTAGGTAATAGTGGCCCACAGCTGATTAGCAGTTTTAGTTAATTAGTAAAGTATTTCAGTAAGACAGTAATAACGTGAGTTAGCCGGAAACTTACAAAAAATAAAACATAACACAACATATATTGAACAACTGGTAGGAAATATATAAATCAATAATTCATTGTGATTCTGAGAAGCGAGCTGGTCCAAATAAACTGCGCTTCGCGAATCCTGCATTGAAGGGCGGGTAAAATTGGTTGCGAGCAGACAAAATAGTTGCATAATGTTATGCAAAGGCAGGCATTTTTCAAAGTTGTTAGCTAGTGACATGTATCCGTAACTGATTGGGATTTGATTTCCTGAAGACTTATTTAGGCGCTTTAGAGTTGATTTTTTAATGCCAAAAGAGGGTTTGCACTGGCGCAAGCTATTAGTCTATCTGGCCCAAAATAATTACGTGTGTCTTTGAGTTCATATGTGTACATCAATAGATTGGAAATCATAAAAAGAGAGTATTTATACAGTATGATTCAATTCTCACTCTATGTATGTTTATAATTTATAATATTGATTTGCATTTGCAGAATTTTAGTCATATTCAAGCCATAAAATAGCTTGGGTCTATAAAAAAATATAAAAAAACCTTTATTTCATCGTGGATGATGCATGAAAAACAAATAAGCAAAGAGCACCGGGATACAGCTTTTACACCCCCTGTAGCACTTTTTTTTGTTGCATTTCTTGTGTTATGAGCTCTAAATGTCTGTCACAATCTCAGACTGAAGTTCATAGTTTGTAGAGTATCCCAGCGCTGCACATTTAAAGTGTATCAATAATCTGACACACCAAGTTCTGGTCATGGAGCCTTTGCTAATAATCTGCATTTCTCAAAAGCATTGTCGATCGTAGAGATCATTGGTGGCAATGGCTCCACAATCTACTTAGGCTTACGATACATTTGGGATACAGTTGAATCAAGTGTGTTAGATATCACAGACATCCTAAATCTGCTGTGCCGGCATATTTTAATGGATAATGTCCTGCCAGAAAGTACTTTTTTTTTCATTTTTCTGTAGATTTTTTTGCTTACAGTATGAGAAGGCAGGAGATGTAATGTTCTGGCCTTTCCTCTTCGAGGGCCACCAACTTACTCACCAAAAGCCTTCATTGGTAAACGTATGCTTTTCAGACACATCAGGGATACACACATAATAGACAATAGACTCTCCAGCCTGTCACTCACTAACTGGGTCACTCAAAACAGCTGTACAGACTTTTGTCTCTTGTTCACCCACACATCTCCCATGGCTGGCCAAAACCACCACGTGGTTTGTCATCCATCTCTACGCCAACTGTGCACGTTAGATCTTAAAGCAGTCATCCATCTCTTTCATATTAGGCTTCTCACCATACAAGCAAATCTGAGTCTTATCCTAAACTTCTTATGATACCCCATTCAAATTTATTCCAACAAGTGAGCACCTTCAATCAGCACTAGACCAAACAACTGTTTCTTAAGACTGGGCCAAATGGAAATATATATTGCAAAGCCATTTAAGTCATTAGTTTTTTCCCTTAAACTTTGCTGCTACAAAAGAATGAGGCATTTTGGGGCGGACAATGCATTGGCAGGAGAAGAAAGGTTGAGGGAATTGTTAAAAATGGGATACTGGGCAATCTCTCAATTCTTCCACAAGTGCACACCCCTTTGCTTTGAAAAGATCCAATCTAGACAACACACTCTCATTTGCTCTGTTAGCCACTTCGCGAAGTGCTAAGTAAGTTAATTTCCTACAATTGTCTCCTTTGGTAAGTAAAAGAAAACCGGCTCTTAGTCATAAAATACAAGATAGTCATAACAACCGTGATTAAAAATAAGACCCTTCGCAGATGGCCAAGCTTTTTATTTTTGGCTCCCATGCAAACAATATAAACTTGATTTATTTAAATGCATTAATGATAATAAATGATCAAACTGAAGTGTCCATTTACAATACACTTGTAAAATAATGAATGAGCTGTTTTAAGTTAGCATTAATTCAAGACTTCACTGTTACACTTTGGTTTGCAGGGAATCTGGGCTTCTAGACGGCCGTTGAGGGTGGAAGAATTTGGCATTGTTGGAAATCTCAAAAAAACACTTTTCAGAATTGATGATTTCAACATCCGCCAATTCATTCTTATCTGGACCAAGAATGAATGTTTGATATCTGGATATTTACTGAAGGTACATTGTATTGCTTGGAGTTCTAGCATATCTGATTACTAATTTTAATGTCAGCTTTGAAACTGATGTTCTTATATATCATTAAATAATAAAAGAAAAGCTGTAAAATATTTTATAATCTTGTATAGCATTGCATTACACTTGATTACTAGAAGAAAAGTGATCCACTTAAAAGGCTTTAGTGAATGTTGTTCCTTAAAACACCATGTTATTAGCATAGCTGCATTACCATAAAATACTATAAATAACTTTAAAGACACTGTGAGGAGTTTTGCACATGGTCTGGTTCCATAAGAGTTTTTGTTTGTCTTAAAATCCTGGTCAAGTGCATGAGACAAACCTACTGGAATCAGTACAGACTAGCTGTTGGTTCGACAAGCAAGGATAGTAGACATCCATTTTACAAAAATAGAGCTTGGTTTATTTCCAAGCGTGAGTCAAAAAAGTTTAATAAATCTCATGAGACAAGTCCAACACTAGAGCGGTCCAGAACAGCCCAGGAGGCCAGATAGGAAAACCGTCTAGTCTGTTTTGTGGAGCTTTACTGATATAAATCCAATAATAGGAGCAGATGATGTCACCCTGAATGTTTTGTTTTATTATTATTATTTATTTCATGAGAAAAGATTGTCTGAGCTTGTTAAATGTCTACATCAGTGTGTTTTATAGGATCCCTAAAGTAGCCATAATTGCTTATAATGCAACACACAGTAGAGCTGGCAAATGCATATGAACAACACCGCTGCAATAGCAACGGCTTTCTTTATATGCACAATAAAAGTATGTGTATGCAGTCTTGTATTTCCTGTATAGACTATATATATATATATATATATATATATATATATATATATATATATATGCACTTAAGATTTTGTATCTAATGTTTTAACATTTGCTGTTACTATTTACAAAGCCAAACAATGTTACTGTTTAATTTTACAATGTGGCTAGCACGTCCAATGAAACAGCATGGCATAAACCAACTGTTGTTAAGCATCCAGAAAAGACGTACTATACTCTAACTAAACAGTTAAAGCCTGGGACTGCAGAATTAGCTAACTTCCCTGTGATTAACCAGTTTGAATTCCTCATAATAGTGTTTCTGTCATCATAGCTTCTCAGACATTTCCTTGAAGATTTCTATCTGCAATGCAAACACACCCTGGGAAACATCATGCTAATCACCATGATTCCAACATGTGCCTCGTTTTCCGCTGGGAGTAATTTATCTGGAGCATAATGCACAAATGAAAACAACTAAATCATCTATTGGGGTAAAGAGGAAAAATCATGTTCAGGAGGCCATGCTGGTAAAACCACAGATTAAATATGCTTAATAGTTTGTTGTATGTGCAAGTAAATGCAATGCAAAAATGACTACTTATTAGATTTAAATTAGTCATGTTTTACGTTTGCAAATACTATTTTACAAAATAATTTTTCGTTCTTAAAACAATGCCAGTGGGGTAAGAGACAGTTTTGCGTCTCAAATGCAAGACAAAGAAAATGAACTGACAGAGAAAATTCATTTTTAAGATTTAGTACTATTCCATAGTGAATGCAGTGCAAGTTTAGGAGCAAGTGCACTTTGCTGCACCCATGCACAGTTTTAAAGCTCTCATGATTCACAGATTCAGAATTGTCCATCTGTTGAGTCAATCAGTGGTGCAGTCGCTGAGTCAGTGTCTAATCACAAAACCTTCCTCGAGAACAGGAAGACACTACATGCTGAAGCCTTTCCTGTCAATGAAAGTACATATTGTAGACAACGAGACAAGGAAGCATAAATAGGGAGCACTTAATATGAAGTTGGGTAGAACTTCCCTATCTGCACTTAAATGAGGGGTTATACTGCGTGAAAGGATTGAGAGATCCACCTCTCATTGTTTGATGTAAAAAAGAAAGAAAAAAAGTGTTAACAAGATTATTGATATCTCAATACACAGACAAAAGGGGAAAGCTATTAGAAGTATTGCAGTTACCTTTTTAGACCATGCATTTGAATAAGTAAACTGTCATATCTGAGCATTTTAATTTAGTGGTTTTAATTTGTGTTAGAGCAGGCCTGAGTGTTTCGATTGGTTGATGAGATTATTCTTTAATGCCTTCCTAATCATTTTGCTCTGTAAGTGTTGACTGAGCAATTCATTTCCTCAATGGATTTATGGCAGCTTCCAGATCGGCTGGCTAACAATCATGTAGACTTGCCCAGAGCAATTCCTCAAATATAGCAAGGCCACAGAAGGATGGGCGAATGTCATCGTGCTGCCATTAGTGGTTCATGGAGTGACTAATTTCCCTTTGTGTTTCAAGGCGTCAAAATCTGAAGCAAGGTCAAGTGCCTTCAACTTCACAATAAAGATACCCCTAGGCGTCACTATATCGACGCGCTACTCCAGTACTCCATTGATTTCAGTTGTTTGCCCAATGCGTCAGATCAAGACGTAAAAGCAGACATGATTTTATGAATATTTATAGGCTACTTTTATATTTTGGAGCAACTAACCCCACTCCTACCCTAAACCTACCCACTTCTAAACAATATAAAACAAGTAACAGGCAATCAAAAGTACAGTCACAGGTAATTATTGCAAAACCTGATCTTCTAATGTCATTTGATATATATTCATGCGAAGAACATAGTTGATCTTTATGTTTTAATCATTGAAATGATGATCCCGTCGCTTTGTGAACGCACTCATTCATATCTCATTTAAATGATACACCTGACTCTTGAGCATGACACAATAGGTCACGAGACACACTAGAGACAATGATATTTTACAATCAAAGCTGACATAATGGTACAATTGGTCACTAGACATACGAGAGCCAATGCAATTTCACTATGAAATCTGACATAACATTTCTTCGGGTGGCAATTTTTCAAATTTGAATGTGTGCATGATCTTCGGAGGATGAAGACGCTGATTTCTTTTTGGGATTTTCTTCACACAAATCAATCGTTTGGCCTTGAATAAACTGTGCATGCAGTTGTATCTGCCTGTTATATCCTGTATTTTAAATCATATAATACACAAATGGGTAGGTTTAGGGATAGGATGGGGTTAGGTTACATGTTCAAATGTGCGTAAATAAAATATTGCTGGCTGATTAAATTGAGAATCACACTCCAACATGTCATAATTATAACCCAATATATAATTTCACCATGACGATAACATTCCCATGTCTGTATATGACGGCAAAGGTTTCTCATTGAAATCAATGGAGTACCCAGTGCGGAGAAAAATGGCACCTAGTACCTTTAGTATCTTTGATAGACAGACAGACAGATAGACAGATGACAGACAGACAGACAGACAGACAGACAGATAAACAGACAGATAGACAGACAGACAAAGAGATAGACAGATAAACAGACAGATAGACAAAAAGACAGACAGACAGACAGACAGATAGATAGACAGACAGACAGACAGATAGACAGACGACAGACAGACAGACAGACAGATAAACAGACAGATAGACCAACGACAGATAGACAGACGACAGACAGACAGACAGATAAACAGACAGATAGACAGACAGACAAAGAGATAGACAGATAAACAGACAGATAGACAGACGACAGACAGATAGACAACAGATAGACAGACAGACAAAGATATAGATAGACAGATAAACAGATAGATAAAAAGACATGTCAAACAGACAGATAGACAGACAGATAAAAAGACAGATAGACAAACAGATAGACAGACAGACAGATAGACAGACGACAGATAGATAGACAGATAGACAAACAGACAGACAGATAGACAGACGACAGATCGACAGACAGATAAACAGACAGACAGATAGACAGACAGATAGATACACAGACAGATAAACAGACTGATAGACAAAAAGACAAACAAACAGACAGACAGATAGATACACAGACAGATAAACAGACAGATAGACAAACAGACAGACAGATAGATACACAGACAGATAGACAAACAGACAGACAGATAGATACACAGACAGATAAACAGACAGATAGACAAACAGACAGACAGATAGATACACAGACAGATAAACAGACAGATAGACAAACAGACAGACAGACAGACGACAGATAGGCAGACAGACAAACAGACAGACAGATAAACAGACAGATAGACAAACAGACAGATAGATAGAAAGGCAGACAGACAGACAAACAAACAAACAGATAGACAGACAGATGACAGACAGACAGATAGACGCTCATGTGTGTTGACCTACTTTTTTATGAATCCCCACATGTGTACAGATGTGTATGTGCAGTGATGTGTGCATGCGCAGTGTTGTGTTTGTGTGAATAATGCTGTTCTTACTCAGATATGGGTCCATCTGTCCTTCTTTAATCAGCTTTAGCTCAAAGAGGCTTCAGCCCGTCATGTCTGTGCTCCTGCCGTTACTGCTTTAAACACTCGTACTGCTCTTTAGCACTTGCATTCAAATCTTTGCTATCTGGGACCCTGAATAGCCTTTGTTCTGATGCATGGGAACCACCTCAACATTCATGATGAATGATTTCATCTTCTATACTTTGGTAGTGGAAGCTGATTGGTGCCCATCAGTGGGTCAGTGTGCCAACGTCAGTGGGATGATGGCCCATCTGTAGATGTTCCCACATCTGTACACTCTTAATGCTGTAATCCTGCAGTCACACATACATATTACACCCACCCTGTTCACAGTGTCTACTAGCCAAAACAAAGTGGACTGTATGCGGGGAGTGCTCTTAAATGGATTTCTGACCACAATTCAAAAAGGACTTTGAATGTAAGTCAAGGTTTTTTTTTTTACCTTTTACATTTTACCTTTACAAGGCTTTTACTGCTCCTCACCTGTGCCAGCATTTCTCATTTAGCTGCCCCTGCAAACTAGCATGCCTGTCACTCTTCATCCAAATCTTTTAATCTTGAGGTCTCTATCTGTCTGAGTCTGTTTTATACACATGTTGTCAGTATTTATCTAATGCTTTTACATTTTCTCATCAAATACCAATGACTATTTTTTCCAATAAAAGATGCAAAGTTTTGCAATTTGAAGGTAGATGACGACGACAGCCGCAAATCTTGGTGGACTGAAATGCCATGAAATGGTTTTGCAGCATTATCAATGACATCGTCATATTTATTTATTTTAGCCACTTTTACTCTGACTAAAATGGTATCTAATATTACTAACATTAACAAAGATTAATACATACTGTAACTAATATATCACTCATTGTTAGTTCATGTTAGTTAATACATAAACAAATGTGCAAATTTTGCAAATTTGACTTGTTTTTTTCCCATCTTCACTTTTGTTGCCAAAAAATATCCTTGACTAACAAAGATATTTGTATCTTTATTATGACTCTGTGCTGAAATATTTCAATTAATCTTTGTAGATTTATGTAAATTAGTATACATTTTATTTGCTACAGCAGGAGTACTGGAGGTTTAAAGGGATAGTTAACCCAAAAATGAAAATCCTGTCATTATTTACTCACCCTCAAGTTGTTACAAACCTGTATGAGTTTCTTTCTTCTGTTGAACACAAAATAAGGTATTTTGACGAAGGTTGGAAACCAAACCGTTGATAGCCATTAGCCCTATTCGGACGGGATTAGTATTACCCGAGGTCATTTTTCCGGACATTTTTACAGAAGGTGAAAGTCTCTGTAATCTTTACTGACATTGTTCGTTATGATTACCGAGATGGCACATTCGGACGGGAATAAAATCACAGAGAACCTCTGGTAATAATTACTTTACCCCCACCTCCCCATATAAAACTAGTCCCGTCCGAATAAGGCTATTGACATCCATAGTTGTATTGCCTACTATAGAAGTCAGTGGCTACCGTCAACTGTCTGGTTACCAACATTATTTAAAATATCTTCTTTTATGTTCAGCAAAAAAAAAAAAAAAGAAACAGGTTTGGAACAACTGGAGGGTGAGTAAATGATGACAGGATTTTCATTTTTGGATGAATTTTCCCTTTATCATTACAATCAATCCGTAAATATGTCAGTGTCATAAATGGAAAATCAGTGTTTTTACACTGCAGAGATACAACGGCTCAATCATGACAGTCAGAGCATGTCATGTTATATTTGGACGACTCTCAACAAGTTGTAGGGTGTTGCTGGTGATTTTGTTCCAAACAGTGAAACTAATCAGATCTCTTGTCTATCTTGAATGTGTACAGAGGTGGATTCTCAGTTCCTCTCTCAGCGATAATCGTGTGTGGGGTGGCTGTTTTTGTTGGGCTTCTCTCATATTTTAGCCATGATTCATCATGAGAACTATTTCTGACAGCAAACACTTGTAGTGTAGATTATCCCTCAAATAATGACCAGATTTTTTTTTATATCCAACAATTTGTGTAAATTATCAAAATGTTTATTTTCCACCCTTACGGAAAGAATATATTTTTCTATATATGACTAATCAATATATTAAATTATATAATGGTATATTTGAAAATATACAGAATAATAAATTGTGTTAATATATTACAAAATATTGAATAATACATAAGGAATTGCCGCTTGTCATATATTAAAAAATATATGTATCTAATTTAATATTCAGTAATATATTTCATAATATATATATATTATGAACTGTAAGTGTAAATTAAAGTGGTTCTTGTTCACCTCTTGTTTCATGTAGTTACAGAGTAAGTATGAATCTATGGGTTGTAAATTAAAGTGGTTCTTGTTTGCTTCTTTTTTCAGTTTCTGGGTAAATATGAATCTAAAGCCAAGAGCCACTTTAATTTACAGCCCGCAGATACATACTTACCCTGTAACTACATGAAACAAGAGGGGAACAAGAGCCACTTTAATTTACAGCCCGTAGATTCGTACTTATCTTGTAACTACATGAAACAAGAGTGGAACAAGAGCCACTTTAATTCACAGCCCGCAGATTCATACTTACCCTGTAACATGAAACGAGGGGAACAAGAACCACTTTAATGTACAGCCCGTAGATTCACACTTACCCTGTAACATGAAACAAGAGGGGAACAAGAACCACTTTAATTTACAACCCGTAGATTTGTACTTACCCTGTAACTACACAGATAACTACCCCTTAATTAAAAAATACTTACAGTATAAATAATTTGTAAATTTTCCTGATAGTTACCCCTTTATTCCATAAATATTACATATTGTTCCCTTATACCTAGATGTACTTCTTTTATAGTTACACTATAATTACTGAAAGTTATGCTGTAACTTCGCTTTACTTACACAGCACTTTCCTGGCCGTAATCTAAAGCGTTGCCTGCAAATGTATTATGTAATATATCGCATTATATTGTGCAGTACATTTCCATATATTTTAGTTCCGTAAGTGCACTGCAGTTTGATAACAGCTTTGTGAATCATGATCTTATTCACATTTATTCACCCCTCAGAGACCTGAAAGATTTCCCTAAGAGAACCCAAAGTAGCACAATAAAGGAAAGTATTTCCCATGTCACATTCCAGACAAGTGGATTTTTTGCTACATTGAGCAGTGCCTGCTTCTTTCACTGACAGGATAGGTAGTCCTGGGTCAGATAAATCCTTTGAGAGACACAGACACAATAGTTCAAAGGACCAGCCCTGGCATTTGATCCATTGTCTTGACAGGCCTTTGGAGACCACCACCCACAGAGCATCATCTTACCCGGGCAGAAAGCAAGAGAGTGGGGCTTGCTCTGGATTAATTGCAGGTGAGCCGTATCGGTGGACTCTATTGGGCCACAATCAGCCGAGCCATTGTTTCGTAATCTTTGATGGTTTTGTGAGATTCTTGATGACTTCTTGGATTGGTATGCATGTTACTTTCCTCTCATGCTTTGGTCATATGGCTTGAGTGAGTGACTAAGGTTAGATATGAATACTGAGATCTGTCTTGCACATGTCTCTGGCTGTCTTCAGCCAGACTCAATCACTCTCCGCAATGCTTTGATGTGATTTGATGGAAGGCCTGATCGTCTGTGTGGTCCTGGTTGGAAGGTATGACCCAGACTGATGTCATGGGTCATCGGATCAGAACATTTTAAATCCACCCTTCTTTCTCCTTTTCTCTCTTCAGGCTCTCAGGGAGATTAAGCAATCTGCCGGTAGTGATGAACAATGATCACACGACAGGATTAGCCTCCCAATAATGATGACAGTTAAAGATTTGAACTGAACACCTTCTGTCATTACATCATCGCTAATAATGCATGGGGCACACGCACTTACAAACTTCACTGTCTGTTAGCATTGTGCTGACACTAGCAATCCTGTTGTCTCACGCCTAAGATTCCTGTCAAACACGTAGCAATTAACAAAATGTAATCCTTGTTTTTTATTGCAAATGTTCACATAATATTTATCAGATAATGCAATGCCCGATGGCAATTAATAATACTTTCATAAACATACTACAAGTATTTAACTAGTAAAATGTCAGTATACCTATAAGTTCACTTGTAGTACAGTTGCACAAATGAAAACCGTAATTGTAAACTAGTTTAATTGTAAACAAAGTTTATCAGTTACACTTAAAGTATACTATACTTTTATAAACTAAAAGTGGGCCAATTTAGTCACAAATAGTAAGCAGTAAAATAGTAAGTTTACTAGTACATAGATATAGTATACTTATACTTAAAAATATACTTGAACTTTACTTGTAATGAACTTATAAGTATAAGCTACTTATTTTTTTATAACTAGTTACAAGTTAGTCATTTATTATTTTTGCGTACTTCAAGACTGGTATGTGTGTTTTTATTTTTAAGTCAGTTACATAAAAAGAAAAATGTGTTTAATGTGAATCCGAAAAGAAAGACTGATTAGCCCCAACTAATTACGTCAATTACATCTGAAGTTGGTCAGACTAGTTCTTCAGACAAATGCAATCTATTTAGCAGCTATGTATAACTGGCTCCTGGATTGCACCCCATAATAAGATAAATTATATTTATTATACAATGATTTATAAACCCGATTCCAAAAAAGTTGGGACACTGTACAAATTGTGAATAAAAACAGAATGCAATGATGTGGAAGTTTCAAATTTCAATATTTTATTCAGAATACAACATAGATGACATATCAAATGTTTAAACTGAGAAAATCTATCATTTTAAGGGGAAAATAAGTTGATTTTAAATTTCATGGCATCAACTCATCTCAAAAAAGTTGGGACAAGGCCATGTTTACCACTGTGTGGCATCCCCACAGTCTGCAAACGTCTGGGGACTGAGGAGACAGGTTGCTCAAGTTTAGGAATCTAATACAGGCTTCTAGTTGCTCAACTGTCTTAGGTTTTCTTTGTCTCATCTTCCGCTTTATGATGAGCCAAATGTTTTCTATGGGTGAAAGATCTGGACTGAGTACCCGGATCCTTCTTCTACGCAGCCATGATGTTGTAATCGATGCAGTATGTGGTCTGGCATTTCATGTTGGAAAATGCAAGGTCTTCCCTGAAAAAGACGACGTCTGGATGGGAGCATATGTTGTTTTAGAACTTGGATATACCTTTCAGCATTGATGGTGCCTTTCCAGATGTGTAAGCTGCCCATTCCACACGCACTCATGCAACCCCATACCATCAGAGATGCAGGCTTCTGAACTGAGCGCTAATAGCAACTTGGGTTGTCCTTGTCCTCTTTAGTCTGGATGACATGGTGTCCCAGTTTTCTAAAAATAACTTCAAATTTTGATTGGTCTGACCAAAGAACAGTTTTCCACTTTGCCACAGTCCATTTTAATTGAGCCTTGGCCCAGAGAAAACACCAGCACTTCTGGATCATGTTTAGATATGGCTTCTTTTTTGACCTATATAGTTTTAGCTGGCAACGGGGAATGGCACGGTGGATTGTGTTTTCTGGAAGTATTCCTGAGCACATGTTGTGATTTCCATTACAGTAGCATTCCTGTATGTGATCCAGTGCCGTCTAAGGGCCCGAAGATCATGAGCATCCAGTATGGTTTTCTGGCCTTGGCCCTTACGCACAGAGATTGTTCCAGATTCTCTGAATTTTTGGATGATATTATGCATTGTAGATGATGATAACTTCAAACTCTCTGCATTTTTTCTTATCGCACCACTATTTTTTGCTGCAGCATTTGGGGAATTGGTGATCCTCTGCCCATCTTGACTTCTGAGAGACACTGCCACTCCGAGGCTCTTTTTATACCCAATCATAAGTTGCAAATTGGTCCACTGGGTGTTCCTTATATGTACATTTAACTTTTCCGACCTCTTATTGCCACCTGTCCCAACTTTTTTGGAATGTGTAGCTCTCATGAAATCTAAAATGAGCCAATATTTGGCATGACATTTCAAAATGTCTCACTTTCAAATTTGATATGTTGTCTATATTCTATTGTGAATAAAATATAAGTTTATGAGATTTGTATTGCATTCCTTTTTTATTCAAAATTTGTTCAATGTCCCAACTTTTTTGGACTTTGGGTTGTATCACAGATCAAAATTGCTAAACTTGCCACAGAAACCACGGATACAGGTTTCTAAATTCTGACTAAATAAGCCTTATTGACAATAGCCAATAAAAATAAACCTATGACAGCATGCTAGCTGAATTCTGCATTCAATTCTATATTTTATATGGCAACTGTAAAAATCTCTCACAGTTAGGCTAATGATAAACTATAGGTTTACAATTTTTTTCTATTAACAAATTGTCCTTTTTATTATATTGCTATTGGCACTACTACAAACAATATTGAGGTACAATAATAAAAATATTTAAAATAACTGTAATTCACAGTCTTGAGTGACAAAATGTTTTATTAAAATCAACATTTGAATCATATTAAAAATATTTTAACTTTTTTTAAATATAGATTTGTTGTAAATTATATATATATATATATATATATATATAAATAATTTACAACAAATCTATATTTTAAAAAAGTTTTGTTATTGCTACAGGTCGTAAATGAAAAACGAATCCGGTTCTGCCAGTACCTGAGCCAGAATGTGTCTCACTCTCTTGTGTGTGTGTGTGTGTGTGTCTTTGCCTAAAATATATACACCTACACTATGTATGTATGTATGTATGTATGTATGTATGTATGTATGTATGTATGTATGTATGTGTATATATAATTTCAAAACGAACCAGTAATTATATTTTTGAGAGGGTTAACTGAAATTTGAATTTAGAGCTGAGATATTGGTATCTGTGACATCCTGTGGACCTAGGGATCTTTTGGAGGTCTTTCTCAAGCTTTTATTTGTATTACAGTATTGTATTACAGTATTTGTATCCTGTTTAGTATTGAGAGTGTGATGGCAAACCATTTAGCATAGCTTTGCTGTCACATTGTAACATTTTGTTTTTATTTTGTCTTTTAAATTTTTTTCTTCTCATCTGGAGAAACTTTTTGTACTATTTTTAATTTTGTTATTTATTTTTTTTTCATCTCTTCCTGTCAAAAAATAATTTAATTTAATTTAATTATGGACGTTGTTTATATATTTAACTGGACAACAAGACAGATATTTTCCTTATTTATACATTTTTTTTGCAGCATACAGGCTGATGTTCTGCAGTATGTCTGTCCCTCATGGATCTTTAAACCTCAGTGGCTCTTTGAATGTGTGAATTGCATGATTCGGGGGGTTCGGACGAAGGGCAGATATTTATCTGGTGGATGGGATACTCAGCCATTGAACAGGGAAGATAACTGTTGACTCAGTAAAAATCTCTGAACAGTGTGAGTGCAGTTTAAACACACACAAGCAGATACCCACAGACTTTTCCCCCTCCCACCAAAAAAAAAACACCTCAGGCACGAGCCGTTGAGGTCATTGGTAAATAGACATTTTGAGAGGTATGGGTTTGTGGGTAATTGGACTGACAGCAGAGGGGAGTCAAGACTGCTGATGTTTATTTATCTCTTTTGTTGTGCCATGAGCAGGAACAATGAAACGCTCTGGCCCGTGCCCATAATGACATCGCCTCTTGTGCTGTCAGGGCCCCGGATGAAATGAGCTTCTGCAATCCAAACTTCCTCTTTGCCAAAAGATTTCCTGGGATTCTTCTGCTACGTCAGCCTGAAAGAAGGTACAGGCTGAATCTGGATATGGGGTAAGGTCATGGAAGACCTGAGCGGCAATAAAAATATGTCTGTGCTTGTTATACAGAAGTCATAGTTGTCTTCATTAAAGGTGCGGTGATTGTATAAACAAAGCTTCTCTCACTTTCTCTTTTTTTAGACAAGTTAAGTTGCTAATGTGTTTTTAAATGTTTTGTTACAGTGCAGGTAGAGCTACTTTTGGGTGTCTCAAGTATTTAACACTGTGTAGTGTTTTTGTTCTCTGTGTTGTTTTGTAGGTTAAAATCACACACCCTTATCAAAACACAACTTTAAAATCTCTGGCTTTCTGCTCTGGTTGTTAGCATGCAGCGTAGGTGCTTACGGCGGGCCGTTTCTATGATGCAATGGAGGACTGTGCTCTTCCAAGGAGAGGAACTTCCCATCTCTAGCACATTCCTGAGTCTGGCTGCAGGCAAGGGTTGGGCTCAAACCATGTGCATCAATTACAACAGAGAAATATCATCAATGCCTGTTTGACGCAAACACTGCCAATCAGTGTCTTAACAATTATTACACCTCAAGCTCATTTCCACACTTTGAAAAGATTTACAGTTTTGTTTAACGTAAATTTATCCAATGAACCCAAAGGTGCACTCAGGATTTTTTTTTAAATATGAAAATCATTCAAATAGTGTAACATTTGTGTCATGTTTTATTTAACATGAATTATATTGCACTCTCATGGACTCTTACTACTACAGTTCTACTAATTGCAAGAAATAATCATATTAATTAGTTATGTAACAATTACAATGATTATATTGTATTGTAAATCTAATATTTTTAGTGTATATAGTGCATTTAACTGTAAACAAACTTAATACATCCATACCTATAGGTGTCAGCAGGCATGTACTGGCCATAGGGAGCACTGGGACTTTCCCGGTGGGGCAGTGTAGTGACCAAGCGGCAACCTTCCGGTCTCTCTCTTGAATCCAACACGGAAGTGACTTGAATTGCAAATCATCAACTGGCGGCTTGAAACAGGCTCCAAAATGGAGTCAATCTGACTCTGTCTGTTATGTCCCGCCTCTTTGCTCATTTTACGTTATCCAGGAGTGACGTGCTGCCAAGATGGCAATGGCAAACACTTTGGGCTTCAAAAACACTCTTCAGAAACCTACGGGTGACGTCACAGACACTATGCCCATTGTTTTATACAGTCTATGGTAGTGACTAATTGGGTCCCACTACCACCCCCCAGCCCCTCTCCCTTTAGAAACCCAAGTCGTCCCGTTGTTTCAAATTCCTTTTAATAGATACTCTCTTTAGACCCTGATTTCAATTCCTACAAAATCATGTTATGATTAATGCTGTTTCAACTGCGTTATAAAGACCATTTATATCTGTATCAGTTATCTTATATACTAGCAGATAAGCGATTAGCCTGATAGCTTATTTTATACACATTTGCACTTTCCATATTCTCAATCGTCTTTAATGTAATTATGTGTTAAATTATGTGTTAAATGTCCAAATATTTCAGTTATATAAAATTAATTAGCAATTTTCAATTATTCTTAATAGGCTAGTATTATTATTATTATTATTTATTTACACTCACCTAAAGGATTATTAGGAACACCTATTCAATTTCTCATTAATGCAATTATCTAACCAACCAATCACATGGCAGTTGCTTCAATGCATTTAGGGCTGTGGTCCTGGTCAAGACAATCTCCTGAACTCTAAACTGAATGTCAGAATGGAAAAGAAAGGTGATTTAAGCAATTTTGAACGTGGCATGGTTGTTGGTGCCAGACGGGCCGGTCTGAGTATTTCACAATCTGCTCAGTTACTGGGATTTTCACGCACAAACCCATTTCTAGGGTTTACAAAGAATGGTGTGAAAAGGGAAAAACATCCAGTATGCGGCAGTCCTGTGGGCGAAAAACAGTCCTGTGGGCCTTGTTGATGCTAGAGGTCAGAGGAGAATGGGCCGACTGATTCAAGCTGATAGAAGAGCAACTGTGACTGAAATAACCACTCATTACAACCGAGGTATGCAGCAAAGCATTTGTGAAGCCACAACACTCACAACCTTGAGGTGGATGGGCTACAACAGCAGAAGACCCCACCGGGTACCACTCATCTCCACTACAATTAGGAAAAAGAGGCTACAATTTGCATGAGCTCACCAAAATTGGACAGTTGAAGACTGGAAAAATGTTGCTTGGTCTGATGAGTCTCGATTTCTGTTGAGACATTGAGATGGTAGAGTCAGAATTTGGCATAAACAGAATGAGAACATGGATCCATCATGGCTGATTATCACTGTGCAGGCTGGTGGTGGTGGTGTAATGGTGTGGGGCATGTTTTCTTGGCACACTTTAGGCCCCTTAGTGCCAATTGGGCATCGTTTAAATGCCACGGCCTACCTGAGCATTGTTTCTGACCATGTCCATCCCTTTATGACCACCATGTACCCATCCTCTGGTGGCTACTTCCACCAGGATAATGCACCATGTCACAAAGCTCGAATAATTTCAAATTGGTTTCATAACAATGAGTTCACTGTACTAAAATGGCCCCCACAGTCACCAGATCTCAACCCAATATAGCATCTTTGGGATGTGGTGGAACGGGAGCTTCGTGCCCTGGATGTGCATCCAACAAATCTCCATCAACTGCAAGATGCTATCCTATGCATTATATAAAAGGTATGCGTATTTTAAATTAATATAATTTGTATATACTTAGGATAATCATTAACTGACAGTTTGGGGAGACCTGATTTCGAGGGAGGACCTGATTTGTCTTGACACCGGTCGAGTAGTGGGCCAATTGATGATGAGAGGAAAACCTCCCCAAAGCACACGTCCTGAAAAGTGAAGTAAAACGATTTTTTGTTTTCATACATTGAGAAAGAATGACAAAACACTATAGACAAACAGCAATATAATGGGAGATAAAAAAGAAACAAAAACAAAACAAAACAAACAAACACATAAACAAAAGTAGTGAGAATATGTCTTTAGGCAGTAGTTAGATGTTACCATGCTAATAATCTTCCAGAGAGTTGTCTTGATAGAATGCCCCCGAATGTCTTTCTCTCTTTTTTTTATGTTGGTAACAAACCATTTTGGTTACCCTTGAATTCTATTTAAAAAATTGACACTCAAAATTTCTCAAATGATCTTCTTATATACAACAGAAAGAATGTCATCCAGGATTGGAACATTAGGGTGAACAGTAAATTTATTTATTATGGCAAACAAGCTCAAAATCAATGCTTTACTGTCAAGTGCATTTCTATGTGACAAAAATGATGTATGAATTAAATATTACTGTATTTCCAGTATATTCAATAATATATATTTTGCTAAAATATCGCTTAATCTGCTGTGGATAGAGGAGTTTTCATAGTCATCCCGGCTTGAAGATCAGATTGATTTTATCACTTCCTGGATAGTACATGATTTTGATTACAAAATGCGGGTGGAAAGTGGAACATTTCTGGTGAACTATCACTTTAAGTACTTATCAAACTGCTGTTGATTCGGTGCCGTGAATGACTAGTCTTAACTGTAGGCTGAGGGACAGATGCTGTATGAAAGAATGAAATGCTGTGAGGAATTCAACGCTAGCCTGAGAACACGCCATTGGCAGCACCGGTGATCCCGAACTAATTCGGACAAGAGCCGGAACGAGAGACAGCAACCCAAGCACCACTCGGTTAACCCTCAATCTCTCCATTTAAACATTATGCCGGAAGAGAGAGAGAGAGAGAGCTGATTGTTAGAAACCGACTGTTGCCGTTTACTCTGCTGTTGGCCTTGGATTCCCATAAGCTTAGAGGTCACCACAACCAAACAGCAGGGGTGTAAGAATGATCCTAATGTTGCTTCTTGAAGGAGGAATAAAAGATGGCTTTAGGGGGATCGGGTGTCAGCCGGGGTCAAGGCAAGTAGAGGACCTTTGGCAACTCGAGTATGTAGCAGCTTGCCGCTGTCTACCGTAGGATATAATACCCATGAGACACCAACTGGGCGGAACAGGAAAAAGATCACAAATGGTGCCTCCTTAAGAAACATTGATTTAAATGTCCCCAGGTGCTTGGCTTTTAATAGCTAAAGAGATTTGTTTTATCCCATACCAGACACGTGTCAAACTTTTTTTTTTTTTTTTCAATTTTTCAAAAATCTTTTGAAAAAGCTGCAATTCATAACTATCGCTTGTCATCATCATTTGATTAATATCAGCTGTCATAATCAAAATAAAATTCACACAAACATATATTACAATTGAAAAAAAACTCCCTTTCTGTAGGAAGTAATATTTTGCCCTAGGAGAATTGAGAAATTGGGAAATTGAGATAAAGAAGTAAATATAGATAAGTGCACTGAAAAGAATGACACTTACTAAAATCGAAATATGTTGCAGTGCCTTTTCGATGCATTTAGCTGAAATGTTTAGTGAATTTGCCCCATAGACTTACCAACTAAACAAACAAAACTTAAACTCAATGAGACAAAAGCCCTGTCTAAGCAAGCACATCAAGAGATCAGTCTGGGTTTTGATTATAAGTCAAGCGTGAATAACCCTCGTGGCTATTCCTGGTCATTTGAAAAGGCCATTCAGTGTCAGGAAATGAAACAGTACTATTCCCTCATAACCTAATTTGCTGGATTGCAGGTGTCTAGTTTCCTATAACCGTTTCTCCAGCACAATAAACGTCAGTTCCCTTGGTTACAGGGCCTATTGGCAAGCTAAGGATCCGTGTTTGTTTCTGATGAGGTGGAGAAGTGCACTTTTCTGTCTCAGATGTTGGTGCTCTATTCCCAGTTTTGTGATTATGTTTGTGTTCCTGTGCTGAAATATATTGTCACGATGTTCATTTGTGCTCCAAGGACCCAGCAGGACACCACAAGCCCGAGAAGTGGTTCTCACGGCTTTTGGCAGCCGATCGCAGGACGTTCATTAGCCTCTGTCAACATGCATATTGTGTGTGTGACTGTGCATGCGTGTTTGTGTTCTTTCAAGCACCGGCTTTGTGCTTTGTTAGTGGTCTGTTACTCTGGTAAGTTTATATGATGGTACTTTGAGACCCTCGTTGGTGACATATAATAGACACTGAGGGTCGGCTTGAGTGTTTCTTTTATACAGTATAAAAGTATATGTGGCCCTAAATTTAAGTCCTATTTTTTTTACTGCTGACTGGTCATAAAATAATTTTTACACAAGCATACTCTGTTTGTATCATCCTGCTTATATGTGTTTCAAATCAGTGAAATGTCCCAGCACATCACTTTTGGGAATGCTGCTCAGCCAATCAGATTAGAATACTGAGGAACTAAAAATTTTCCATTAAGTATGAAAGTGTTTTGTAAATAAACCATTTGATTTCAAATGCTTAAAAAAAAAAACAAACAAAAAAACTCTTTAATAGGTGAAATATTATGAATCAAACGGGTGGATAAATAATTACACTCATCGCTGCAGGTTTCCGACTTCACACAGCTGCCTGTAATCCATCTGAGGACATTACACCATGTCCGACAGCAAAGAGAGGGTAGGGGTGGTCACATGATCACTCTCACTCTTTTGCTGCTTTCACAGACCTTCACACTCTCACACAAGCTGAATTAAGCTTACCAGACACAATTTTTGTTAAAGGGATAGTTCACCAAAAAAAAAAAAGAAGAGAAGATTTACTCACCTTCAAGCCATACTAGGTGTATGTGACTTTATTTTTTCAGATATATAAAATCAAGTTTTATTAAATAATGCTCCTAGCTCTTCCAAGCTTTATAATGGCAGTGAATAGAGGATGATACACTATATTGCCAAAGGTTTTGGGATGCCTGTCTTTACATGCATATGAACTTTAATGACATTACAATCTGTTGGCCCACCCTTTTTAGCTATAACAGCTTTAACTCTTCTGGGAAGGCTTTCCACAAGGTTTAGGAGTGTGTTTATGGGAATGTTTGACCATTCTTCTAGAAGAGCATTTGTGAGGTCAGGCACTGATGTTGAACAAGAAGGCCTGGCTTGAAGTCTACTCTCAAATTCATACCAAAGGTGTTCTATCGGTTTGAGGTCAGGGCTCTGTGCAGGCCAGTCAAGTTCCTCCACACCAAACTCGCTTATCCATGTCTTTATGGAACTTGCTTTGTGCACTGGTGCAACAAAGTTGGGAGAATGAAATTGTCCAAAATGTCTTGGTATGCTGAAGCATTAAGAGTTCCTTTCACTGGAACTAAGGGGTCAAGCCCAACCCCTGAAAAAAAACCCACACCATAATCCCCCCCTCCACCAAACATTACACTTTGGCACAATGCAGTCAGGCAAGTACCGTTCTCCTGGCAACCGCCAAACCCAGACTCGGCCATCGGATTGCGAGACAGAGAAGCTTGATTCGCCACTCCAGAGAACACATCTCCACTGCTGAGTCCAGTGGCGGCGGGCTTTACGCCATCTCATCTGACGCTTTGCATTGCACTTGATGATGTAAGGATTGGATGCAGCTGCTCGACCATGGAAACCCATTCCATGAAACTCTCTGTTCTTGAACTAATCTGAAGGCCAAACAAAGTTTGGAGGTCTGCAGTTATTGACTCTGAAGAAAGTCGTCGACTTCTGTGCTTCAGCATGCACTGACCCCTCTCTGTGATTTCACGTGGCCAACCACTTTAAGTTATTAAAAAAGGAATATTTAGAAAAACTGCAATGGACACATTTACAGATCACCTGGCATGGCACAGTATGTTTGGACAAAAGATGGCTAGTCTGGTGACTGCGATAGATGTAAACCTACCAATGTCCGTCTCCATGATTTTTAGAATGACTTATCGCGAGAGGAACAAAAGTTTTAGTCGCATAACATTGGTTGATTGAAACGCCGTCATTTCACATTCGTTTTTTTATCAACATTTAGAAAATATCGCAAAAGTTTTGCGCACATCTGTAATAGCACATCGGCTATTATTAAAAAATCCTTTTTTTACAAAAGGATTTCACAAAAGACAAAAAGTCAGGTTCAGGTTCAAAAAAAGGTTCAGAGGAGATGAGGATGAGTATGATATTTGCAACTCAACATGTAAGAATATTCCCATGTTTGTTATTTTTTGTGTTTTTTTTGGCTTCAGCCTAATGCTGTTAGTTTTCCTTTTTTTTTCTTTTGCCTTGGGTTCTGTCTCATGAAGCCCTTGGCAGACCCACTCGGTGTGAGTAAACACATTCCTCAGCTGCACAGCATGCCACAAGATTAGTTATGACTTTGGAGAATGATTTTAAGAGGGAAACTTTGTCACAAAAAAAGATTTGTGTATGAGGTAAGCCATGAGCCTTTCATGAAATGCATATGTTTGCCCAAAACAAAAACCATCAGTATTAGAAGTCTGGCCCGCAGAGCAGACAACAATTAAAGCGATCACAACGGATGTGTGCGTGGAATGTGACATTGTCATGATGCCATCATGTGAGAATGAGTTGAATCATGAGTAATTCCACTTTCCTTTGTTTTATTTTAATGGATAGGTCATCCAAAAAAAATTCTTGATTAATTCCAAACCTGCATCATTTTCTTTCTTCTGTGGAAAAGTTTTTAGTCCATACAATTAAAGTCTGTGGGATGCAGTGTTGTTTTGGACCCCATTTGCTTTGATTCTATGAAACGGCCAAAAGCAGTATTCAGAAAATCTTCTTTTGTCTTCCTTAGAAGAAAAAGTCATACAGGTTTGGAATGACTCAACATATGCATTTCATGAAAGGCTTATGGCTTACCTATGCCTTTAGATTGCTCTGACCAAGTAGGTCTATACTATTTTTGAGATTATAAACTTTTGTGGTAGAACTTGGGATGTTTCAGAGTTGAAGATCAGACTGAGAAAGAGGTTCACTTTGATTCAGAAGGAGTAGTCAGGTTGAGGTTCTTCAAGGCCTGTCAGAAAGCCCACTCATTTTTATTCATGAGTGCTTTTCACTCTTTGTCCCATTAAGCGAGCAGACTTGTGGATTAGGTCCACCTCGTGTCAGTAATATCATCATGAAAAACTCATGACACCATGGGCCGTTTGTTCAAAAGGGAGGGAATTTGAAGAATAGTACTGTAGCCATCTGCTCTTTCTGCTTGTCTTTCTTTGAAGAGGAGGTGTCTTCCTCCATCACTTCCCTTTCTAGTGATCAATATGGGTCATCCAATCAATTGCCACACTCAATTAAACCTTTATAATTCCTTTCACGCAACATACTTCTAAAGAAGCGTAAACTGAGAAGAGAAGCCCATCCAAATTACACTCTAGTGGCTCTTTTATTGGGCTGACATACAATGGAGCTTGATGGAAAACAATCCTCATGTTTTGGAAATTAGGTCAGGCTGTATTGTAAAGGACAGTCTGCCAGGCAGCCGGTGTAATCTGGTGGGGACGGACTTGTTGTCCGACCTGCTGCTCGCCATATTTGATGTCCCATTGTTCCCTCTCCTCCTCTAATCTGCCCATTCTTAAAGTGTTGCAATTCATTTGGACTGATTTCTATGGCAGCTCAGGCGCAAGGGCCATTAAAGGACTTTAAAGGGGCAAGTGGATGAACTTCATGCCAGTGGTGTGCTATTGTGCCCCTAAGGCTTGTGTACCCGCTGATAGTGGGGGAGCGGAGGGTTGCTGAATGGAGGGCTGCACAAGTACAAGGCGAGAAACTACATTTAAAGTCTGTAGAGTTTAAAGTTATGAATTTATATTTACAATTATGTCTTTATACTCACAACTGTTACTTTATATCTCAGTGTGGCATTATATCTCACAATTATGAATTATATATCATAATTGTGACTTCATTGCTCACAGTTGTAAATGAATACCATTTCAAATAAACATTTAATCATTATCATAAATTTGACAATATCTCATAATTGTGACTTTACATCTTACAATCATGAATTTATACACAAAACTGTGACTTTATACATCACATTTATGAATTTATACACACAATTGTGACTTTATATCTCAGCAAATTTATATTTAAAAATGATTAATTTATACATACAATTGTGACTATATCTTACAATTATGAATTTATATGCATAATTGTGACTATATCTCACAATTATGAATACTCTCATTTGTGACTTTATATCTCAGAGTGACTTTTAATCTCACAATTATGAATTCATACGCACAATTGTGACTTTTTATCTCATAATTATGAATGTATACTCACAATTGTGACCTTATATCTCACAATTATGAATTATGAGATATAAAGTCACAATTGTGATTATCCATAATTATGCATTTATACTCACAATTGTGACTTTATACTCACAACTGTGACTTTATGGGCCTAATTTTAACAATCTGAGCGCATGGTCTGAAGGTGCTATAGGGCATGTCCGACTCCACTTTTGCTAGTTTAACAACGGAAAAAACTATTGGCAAATTGTCCATAAGGGTTGTACATAGTCTCTTAATGAGTCATGGGCTAATAAATCAATCAGAGTCTCATCTCCCATTCCCTTTAAAAGCCAGTTGTGCTTGCAACATGGCGGATTCGCTATTAACATGGCAGAATTTGCGAGCTGAAAGACTGCCTCTCCAGAGAGGAATCATTTTATTTTAATTTTTTTTTTAAATGTTTGTGTGCTGCTGCGTGTCCCTGTGTGTGCAATAAGTTGTGCACCTGCATATAGGCCCATATTACTAACGCACCATTTAAATACTGCAGTCGTTTTCAGTTGCCTCAAAATAGCAACCAGCCAACAATGCGCCTGAACACACCTCGTTAATGCACTGCCTCGTTAATGCATGATAATGCACGGCCCTATGTTGCAAGGATCTGTACATAATTCCTGGAAGATGAAAACATCCCAGTTCTTGCATGGCCAGCATACTCACCAGACATGTCACCCATTTAGCATGTTTGGGATGCTCTGGATGGTATGATGATGGTATAAAGCATCTGCTCAAACTGAACCCTTTCAAGTTCCAAAAGGTAACAAAATATGCTTTATTATCAGGAGAGTTTTATATTATCGTGACAGGTAGAAATCTATCTGTGTTAGAAAAAAAACATGAATGCATTTAAGTGTTAATTAGACTTAGTACATGTCAAATAGTAATTGAGACTCACACATGTAATGTCACCCAATTATATGTTTAGTATTCAAAATGGTAACTATCACAGTTTTGATTTCATTTCTCATTATTGTGACCTTATTTTAAACTTTATCTCACAATCACTTCTTATTTTCTTTGCTCTCTACAGTTCTTACGGTGGTTTTATATTATATGTTGGTAAGGTTCATTAGAAAGATCATGACATTGACAGTGAAGATGGTCAATTGCCTTGTTTTGACAAGAAATTCATGGTGCTTCATTTACATTCTCTCTCTTTGAACTGATAATGCGTTTGCCACAATAGGACCTTTGACCAGACCGCAGCTCCCCGTTGGTAACCACAGAAACCGAAGAGACTTCTCTTTGCTCCTCTGGGCCCTCTCTCTACTGCTGCTACAGTTTTTCTTGTTTCCGCTCTCTGCTTCCTGTCCTCTGTAAATTGTTCTGACTGAAATATTTTACATCTGATATGAGGAAAAAAAGAAAAGTCAAGCTAAGCCCTTTTATCTTTGCCAGTGAGTCCTTGATAACAACGTACCTGCGTCTTAAACCAGGAACTGGTGGTCATAAACACCATTCCCATGGGAAAGTTTGTAAAAAAGCCTCAGTTTGTCTTTTCTTTTAGTGCAAAATGTTTCCACTGCAGCTCATAATGCCATTAAATGTGTGTGTGTGTGGTGGGGGTGGGGTCTAAAGAAAGGGTTTGGGACACGTCAGGAACCCTAAGCAACCCACATCCTGTAAATCAGGTCTTCATGAGCCACATCTCTCCACAAACACACACACACACACACACACACACACACACGCACGCACGCACGCACACACACACACACACACACACACACACACACACACACACACACACACACACACACACACACACACACACGCACGCACGCACGCACACACACACACACACTTTTTCATTCTTTCGCTCATTTTCTCTCTGCATAAAAGAGAGGGGAGTATTAAAAAATGCACAATTCTGACATGCACGAGACGAGTGGCCCATTCTATAAAAAGATAAACAGGGGACCAACGAAGAAAAGGAGGGAGGGAGCGAGATTAGCTCATGTCATCATCTTTATACTCTAGCTGCTGAGAGCCAATCAGTTCATTTAAAGACAAATTAATTGGCTTTCTTTTAACCACACTGGGTGTGGGAACAGCACAGTTTCTTATAAAAAGAGGCAAATAAACTATTCCTTGACTTTAACACAAAGCCAAATAGAGGCAAGATGCTAGTGTATGCTTTTAATGTATAATCTCTGCATCCCTTCCCTGTTTGGTACATTCTTTCTTTGTGCATACATTTTTTTTAAACATACAAAATGTCAAAATATTATAACTATCATAATCTTAATTATAAATGATTTATATTCTATTTAATTATTTTATAATAATAATATATTTACATATTATAATTATATTATATAAGTATGTTTACTATTGTTTTAAAAATGGTACCTTCTTTAATCAAAATGATAAAACAGACAATTCTTATTTGAAATTCTGATTGGATTGAAGCGGCACATTCTATATTAATGTGCACAAGGTTGCTTAGCTACCATCAATAAGTTTTTAACATAAATTATATAATCCATATAATTACATAATTTTTATATAAATACATATATAATTATAGGCGTATCAATATTAATTGATGGGACATTTTATGTTTCAATTATTAATATTAATACATAAAACGCCTCGTTACGTATAACCTCGCTCCCTGAAGGAGGGAACGGAGACGCACGCCGGACGTTACCGACGCTAATTGGGATCACTTTAGGAGCCCTATCAGCTTCGAGATAAAGAGAACTGGCCAATGGCCATTGGCGCTGCGTGTTTTGCATATCGCACCCGCCGCGGGCGCCGGTATAAAGCGGATGCAATCGCCACGCACCATTGTTTTTCACTGAGGAGCCGAACTAGTGACTCGCCCTGTAGTGATGGTACAGCAACTGTGGCGACGGACGACGCCTCCGCTCCTCCTTCAGGGAACGAGGGTTACATACGAATCCCAGACGCCTTTCAGTCGGTCACGCTCGACGACGCCGGACGCTACCGACGCAATTGGGATCTTTGGAAAACGCCACAGTTACTACCACTTCCAGCGCCCGCGAAAGCCCTCAGACCCCGCCTGCACCGGGCGGAACTCACGCAGGGGAGTCACACTGCTGTTCCGCAAGACCCATTCAGCAGACTATTGGATAACGCTGGGAAAGCGTGCCCGGAGGACGCGGAAGCCACATCAAGCCCAGAGGGAATTCCATGTGGAGAATACACGTATGGACTGGCCGTGGCAGTACAACATACTAAAAGTCCCAGGGTGGCCCCGGCCAAGTAGGCGGGGAACAACACCAGACTGAGACGGCAGAGCCGGCTCTGCCGAGAAGACACGGGCTCGCCGTAGGGGAGCACTACCGTGGGAAGAATACACATATGGGACCGCCGAGGGTCACAACATATGGAACCCAGCCTAACACAAGTTCCACCAATGCTTACGAGTGTTAGACCTGGCGCCTGACGCCCGCCACGTCCGACTCTTCTGCTGTCCTCCGTAACAGACGAAGAGCTGCTCTGAGGTCCTAAAGCTTTCCTGCGTTCTGTCCACGCACATCCGTAGGGCACGGACGGGACAGAGAAAAGCCAGGGCTGGGTCTGCCTCCTCCGAAGGCAGCGCTTGCAGGTTCACCACCTGATCCCGAAAGGGAGTGGTGGGAACCTTGGGCACATATCCGGGCCGGGTCTCAGGATTACATGAGAGTTACCGGCCCGAATTCCAGGCACGATTCGTCGACCGAAAATGCCTGCAGGTCCCCTACCCTCTTGATGGAGGCCAATGCAGCCAGGAGAACTGTTTTCAAAGACAGGACTTTCAACTCAGCTGACTGCAAGGGCTCAAAGGGCGCTCTCTGCAGAGCTGTAAGCACCAGAGTTAAGTCCCAAGAGGGTATAGAGGGGGGGCGAGGCGGATTTAGTCTCCTTGCCCCCCTCAGGAACCTGACGATCAGATCGTCAAGGACTTACCTTCTACCAAGTCATGATTTGCGGCGAGAGCGGCAACATACACCTTGAGGGTGGAGGGAGACAGCCTTCGCTCCAACCCTTCTTGTAGGAAGGAAAGCACTGCCCCGACCAAACACCTTCGGGGTCTTCTCGGAGAGAAGAGCACCAGTCGACGAACAGGTTCCACTTCAACGCATAGAGTCGCCTCGTAGACGGGGCTCTAGCGGAAGTGATGGTGTCTACTACAGTCTGTGGTAACCCACCTAGAACCTCCGCCCGTCCAGGGACCAAACATGGAGTGACCAGAGGTCCGGACGCTGGTGCTGGGCAGGCTCTGCCTCTGAGTCAGGAGGTCCTTCCTCAGAGGAATGGGCCAAGGAGGTGCTGTCGCGAGGAGCACTAGTTCCGGGAACAAAGTCCTGCTGGGCCAATACGGAGCTACCAACAGGACCTGCTCCTCGTCCTCCTGACTTTGCACAGTGTCTGTGCGAGAAGGCTCACTGGGGAAACGTGATACTTGCGTAGGCCCCGGGCCAGCTGTGTGCCAGGGCATCCGAGCCGAGGGTTCCTCGGTCAGGAGTAAAACAACTGGCAATGGGCCGAGTCCGGGCGGCAAACAGGTCTACCTGCGCGGTCCCGTGGCTCCATATCAGCTGGACCACCTGGGGATGGAGTCTCCACTCTCCCGGGAGCACCTGCTGACGTGAGAGCTCCGGCTGCACGATTGAGCAGGCCCGAATGTGAGTGGCGCGGCGACCTCAGATGCTTCTGACTCCACAGAAGGAGATGGCGGGCGAGTTGTGACATGCGACGGAGCGTAGACCACCCTGTTTGTTGATGCACGCAGCGTCGCGCAGTGCTGTCCGTGACGACCAGAACGCGGCTTGCCTCTGAGCGCCCCTTGAGGCGGCTGAGTGCAAGATGAACTGCTAACAACTCCAGGCAATTGATATGCCATTGCAGTTGGGGTCCCGCCCAAAGACCGAAACTGCAAACCCGCTGTACGTGGCACCCCAGCCGGTGGATGAGGCATCCGTGGAGACTACAGCATGCCTGGACACTTGTTCTAGAGGCACTCCTGCCCGTAGAAATGAAGGGTCCGACCACGGGCTGAAGGTTTGGCGGAAACTCGCGCCACTTGGACACGGAGGGAACCGCTGTGCCACGCCCATCTCGGGACTCGATCGTAGCCAGCATTGAAGCGGTCTCATATGAAGCAATCCGAGCGCGATACCGCGCTGCAGATGCCATATGCCCCAGGAGCCTCTGAAACTGTTTCAGTGGTACCGCTGTTCTGGCGCTTGAACGAATTCAAGCAGTTCAACACCGACTGGACGCGCTCCTCGGTGAGGCGCTGTCTGGGCGACCGAGTCCAGCTCCATCCCGAGAAAGAGATCCTCTGCGTGGGACAGAGTTTGCTCTTCTCCCAGTTGACCCGAAGCCCCAACTGGCTGAGGTGTCTGAGCACCCTGTCCCTGTGTTCGCACAACTGCCCTCGCGACCGCGCCAGAATCAGCCAGTCGTCGAGGTAGTTGAGGATGCGAACGCCCTGCTCCCTCATGGGAGCAATGGCCGACTCCGCCACCTTCGTGAAGACGCGGGGCGACAGGGCTAGCCCGAAGGGTAAGACCTTGTACTGATATGCTCGTCCGTCGAACGCAAAGCGAAGAAATGGCCTGTGTCGAGGGAGAATCGAGACATGAAAGTACGCGTCCTTCAGGTCGATCGCTGCAAACCAATCTTGGGGACGGACGCACCTGAAGATGCGTTTCGCGTGAGCATCTTGAACGGCAGCCTGTGAAGGGACCGGTTCAAGCGCCGCAGATCCAAGATTGGCCGTAACCCGCCGCCTTTCTTGGGTACAATGAAGTACGGGCTGTAGAAGCCAGTCTTCATATCGGCTAGAGGGACCGGCTCTATCGCGCCCTTCGCCAGTAGGACCGCGATCTCCCTGAGCACAGGAGCATCCTCCTTCGACACGGAGGTGAAGTGGATGCCCTGAACTTGGGGGACGCCGGCGAACTGAATCGCATAGCCGAGTCTGATGATACGGATGAGCCCGCGACGGCCTGGGAAGCGCTAGCCAGGCTCCCAGGGACCGTGCAAGCGGGACCATCGGCACCACTGACGCACTCCGCAGCGGGCAGCGAGGCGGCATGCAGGGATCCGACTGAACGCCTGGTGGCGGCTCGCAGGGACCTGTGTGTGCTGTGCAACACTACCTGCTTCCGCTGAGGGGATGTGCGAGTGCAGGAAGGCCTCTTGAGTGCGCCCCGGCAGCCGGCATCCCCTGCTGGCGAACAGAGAGGCGCCCGAGGGTGACAAGGCATGGGAGCGCGCCACCGACAGACGCGCTCTCTTGGCACCCAGAGATATTGGAAACTGCTCTTTCTGACAATTTGGGTACGCTGGCGCTGGGACCAGCGGCGGAACAGAAAATACAGAACAAAAATTCTCCCCGGCCCTCCTCCGGGAAAGGAGTGGTGCTGCAGCCATCTCCTGAAGAGCAGTTTCCTCCATCTCTGGGCGGCCCGCCTCAGGGTCTCTTACGACGGCGCTTGCCACCTGGCTTGGCAGCGCCTGAGCGGGCTGGACGCCCTTCCGCTGCCGCTCCACGCCACGGCGTGATGTAGACTGCTGCTGGGCCGGTTCGGGAGCGGAGGCGGCGGCAGGTGGACGCCTCGGCGACGGGCAGGCGGAGGTGCTACGGCCGGGCGGTGGAGCGGGCCGGGCAGGATGTGCCTGATAGCCTCCGCCTGCTTCTGGGCGGCCGAGAACTGTTGGGCGGCTCGACCGCCGCCGAACAACCCGGCCGGCGAAATGGGGAGTCCAGGAACCGATACTTGTCGGTCTCCTCATGTCGCCAGGTTGAGCCAGAGATGCCGTTCCTGGACCACTAAGGTGGACATCGCCTGACCAATGGAACGGGCAGTGACTTTCGTCGCCCGGAGGGCAAGGTCCGTCGCCGCCCGGAGCTCCCGGAGGAGCTCTGGGTCAGGTCTACCACTGCAGGTCCATGAGCGCCTGGGCCTGGTGCACCTGGAGCAAACTCATGGCGTGCAGGGCGGACGCGGCCTGTCCACAGGACCTGTAAGCCTTCGCAACGAGGTTGGAAGAGAACCTACAGGCCCTGGACGGGAGACGCGGGTCACCACGCCAGCTGGAGGCGGTCGCCGGACACAGTTGCGTCGCGACGGTCCGCTCAACCGGCGGGATCCCCACGTAACCCTTGGCCTGTCCGCCGTCGAGGGTAGTGAGGAGGAGGAGCCGCTAGGTCTGTTTCTGGCGCTGAAAGGCGCCGCCCGACCTAGTCAGCTCACCATGCACTTCCGGGAAGAAAGGCACCAGGGCGGACGCTGAGAACCAGCGCGAGCCGCCCGAGAAACCCATCATCCAACCTTGAAGGTTCGGACGTGGTGGAGGGTTCCACTCAAGCCCGACCTTCTCGGCGGCCCGGGAAAGCATAGCCGCCAACTCGGGTCTGACTCAACCGCTGCCACTCTCCCAGAGGGAGGCAGTACAGCTGAGTCTTCATCCTCCAAGGACTGAAACTCCCTCTGATGCAGCGATCGACATCTGCTCATCCGCTGGTGCCCCGAAAGTCACCACTGACGCCCAAGGAGGGGCCAGCAGTTTCTCTCGGAAGCACCACCGGCTGCAGAGCTTGTGAGGGATCAGGGGCCCACGGAGACTCACTCGGCGGGTTTGCCCTGACCGTAATCCTCAGATCACCCCGGCATTCGCCGAATAGGTCTATCCTGCTGTTGGGCAGGAATAACACTAGATCGAGGCATGCGGAGGGGGACCCCACCTCCCCGAAGGCAGGCGAGTCTCGATCTAAGCTCCGCGATAGTCATGTCCCCGTGAGAACATGAACTATCCACAAACGCTGCCTCAGGGTGCTGAACGCCCAAACACGTGAGACAGCGATTGTGACCGTCAGCGGGCGAGAGGGAACGACCGCATCCAGAAACGCACGGGTGGAATGACATCTTGAAAAAGACGCAGTGTCACACCCGTGTTGCTCTTTTTGTGAGGAAACGCTCTTAAATGTGCTGAAGCACCCAGGGAAAACCGCGGCAGCACACAGGAAATAGTGCAGCCTGTGTGCTGCACTCACTGAAAAGTGCTGTGAGAACAGCAATTGTTTGCTGCAGCTGTGAGCCCGCGGTCGCGCTGTTGTGTGTGTGCTGTAACGCCAACACGAGCGTCTTCTCTCTCTCTCTCTCTCTCTCTCTTGCTGAATAGCAGTCTTAGTCTTCGACCTGAACGCTGTTCGCCCGGCGAATGACAATGGTGCGTGGCGATTGCATCCGCTTTATACACAAGGCGGGCGGGTGCGATATGCAAAACACGCACGCCAATGGCCATTGGCCAGTTCTCTTTATCTCGAAGCTGATAGGGGCTCCTAAAGTGATCCCAATTGCCGGTAACGTCCGACGACGTAACGTGACCGACTGAAAGGGAACTATTTATTGAACATGTACGACTTTTATTGTTATATTGTTGTAATCGTTTTATAGAAGCTCATTATAGGCTACATCTTAACCGTTGTAAAATGACTGTAACACATGTTGATAAGTCATCACGTGACTTATCAACATACGCTATATTGCCAAAAGGATCGGGACACCCCTCCAAATCATTGAATTCAGGTGTTCCAATCACTTCCATGGCCACAGGTGTATAAAATCAAGCACCTAGTCATGCAGACTGCTTCTACAAACATTTGTGAAAGAATGGGTCGCTCTCAGGTGCTCAGTGAATTCAAGCATGGTACCGTGATAGATTGCCACCTTTGAAACAAATCCATTCATGAAATTTCTTCACTACAAATTGGAAGCAATTGGAAACAACAGCAACTCAGCCACGAAGTGGTAGGCCACTTAAAATCACAGAGCGGGGTCAGCACATGCTGAGGAGCACAGTGTGCAGAAGTCGGCAACTTTCTACAGAGTCAATAGCTACAGACCTCCAAACTTCGTGTGGCCTTCAGAATAGATTAAGAACAGTGTGTAGAGAATTTAATAGAATGGGTTTCCATGGTCGAACGGCTGCATCCAAGCTTTACATCACCAAGTGCAATGCAAAGCATCAGATACAGTGATGTAAAGCCCGCCGCCACTGGACTCCAGAGCAGTGGAGACGTGTTCTATGGAGTGACCAATCATGATTCACTGTATGGCAATCAGATAGGCGAGTCTGGGTTTGGCGGTTGCCTGGAGAACGGTACTTGCCTGACTGCATGGTGCCAAGTTTGGTGGAGTGGGGATTACGGTGTGTGGGGTTGTTTTTCAGGGTTTGGGCTTGGCCCCTTAGTTCCAGTGAAACGAACTCTTGATTCTTCAGCATAGCAAGACATTTTGGACAATTTCATGCTCCCGGCTTTGTGGGAAAAGTTTGGGGATGATCCCTTCATGTTCCAGCATGACTGCACACCAGTGCACAAAGCAAGGTCCATAAAGACATGGATGAGCGAGTTTGGTGTGGAGGAACTTGACTGGCCTGCACAGAGTCCTGACCTCAAACTGATAGAACACCTTTGGGATGAATTAGAGCGGAGACTGTGAGCCAGGCCTTCTTGTACAACATCAGTGCCTGACCTCACAAATGCATTTCTAGAATGCCCAAACATTCCCATAAACATACTCCTAATCCTTGTGGAAAGCCTTGCTAGAAGAGTTAAATTTTGGCAATATAGTGTACATAGACTTGCAGCTGTATAAGAACACATCCGTTTTTTCATACATACTGAATTGATTTGCCCTAAGCAAGTTGAAAAAATAGCCCATCGCTCATTCACACAAAGTATTTGGTAAAAAAAAGAAAAGAAAAAAAAAAGTCTGTACCACCCCCCACTCATTCACACACAGTCCTTTAGCCCTACATACTCACTGCAGCTAAACTTTGGTGGTCTCCAGCCTTCAGTGGATAATTGATTATGGGATTGAAGCCACAGGGCTTTAAAGGGGGAGAGGTGAAAGAGGTTTCCAAGGTCAATGCCTCCCTTCTTCTTCTCTACCTCTTTTCTCTCAATTATTTGGACAGAGTTTTCAATGCAATAGTCATTAAGGTCCAGCCACCAGGGGAAACTCCAAATATTTGGCCGCATTTGCTACAACTTTCAAGTCAGGAGCTCTACACAAACATGAGGATGTTGTTTAGGTGCGTCCAAGTAATTTCTGGTTCACAGGCAAGGAGAAAGCTGACTTTTGAAGAAAACACTGGCCCGTTAAGCCATACAAAACATGCTTTGGCCTCATCATTGATGACTAAACATTCGTACATCATATGCTCCTTATTTTGGAGCTTTTATGTGGATGTTGTTTAATGCACTTTGTATTTACCCCTGTCATGTTCAATGACAGTTGCATTGAACAATTTTCCAAATATTATGTTAAGTTTTTTTTTAATTCAGAGTTATAAGGAGGATAAAAAGGAGGCATATGTTCATTTAATGCCCCGATAAACAGCTGCTTACCTCACTCCTGCAAAAATCTGTCCGCCATCCCACTCCAACTTTATTTCTATAATTGTGTCCAGGAGGGGAAGTTGAGAGCACGAGTTGATAGTGAACTTGTGAATGATCATTTGAAGGATAGCCTTGCACTAGTCATGCTAGTTACTCTCTCTGTGAATGGTATTGGTTAGTTGTTTGCTAAAGGCCAAAGTAACAGTACCGGAATCTCAGCAATTTTCTAATTCCTGGATTGTGCATCAATGGGAAAGCATGTTAGAAATCTTTAACCATTTGTTGTCGGATCTCGCGCTTCAGGATCTTGCTTGCTCTGTATCACTAGTCTGTCAAAGCAAGCCCATAATAAGTGACTTACCTCAACAAAATAAGCTTACACACATGGAAATAAGAGATCACCGCATCTTTAACAGTATTGTACCAGCTTCACAGACAATTATGATGGTAATGTTTATAATATCTTCATGCCTTATAGTTGCATTCAGCAGGTTAGAGCTGAGCGTTAATATAGTTTATTTATATTTTGCAATGATACAAGCAATCAAGTAGTTTAGACATGCTATATTGCCTTACACAAGTATAATGTATGTATTATTAAGTTGGACGTACTTAAAATGTCAACTTCATATAAAGAGCCGATAATATTCCACAATTATAAATCAGGCAGTTGAGATTTGCTATATAGTATATATTGTTTTACATGAGTGTACTGATGCAGATAAAGATAGATATAATATCTAATTTTATATTTAGAGCTGTGCGATTAGTGTTCGTGATTACTTTCATTTTGCAGCAACAAAAACCAAGATTTGCTATAAAGTATATATTTCTTTACCCGATACTGTATGCAACACTGGCATTTTATACAAATACATCCATGTTGTTTTGTTCATAATCTTTTTATTTTCTTGTCCAGGCCAGTAGTTGACCTGTCACTTGGTAAAGACGCACTACACACCTATAGACTGAACACGTAATACACACGTTTTCACAAATTTGCGTTTTTGTAGTTTACATGGAGACGATGATGGGATTGTTTTCAAAAACTTGCACTTTGAAACCTGTTTTCAAAAGTTAGCGTTTTCAGGCCCCCAAAACGGCAAAACGGTTCATTGTGTAATTGAACAACCAAAACACATAAAAAGTTTTCAGTTTTTATCTTAAAATGGTGTTGTGTAAAGGCCACTAATGTTATGCATAATCGTCAGTTGATTATAATGAATGTAAAATGGTGATCATTTGTTCCCATACAGATGGTTGTTATTCAGGCAAGTTCATAGGAAAAATGCCAATCAAGGGATCCGTTGCCTATAGTTGTGGAGGCCATGGGAAGGTGGCGAAAGAACCTGACTGTAAATATATGAATTAGTCTCAACCAATTAGATTTGCTAAACCCGAAGTGGGCGTGGCCATACAGAGCAGCTTGCTCTGTGACAGTGAACAGGAGAGCGGCCCAGGGAAACACGAGCAACACAGGAAATGTTCAATATGTTGGAGAGTGTTAAAAACCGTGCTGCAGCTTTCTTTAGCGAGGAGCCCTTTCTGACAGTGCTGAAACTCACTGTTGTTTTTGGCTCTGAGTCTGGGCCCTCTCCCGGATCTACCTCTCTCTCTCTCCCTCTCTGTGGTGGCGAGTGCAGTCAAAACCAAAAGAAAACATGCTTCGAAAGAGAAAAGTTGGGAAATAGTACAAGGGGGATAGTAACCCTCTCCTCGTTTGTCATAACGAATGTATTTATTGCATGTATTTAGGACCAGTGCCTAAGAGATTCTCATTATATAAGATGTATAGCCACCCCTTTAAAAATGATTAACGTTATTTCATTATTTTAGTGCGCCATGTGTTACATTAGCTCAAATTAGTGCAAAACATCTTTTCAAAATATTCTCATTTGAAATAAGAGCTCTTGGCAAAAGCTTTTGGATGAAAAGTTTGACAGTGGAAGAGAGCATTTGGTTTGCAGCCGTTCTCAAATGGCGTTTTAATATAGTGTAAAAGAAATTAAGGGGAAAATTGGTATTCATACAAATATTTGATCAAGATATCATACCGTATCTGTTTTGCTGAGTGGTAAATGAAAAGCATTTGTGTGGTTCTTCAGAAACACGACCCAAAAAACTTGGAATACCATGTTGCAAAACTCGCCTCTCCCACTCCTGCCCTCTTCTCTGATAGCAGAACATCTGCACTCTAGTGACACTCTGTGGCAACCGTAGGGAATCCTCCATTTTCTTACCAAATATACAGAGCTGCTACAATTTGATCATTTAAATGAGTTTGACAGACTGTTAGAGGTCTGTCAGAAGTGTTTCCTGAACTGAGACCCCGGTAGAGTTTCAGTTCTTCAACTAATGTGTGTACTGGATTTTGGAAGCTGAAGAGGGGCGGTAGGGTGGTGTTGGGGGGAAGTTTAAGTCAGGCTTTAACTCAAAGCCTTTAAAAATGCTCAAACCCATTAAATGTTTAAGAGCTACTGCAGCCTTGAAGGAACACACTTAGCCTATGTTAAATGTGTGATCCTGACAGATAGCAGCAGTCCGACAAATGCCATATTTCTTTAATAGCAACTTCATTTAACTGCAAGATGGCTCAAGTAAATGTTTGTGCTGCCAGAAAGGACACAATGTAGAGCAATTGCTTCACAGCTATTATTTTATTTTATTTATATATTTTTTATTTTTATTTTTTCATTGCACATTATCACTTAATTTTAATTTAATTTTTTTTTACATTTTGTCTGAAACTTTATTACAGTATCATATGATAATATATTGTAATACTGTAATATATTGGGCATTGCAACGAAAATGTCATTATACTGTACAGAACATGATGAGTATTTTATTTTATGCAAATTATATTTTGATGAATCAATAGCAAATCTTGTTCCCTCTGACTTGCTTCACTGATTAGAAACATTTATGTACCAGTTGCTTTTTTATGAGCCTGGAAAAGCAAAAGCTACTTGCCAAAAAAGGGAATGACGCACATAAGCCACAGTGCAATTGTTTCTCAAAAAATGTAATACATGGTATAATAGTTTTCAGTATACATGTAAATCTTTTTTTCCCAGTCACGACTAGAAGAGTTAAAAACATGAAGTCAAATTTTGTATTAGACGTACACAAAATCTGAACTCTTCTGTGCAACCCTTACCCCTTATATAATTTATTAAACATTTTGACTAATTTGATATTTTTTTTCAGCTACCATTTGGAGTATATTAATCTTTTCAGCTCTGCTTAACATATTTAACCATTTTAAATAAATTCTGCAGAATACCATAGATCATCCCCCAAATTCAGCAGAAAATCTAGAAAACAATGCAGATTCTTCGATCTTGACCTAGCTGTGATGGATGCTAATCAAGCAACAAATCCCCTATTGTGTACAAATGTTTTTGCTTAAATACATATATAAATATCAGTGGAGCCTTTGATCAACAGATTTAACAACTGGCTCTTAAAAAAGTACTGGAGCATGGTGACCTTTTCTTCTGCATGGAGCGCTTGATACAGTGCTGACAGTTCTTTCTGCTCCTACTGTGCTCAAAGGCATTAATGATAATTAAAACATTATGATTTTTGCTTGCAGGCATTTGATTGGCCCTGAAATATGAAATATAAAGGTCATAAGAAAGGACTCCTCTAACAGAAATACTTACATTTTGTGTTTTATGAATGGATGTATTTTAATATAGCCTTTAAAAAAAAAAAAGTAAACTATTCATTATATGGCAAAACTGAATTTTCAGTATCATCACTCCAGTCTTCAGTGTCACATGGTCCTTTCAAAAATAATTCTAATATGCTGATCTGGCACTCAAGAAAAATGTATTATTATCATCAATGTTGAAATCAGTTGGTGTGCTGCTTAATATTTTTGTGGAAACTGTGACACATTTTTATTCAATCTTTTATTCTTTGATGAATAGAGAACAGCATTTATTTTAAATTTTGATTCACTTTCAGTCAGTCACAGGGAACGAGGGTTACATACATAACTGAGACAGTTTTGTAATATAATGTAAAACTATTTACTGTCACTTTTGATCAAGTGTGTCCTTGCTGATTAAGAGTAGATAAGAATAAGAGCTGAATAAGAGTAGTGTACCTCAAATTATGAATCTTTCATTCGCTGGGTCAGATTTCAGTTTTGCACTGTATTTTTTCAAACAATGTTTTGTGTGTGTGTGTGTGTGTGTGTGTGTGTGTGTGTGTGTGTGTGTGTACATTTCCTAAATAATTAATTAAACTGATGAAATTACGGAAAAGCGCATTATAACCAGGCAAATTATTTTCGTTCTTAGTGACCAGTTCGGATGTACCAGTAAGCTAAGCATTAGCAGCATAGCTTAGCATAGCACAGCAACTTTCTTTCTAACAAAAAAGAACAGATTTCACAGATGTACCAAAAAAGGACAATTTATGATGTAGTTTCATATGTAGATCTTTTTAAATTAACTGTATTTTTTCCATATACACATCGGTAAGGTCAGCTATGCTCTTAATTATTCGCACATCTCTTTGAGGACAGAACCGTGTCCTTAGTATTTTCCATATGAAAGGCCCTTAATTGAAACTAGCATTCATCTCAAGTATTCATCGAAGCCAAAGCATAAAGCCTCATCCTATTCTCTTTCAGGCCACTGCTAAGCAACAACCTACAGAGGATTTATTTTTTATTGCTCGAAAGGGTTTCGTCGAGAGGGTCTTGCATATTAATGCTATGAGGGGGTCTGTTTTCCTTTCGATGAAGGTTTAGGTGATAGAGGTGAAAAAGCCATGCTTGGTTTCTTCTGGGACTGAGAGGGTCAGGGAATGGGGAAGAAGTAGCGATGGCAAAGCATGTGGATAACCGACATTCCAGGCAAGAAAACATCATCGACATTGTACAAAGGTTCCTGTGTTGCTCTTGCTTTCGGACTGTTGAAAACGACAGCTTGGAGTACAATCAGGAAAAGCCACAAAACCCCAAGCCTGTCTTGGATGAGGAGAGCGTCTATATCGTTGTTGAAGATTTGGGAATAGACAACCCCGGATTTAGCCTTGCTGAAGTCGAGCGCTGCGGGCCACCTCAACAGATCATCATTGGCCGCTCTGCTAGTTCTGCGTCCGTGTGCCAAAGAGCAGCGCTAAAGAAGAAGCTTGCACCACTTTCCTCTTTGCCATTTCAGACCAGAGTGATCCAGAACAATGAGGATGATTCTACTAATGACTCTCTTCTGTATGGTTCTGGCAGCACTCATTTTGGAGATGGTGTTCTTCTCACACCACCAGTCATTAACCTCATACCTCCGACACCTTCCGACGTAATTGATGACGATCAGTTCTTCGACATTAACTCGGAAGAAGAAAGTCTGCAGCAAACTTCAGGCAGTGAAGGAGTGGACAGTATCGGCAGTGCTGCTGCAGGAGAGCAGGAAAGCGAGGAAGATGTGGTGTCTGAAGGTAACCTTGAGAGCAAAAATGAAGAACATCCACTGGTGGAGACTCAAAAGGAAGAAACGACCAAGAAGAACAGTGTGGACAAGTCTACAATCCACTTCCTGCGTAGCTCCTTTCAAGTACCCCCTCTTCCTGAATACCCACGAAAAAGTAAGAGGCGTCAGCTGTGCGATGAGCCCACTGGCACGTTTGTACAAGACTGGAGAGTAGCTTTGCTTTTTGATACATTCTGAAATAGTCGCTTGTTTGTTTGCATTGTTAGGAAGCCTCAATACTGGAATCAGTTTGCTGCAGTTCACTGAACATAATCTTGGTGAGTCTTATTCATGATGAATCTTCACAATAGTCTTCAGTGCCTGTATAGTGAAAACTATACAGAGAAATGTTTTTTTCTAAATGTAACATTTGAAAAGGTGCACATATGTTATAGAATTTTATTATACTGTATACGTTACTCTGTGCGTTCGCTCGGCAGCTGCTGTGATACTTGTTCACACTGCTAAGAGTAAAGCGCTTCTGCAGAATAAAACCGGAAACCGAGGGTAACGCAGATATGACGCAATTGACAGGCTTCTCCCTCACACGTCCCGGTTCCTTGGTTAAAATAGCAATTTTCTCACGATTTACAAATAGTTGTAAACATTTGAGATATTGTAAGTACTCAACTGAACAAAATATATAACTGGCCTGGTGGTTTTTGAATATTTTACTGCAAAAATCCTGCATAGTGCACCTTTAATAATAATATTTATTGCAAAAATTTAATTATGTCTAACTTTTGTTAATGTCAATTTTAATGGTTAAATTCTTATTTTAAAGTGTGAGTATACCAACTTTTGATGTTTAATACTAGCTACCTAATTTTATTTGATATAATTTATATAAATATTTTATTTTAAAAAGGTAATTGGAAAACTAAAGTGCACTGTATTTATGGAATGTGCCATATCAGATATAGGAATCAGAAATGTTGGGTATTTTAACCTAATCGTGGAAAAATGATGGCGCGTGTACATCTACAAATATTTCTAGGTTGGTATGTAACACAACTATAGTATGTAACCTTTAATTACTGCTTAGGAATTGTTAAGATTAGGCAGAAATATGAGACGGTCTGAATTGTTCATCACTGACATAGTTGTCTGAAATGCTGAAAACTTGTCTCTCATGACTCATCTATTTTTAAAACTTTACTCATCCTCATCCAGGTGTGGTTTTCAGCAGAAAGGGCACAGTTCAGAGGGTGTGGGTGGACATGCCACTGTACAGGTCTCATCATGCACAAAGCAACTCCTCACAGCAAAGCTATTTAGACCCTTTAGTGAAGTGAGCCGTTGCTCCTTACCTAAGGTGTTTATTGTTTGGTCTAGAGAAACGACACCCACTGAGGCAATGTTTTGTGACCAAGGGGTAACCTGCTTAGGACAATGGTGTCTGTGCTGTGGTGAGGGATGACCTTTGTACATATTTATCCCAAGCGTGAAGCCATATGACATGTTCCCAAGAATTGTATTCCAGTCAGAACCCTTTACACGGTTGCTCCAGGCATTTAGAAAAGTTGCCACAGATCTTCTATGAATGAATCTGTCTCAATGTCTGTTATAGTTCTATTTGTGAGTACACCATTGCCAGTTGTGAATAAATGCTGTGGTGTACACAGGTATGCTTTACGGTAAAGCCCTAAATCGATTAACATTTGAATGCGTTTTTTTATAATTCACTCTTAAGTTCAGCGAGTTTGGTTTGGACAAAACTGTATTCTCTGGTGCTGTGTTTCACACTGGTCCCGAGTACATTCAGGGCACTGTGGAGACCGGGGAAACAGCTGGCAGGGCGGAAAGACCTAGATACTTCCCAAGATCCCACAGGCCTCTCACGCTCTGATCCTCTGAAGATCTGTACCTCTACCTCCTTCGGCCACGTGGTATTCCATTAATCCAGTTTGCAATTTACTGGCTTTTTGCAAGGTGGAGAATGTGTTGGACTGCAGCACATATGCATGTCATTCTCCTGCAGCAAGATCTGGTTGTTGGCTCCCTTAGATCTTGACCTGTGTTAAGTCCTTGGCTTTACTGAGTTTATCTGCAGTCTCGGGACAGGCTCTGCACATATCCTCTTCCTGTTCACTGTCTAGAACGACCAGAGGCTGTCCGAAGGCCGACTTCACTGCACATACCGTGTGAAGTGGCCCAGTTTCTGAAAGCCTTCTGTCCTTTGCTGGACCAGTTTAGCTCTGCCTGGAGACTAAACACTGTCTCACTTTCTCCTATTTGAAATCATTATCTTTTGTGCTTTTGTACTTTCTGTAGGTATCTTGTTTGTTTAAATAGGACAGTTTCACACAAAAGTTGGACCAATTTTGAATGTCAATTTAAAGGTCAATTTAATCTCAAAATTGAATCACACTTGATTTAAGTCACACTCCCTTCCTTTTGCTTGTCAAGTCACATTCATTCTCAAAATAGAAGTTAATACATTTGTGTTGGGACTACATTAATCATTTTTGTGGGCATTAAGTCAAAAGTCAAAGAAGGTTTATAATTTGCAAAAAATAGTTTTTTTAGCTATGCATGGAAGTACAAACAGGTTTAACAATTAGAATGCTATATGCTATTGCTAGCTAGTAGTTAACTGCAAGAGATTCAATTGAGGTTGACATGTCTGATTTATGACTTTACCAAATTGAGTTTCCACCACACAAAGTATTTGAGTTGAGTTTACATGTTAATGCAACTCATTTCCCACCACTATCCACAATTGAATTAAGTTTAGTAAAAAAAAATGTACTTCTTATTCTCAAAACCAACCCTACTTTCCTGGCACAACTACCATCACAGTCTTGCCTCATTCAGAAGGCCAGAGTAAATTAAGTTCTATTTAAAAGCAATGCCTGCATACATTATCAAGTGATCATGGCTAAATAATAAAAGAATGGCCATGGTTTACTGAGATTCCAAATGAAGAATCTAAGTTGCTTGTGCACAAAAGCTGGACAATCTATCAAATTGTGTTTGCTTTGTGAACGTGTTGTAAGTGATGAATAACTGTGCAAACAGCAACATATGCAAATGGGTTGGTTATTCATTCACCTTGAATGTATTAAGTAAATAACGCACTGAAAACAGTAGGAATAATTATTATTATAATAATTTAGTTGTGGTGAGGGCTGGCAGTAGTGAAAAATGGCAAGAGGCATGAATTATTTTACTGAAACACCAAAATTTAAGTTTTCATTTAGCCAAAGAGTGAACTGAAAAAGTTTTGGTAAGTAGATTTACCTAACTCTTTATGCTTTGCATGTTCTCAGGTGATACATTAAACCACACTGTAAAAAATGTTTTTTTTTTTATGACAAATTCAGCTTTTAAAGTTTATTCAACTATTTAACATGAAAAAAAGCTGAGATAACTCAAACAAATAAGTTGAGAAAACTCAAAAATGTTCTGCAGCTGATTGCCTTAAACTTTTAAGTTTTCCAAACTTTTTTTAGTAAAATTTGAGCCGATATTTCAGCCAAATATTGCTACTCTAGTATCATTTCAGGTCATGCGAGTTGTGTCCACACTGCTTTCATATTTACCTGTTGTAACTTATCCATGTTGTGTGCATGAGATAGACACTGACATGGTCAAAATGCGTTGTTGGAGAAGCGCTAATTAAACATTACTTTTTTTTTATCTTTTTTTTTTTTTGCAGAAATTTTGGTGCATTACTAATTGTTAGTTTTTTCAATTGGTCTCACTGCAGCAGGAGGAAGTAAGTATCAGGGCATTAAGGAGCTTTAGGGGAAAAATGTTGCAAAGTCTCTCTGTGCTGGTCCCCGTACTCAAGTAAGCCTTTCTTTTTCTTTTTTTTACGGGGCACAGAGTTCATTGGAACGGGATGGGTGGGGACTTATGTGATGCTCTGGGTCTTATTCACACACCGTTTGTGGTAAATGTCTGATATGAGAGAGAGTGAGCTTCCAATAATTCTCTCAGCTGTTTTTACAAGGCATTGCAGGGCCTTGTGGTCTGAATCATTGCAATTTCCAAACCATGCTGTTAGGATGCTTACAATTGTTTCTCTGTAGAATGTGGTGAGGATGGGTGGGGGAAGTTTGCCCTCATCAGTCACAGCATAAAGAGATGCTGCTGTGCTTTCTTGGGGTGGTACAAGTGATGTGCAGACCCAGAAACATCTCCATCCTGACTGTCTCTACAGGAGACCCATTGATGCGCTATGGGAGGTGATCAGTGCGGGACTTTGTGAAGTCGAGGTTTGTTTTGTCAACATTTAGAGAGAAATTGTTGTTTGGACAGCAGTCTACTAGAGCTCCAGCTCCTTTCTGTATGATGACTCATCGTCGCTGATGAGGCCCACCGCTGCGATGTCATCCTCAAACTTGATGATGTGGTTTGTACTGTGTTTGGCAGCACATTCTTGAGTCACAAGGGTGAACAACAGCCCTGTGGGGCTCTAGTGCTCAGTATGATGGTGCCGGACCAGTTATTGCCTATCCCAAATGTCTGAGGTCTGCCAGAAAGGAAATCCAGATATAGAGCGAGGCATTATTTATGTGTATGCTCAGTTTACCTGTAATCTCTGAAATTCTTCTGTCCATATTCTGTTTGAGAACCAGTTTAATGAAAGTAGTTCATATGAATATTGCAATACTGACAAATCTATAGGTTTAAAAAAAAGATCACTATGGTCTGCCGTTCCACCATGTTCTACTTAATATTTTACTATATAAAAGAAGCCAGTAATAATCTTTGGGCAATATACAAACCTGGCACCGATGCCAAACACATACTATTGCCTATTATGCAGCAACAGGGATCAGACAGTGGGCATTTGATAGGACTTAGACCATCATTTGAGTGTGTCAATTCCCAGCACTTGTTTGTTTTTCCTGCTTTTTTTATGAAGGAAGGGGAGGGGGTTCAAAAAGCATTGCGGTTATGGGAATGTTAGAATGTCTGCTGTCTGTGGGAAAACATAGCATGTCACTGTTCACTAAACTATGCCACTGGCCAGACAGTCCCTCACTTGTCCTTTTCACTGTCAACCCAGTTTTGCAACATCCCACATTTATTCCGGTGTGGTTTGCTGTGTGTTTGCATATATTTACAGAGCGTGCGGACAAGGCTGGCGATAAATTATTGATGACTGATGCTACAGAGCCTGTGTACGAAAAGAAACGCCTTCATTCATTCCTTAACTTTATTAGCTCAAGTATTAGCACTAGCATATAGAGATTAAGTAGCTGTTTCCGGCTGACATTATTAATTTGACACAAATTCCAACCAAGCTTTCAAGTGTGTTCCACAGACCAAAATACACCAAATATGGTGTTCTGGAGTGTCCAGACTTGAGTTTGGGACAAAGTTTTCCCATGTTAGCTTGAAGGTCTACTTGTTTTGTTTCCCAGAGATGGACTCACTGACCCAGACAGAGTTAGGGCTTCTCCGGATCCAAAAGTTCTTTCCCATCAGCCCAGGGATCATCTGCTAATAGTGCTGACATCTTGTTGATGTGTTGTTTTATTCATTTAGATGACCTGAGCAACAAGGATGCCAGCAGCCATGAGTTGCTAAAGCAAGAGTTTAGGATACTACCACTGAGCAGTAATATAAGCATGCTAACACACCAAAAGGTAAAATCACTCTGGATTACCTTTGTAAATGAAAGAACGTTGACATCAACATAATCCATATTTCACACGTAATGCATTTAAAAGGCACAAAATATGTACAAATTCTCTTTTTTGTCATCCTGTCACAGAAACCAGCTACTAGGTCCTGTAGTTTAGACGATACGATGCCGAGAAGTCATACCTTTCACTCCACTTGCCAAGAGCAAAATGGAATCCTTGAAGATGAGGACTCACCACGTCAAAGAAGGATAACTGTTGGTAAAGACGTGATGTGACTTTGTATTGTGGCCCATTGCTTGAATGACAAAGGCTAGGATGGTCTCCCTATTGTATTTAATGTTTAGATGACTCACATGAAAATGACAGGTCGGGAAATGACCACCCTGCTGAAACCCCCCACTATGTATTGGGTTTTAGATGCTTCCCACTTGGCCTTTTAACTATGGGGTAACCAGAAAGACTTTTTTGGTTGATAAGCTTCACTAGCACCAAGTTTTTCTGGTTGAATAGTATGCCAGTGCTGGTCCAAAAGCAAGACCCCAAATTAGCACATAAATTAAATATAGCATATAAATTAAAGCTAGTCTTTTCAGCATGTCATTGGTCTTGTTATTTTTCTCTTCCCAGCATCCTACATTCCACAGTCAACGGACCACACTGGAGAAAGTGCAGTGGAGGTATTGACATTTTGTTTGCAGTTTTTGTGTGCAAGATTGAGACAAATATGCTTAAGTTTCCAGGTCATATTCTCAAGTAATTTTGGTGTTGATGATAATGTGATTATTTTCACGATATTGTGTAAAGTGTCTCATGATTTTGAGCTATAGACATACAGTAGCAGACTTTTTATTTCCATATAATTCACTCATAACAAATACAATCATATTTTAACACAATTGATATATACAATTGATATATACACAATTCATATAAAAATGTCATTTCAAATACACCAAAAATACGTTGATTCACAGTCAGTGACACTGGGCTACTTCTAGATGAGACTATTGCAAACTAGAGCCATTTTGTTAAACTATATGCTGTTTTACATGAAAATACTCCACATTTTTATGTAGTCACAGTATATAGGGTATACGCAAGTACACTCGTGCAGCGTTTTATGAGAGCTCCAAAAATTCTCCAACTCTTAAAGTCCTATTTTCTGTCTTTTATGGTGGAAAGTTCTAACTTGGTCTTTTTTGTGTGGACACTCCTTTCATTGTGTTAATATTCTACAGTAGTGTGTTCACACTTGAAACAGCTATTTCAAGTTGATGAATGTGTCTGCATGAATACTTGTTGTGAACTTTAAAAGTAATTTGTATGTATTGTGAGTTTGTCTGTATCTGTCTGTGTTTAGCTGGATTCTAATGGGTACAGTGCCAAAACTTTAGCAGAGCTGAACACGGAGGAGGTCTGCCAGTGGTTTAGTAATATTGGTCTACAGAAATGCCTGCCCTTCATTAGAGGTAAAGTACAGTTTGCACATTTGTTTTTGTCATTTTCCCACCCTTTTTAAATGTTTTAATTCGCCAAACATTCAAAGAGACAAATGCATAGACCACAAACCAATAACTGTTTAGATTATGTATTACTCATTTGCACTTTTAAATTATTGCGTCATTTAAGAAGTATTTCCATGCATCAACTTAAAAGAGAGAGAAACAACTTTTACTAGCTAATGCAACACCACAGAGACTTTTATCATTCCTAGCTAATGATTTGCAGTGCCTATTTGTTGGATTTTCAAACCAATAATGGTCTATTTCAGAGATCCATTAGTGTTATTTATCAGAAGCAACAGTTTGAAGAGATGTTAATAATAATGTTGTGGCTATGGGTGGATCAAACCCTACAGAGGCAGAGTTCAGTGGATCTCACATCGCTTCTATTGATCTCCACACCCTTGAAATACTTCAATTGCCCAATCTGGAGGAGAGAGAGAGGCTGTTGTCTGCCATCTACCATGAGTTACATCCACCGAATGCCACCACCCAAAGACTCAACACCCTCCTAGGTACTATAGCACAACCATAACCTGAATTGTTTGAGTTCACATCCCAGTTTTTTGTCTGTAATTTTGTGGAAGCAAAATTTAACTTGTTTTCTTTCCCCCAAAAGAAAGGTTTGGGCCGCACAATGTTGAGAAATTCACAGCGGCTTTGGTGTCCATGACCAAGTCAAAATCTTCTCCTCAGGTTAGCAGCATCAACATGAACCGATGCTCATTCAAATTCAGGTATAGCGTCGTTCCTCTCCATTATCATTTACATTATCTTCATAACAGTATTTACAGGTTGACCTGAATGTGTCATGTTTTCTCTCACAGACAGAAAGAGCAAAATGTTAGATTTCAGAAGAACTCACTTCTCATTGAAATCACAGTCAATGGTACCATTATGCCAATGCATTTGTATCCCATCTAATAGTTCAACATATCATTATCAATTTTAAAGCTTTGACAAATGCCTATATCTGTCATTTATTTTGATTCAGCGTCAGATCGTACTGTTCATTTAAGGACACCCAAAGAGACAAGTGTGGGAAAAGTAATGGAGTCCTGCCTGAGGATGCTGGGAATTAATGAAGACAAAGATCACTTTAACCTAAAAAGCAAAGAAGGTTTGTATATATACTAGCAAAAAGGAATACAATATTTACAAATGTGTACATGTTATCTTTGTATATGTATGAGTATCCACCTTACTTATAACTTATAGGAGACATTTTACAAATTGTTGTTAATTTATATGACATAAGTTAGACTGTAAATCAATGTAAATACCTGTATATTGTTTGCAGCAAAAATATTTTAATATATACTGATTTATATGTGCCATTAGTCCTTTGGGATTATGCACACATACACAAAATAAATGGACTTACGCTTAATTTATTGTATTATTTTTAGGGCTTTTTCTTTTGTCTTCTTTGGAAAAGATCAGCCATTTAGTCTTGCATTTGGAGAGAATCATATATGGCTTGTGGCTTGTAAGTGCTCTGGAATTTACACAGTGAATTTACTTTTACATACCGTCTCTATTTTTCCACGTTTTTCAGATGAGTTCTCCCCTGAGCAGCAGATTGGAGATTTGCCTGGCTCAGAAACAAGACTAATGGAGCTTCACTTATGTAGGAAGGTAGACAGAATTTTATGTTTTAAACAGAGTATTTCAATGGTTGAATTTAAAACACACATACACATAACTTAGGAGTTCAATTTAAAAAAAATTAATTAAACTTTTGCTTCTCAAAATACAGGAAGACGGTCCTGATTCCCGAAATAAAGTTCATACCGCTGATGATATTCAGAGCAAGAATCTGATAAACAACACCAGCAAGATTCGAGAGCTAAACCAACAGGTGGTCTCCCTTCAAAACGTCATCATACAGGTAAATATTCTCTGTCATCCTGTGGGAGGAAACCCAAATAAAACCAGAATAAAAAGTCTTCTTCTTTTTTACCATTTTATTCAAATGGAGACTGGGGCTAGTTGTCACACCAGGAACTATCGGGTTTCGAGTCAAAAGTCCAGTTACGCAAATGCTTATTTTCTCTAGTGGTGGATTTATTTTTGGATTCTAGTTCAAAACCCTCATTAATAAAAATAATTGTTATGAATTTTGACCTGAAACTAAATTTTCAGTATCATTGAGTCTACTTTTGGAGCATGTTGTCACAGGGTTGTGTGCGTATTTTTCCCTTGGCAATAACAGAGTATACGAAACCTAGAGGTATGTTCTTGCACAGAAATAGACCTTCAAAAATAAACCTGCCTTGAGGGGGAAAAAAATGTGACAACTAACCCTGTTCTCCACTATTGATTTTAATTGATCTATGTCTGTATGATAACCAGGTTCAGGAGCTTTACCATGGCCTGGTGGCCTTCTGTTCAGAGCTGAAGAAGATGGAGGGAGACTTGGATGCAGTGCAAACAGACAGCTTGGAAGCGAAGAGGCGTCTCACTGAAGCCCAAGACAGTCTGAAGAGAAAGAGACAGAGCCTTCAAACTCTCAGGGACAATCTTAACACAGCACCAGTGCAGAAGAATAAGTAAGTATATCCTCTCATCGTAAAATAGAATAGAATGTGCTGGAGGTTAATGAAGAGTAGTTCAGTAATTATATGGGATTATCACATGGAATTGGAAAAGGAAAGAAACTGTTTATTAATGCATTCCTCTTTATGGATAATGATGCGTTGCTTCTTCCAGAAGGAGAGGCTGGAAGAATTGATGATCAGATCTGGTTTTGGATGCTCTCAGTGTAATTTCCTTGTTGAGACTGTACATCCTGTGACTTTTGATGCTCTGTTTACAGTCTGTTACAGTTTATTTTTCTGTGGCGTCAGTGCTGAAAGTTACATTGGATGATGGTAATGCGTAGTCCACAGATCTTTCCTAATTTCCTAAAGTGCAGAGAAAGCTGCTGCCCAGTCTACCTCATGATTGGACCCATTATGCCTGCGTTTAATGTACTTTCTTAACAATATCTAGATGGTTCTAACAATGTTTAAAGAAAGTTCCGTTATACTCACCCTTTTGATTGTTTCATGATGTAATTTTTTCATTTGAACACAAAAACTGAATTTTTGATAAGGATCAGCCTTATCATGTGAAAACAGTTACCTTTGCAAAACGGGAATCCGTACCTGTTTAATTTATGAGGTGTGCAAATAAAGAGAAGGTGTTTGAGGAAAAAGCCAGTGTGGGTCTCACCAGTAGTTTCCTGCTTTTTCTCCGATTTACGGCCTTTGATTTATTCTGACATCTTTTCGAGCTGGACAGATTGAAAGCAGGAATGGATAAGGGTGTGAGAAAATACCATCATAAATCAATATGTCCAAGTCCTCATTAATAACCTGATAAGCCACTTAACTTGAAGGCTTATTGTTTTTTTGTTTCGTTATGTCCTTCATGTGCTTGGCCATTTCCCCAGCAAAAATGCAAACAAATCTTTCAAGTTTCAGGGTTTTTGGATGACATTAATCTAAGATATTTGAGTCTGAGAACATAAGAGATTTAGACCACTTACATTTATTTAAGATCGAGCCGCAGAATAATAAAGAGCCTAATCTTTGATATAAAGTGACAGAACATTGGAAATCTGTTCAGATCTGCTTCCTGATCCAAGACAAAGGAATAGTTCTCTAAAAATGAAAATTTGGTCATCATTTATTTTGTTCCAAACCCATATGACTTTCTTTTTTTAAGTGAAATAAAGGATGTTAATTCTTAAGGGAATATTATGTTCACTCTTTACTATATAAATAAATTGAATGAGATATTTTTTTTTACTCCTCAGGCCATCAGAGGTCCGACTTCTGGAGAAGATGAGGATGAATTGCCAGGTGTTTAAAGACGAGATCACACTGGTCCACCTAAATCGGCAGGTGGCTCATCTGCGTGAAGTTCTGGAGAAGACCCAGGCCAAGGTGAGACTGGCACCCCCGATCTAGCTTTCTCAAGGTTTTCAGAGTTTCCTGGTGCAGTATGAAATTATATAGTGCTGACATGTGAACGCAGGCCAGTAGTTATTATTTTAGACCACATTTTAATGAGGCTGAACATATGGTACTGATGTGAGCATTACAGTCTTGGCTTTTCCCAATATGCAAGCACTTTGTTGGACATACAAAAACACTTGGGGAAAAATGTAATGCAGTTAATCGACATGAAGTTGTTGCAGCTTTTTTTTCTATTGCCATCTTTCAAACTTAAAAATGTATTTGCTTCACGTGAAGCAAATGAATGGTGGCGTTACACAATAACAGTCACCACAACGGTGAGCCATCGCCACCAACACCACTCGTTTTTCAAAAGCCCGGATGACACAAAACACTAGTGTAAAACTATCCGCATTGTGGCCGTACCGGTGATTCTTTCCCACCTTCGTTCTCCTTTAAAGCGGCTCTTTCATCTCATCGGTAGAGACCTAACGAGGTGCCATGAAAGGACACATGCCGACCGGGACTTTGCAAGAAAAGAGCGTGTCACGTTGCCGCCCTCAGGCCACAGTCTTTAGGTGCTGAGTTGGTGGGAAAGAGGCAGTGCCGCTAATGTTTATCATATGACCTAATCAAGGGAAAGGCGCAGGTCAGGCCTCAGAGCAGTCTGGGAACTAATACAAGCCTGGGCCCTAATAAGGAGCAGGCTGCCATTTATTTTCCCTAGATTATCTGACAATAAGGAAATATTTCATCATCGCCTCTAATCTCTGCAATCCGTCGCGACTGCAGTGCATCAAAAAAGACAGGAAGAGGGAGGGAGGAGTTGTTGAAATAGAGCGAAAAATAACATATGGTGGCAAACGTGGGGTCTAGAGCTGAAATTCAGGGATTTGAGGGGAAAACCCCTCTAAGTAATATGTCCCAAATATTTTCTAACCTTCCCTTTTTTATTTCAATTGAATTATATTTCATTCCCCTTCGGGCCAGAGATGTAGTAGTGGTTGATGACTCAGATTTGGTTTCACTATTCACATGGGAAAAAATTGTCGAGATACTGCGATTTTGGCCAAGCACGAGAGCTCCCAGTAGTTGGGCTCGTTTTGATTGTTCCCTCTTCTCGATGTCTTGGTGGTCACCGTGTTGAGCTGCACTGGCAGCTAAGAGGCCCACTGGCTAATAGTTGTGGCAGCTTTTGGCTCTGTTTGGGATTTATAGTCCATCTTGAGCTTGCCATTTTACTGCATGCAGCGCTACACTCCGGGGCCCTGCGAATCCTTTATTGTAACTGACAGTGCCTCACTTACAACATTAATACCAGTTACACTTTTCTAACCAAGTCCGAAATCCTTTCTCATGCGAAACACAATCCTACAATCCGGGGCTTGGCACGGCTTCCTCTCCCATCTCATAAGAGTTAGGGGATTTCTGAAGGTGTGCCTGTTTCTCAACAGATTGTTCTTGTTCTTCCCAAACATCTACGGTTTAAAAGACAGTTGCCAAGTTATAATCTGTATTTCCATTGTTCAGCTTGCTCTCTAGTTTCTGTTTGCTCTGTGGCCAGTAGCTATTCCCTCACCTCGCTCCATCACTAGGTTAGCATGAAGGCTGGACGACATTATGAGCAAATGAAAGTGGACCGAAATGATTAATTCTTAAGTACCTGCCCTTTTGCTGCTTCTCTTAAATAAGTGAGCGAGGCCCAAGCTATGCGTCTTGCCCTAGGGAATCCAAACAGTGGGGTGATCAGGGCTCCTAAGCATTTCTGCAGGGGGGTTTCCTGTGTGAGCGAGCTGTCTGGTGCCCATGTCTGGGGAGAGGCTCAGTAGTCTTGGCCGCAGGGCTTTCACACGCCAGGAGACTCGAGCCCTCACCTCGTCTTTTCTACTGCGTGTTCAGAGAAACCTGATCACTCTGCATCTATCTTTTCACTTACTTCCTGTATTCAGTCTCTGTCCCAGCTATTGGTTTGGGGGTGTGGATTTATGAAATAATACATGTTTACCAGTGATCATTAGTCATGAGTCATTTTGTCATGACCCCTATATATAAAAATATATGACATATGATATAAAATACAATCTTTTTCAATTTTGCAGAATCTGTGGAAATTTTAACAGAATCTTATTTTAACTAAATAAGAGGGATCAGACAAAATGCATGTTATTTGTTAGTTAGTACTGTCCTGAATAAGATATTTTACTTAAAAGATGTTTACATATAGTCCACAAGAAAAAAAAAAACTCTAAATAAATAGCTGAATTTATAAAAATGACCCTGTTCAAAAGTGTATGTACCCTTGATACTTAATACTGTGTTTTGTTACCTGGATGATATACACAGCTTTTGTAATGGGTTTTTATGAGTCTATTGTTTGTCCTAAGCAGTTAAACTGCCCAATGTCAGGTCCTGCAAATTCTTTAGTTTTCTTTTTAATTTGAAGATCAAGGTAAATAGTACTTAATTTTTCTTCCATGAAATATGTAACTATCTTCTCTTGATAGCAAAGGGCAGTGAAAAAAATAAATAAATAAGATATTTAAACAAAATAAGAAATATTTGGACATCTTCATCCTGTTCGAATTTGGTCACATTGATCAAAAATTTTATCACATTTTCACATATTCTGCAAGGGTTTCACAAACTTTCAAGCAACATATATATATATATACATAGGGACAGATCCTCTGGCTTTCCAGTCCTGTTACTATAAAGTGAGTGCAGTGTCTCAATGAGGAAAGCAACTGCATTTGATGCTTTTTCAACTGTTTTTTCTTTCTTTTTTTCTTCTTCTTCTTCTTCTTTTCCTGCAGGAGAAAGCTGAAATGAAGAGCCCTACTCTGACTCAGCTGGTCTCTTTGCAGTCTCCTGTCATGCTGGTGGCCACCCAAGTGAAAGCAGACCTAGACGGTCATTATGGTTTCTCTGCACGCTTAGTAGAGGGCCAGGGATTGACGGTGCTACACACTGAGGGTGCTAGCCTCTGTCTGAATGACAGGTAATTGATTTAAAAATATTTTAAGAATGTTTAACTCTATATCATCAGTCTTTTTAGCATGTCTTCAAGTTTTCATTTACCTGTTTTAGTTCACCCAAAAATGGAAATTGGAGCAGCATTTTGGTGCAATCTATTCCTTTAAAGGAACACGCCGACTTTTTGGGCCGATCTTATTCACCGTATCCCCCAGAGTTAGATAAGTCCATACATACCATTCTCATCTCTGTGCGTTTCATAATTCTGTTTTACGCACCCACCACTAGCTTAGCACAAAGACTGGAGGTAAATGGCTCCATCTAGCCTACTGCTCAATTAGTGACAAAATAACGCAAACATTTTCCTATTTACATGTTGTGGTGTGTATAGTTACATTGTGTACTGAGACCAACAGAAAATGAAAAGATGCAAATTTCTAGACCGATATGGCTAGGAACTACACTCTTATTCCTGCGTAATAATCAAGGAACTTTGCTGCCGTACCATGGTTGCAGCTGTGCAATGATATTATGCAGCGCCTGAAAATAGTTCCCAGCATGCTCTCTGTGTAAGCAGGTTGTCACATGCGCAGTACAAATCGTGACAGTGACACAGTGACATTTTAGTGTGATATTTGTGATTTTATCACAGGTTATGTGAATCCTAATTTTGAATTTACATATAGAAATGTAATTTTTGGTTTTCATGAAGGTGAAAAGAAAAATTATATTTATTTTGTAAATTTTATTTGTCTGTTATCCTAATATCATATTCATGAAAGTAAATGTTCTAACTGCAAACCTCTTTTTTAAGATTTAAACTTGAGATGAAAATGTATTTTGAATCCATTGAGTTCTCTAAAAACATAAAAGCTACGCGAACAATGGCTGTGTGCATATTTCCACTATCATTTAATCATGCAGTAATGGATTATTTAATCTCGACTGAAAGGCTGAAGGATCTTGGCGTATTACATTATTGTATTATTGTGGTATGGCAATGATAAAAATTGTTGTTACTGTTCTTATGCATTTAATATTTTAATATTAATAACATACTGTTCTTATGCATTTAATGTATAAATATATATATATATATATATATATATATTTTTTTTTATAATCTAGACAGTGACACCGTTGTCGCAAATACATTGGCGATGACAGAAAGTGGAAGCAAAAAAATTTAGTTTTCACACATGCACAGAACAAATCATGTTTCCGGTATGGATCGAGTAGTGACAGGCTGCATCCAAAACCTGTAAAATGCTGCCTTCAGAGGACACATTTCAAGGTAGGAAGGCATTAAGGCATGTCCGAATCTAATGACACTTGTTAGACATCTGATCGATTTTTGAAGGCAGCATATATGAATCCTTAGATGCCTTCGATAACCCTTTCCATTCTGTGACAGTTGAGCTCGAAAAAAAAGATGGCGTCCGAAAGTTGCGTTTGCTGGTCAGTTTGTGTGTAAATGTACGTTTTTAACCAACATTTTCATTACAGTAGTAATTAAATATTTGTTTAGTTCTCACCAAAGCTCTCTATTTTGCTGTAGATCATTAAACTGTCACGCTGCCTTAGAAGTCTGTCCGAAATCTGTTTCGTGAGGCACCTTCATGCACAAATGCTGCCTTACAAGTCATTGTCTGATAAGGCAGCAAGGCAACGAGTCAGCTGCCTAGGTTTCCGGATGCAGCCAAAGTCACGATTGTTGACGGAAGTTAGCCTATTTCCAGGCGCTACATAATATCGTTGCACAGCTGCACCCATGGTACGGCAGCAAAGTTCCTTGATTATTACGCAGGAATGAGAATGTAGTTCCTAGCCATATCGGTCTAGACATTCGCAAATTTAAAATTTCTGTCGGTCTTAGTACACAATGTAACTATACACATCACAACATGTAAATAGGAATGTTAGCGTTATTTTGTCACTTATTGAGCAGTAGGCAGGATGGAGACGTTTACCTCCAGTCTTTGTGCTGAGCTAGGCTAGCGGTGGGGGCATCAGACAGAGTTATGGCACACACAGAGATGAGAATGGTATGTATGAATTTATCTAATCCTGGGGGATACGGTGATTAAGCCAAATTCCCCAAAATTCGCCATGTTTCTTTAAATTATTTTAACCAACTATAACCTTTGGGTCATTGTCCTAAAACAACTGAAATGTGAAAGAATGTGAGATCAAAGAGGTCAGTTCAGTGCAATGGATGTTTTGATGAATTAAGCCTCTAATTGGTCTTTCATAAAACATGCCAAGAAACATCCCAAATTTTCCAGCCTTTAAGAGCAAAGAGGATCACAGAGGTTCCATCAACTCTTGTGTTTTTTCCCCTGTTGCTATGGAAATTTGTAGGAGACAGGGAGCATAACAGGAAAACACTGAAATGTAAAATGTGGGTGGCTATGCACAAGAACAGATAAAAACAGGAATAATACCTAGGCTTGCAGTTTAAGTAACTTATAACCATATACATGCAAACACATGCACATAAACACAATTAAAATACAAGTAATAATTAAGTGGTGGACGAGGACCAGAAGGAGGGAGGTGGAAAAACATTGTAAAAAATTAACATATGCACCCACTGGAAGAGGGGAATCTGAGGAACTGCATGTATTTGGTTGTTAATTGCCAAACCTCTGGCAAAATTATAAAGACTAAAAGCACTATCCTATTGTCAGAAACATAATGCTTTAAGTAAAATCTAGTGCAAACTATTTAACAGGCTTAAAATCAGTTTTTCAAATGAACTATTAAGATTCTGGAGATATAATTTCATGCGTGGTGTGTTCTTAAAATGTATTAGAAACCCTGCCTTTTGCCCTGCCACAATGTGTAAAACCTATGTTAACCTTTCGTTTCGTTTTCAGCAATGCAAATTCCATAATGATTTATATTTACATGCAATATATATTTGGAAGTTGAGAAGGTGCTTACACACATACACATACACATACACATACACATACACATACACATACACATACACATACACATACACATACACATACACACACACACACATTGGGTTTCAAAGGAAAGATTTGGGACGGTACACTTCTCAGAAAATGTACAAATAAAGATCATTTTAGATGTTTAATTACTATTTGGAGCATTGGGATCGTTAGACGATGGCTTAATGAACTTATCTTGTGAAAACCTCAAATTCCAAAGTCAGCAGTGCCGTCAGTGTTCTTGTTCTGAAGGTGGGTCTCTATTTCAGGCTGGTGGAAGTAAATGGAGTGAGTGTCTTGGGGAGCAGTGAGGAGGAGCTGGAGATGCTGCTTAAGACACACATTGCCCACATCATTGTCCTACGCCAACTGGCCTAGGAGCTTCCATAGGAGTCACCAGGACATACAATTGCTGCAGAAACACCAAGCAATGTAAACCAACTAAACACTGCAGAAACACTGTCTTTCCTAACACATGCTTTCCTCTTTTTCTGCAGAAACACAGTCAGACACATCTGACACAATCATATTTGATGTTTTATCCCACTTATTAACGCAATGAAATTTGTCTTGTAAGAGAAGAATCTGCATTAAAGTCTCTGGTTCATTTCGGGCCAGTTTTTTTGGTTTCCCATTTTTGTGAGGGTATGACTTCATGTTTTCGGGTTGATACTAATGTAATAGTCTCCATTAATGGGTGGGTCAGTCAAAAATTACACTTAAAAATGGCAATTGCATGGGAAAAAGTCATTTAGAATTCTAAATTGGTCAAGTTAGCAAAATAAATCATTGTCATAACTTTCACTTTGTACAGGCAGCTGTGGTGAACAAGAAGGCAATGAAACTTCCTGTAAGACTGACATTAACAAGAATATATAGATATCAAAGCTGAACCTTTTTTTAAATGGCTAAATATGTATTTCCATGAAAGTGTCCCATGTCAAAGTTTGACTTGAGGAGCGAAATGACATGTAGTGAAAATATAAACCACACTTGCTTGTAGTAATACACTGTTACCTTTTTTATTATTAAAAATATGAATTTGTAAATTATAAGCTTCATGAAGAGGTCTGATTAAATGTATTACAATGTGTGAAAACCTATAGGAAACAACCATAGATTATTCCATACAAAGCTGTGAACAAAAGAAAGAATATATGATTTTTTTTCTTACTTCTGAATTGTTCATGTAAACGGAATATGTTGTCGGGAAGTGTACAATCTTTTAGTCACATACCCTGACCTAACATTTTTGTAGTGTTTTTAGAGGATTTAATCAAAATCTATGTTAAAGGAGATCCACACACACACACACACACACACACACACACACACACACACACACACACACACACACACACACACACACACACACACACACACACACACACACACACACACACACACACACACACACACACACACACACACACACACACACACACACACACACACACACACATGTTGTGTTTCCATGTTTTATGGGGACATTCCATAGGCGTAATGCATTTTATACTGTACAAACCGTATTTTCTATCCCCCTACACTTCCCCTGCCCCTAAACCTACCCATCACAGGAGACATGCTGCATTTTTACATTTTCAAAAACATCACTTAGTGTGATTTATGACCTGTTTTCCTCATGGGGAAAAAATGTCCCCACAAGGACAAGGATTTTGGATATTGCCATCTTTGTGGGGACATTTTGTCCCCATACCGTAGGGATTACCAGTCCACACACACACACACACACACACACACACACACACACACACACACACACACACACACACACACACACACACACACACACACACACACACACAAAGTGTGACAGATGTGCTGGTTTAGCCTCACATCTTGATGCTTCTGTGGACCCCATATATCCGGTCTTGTGGTTCAGCCTTGTGGGTTTCATTGTAAGCCTATTAATAAAGAAACTGGGCATTCTAACTGGCATGTGGGACCCGCAAATGGAGGGAGGTGACCTGACCCATGATCTCTTGACCTTTGTGGTGGAATTATGTGGTCATGTGAATCTAACTGTGGGAGCTGAAGAAAGTTTTGAGGAAAGGAATCCTGCTATTACTGACGTAGTGGAAGTGAATTACACTGTGTAAGTATGTTTAAGTACAGCGTGTGATTCATTTGCCATTGTTCAGACTGTTCACAGAGTCAGTTTTTCTCATAGGCAGCTGAAACGTATGTTGCATGAACACTAATAGCTACAACTATCAAAACTGTCATATCTGTCAGCAAACAAATATGCCCAGTGTACCGACACATGGGAAGTATTAAACAATCAACAGGAAGTGTCTATCCAAACCTTATACGATTAAGATAAAACATGATTAAGCTGCACAAACTGTTCACACAAGGGAGGGCAATCCAAACGCACTTTCATAAACAGTGCTGCTGGCAAGGAAAGAAAGACATTGTGGGATTCTCAATAGCCTACGCCCTTCCCCACCCTCTCTAGTCATGACATGTCTCCTAAAAATGCACTTTCTTTATTTTCTTTTTGATAAAGGAAAACAAACAACACACCAAAATAAAACCAATCATAAGAATATGGAACAGAAGATTGATTTATAAAAAAACAAACGTAGCACAAGAATAAAAAATGCATGAAAATAAAATTCAAAAGAAAGGTAACACTTTAGAATGCTGTTCCGTTATTAAGGACTAAATACACAGGAACAAATGGGGGAACATGTGAAGTATTAGCACATAGCAATAAATATTAGCTAATCAATAACCTTACAAAAACCTAAAAAACTTACAATGACTTCAGTCATTACTAGGGAGTTATCATTCTCTTCACTTTAGAATTCTCTTCAGAATAAACAATATCCATTTGGTAATACTTGAGTCATTACTAGTGGGTTACTTTAGAATTAAGTATATATTATGCATTATTCACATCAATTATGAGCCTGTATAGTAGTTCCCTTTCAGTGTTATGGCAGTCACTGACGTAACGTCTCCATTCCCTCCTTCTGGGAATGAGGGATACATATGTAACCAAGAAGTTCTTAGTAGTCCTCTGGGAGGTATGAAAAAAATAAAATAGTAATTGAAATAGTGTATTACACTTACTGCACTAACTGCACTTACTAATTACGCTTACACTTGCATTAAGTTTTGCATTGAGTTTCTTGTTAGTTACTAGAATGTTAAGAGTGCATTACTCATTTGTTTCTGTGTAGTTATTCATTAATGACTGAACTTTATTCTAAAGTGTTACCAAAATAAATTGTGGCAAGAAATATTGAATATTTCAGTTGCTAAATGTTGCAGAAGTAAATACAGTTCTCTCATCGCTTGAGTAAGTATAAAAAGATACAATCTCTTGCGTGCTGAACATCAAGATAAATGCTGCAGCATGATCAGCTGAGTGACAGTGCAGTAACAAACAACTGTTAATGAGTCTAAATTATTTTGGATGTTATAAACCTGATAATTAGTTTGAAAATATTTAATTTATATTAGATTATTTGTTCAATAGTTTTTCATTAAATGTGTTTAATTGTGATTTAGATGTGTTCAAATAAGCACTGGACTATTTGTGCTATATCGTATTTTTCTTGCACTGCAGTTCTTGAAATGTGTCCAGACCTGTCATCTGTGTATGGAAGACCTGAGGATGCCACAGCATGAATATTCCCATCATCACAGCAGGCGTTGCTACAGTGCACTGACTGTCAGACATAGCTGCTAAAGTTTATGGAGCAGACACATTTGCCACATGCAGACGTATAGCGCATTTCTGAGGGATCGCCTTCCCTCTGGCCAAAAACCTCCATATATGCATTCTGTTCGGATCTGAAGCCAGTAAAAATAGTTTGGCCTCTTTTAAGGGGGGAAAAAGTTTCTTTTTTTAACAAATGAAGGGGGCAGCTCTGCATTTCTAAGCTTTTTTTGGGGGGGGGGGGGCGTTGGCTTTTTGAAGCTTTCTGGCAGTCTGTACTTTAACTTAACAGCCAGCGCAATACGTCCAGAGGACAATGCATGTGTGTGTACCGCATGCAAAGACTATATCAGTTCAGTCTGCATTACCGTTGACATATCGTTCAACATGGACACGTTTATCCTTGTAATGCATATGATGTGTATTGTAGTGTCAGTTGATATTTAAATATAAACCCAGAGCATTTTGACCTTATGGTGTGTTTACAGAGTTAAACAGCTGCAGCCAATCGATCCGAGTACACACAATTTAGCCTTCTATCCTTTCACTCCCTCTTTACATCCGAATGAGTCATTCAAGGCAAGGACATTTAGACACTTTGATATCTGCCAAGTTCTATAATGACCTGCTATGACAATCTTGTCTCCATTTACTCCAAACATCACTGGATAGACTCACAACTAGCGGCCAAAATGGGTCACTAAAGATGATGGAAAGGAGTCTGTTATTAACAACATATGCTGTTTTAGCATATATGAATTTTTGGATTGGTACTTATAGGAGGAAGATGTTCTATGCTTGTTGGCGGACCCTCGAATCGTACAGTAACACCCCTGGGCGTCTGTTCTGTTTAAGGATTGTAGATATGACCAACTACAGCCTTCCAGATAAGCAGAAGCAGACATCTGTCTCTCTCTCTCTGAACTCAGCACTTCCAGGTTCATCTCTCTCCCATCTGCCCCCATAACACGAGCCCCACTCCTGCCCACCCGACATTTAAAGAGCTCCTGGCATTTGTTTGAAGTTAGTGTAGGCATTAGCTCTGGTTTCCTGCTTCAAATCCCTATGCAGGTCCAATAAAAGGTCTATAGCTTGAAAATTCACTGAAGTGGATTGCTCTCTGTACAAAAATATAATACAAACAAACTTGGCATTTACTGGCTATTATGAAGAAATATCTAGCACTGAGTGACCTCTCCCCTCATGAGGCTCTACTGTTAAGGCCCGTTCACACCAAGAGCAATAACTATATAATAACGATAAATATATAGTTCTTAAGATTATTCTAAACGTAGAAAAATAGCAGTGTCCACACCACAACTGTAATGATAACAGCACAGAGGAACAATATTTTTGGAGTCACGATAAAAACAATGCTTACAACAAACAGAATGTTATCCACTGGTGTGGACACTAATATAGGTATCAATCTTGGTGTGAACCGGCCTTTAGTCTGAGATGTCTATTTAGACAGAGCTCCTTGTTCTCCTTACTTTGACAGCTGCCCAGTCGATTAAATGGTACATTATCAGCACTTTATATAAAATACTACATACACCAATCAGGCATAACATTATGACATAATATTGTGTTGGTCCCCCTTTTACAGCCAAAACAGCCCTGACCCGTAGAGGCATGGATTCCACTAGACCCCTGAAAGTGTGCTGTCACCAAGGTGCCAAGGTGTGCTGTCCTCTGGCACCAAGATGTTAGCAGGAGATCCTTTAATCACACTGCCTCCACCAGCTTGCCTTCTTCCCATTGTGCATCCTGGTGCCATGTCCCCCCTAATCAACGCACACGCACCCGGCCATCCATGTGATGTTAAAGAAAACGTGATTCATCAGACCAGGCCACCTTCTTCCATTGCTCCGTGGTCCAGTTCTGATGTTCTCGTGCCCACTTTTGCCGCTTTTAGTGGTGGAAAGTGGTCAGCATGGGCACCCTGACTGGTCTGCTGCTATGCAGCCCCATATGCAACAAATTGCGATGCACTGTGTATTCTGACACCTTTCTATCAGAACCAGCATTAACGTCTTGAGCAATTTGAGCTACAGTAGCTCGTCTGTTTGATCTGACCACATGGGCCAGCCTTTGCCCCCCACGTGCATCAATGAGCCTTGGCCACCCATGACCCTCCTCCAATGAAACCGTATCCAAATGTAAATTAACTGTTGCGTCTGCGAACAACACATGATAGTGGCATTACTGATTCAGTGCTGCTAAATGAAATGGTGGAATGACTTGCTGACTGACTGACTGACTGACTGACTGAGAGAGAGAGAGAGAGAGAGAGAGAGAGAGAGAGAGAGAGAGAGAGAGAGAGAGAGAGAGAGAGAGAGAGAGAGAGAGAGAGAGAGAGAGAGAGAGACTGATCTTGTAAAAATGCTAGTAAACTTTTTACAGATATTTATTTACAGAATTAGATTTTCAATATTTTGCACTTCAAAATGAACTGGCCATCAGTCCCTATGTAACGGGGGGGATTGAATTGTGATGCTTCTAATTAAGAGATAAAAGCAGTTGCAAACATTTTACAATGTACACATACTCATCTAATCACCAATAAAATATGCACACATTTTATTACCAAATTGTGTCATGTATAATTAATTCAATTTACACTGTACATTTTTTCTACAAAATCTTGCAATCTCAGGGCACATGAGTTCCTGAACATGATGAATGATGAGATATGCTTAGCCTCTCCGAAGCAGTATTAGAGATAATGAGCATTTTGTATGCATTAGGGGCACTGAGTTTTGGCATTTTTAGGCCTTGTGCATTCCTTGACAGTCTTGTGCACTTAATTCCAATCACGTACAAATGCTTTCAAGTGGCTACGACAGTAAGTGTGGGTATTGGTACAGAAATTTCACTCGTCTCTTACTGAATGAATCAGTGTTTATGAATGCATTGGTTTAGTGAACGATTTAATGACTCGCTTATAAGGTTGCTTGTCGCCACCGTAAGGATGTAACCAGCAATAAAATAAAATAAATCATTAATGCAGATTGGATCGCATGCATTAACTCTTACTCATGTGATATTGCTTATATGCAGTTTTTTAAATAAAATACTGATGTTGTAAAAAAATTATGAGTGCTCATCCACATTAAGTCACTTTCGATAAAAGCTTTTTATAAATGATTTATTGCAAATGTACACGTGTATTCCTGACTACATGCTTTAGAAAAGCAGATCAGAGCTGAAGGGAACTGGTTTGTCTTTGACATCTGGGTTGACTGATTTGTACCGCATACTTGGTGAGACAGGGAGTATGCTTATTGTCAAGGGTCAGAGCCAAAGTTTTTCTGTTAGTGAGGGGAGTTTTCGGCACGTAAATCTGGCCTCTCTGGGATCGTCTGGCTGGCAGGCAGGAGCGCAGCTCAATCGACAAAGACTGCACATGCTCTTCAAACACGTGGAGACTGGCCAAAGGGCCGAAATTGACCCCATTTTGCGTGTGGTCAGGAAGATGGTTCATAATATGGAATAAATCAGGAGAAACATGCCATGAGCAGAGTAGAGTAAAGTGGGACAGTTTGATTTGTAAATGCCTAACTAGTTCTGACAGGTTGCCTATATGGTTTCTAAGCACCTGTGGGTAGGTGGTGGAATTAAACTAGTTATGTCAGTTGTAAAACACTTTGGGGTCATCCAGCTGTGAAATGTTATTTTTGTTTAAATCTCACCTGACTTAATATCACTAAGTATCAGTAAGTAAACACAGTCAGTCTGCTTTTTTACAGATCTATGAACATGTGTATGTAGCAGAATTATAGAGTCAGAGTCATCATGCCCATTCAACATTATGAAATAAATGCTTTTCTCCAAAACACTGTATTTATTACCCTTTTATTTACCCCTTTTGCAACCTCCTTTTGCCAAAATAACAGCTCTGAGTTTCCTCCCATAATGCCTGATGAGTTTGAAGAACACCTGAGAAGAGATCAGAGACCATTCCTCCATACAGAATCTCTCCAGATCCTTCAGATTCACAGATCCATGTTGGTGCTTCTTCTCTTCAGTTCACTTCACTCATTTCCTGTATAGGGTTCAGGTCAGGAGACTGGGATGGCCATGGCAGAAGCTTCATTTTGTGTCCAGTGACAAATTTTTATGTAGATTTTGATGTTTCTTTTGGATCATTGTCCTGATGGAAGATCCAGCCACGGCCCATTATAAGATTTCTAGCAGAAGCGGATAGGTTTTTAGTTTTTTTTATCTATTGGTATTTGATAGAATGCATGATACCATGTATACAGGTCCTTCTAAAAAATTAGCATATTGTGAAAAAGTTAATTATTTTCCAAAATGTAATGATAAAAATTAAACTTCCATATATTTTAGATTCATTGCACACCAACTGAAATATTTCAGGTCTTTTATTGTTTTAATACTGATGATTTTGGCATACAGCTCATGAAAACCCAAAATTCCTATTTAAAAAAATTAGCATACCATGAAAAGGTTCTCTAAACAAGCTATTAACCTAATCATCTGAATCAACTAATTAACTCTAAACACCTGCAAAAGATTCCTGAGGCTTTTAAAAACTCCCAGCCTGGTTCATTACTCAAAACCGCAATCATGGGTAAGACTGCCGACCTGACTGCTGTCCAGAAGGCCATCATTGACACCCTCAAGCAAGAGGGTAAGACACAGAAAGACATTTCTGAACGAATAGGCTGTTCCCAGAGTGCTGTATCAAGGCACCTCAGTGGGAAGTCTGTGGGAAGGAAAAAGTGTGGCAAAAAACGCTGCACAATGAGAAGAGGTGACAGGACCCTGAGGAAGATTGTGGAGAAGGACCGATTCCAGACCTTGGGGGACCTGCGGAAGCAGTGGACTGAGTCTGGAGTAGAAACATCCAGAGCCACCGTGCACAGGCGTGTGCAGGAAATGGGCTACAGGTGCCGCATTCCCCAGGTCAAGCTACTTTTGAACCAGAAACAGCGGCAGAAGTTCCTGACCTGGGCTACAGAGAAGAAGCACTGGACTGTCGCTAAAATTTTGCATGTCATTCGGAAATCCAGGTGCCAGAGTCTGGAGGAAGACTGGGGAGAAGGAAATGCCAAAATGCCTGAAGTCCAGTGTCAAGTACCCACAGTCAGTGATGGTCTGGGGTGCCATGTCAGCTGCTGGTGTTGGTCCACTGTGTTTTATCAAGGGCAGGGTCAATGCAGCTAGCTATCAGGAGATTTTGGAGCACTTCATGCTTCCATCTGCTGAAAAGCTTTATGGAGATGAAGATTTTGTTTTTCAGCACGACCTGGCACCTGCTCACAGTGCCAAAACCACTGGTAAATGGTTTACTGACCATGGTATTACTGTGCTCAATTGGCCTGCCAACTCTCCTGACCTGAACCCTATAGAGAATCTGTGGGATATTGTGAAGAGAAAGTTGAGAGACGTAAGACCCAACACTCTGGATGAGCTTAAGGCCGCTATCGAAGCATCCTGGGCCTCCATAACACCTCAGCAGTGCCACAGGCTGATTGCCTCCATGCCACGCCGCATTGAAGCAGTCATTTCTGCAAAGGAATTCCCGACCAAGTATTTAGTGCATAACTGAACATAATTATTTGAAGGTTGACTTTTTTTGTATTAAATAACACTTTTCTTTTATTGGTCGGATGAAATATGCAAATTTTTTGAGATAGGCATTTTGGGTTTTCATGAGCTGTATGCCAAAATCATCAGTATTAAAACAATAAAAGACCTGAAATATTTCAGTTGGTGTGCAATGAATCTAAAGTATATGAAAGTTTAATTTTTTATCATTACATTATGGAAAATAATGAACTTTTATCACAACATGCACATTTTTTGAGAAGGACCTGTATTTGTTTCATCTGACCATAGAACCAGGTCCCATTTAAAGTTTAAATCGTGTCTGACAACTGAATATGCTTGAGTTTGTTTTTGAATGAGTAAGGATTTTTCTTGAAACTCTCCTAAACAACGTGTTGATGTAGATTTTTATTTTTATTTTTTAAGGATTTCTGACCCTAAAACTCAACTAATCTCTGTAATTGTCCATCTGTGACCCTTGGAGAGTCTTTTGCCACTTTTTGACGATAGTTCATTATGATGATAGTTACACATCAGATTTGTAACATCATAGTAAAATTCTTACAAAATATTAATTTGTCAGTGACTTTTCCCATTAAATTAAAGTTCAGTTGCATTTTAAAAGTGTATAACCAGTGTATAACCAGTACGTGGTTCATTTTTAAAATGTATATTATATCATATTATATTATATCAGAATTTAACCCTGGTTCCCATGTATACTGTAAAATTACATCACTAGACTATCATGACTTACAGTCTTAAGAAGTGTTAGAACTGTCATCGGTGCCCTCTCAAAATACTAGGTGCATGACACCACTGAACAGAATCAGACCAAAGTATATGTGTTTAAATACATTTCCATTGACGCATAGAGATTGTAGTAAACGAGTCAGTGATGGATCACTTTAAATTGGCGGATGAAACAGTCACATGATGAGACTGCAGGAAGGTCAATCACGCACTCGAAATTAGGGGCAAAGGTTTCATGAAAGGGAATTGGGTGAAATAAGAAGGGGAAATCCTCAAGGCTTCCAATTTCATTTCCCAAGCATTTACAAAAAGAGGCTTTTCCATTCAAACTGGCAGATCTCACACAACAAGAAAGCAGTAGACACTTGAGAAAGTCCCTTAGGATGTTTATGTCTTGACCTTACAGTGATTAGTGGTTACCCGTGACTTTCAAACAACTTCAGGAGTCTGAGACATTGTAGAGTTTAACAAAACATCTACTGCCATCTTCCTGTCAAAAGCAGTACTGTAGTAATGGTAGTGCAATTTATTTTGTAAACATTTTGTTACCTATATATAAAACGTAGTTTTCTTAGGAGAATAGATTGCAAAAAGATTGTTTATGATAATGTCTGCAGTTAGTAGAGTTTTTCTGTCTAATGAAAAGAAAAGAAAAAAGAAAAGAAATGAAGATCAAAGCCTTTTCAAGCCTCTGGTGATCTTTGGCTCCTGGATTTGCTGGTGTTGGGTTTTCTTACATAATAAAAAATTCTTCCCACACTCTAAACAAGCAGCTCATTTATAAACACTGTACAATTATTGGCACCGGCTATACCACTGAAACTGGGAGAGAGGCAGATTGGGGAAGGAGGAGGGAGAGAGGTAGACCCAAAACGAGCAGAGCGCTATAGAACTGAGCGGTGTGAAAACTGCAAAGTACACTTGAAAGAAGGGCTATTCTGATCTGATGACATATAAAACGCTTAAAATACACCATAAAATCTTAGCCTGGTCAGAGGAAGCAACCAGTTTTTCCACATAATCTCCTTTTTTAGGCCTCATTTTACTAGCCTAACTAATCCTGAAACGGTGTAGCATTACGTAATCGTTTGGTGAAAAATCTTTTTGTTGTTGTTGTTGTTTTGTACGATGATCGGCTTCTACAAAAGTAATGGCACATTCCAATTTCTTAGAGGGCTTTGCCGTTGAACATTTACTCTCAGAAAAAGAAGGGAAAAAAATGGTACAAAAGCTGTCCCTGGGGGACTCTTTCAAAATGTACACCATTGGTACCTAAAGAGTGCATATTAGTAGCTCATATTAACATATTGGTACCAGAAGTGTACACATTAGAATAGGGTGACCATATTTTGATTACCGAAAACCAGGACACTCGCCCCAGGAATGAAATACTCAAATGATACTCAAAGATTCCTTATTGATTTCAATACATTTAAAGTATGCCCCCTCTGTATGGACAGGACATTGTTATATTAGGCCCAGGACATGTCCTGGGAAAACAGGACGTTTGATCACCCTATGTTAGAAACTTTTAAAAGGGTAACATCACAGTGACAGACCATTTTTTTTCTGGGATGTTAAAGCATGTGTTTGATCCATTGTGTTGATTACAGATAATATAACCCTTGCTTTTGCTTTTATTTTCTGTTTTTATGCTCTTTATAAAATGTACAAAGTACTACTTATACCTTATCTGTCCTTTTTAAACCCCAGCTACATTGATATCCATTGGTTCTTATATCTGCCAGGATATGCAGGGGTACTTGGAACATCGCTTGATGTGGTGTTATATGTTCGTTTTTAAACTTCACAGACATGGATGAACTGTTGCTGTCTGGGAATGAGCTGTGTGATTCGATTGCGTTCCAATCCACAGAAAGAATAAACAACAAAGGGGTTTGGAACAACAGGTGTGAGTAGCCTACATTATAATTAATTATTAAATAATGATTTCATTAACCAGGTAGTTTAAATAATTCAAACATTGGAACACTTCAAAAAATAAATAAATGAATAAGCATCCAACTACTTGATTTTGAATGGCTTTGATGCTGAGCATTTCCCCTGAAGTTAGCAATAAACCCTTTTTTAGGTGTAGGCTACCACCAGAGGGCAGTACCAAACTTAATAATCGAAAACATTTGAAGCACCACAGGTAAAACCCAGTTGGGAATATTAATTTTACCCACTTTTAAGTAAAATACATTAAGCACACATGTGAGAAAAAGGTTTTCTCTAGACATGTATTTAGATTAAGAGATAAAACCGATATAGTGATGTAATCTCCAAGGTGAGGGATCCAGAGTAAAGACAATAGCCTACAAAGTCATCCTTACTATTTTATACTTTCAAATGAATAACTTGCACGTGACATTTTTTTATCTTGGATAGTTCCCAGCTGTTTCTATGAGAACATTAGTATTGCAAAATTACTTTTTTTCACCTCTTCTGAACATTATTTACTTTTATTCACTTAAAAAAAAGAAACTATCTGATGTTTATTGTTCAAAATCATTATTTCCCATAACACAATAATCTTGAGTAACTCAAATGCTATCTTTGTAATGTGTTGTATAGTCTTACAAACATCTGTTTATTCTTTTCAAAATGGGCACTTGATGGACTGCAACATCATTGACGAGATCAACTTCCTCTATGAACCAGACAGCAATAGAAAGACAGCCTGTGACTGTTCAAGACAGTAAAACTCTCAATGCCTGATGCAGTGAGACAAGCTAGTAAATAGAAGTTAATCGGTCAGGGAGCGTGAAAACGTCTGCAGCTCCATAGAGGCCTGCACATCTGAGGCCCCTTGAGACCACCCCTGGACCTGATGCCGCCTGACACAACGCCAACTTTTCTGAGGAAACCAACTCAGCCACCAGCAAGGGTTCTTGTCATCTTGCACAGGAGAGTGGAAAAAATAGAACAAAAAAATAAATGTAATCTCTTTGTGTTCTCTGACTGTTTCTGTCTAGGCTACTCCCGGAGGAAGACCTGGAGGGGAGGAAGAAGAGGTTTGCTGAAGTCCTAGGCACTACTGATCTTCACCCGGAGATGGTGGAACGTTGCCCAGTTTCTGCACTATTAAAGATGGCAACTCTTCGCTAAACCAACATGAAGAAATATGTACCCCCTGGATAGGGGGAGAAATTCACACATGAAAGTCACTCAAGGACGACACTTGTCAGGGTATTTCGGAAATGCAGCATGAACGCTGGCAAGGAAAGCGGGTAACAGAAGTCTGCCAATTTGCTGGTGCCTCATGTGGTTTGGAACCAACTTCATCTGCAAAAGTGACATTCCATTTAAGCTGCTTGTCCTTCATAATTTAAGTGGACACATTTTCAAGCCACTGGGATAGTTTTTTTTTTTTTTTGACATTACTGTGTCCTTTAAAACGGATCTGTAAGACCAGATTTCAAAACAAGACTGAAAGGTATTATTTCATTAGTTTTTAGGGGGGATATACTCTTGTAAACATGTCAGCTTTCAGGTTTGCAGAAGGTGATTCTATGGATTTAAGGTGATAATGGATACTGATGTGTTTCAGGCGCTGAATGATTCCATTTATTCATGCTGACTCCTCTTTCACGTCCCCATTTATCAAAGCAGACCTCGCTGTCAATGCTGATGCGTGGCTGAATGTAAAAATGACATGTTTCTCTGTTTGTTGAGTGACTGTATCACTTTGGAGAGCATTTGTGTTTTGACAGCTTCCTGTCGACCAATTTTCACCCTGACATTACTCTGTAATAGAAAATTGTAAGGGGTTGGTAGAGATAGTGCTTGCACTTTAGCTCTGTTCAGTGAAATCATGTTATGCTTGGTTGATGGATACCTAAAGCTATAAATTACTGTCCCAGAATGCAGTTTGATAGTCCTAATTTTAGTAAATTTCCCAATCGGTGGTGGCTACAAGGAGATAGTGGATACTACATCACAGTTTAGTGGGCTGTTGATGTGATGGGAAATCAACTTTTTGTATAGTGCTGTTCTCCAACTACTCAGGGTCTCTATACATCTTGAGATCTCCACCTCAGAGTTGCTTCCTCCAATTTAATGTCCCTTCTTTAAAATTTGCTTTCCTAATCATTTTCCATACCTACTATTTTATCTCCTTACAACTTTTAAAAATTGTATCTCTTATCTTATCCTAATTATTAAATCTTCACACTTTTACCATACAATGAATGTACATGGTGTCTACAGGCTGTAATCCTACCTGGTTACCTTTCACTTTCATTTTACGGAATCTCCTTTTACGGGTTTGGAACAACATGAATGTGAGTAAATCCTGACAGAATTTTCATTTTTGGGTGAACTATGGCTTCATCCAAAACCCAAAAAAAATAAAAAAATTAGCATATCATGAAAAGGTTTTCTAAACGAGCTATTAACCTAATCATCTGAATCAACGAATTAACTCTAAACACCTGCAAAAGATTCCTGAGGCTTTTAAAAACTCCCAGCCTGGTTCATTACTCAAAACCGCAATCATGGGTAAGACTGCCGACCTGACTGCTTTCCAGAAGGCCATCATTGACACCCTCAAGCGAGAGGGTAAGAAACAGAAAGACATTTCTGAACGAATAGGCTGTTCCCAGAGTGCTGTATCAAGGCACCTCAGTGGGAAGTCTGTGGGAAGGAAAAAGTGTGGCAAAAAACGCTGCACAACAAGGAGAGGTGACCGGACCCTGAGGAAGATTGTGGAGAAGGACTGATTCCAGACCTTGGGGGACCTGCGGAAGCAGTGGACTGAGTCTGGAGTAGAAACATCCAGAGCCACCGTGCACAGGCGTGTGCAGGAAATGGGCTACAGGTGCCATTCCCAGGTCAAGGCACTTTTGAACCAGAAACAGCGGCAGAAGCGCCTGACCTGGGCTACAGAGAAGCAGCACTGGACTGTCGCTCAAATTTTGCATGTCATTCGGAAATCAAGGTGCCAGAGTCTGGAGGAAGACTGGGGAGAAGGAAATGCCAAAATGCTTGAAGTCCAATGTCAAGTACCCAGAGTCAGTGATGGTCTGGGGTGTCATGTCAGCTGCTGGTGTTGGTCCACTGTGTTTTATCAAGGGCAGGGTCAATGCAGCTAGCTATCAGGAGATTTTGGAGCACTTCATGCTTCCATCTGCTGAAAAGCTTTATGAAGATGAAGATTTCGTTTTTCAGCACGACCTGGCACCTGCTCACAGTGCCAAAACCACTGGTAAATGGTTTACTGACCATGGTATTACTGTGCTCAATTGGCCTGCCAACTCTCCTGACCTGAACCCCATAGAGAATCTGTGGGATATTGTGAAGAGAAAGTTGAGAGACGTAAGACCCAACACTCTAGATGAGCTTAAGGCCGCTATCGAAGCATCCTGGGCCTCCATAACACCTCAGCAGTGCCACAGGCTGATTGCCTCCATGCCACGCCGCATTGAAGCAGTCATTTCTGCAAAAATTCCCGACCAAGTATTAAGCGCATAACTGAACATAATTATTTGAAGGTTGACTTTTTTTGTATTAAAAACACTTTTCTTTTATTGGTCGGATGAAATATGCTAATTTTTTGAGATAGGAATTTTGGGTTTTCATGAGTTGTATGCCAAAATCATCAGTATTAAAACAATAAAAGACCTGAAATATTTCAGTTGGTGTGCAATGAATCTAAAATATATGAAAGTAAAATTTTTTCATTACATTATGGAAAATAATGAACTTTTATCACAATATGCTAATTTTTGAGAAGGACCTGTTGGCAAAAAAAAAGTTTGTGACAAAATAAGTATGTCCGAATTCACAGTTCTCATAAATGAGTAGGCAAAAAGTACCCGGATGACCTAATACTTTCGACATGATTCTGAAGTGTGCATTTGGTGGATATTTACTATTCCATGAGGCAACGGGAGAGGATTTGTGAATGTCAATGAAGCGAGTCAACTGAAACTGGTGGTCACATGATAATGACAGCATGGCGAATGGATTACATTCATACTACACACACTTATAATAAGTACCTACTCAAGAGAGTATGCAATTTTTCTTTAAGGATCAATTTCAGACACTTATGAGCTTTCTCCAATGTTTATCCAAGGTCATGTTTAAGTGATAAATAAACTAAGTGAATCATTTAGCTCCCCAGCACTTCTGATGGCTCAGTCCAGAAGCAATGAACTCCATTTCAACTCTCTGTGACATGTGTCAATATAAATAGAGTTCAATCCTCTGAAACATGTGACCTGTGGTGTTTTTGTAACTGAAATGCAGCCATGAAAACAAAGAGCTTCACTAATACAGCATGTTTCCATGAAAACAACTACATCACCTTTTCTACATCAACCCATTAGTAAATTAAGCTTACATTATGTATGTTGGATAAGATACAATGAAAAACACAAATTGTCAAAAATAAGTAATGAAATCCTAATTTTTTTGTCTTAATTGTAGTTGGACCAAGCTCACGTCTTTGAGGAACTCCCCTTTGAGCCTGGCCTGTCTAGACTCATTGTCCGTCTGCCCACCGCCTGGAGATGTGAAATATTGATTAGCTCATTCACCCATATGATCCAATGCTGGCTTCTCCTGTCAGGCTTATTTAAACTCTCACCCGTGAAGGGGCTCCCCAGTGAAGGGCAGCAATCAGCAAGGAACCTGAAGGTGAGAGACGCTTCTCAAGGACTGGACACAGGGGGGAGGGGCGAAGAGGGAGATTTCTTTCACAATAAATATCTTTGATGATTCCTTTGGAATGTCCATGAGAATTATTTGTTGGATTTTTAAATAAAACACAGATCCGGTGTATTTGATTAAAGGAGGAAAAGAAACAGATGACCTGCTTTTGCTAAACCTGGCCCTCCATACACACTCCACTTTCTTTTCAGATGTCAGTTTGCCAAGATGATGGCCTTTGAGGTACCAGCTAAGTGAAAAGGTTACAACTGCTATAGCCAGCATGCTAAGCTGTGTTAAGCCTCTCGTTTGTCTGCCCAAAAGGTCATTCATTTCTTTCTCAGAAGTCAACTGTTTTGATAATAGGTTTGCTCTCTTGTGCTAAAGCCATTGAATGTGAGTCAAGCATTTTTGCCCGGTCCTCCTTCCTTCATTTTCCTCAGCATCTCATTCATTTCCTCAGGGTTATGAGAAAGGATCAGTGTGGCAAAGCAAAAGGACCCTGTCTCCTGGCAGTACAGAGATGACATTGTGACAAAATGAATACATGAACAGGGATGGTGGAAAAATAAAACAGCAAGAGTGCGAATGGGTATACATGTACAACAAAATGCTGAAAAGTGTAAAAAAAACTGCTTTCTTCCCCCAGTTTTGACACAATATTTTATATAAACATATCCCATATATATTGGTACCATTTGGATTTTCTAATCTTTAGCTGTACTTTCACTTGTGAATTCATTGGTGGCTTTAAAAAAAAGCTTTTTAAATTTTAGCTTTTAATGTATTGTTTAGTGTTTTTTAGTGCCTTTTTTTTAAAGGCAATTATACATTTTACCATCAGCCATTTATCAATTAAAGACCATAGCAAAATAATTATTGGCTTTGCACTGATGGCTAATTTCAAATAACTGGTGTAAGTTTGTGCATACACCCACATGAAAAAATACAATAGTATATTATAGTAAAATTACAGTAAAATTACTCTAGTAAATGGGCATCACAGGGACCCCACTCCACTGGTTTTAGTCTTACCTCACAGGTAGGTCTTCCAAGGTTGCCTGGAGAGGTGAGGTATCCAAAGCACATCAATTGACCACGGGGGTTCCTCAGGGCTCAGTGCTAGGACCTCTTCTCTTCTCCATTTACACTACGTCACTGGGACCCATCATACAGGCACATGGCTTCTCATACCATTGCTATGCTGATGACACTCAACTCTATCTTTCATTTAAACCAGATGACCCCACAGTAGATGAACAAATCTCAAGCTGTCTGGCAGACATCTCGGCATGGATGAAAGAACACCACCTTCAGCTCAACCTGGCAAAGACTGAGCTTCTCGTCTTCCCTGCCAATCCGACTCTACAACACAACTTCACCATCCAGCAAGGTTCATCTCTGATTACCCCCTCAGGGTCAGTCAGAAATCTTGGTGTAATCTTTGACGACCAGCTGTCCTTCAAAGACCACATTTCAGAGACAGCTCGATCATGCAGGTTTGCTCTGCACAACATCAGGAAGATCAGACCGTTCCTTACAGAGCATGCAACACAACTTCTCATCCAGGCCCTTGTCATTTCTAGGCTTGACTACTGCAATGCGCTTCTGGCTGGTCTTCCATCATGTGCAATAAAAACTCTTCAAATGATTCAGAATGCTGCAGCACGTCTTGTATTCAATGAGCCCAAAAGGGCCAATGTCACACCTCTCTTCATCTCTCTGCACTGGCTGCCACTTGATGCCCGCATCAAGTTCAAGGCCTTGACACTCGCTTATGGATCCACCACAGGCTCGGCACCAGCATATTTCGACTCGCTCCTATGAGTCTACACCCCTACCAGAAGCCTTCGCTCAGGTAGGCTTATGGTACCATCACAGAGAGGCATGAAATCCCTCTCCAGAACTTTTTCATTCACCGTTCCTGGCTGGTGGAACAATCTTCCTACCTCCATCCCGATGGCAGAATCACTGTCATCATTCAAAAGACAGCTAAAAACTCATCTCTTCCGTGAGCACTTAACCTTATCATAAAAAATAAAAAAAACTCTTCCTCTATCTTTTATTCCTTCCTTATTCTAGCTTAAGCTTATTCTATGTAATGTCCAAAACTTGGTATTTAAGGCACTTTTTGCGTTTTTCGCCTATTCATGACCGATCGCTTCCTGTACTCCTATGCTGTAAGTCGCTTTGGATAAAAGCGTCTGCTAAATGCCTGAATGTAAATGTAAATGTAAATACTATAGTGTTTTTGAACCATACTATAGTAAAGATACTACAGTAAATTGTAGTATATTGTAGTATATTATAGTATTTACTTCACTTTGTTAATTTACTGTAGTATATTTACTAGAGTATAGTTCAAAAACACTATAGTATTTACTAGAGTAATTCTACTATAATATACTATTGTATTTTTTATGTGGGTACAGTCAATATAGTAAGGAATAGACAGAAAAAGGAGAGTAGAGAAAGTAGTGATGAGAGAGTAAAACTGACATACAAAGATAATCCAATAATGTTGTGATAAAAACTTGATATACAGGAATCACCCGTTCAACTAAAGCTATAACAGACGGGAATTAAAATTTCCTGGGCTCAGAATATGAGACAATGCACCATCTAAACTGAAAGGGGATTCCTCGCTTTGCAGGGGGCTTATGTTTCAGGGCAGTAACAGGGAAGAAGGGCATAATCTCTCTGAAAGGGGTTGACGAGCAGAAGAGGAAGAAAACAGGATCAGGATCCATTATGTTTTTACAGAGCAAGATCTAAATCCTTCTCTCATTATGCTATTAGGCTCTCTTGTGTCCCAGTTTGGAAAGAATTCTCCTCCACCCAGACACACTTATTTATTTATTTATTTGCTCTGAGAATATAGGTCACACATTTTAAGTACTACTTATACATTTTTTATGCATTGCAGCTTTTATTCAAACGGGCACCAGCATTTGCAAATTGTTTTTGCTGCAGAATGACTGGTGATATGAAATGTTACAGTTTAACAAAGAATAGCACTTGTTATGCTGTATAAACTCCATTAGCCATAGTGTCATTGTGGTCATGAACATGTAGATTTCTACAGATGAGCATAATGTTTAGATTTGAATTTTAAGGTATAAATGTACATGTCTAGAATTAGTAACTGAGTGAAATAGTTTGAATTAAACTCGTCTCTCTGATTCAATTGACTCTGCTGTGAACCCATAGGACATTTCAGCTCTTTCATTATTATACTGTAACCTACCATATCCAAATTTTAATGAAATCCACATTGTTACTGATAGAATAGAATCTTTTCTATTCCAGCTTTTTCTCTCTTTTTGCAGCCAATTTTCTATCATGTTCTTCAGTGCCTCATTGATTCTCTCTGTGGAATGTTTGAAAAGACATCAAAGGCACTGCAATCATTTTATCATTTAATGTGTGTCCTACATGTCTCAGATTTGAATATGTCATATAGATTTCTATATGGATACTGTAGTTTGCCAGTTTTCTTGATGTCAACCTAACTATGTAGCTTGCTGCATGCAGTTCGGTTCACTGTATTTTCTTCAAGTAATATATTAATTACCCAGGATTGGGTTTGGTTTCAGTAGGTTATAAGGTTTCTTCAGCCAATTTTCAATCCCATGAAGGAGTGACCCATGAAATGGAGGGTTACTGAGATCTATCACAACTGTGCCCTCAAGCAAAGCACTCAACCCCGAGTTAAGTTGCAATTAGTGGCTGGTAAGTCGCTGTGGGTAAAACATATCTGATAAATGACAAGCAAGAGTGGGTAGTAATTAGTCAGTTGTTTAAGTGGAAGAAAATTACAAATCTAATATGGTTTTGTGCATGGTAAAGGTGAAGAGCAAAGCTCTGCAGCAGTCTGATGTACTGATGTTTCCTCACCAGACCATAGCAACCGTATTTGCTCCAGAAAAAAATGCACAGCTCATTAGCGGCCACATGCTATAAAACACACAGCATAGCCTGTAAAACTGATGGCCTTCACTGACAAACTAAACCTTTTTGATATGGTTGATCCATCAGGATTTGATACACACCTCTATAAGGTCTATAACATCTGTAGAATTTATCCAATAGCATTCATATTAATCTCAATGGCATTTGCTTGACTTACTCAGGAAGTCCAATTTGTAAATGTACCATCTTTGCTAATAGGAATACATGGCAAATTGTGAATGTCTTTCAATAGAGAAAAGTTTTTAAGGGTTTAGATAGTGTAGTTAAATCTACCAGCAGGAGCAATAGACTAAGAACTTATCAGTTGTCTGTGTTTTGTTTTTCTTCATAGGGTTTGGGTTTCCCTCAAAAGCTGAGCACTGGCAAAGCATTTCACATTAACTGTTTTTGGTCACATTCAATGAACATAAAATGTTCATGTGGCAAGCAGGGCGAGGCTGAGAGCCGTGGGAATGGAGTGAGGCCAGTGCCATAACAGCTAATGAGCGTTACCTGCATGCCACATTGGCCTCAGCAAATGGTGGTGACTCCTCTGCTCCCTCTCACATGACAGCCGCCCCTCCAGAACCCAGGAGGGTGACGCAGCGAGTTTATTTGTCCCCCCGACAACTCACTCCAGCCTCAAGCATCAATGGTTACAGATTCCACTCAGTAGGATTTCCCACAGTGGCGAGGGCTCCTTGACCACAACACAACTGTCCCAGGCCTGGTCCTCTCTTGTTTTTTTACTGTCTTCGCTCATCCTTTTATCCTACCGGAGCTCCTACGTGAGAAACTCGAGGCTGGTCTGGCGCATGTGACACTCATTAGCACTCATGCCACCGGCCTCACTGATTATTATTCAGCATTATTCAATATGTTAACAAAATTTTCACTGAAACAGGAAGACAGGGCAGTACATATCAAGCAGCCCCTCCCCTTTTTTAACAGCCAATAGCGTTTTGTTTATATCACAGCTCGACCAGAGCCATTTACCTCGGTCAAGCCTCAGTTTCCTCCTAATCTCTAATAATTTTTCCTCATAATCTCCTCCATATCGCTTTAAAATATAGCATTCTGTGCAGAATTCAAATGGGTCTGATGGGACATGTTGTGGTCTGCAACAACTTGCACCTATGATTTGCTATGTGGTATCATGTCTCTGGACCAGAGCAGACTGTGAGTGTGTTGCGGAGGGTCACGTAAAATCAGACTTCATTCATCCCAACGGAAAGCATATTTACACCTTCTGAATCGTTCCCTATCCCTTATATAGTGCACTATGTACCATTCATGTAGAAAAAAGTAAATGCGTGAACAAGTGACCTAGCTATTTTAGCCGCAGCTTCAGCGTCTGTTTATTATAGTAGGGGATGGGATGCTTCAGTTTCTAGAGAGCATTTGATTGGACAGAAAATCTTATGAGAAGCCTAAGCAGCAGCCATATCACCCTGTAGCCCAAGACTGGTTTCCCACTGAAGCTAAGCAGTTAGAGCCTGGTTAGTACCTGGATGGGAGACCAACTGGGAAAACTAGGTAGCTTCTGGTAGAGGTGTTAGTGAGGCCAGCAGGATAGCAAATGTTTTCTGGCCCAGCTCCGGGCCACATGATCACTTTTCCCTCGGCCCAAGTACCGCAAAGAATGACGGCCCTGAAGTGGCCCAGAACTGGATTAAAGACAAGGGCAACACATGGGCCATAACCGGCCCGAATCTCAGCCAGTTAATCACCCTTAACTGGCCCTGAATTGGTTTTTATTATTGGTACCAATCCTCAGCCACAAGTTAACCACATCAACGCCACCCTTTAACCAGAAATGCCAAAACTGAGCCATAACCCAGCCTAATCTTAAACAAATAAGTCACAAGAAAATAAAATTTTCAAAATTAGTTTATTTAACAATAATGCACAAAAAAAGACAGTAGAGTTGTGTACTATGTACAAAATGTTTAATTTCTACCTAAATGAATCTATGAATAAATCTAGCTCTAAAATTTAAACAATGTAATTGTGTATATTAGGTGGCCTTAAAGGGTTAGTTCACCCAAAAATGAAAATTCTGTCATTAATGACTCACCCTAATGTCGTTCCAAACCCGTTAGACCACCGTTCATCTCCGGAACACAGTTTAAGATATTTTAGATTTAGTCCGAGAGCCTTCTGTCCCTCCATTGAAAGTGTGTGCATAATCTACAGTCCGAGTCCAGAAAGGTAAGAAGTAAGGTATGAAAAACATCATCAAAGTAGTCCATGTGACATCAGTGGGTTAGTTAGACTCTTTTGAAGCGTCAACAATACATTTTGGTCCAAAAATAACAAAAAATACGACTTTATCCAGCATTCTATTCTCTTCCGCGTGCGTTTGTTTGAATCCGCATTCACGAGTCCACAGTGACGCTGCTGACTTAAGACGCAAAGCGTGTGTCTCCCTCAGACTACATGTATGCTCTGACGCACCAGATAACACAGCAGCAGCGTCTTACGTCAGCAGCGGGATTCAAACAAACGCAGAAGAGAATACAATGCTGGATAAAGTCGTAGTTTTTGTTATTTTTCAACCAAAATGTATTGTCGATGCTTCAAAAGAGTCTAACTAACCCACTGATGTCACATGGTCTACTTTGATGATGTTTTTCATACCTTACTTCCTACCTTTCTGGACTCGGACTGTAGAGTGGGCATTCACTTTCAATTGAAGGACAGAAAGCTCTCGGACTAAATCTAAAATATCGTAAACTGTGTTCCGGAGATGAACGGAGGTCTTACGGGTTACGAGTCATTAATGACAGAATTTTCATTTTTGGGTGAACTAACCCTTTAACTACTATGTTCTAACATTTAATTATTTGAGCACTTATTGTGTAGATACATGTTTTTACATTTTTAAAAACCCTGCATGTAATTACATCCATCATTTATTTTTTGTAGTTACATTTATAATTACACTGTTGACCCTTCCCTTACACCTAACTTTACCCTTAAACTTACCCATACCCCCACACCTGTGCCTAACTCTACCTGTATCCCATATCCCATTAACCATATCAACACCACCCTCTGACCAGAAACCCCCAAAACTGAGCCTTAACCCAGCCTAATCTTACCCAAACCATGTGAACAAATAAGTCACAAGAAAAACATTTTATTCAGGAAATTATTGCTTATAATGTGGCACTATTGAATAACTAACTGTCTGTCAAACGTTACTAGCTAAATCAAAAATATCAGACATATCCTGATAATCAGATATAGAAAGGAGATATAATTAAATCTGATTCTACAACCTTTCAATCACTTTCAATTTAAAAAAAAAATCACTGTTGCTATCATTTTAACAGCATTCACGTTACATTGTTCCGCACACCGGATAGCAAGCACCGCGCCTCGGACACCCGCAGGCGGTCTATCACACCCCGGTCGCGTCAGTCTGTACTCGTGTTCTCAAGTTCAAGGGCAGTGAATCAGATACCATACAGGCAAACGCGTTCACTTAAAAATTAATAAAGTGGCGTACAACTTACTTGAACAGTTAGCGGTTGTCAGAAAGACGTCTTCACTGACACTGCAGCAGGAGAAATTTCAAACGATGCATCACGTGAACCATATCCACCAACCAGAAAAGCTTCTGTTACCATGGAGATCGCGCCAAAATAAACTAGTTGACCTTAACAGTAAATATTTTTAAATAAACTAATATATATATGTACGGTTTTGAACATGATTTTGTGGTGCTTAAACTAAGAGAGAGAGAGAGAGAGAGAGATGTGGAGTGAATAATAATAATATACTATATAATAATTATATAATTAATAATATTATATTATATTATTGCCTTGAATATAGTAGCAGGCCTAAATACTTATCATTTGCTAGAACACAAAGTGAAGTGAAGTGCAGTGCCATCATTGCCATGTATGGCCCAAAATCTCTACACTGACCTGGGCCACACACCTCCCGTCCACAATCGGCCCAAATGTTGTCTGCCGTCATGCACGCAGTGCCGTCATTGCCACACATGGCCCACAGCTGGTTGACATGATGCATGCCAGTGCCGGCAACACGCCAGCAGTGCCATACTGAAGCCACATTTGGGCCAAGTCCGTTTGCTATGTGGGGTGTGCTCCCCCTTTGGTCTGTGTGAGTCCTAACGCCCCAGCATAGTGATGTGCACACTATACTGTCAAAGAGCACCATCCTTTGGATGAGACGGAAAAAGAGTAGGGGTGTAACCCCGACATCCTGGCCAAATTTGCCCATTGGCCCCTGTCCATCATGGCCTCCTAATCATCCCCATATAGGCTACCGATTGACTTCATCACGCCGTCTCCTCTCCAGCTGGTGTGTGGTGTGTGGTGGGCGTTTTGGCGCAATATGGTTGCCGTCGCATCATCCAGGTGGATGCTGCACATTGGTGGTGATTGAGGAGATTCCCCCCTTCTATATGTAAAAGCGCTTTGAGTGCCTAGAAAAGCACTATATAAATGTAATGAATTATTATTATTATTATATTATTATTAAGGAAGTGCAGAGTGATGTCATAAAAAAACATTTATCCATAGTGGTGGAAGTTAACCTTTACTGCAACTAGAGTCTTATGCTCTTTATGTAATTTTCAAGTTAATTTCAAGTTCAGATGTTTCCATTATGTACAAGAAAGTTGTAGATACTGTTTGGCTTGCGGTTGGAAAGTCTAAGCCCCTCCTGGAGCTAAATATGAAAAGGAGAGGTGGAGGAGATATGCCAAAAGAATTATCTGAAGATATGAGGTTGTTTATATACCCACAGTATTGTGATTGGGGGAAATATGTGAACATGCCCCTAAAAGCTTTTGTTAGAAACACTTTTAGTGGATAAGTCATGGTGTCTTTAATTTCCATGCGGGACTAAATGTGTAATGAAAGGAAAACTTAGTAGATCAGACGTTTGCCAGTCACTCAAGCTAATTGTAGCCGTGATTGCTGTGCTATCTGATCACAGAACTTGGATATTCGGAGGTGCTGGGGAAACAGAAATGAACAAATCTGTTTAATGAAATCCTATGTGTCACAAATCAAGAGGTGCTCCCCTGTGGAGATATCTGAAGAAAAATACAGCAGCTGTGTATGGCTTTCATCTTTGCGCTCTGTACCTTTGCCTTGGGTTAATACCTTAATCTCCATGGAGACCTTTGTGCTATTTTGTAACCTGTGTCTATTGTGGTTTCTTGGTACCGTTGTTTACTGACTTTTCGGTCGTATTTCTCAAATGGAGCCAAATATAGCTTAAACAAATCTCAGTTCACTGATGTTTATTCTTGTAATATTCGCAGGAACTGAATACATGGAAATGTTTTCTTCCAGTTAAGGCCTAATTAGCAAGGTGTGTTTGAAGAGAAGGAACATTCAGCGCTAATGAATCTTTCGCTGCCAATCAAAAAAGAGAGAAAAACCTGCTAAGTGTTTTATCTTACATGAGCAAAGCAGCAAATAGAGCATCAAAGATGGTAAACCTTAAAGTAAGTGGTTTAACGTGAAGAAACAGACGTCTCGTTGTTAGTGAGTCAGATGCTGAGCTTTTTCCGGCAACTTGAATGGCTCGATTTTCCTCCCCATTTATCTGCAGCATGAGTCTATATTTTTTTGCTCGTGTACACAGTAGAAAAGGGCAGCGTGCATGTTGCCTTTAATGTTAACACCTCATTATCCTGATTAGCATCACTGTGATTATGTTAGCGCTGATAAAAACTGAAAAGGTCAGACTGAGGTGACACTTGTTGTTAAGCTTAGAGGAAATCATTAAGAATTAGCTCTGAGAAGGTTAACCAATCCTGGTCTGAAAACAACTGGTTGCTGATGTGGACACAAGATTTGGGATAAAACACTTAGTGTTTGGGAGTGTTTATTTTTAAATATAATGTTTTAAGGTATCGTGTTACTCATTCTAAGTAGCTAATTATGTCCCATTGTTTCTTTTTTATAGAAAGCAATGCGTCAAGTTAATTTTTAAAGTTCTATATTTGCATGCAACCCAATGAAAAATGCTTTGTAATGTGTCAGTGCAGTGTATTTACTAAGCTGAAAACATTATTTCATGTTATAAATCTAAAAATTTAAAATGACTTTACCTGTTACTTGAGATAGTAAAGTAACCCTTCCCTTGAAATGTTTGGTTCCATCAAAAACAGAAACATACAGACTGAGCTCCAAACTTTGATCAGAACTCAGCGTTTGGGGATTTTAACATTGCACCACTTTCTAAGCTCCTTTGAAAGGTTTGAAAATGTTCCTCGGTAATTGCTGTGGATGTGGCTTGTCAGATAGACCCACTTTCACAAAACCCAATTTTCCACGTACAATACCTTTCATCTGCACAACTGCTTCCTGAGCCTAGCTCTCAGCTCTGGACAAAAATAAATGAATTATCATATAAATATATGACGGAGAAAGCTTTTTTAATTGCCCTGTGTATAGGAAAAAAAGTCAGTTACATTTTTATAATGATCCACCCATTCTATAAAGTGATAGACAGACTTGCTCCGAGAAAAGTGACTTTACTGTTGTTCTTCTTTCCCCTCTCCTTTCACTCTCTTCCACATCTCTCTTTAAATGCCACAAATGTCATTGGCAGAAAGGGACAGCATCATTACGGTTATCCTAACGACATCCTTGCTCTCTTTTATTAAGCCAGAAGAGAGCTTCTTCCTCCTCCTCCTCCTCCTCCTCCTCCTCCTGACAAAAGTGTATTCATTATAGACTGTCTGCCTCCTTTCCCAATGTGAAGCTCAGAACAGAGTCTCAGAACAACAAGTCCTCATTCTAATACTCCTACACCTGGTTAGACAACACCACACACCTTCAAATCTCCTGAGTCGATGGGAGTTTTGAAGTATTGAGGATGATGACCTGAGTGGAAAGGAGTGAAAATCTCTTCTATAAGGCCATTAGTCCATTACATATATATTTTATGTAACTGATTACATTGCATGCTTATCATTGGTTTGCATGAATAAATATTTGTTGAGAAAAGCATCAAAAGAAAGATCATTAAAAGCATTTTTCTTAAATGTGTAATGTTGCTTTTTGAGAATGAAAAAGTCTGCAAAGTTACAAAGCACACTTCAAAGGGAGTTGTTCTCTATATCAGAAAGCACTGTTTTTCAACTTGTATGTTTTCTTCTGAGAACGTAAAGGGGTGCTATAATGCCCTTTTTACAAGATGTAAAATCAGTCTCTGGTGTCCCCAGAGTGTGTATGTGAAGTTTTAGCTAAAAAAACCCACAGATCATTTTTATAGTATGTTTAAATTGTCACTTTTTGAGGGAGAGAAAACACGTGCCGTTTCCGTGTGTCCCTTTCCCGTCCCCTCAAGAAAAGGGCGGAGCTTCAAGAGCAAGCAGTTTGAGTTAGCAGTGCCGATAACCTCACACATGAAGCAATAAAAATGTCCGAAACTGTTCAGCCTTTTATGTTCAAACCGAAGTCTGACAACGATGGAGACACTCAGGAATAAGTGAGAACATGTAGAATGCAACAGGACGTTTCTGAATGGTTAGTTGATGAATTTATGTAGCGGATGTGGAGTTAACTATCTTGAAGTCATTGATTAGCATATTCTGTCATGCTAATCTATAAATCGTTTGTGTGGGAACTGTTGTAAGATGCCTACAGAGCCAGATAATGAATGCTGCATGAAGATATAACATGTATAATTTACGGTTATAACTTATATTGTCATCTTGCTTTTATGACATGCTATTGCATGTGTTACATACTGTATTGCAATAAATATGAAAATATGGATGTGACAGTGTGAGGAGACTCCTAAATGTGCTCTACTACAAAAAAAATCTTCTCAACATGCCCTCACCCACTTTGTTGCATGTACCCTGGGGCATGGTTTATGTAATTTATAGTAGGGTGACCAGACGTCCTGTTTTCCCAGGATATGTCCTGTTTCCAAGTCCTGTCCTGGCCTTAATATAAAAATGTTCTATCCATGCAGAGGGGGCATACTTTGAATGTATTGAAATTAATAAGGAATATTTGAGTAAACTTTGAGTATCTCATTGCCAGGCCGAGTGTCCTGGTTTTCGGTAATCAAAATATGGTCACCCTAATTTATAGGGTTAGTGATGTCACTAACCCGTGAATAAGCTTGTTGTAGTCCCTACCAGCCGTTTGTTGCAGTCCTTAAAAAATGATTTCTTTAGAAGAAAATATCTCCCTTTTCTTTGAAATTTGATCATTGTAACTTACAGCAACATTGCACACTAACTTAAGTTAAAAAAGTGAAATCATAATCAACCACCTCTTTTTAAATAATTCCTGCCCAAGGCTTACACAAAAATGAAGTTCCTAAACATAAGATAGGGAGGAGCATGCCCATCTAATCTTTAATCTGCTGATTTTGTGTCCCCTTCAATGCAAATAAGCAGCTGTTTACCTCTCTTCAATCTCAGCTGTTCCAGCATCCCTCCACCTCCCCAAATTTCACCTTCATCTTAGGTACCTTGCCCTATTTAAGCATATCCTATATTTAGTCAATGTGGGGGTATATCAGATCTTGAGTTGAAGCTGCTTCATCAAGCCTCTCATCAGTTGACAGCAAGCCAAATAAGTTTAACCTAATATCTTAAAGATTATATGGGCAACAAACTCTTTAAATATAGGGGTAGAGTCCTGGTTGTGTTGCGTTAATAAGTGTTATTATTACAATCACACTGAGCATCTACAAGCACCTGTAACCCTGGTAAGAGGAAATTTCCATTCTAACTATTTAACCCGATTCTGCTTTTAGGCCAATTATAGCCGTTAAACTCAGTGTTCAGTGATCCAGCTCGAATTCATTCAAACAGTCCAAAACAACGCTAATGTAAAGAAGGCCAAGCTGACCACATCAGACATATCAGAGAGAATAGAGACTCACATTGCGTTTTTAGTGAATGGTTCTTTCCAGTTTGCTTTGCTTTAAAACACGAGATCTTTCGTATTCTGCGATTGTTTCTGAAGAGCGCAATTTTGATGACGTACCACCAGAGTCTTACAGTAAGCGCGTGAGCATCTGATGCACAAACAACAAACCGTGTGTGTGCGCGCTCTCGATCACTGATCACACGCTGCATTCATTTACAGACACACAGTATCACGTTGTTTCCACACCCAGGAAGGATAATGTTTGATTTGTCATGTATGTTGTTGCGATTAGTAATCGTAGGTGTATGCAGTCAAAGTGTTTTTTGTTTTTTTTGCCATCTCCGTGTTGTCCTGTTCGGTATAGCAGCTTGATGTTAGAAATGAAAACACTCTCGTTGTTGTTGCTGTGTAGTTTGTACACATATTATACACTGTAATTTTTTTTATATAATGTTCTTTTTTTCATGGTTGCTTAGGTGTGTATAAATGTATTATATAATAGAATTATATGGACTCCTTATATTTGGTTATTTGGTGTTATTAATTTATTTATTATTTATTATTTAGAGTCTCCAATGAACATTGAAGCTTGCAGAAAATACAGTTTTGTGAGAATCACCCTTCAATCTGATTGTTTACTTTGGATATAGCTAACTATGACAAAATTAATGTGTTTAATGAGATAAATTTATATATAATATATATATATATATATATATATATATATATATATATATATATATATATATATATATATATATATATATATATATATATATATATATATAAAAATTATGCACACACACACACATACACACACATATACAGTATGAAGACTTCAGATGCAAAAGCCTCTAAGTCCGTCTGACATTTTTCTTTAAAGTAAGCATTTTTGTCAGGCTCCTATGTATAGGTTTCTACCTAAGTACTGGTTCTTCTGAATGGGCTCAGGCTGGGATTTAGTGAGTTTGAAGTGAAAGTATTTTATGAACGTATACTAGTATACTATATGCGGAGAGCAGTCACTCGATCGTTATCTCTATTTTTTGACCGAAATTGCTTTTAGAGGTTTTTGCATCTGAACTCTTATACATATACATGCATATATATATATATATATATATATATATATATATATATATATATATATATATATATATATATATATATATATACATATATATATATAGGTTCCTAACACTGTGAGGGCGGCATCATGTATGGCAGTGGTTGAGAAACAGATTGCTTACAATAGTAAAGGTGGACTCTTTGGACTGAAGAGGAGTAGTGACATGATGGTGTAATAAAGAAAAATCTGTGGGTGTGTGTGTATGTGATTTTGAGAAAACGATATGAACACGTGGGAGGTTGTGCTCTGTGCCGGTGGGCTCAGGGTGAGAGGGTCAGCTCTCCATTAGGTCCACTCATAGCAAACACACTCCTCCACAAAAAGGACTCTTGGCCAATCCTGTCTCCGCTTGACTGCGATCTGTTTCTAGTCCCTATATGAACATTTCCCTACGCACCTATCGGCTAATTCTAATGTAGGCATTTAAGAACTGAGAGATGCATTCATCCTGCAAGAGTTTACATGTTGTCAATACCTGGTATGATAGAATAATGTGCAGAAACTAGTGGTGGGCATAGATACATTTTTTAAATCTAGATTAATCTCACTGTGATCTTGTAATTAATCTAGATTAAAATGGCTCATTTGAATTCTGCGAAGGCATTCAGAATATGTGTGCTACCCAAATAATGACTTGGTGCTTTCACACTTGGTTGGATTGCCTGGACCGAATCCGAGTTCGATTGCTCCCCACTCCCCCTGCTGGTCCGTGTTCATATTATATTATTTTTATTTTATTTTTATAGAACCATTAAACAACAATACAAAAACAGACACTAAATACAGACGCTCCAAAGATAGAGGAAAAACAAAAATCATATTATATTATAAGGGGTCCGAACTGGGGTGCGTTTGCGTCATCAAAGCAGCAGCTGTTTACCCCGTTACTTGGTAACGACGTCGAGCGAGAAGGTGGCACAACGTTGTTCACCTAACTTTTATATTTTATATTCAGTAGGTAATGGCACTTGCGTCTATCTGCCGCGGATGTACTGCAAATGCTCTAAAGAACGCTGAAGACGAGCAGAAATGAGATCTACAGCTCTCTGCTTACAGTATGTCAGTCTAATCGTCAGGAAAATTAGTGAAACACACATTTTTTTTCAAATCATACATCATTAATAGCGGTTCACTTCCGCAATTTAGACGTAGCGGCTGTCTGACGCCAGGCCTTCACCCGTATGCTCGTGGAATGTGCGTGTAGGCTGGGTATCCATTTGTAGCGGTTCCCTAACGACAACCTCATATGTGTATTCTCCACAGTACCATACCCTAATTGGCTAGCCCCGTGTCTTTCCCTTGACAGAGCTCCCTCTGTCGTTCCTGGAGGTGGAACCAGGCTGGAACCACCCCAGGGACTGCCATATGTTGCACTACCCTGCTAGGTTAGTCCTTATGTATATTCGCCACCTCTCCTTGCATTGAAGGACATGGTTCCGCAGCGTGCCATCTCCCCGAGACAGGCATGCTTTCCCAGCGTTATCCAATAGTCACGGTGAGTGGGTCTTGCAGGAACAGCAGTGACTGTCCTGCCGGGAGCCTGACTTCCACTCCAACATAGGAGTGGTCCAGCGAGCTCAGGCAGGGAGCTGGAAGGGCCAGCATCCCTGGCGTGTTGGTAGGAATCCCACCCGCCGGTCAGTTCCAACGCACGATCGTGACCGACTGAAAGGGAACGTCTCGGTTACGTATGTAACCCTCTTGGTTACGTATGTAAAGACGTACGTCCCGGCACCAGGAGCTGTGCTTCTGCTGAAGGACCCGCCACTAGTTTGGCTCCTCAGCAGAAAACGAGTATGCGGTGTTTCACTTCAGATTTATACGGCGTTGCGGGCGGAGCGTGAACCGCATACCAATGCCGATTGGCTCGTTTAGAAACACTCGAAGCAGATTGGTCTCTGAAGGCAGATCCCAATTCGTCGGTCAGTTCCGACGTATGTCTCCGTTCCCTCCTTCAGGGAACGAGGGTTACATACGTAACCGAGACGTTTTGCTTGTTTGTGCCATCTTGTATGCATGCCTTTCTAATTGGTTTAACAAGTGATATTTGAAGTTAAAATGTACAACCCGAATTCCGGACGTTTTTTAAATTGAAATAAAATGGAAACTAATAGACTTTCAAATCACATGAGCCAATATTTTATTCACAATAGAACATAGATAACATCACACATGTTTAAACAGAGAAATTGTACACTTTTATCCACTAATTAAGCTCATTTCAAACTTGATGCCTGCTACAGTTCTCATAAAAGTTGGGACGGGGGTAACAAATGGCTGAAAAGCATGACAATTTTGATTCACCTGGGAGAATATCTAGCAACTAATTCATTGATATAAGGTCTGTAACATGATTAGCTATACAAGGGATGTCTTAGAGAGGCAGCGTCTCTCAGAAGTGAAGATGGGCAGAGGCTGTGAAATCTGTGAAAAAGTGCGTAAAAAGATTGTGAAATTCTTTAAAAACAATGTTTCAACAATGTTCAAACAAGGCTTTGCAAATCTCATCATCTACAGTGCATAACATCATCAAACGATTCAGAGAAACTGGAGAAATCTCTGTGCGTAAGGGACAAGGCCGAAGACCTTTATTGGATGCCCGTGGTCTTCGGGCCCTCAGATGACACTGCATCACTCATCGCCCTGATTGTGTCATTGACATTACTAAATGGGCCCAGGAATTCTTCCAGAAACCACTGTCAGTAAACACAATCCGCCGTAACATCTGCAGATGCCAACTAAAGCTATATCATGCAAAAAGGAAGCTATATGTGAACATGGTCCAGAGTCAAAGCTCATTTAAAATGGACTGTTTCAAAGTGGAAACGTGTTCTATGGTCAGACGAGTCCAAATTTGACATTCTTGTAGGAAATCACGGACACTGTATCCTCGGGGCAAAAGATGCAGGAGACATTCCAACGTGTTATCAGCGTTCAGTTCAAAAGCTGCATCTCTGATGGTATGGGGGTACATACGTGCATACGGTATGGGCAGCTTGCATGTTTTGGAAGGCACTATGGATGCTAAAAGGTATAGTAAGGTTTTAGAGCAACATATGATCCCCTCCAGAGGACATCTATTTCAGGGAAGGCCTTGTGTATTTCAGCAGAACAATGCAAAACCACATACTGCAGCTATTACAAAGACGACCACAAACTCTTCAGTAGCTGAATACATATATCTGGCAAGAATGGGACCAAATTCCAACACCACCACTCCAGAAATTCATAACCTTGATGCCCAGACGTCTCCAAACTGTTTTGAAAAGAAGAGGAGATGCTACACATGCCCCCGTCCTGTAGTAGGCATCAAGTTTTTAAATGAGCTCAATTAGTGGATAAAAGTGTCAAATTTCTCTGTTTAAACATTTGTTATGTGATTTGAAAGTCTTTTAGTTTTCATTTTATTCAAATTTAAAAAACGTCCCAACTTTTCCGCATTCCGGGCTGTATGTAAAATGATACATATCACATATCACAAATTATGACTTAAATCATAGCCATGCAATATCAGCTAGTGCAACATAAACAAAAAAAGTGCACCTTTATTGATTCTGTCTTCTTTTCCAATTTAAACTATTTGTGATTACCATTATTATTCACTTATTATGTCTGGATGATATCTTGTTGTGCATTAATTAGCATTTATACATTGAAATAAAGGTATTCAGTCAGGATAATCCAAAAGTAAAACGCTAATTTTACCTGTAAGATAATCATTTCTTGTAGGAATAATTATCTAATGAAAATGTCATTCTTATCTCCTAATTGCCACATAATAAATCTCTCGAAGAGTGGAGACAAGACTTGCAGATGATTAGTGTCCAGATAAAGGGTACCATGGAAGTGCCAGTTTCAAACATGATGCTAAAAAGGAAAAATGCATCATTTTAATGCTGCATTTGTTTTGGATTCAGTCTGGGGTTTTTTCTCTCTTTTTTTTCTTGCTGTCATCATATACATCAAACCAAAGGTTTAATGTCACCTTGCAGCTGTATTTACAGTGAAGATAGAGTGTTTTGCTCTCTCTATGGAATCCAAATAAGATTTATAGATATTCCTTAATCTAACATCATCCTGCACTTGTCAGGCCTGACTTGATGGTACAAAGTCAAGAAAGGAGGAAAAGGCTATAGCCAAATATGTGCTATAGCATCATAGCCTAAATTGTTCTGTCTTGAAACTCTAGAGGGCACAGTCTGAAAGGTCATTAACTTAATCTGCTTGCAATCAGATTATTCTCTGATTGGTTCCTGCTGTGTAAGTAGCCAATAAGCTCACTGCTCAACCTTCAAATATTTGGTTAGCATTTGCCTTAGCAGCGTGCAGAAACCCTCCACCTTCCCCAGCTCCACCTGTATAGATCTGCTACGGGTAATTCATGCTATATTGTACAGCAGCAGAAGAAGTAGAAGAAAAGGTCTTCTATTTTCATTCGCGTTATGGGTTAAATCAAATCACTCTGAAATACTTGACTTTATAAAGGTAAATGGGTTGTGAATGTCTTTGACTCGGAGCTACAGAAGATACAGAAAGACAGAACCACTCACATGTACGCTTTTATAGTGACTGCTTTTTGTTCTCCTGTTTTGTCCATCTACATTAGTTCTCACCTACTTACATTTTTCTTTTTTGTATTTAAATATTGTTTTATTTATAAATAAATATGGTTAGTCTTCTGGAAGTGAGAAACCATTTAATTTAGATATCTTTGCTGCTGCTTCCAACCAGATGGCAGAATCACCTCCTCTCCCACACAGCTATGCACACACACCCTCAGTAGAGATGCTCGCTCACACACACCTACACACAGCAGACTCTCTCATGCACCATAATTGGTCCTATCAGTGGTCATATCGATGTATAACCTACTGGCCCACAGCATGTACCAGTAAAAAGGCACAAACTAGCCCAGACATGGATCAGAGGTTTCTCACATTGTGTCATTGTCTCTCTCTCGAAGTTCAAAGATCAGTGCAGCTAATTAACGTTATTTATACAGAATTGTATGGGCAACAGAGCAATTGAGGAGCTAAACTACGGCAACTTCTTGTCAGTGTTTTAAGTACTTCTGAGATTTGAATTTGAGTTTAAATTTTAGATTAGAAAAAAGTGACAAGCCATTTTTATAATAATTGTGTTTGAACTTCTATTTTTGCGGTCACTCTGTATATTTCCATGGCATCGCTGTCGAAGAGTAATTAGCTAGTGAAGTGGATTTACTTATTGTAAAGCTAATGAAAACTATCATGAGCATTGTAATGTTTGAAGACGTCATGTGGATTAGATTGTGGATTAGATTTAGTTGCTCTTGTAAATAATATTCTATATGGTGTTATAGCTCTAGTAAATGTACAGTATGACTGCAATGTTTTTGGAATGTGCTTGCTAGCTGCAGATTACTGGTCACTGCAGTGCACAATAAATCACATTTAAGAGTAGATTTGAATCTGTTCATTAAAAAACATGTTTATTTGGCATACATAGCAATGACAGTCAATAATAAATAGTGTTGCTATCTGGAGGAATGAATTTATTTATTAAAATCTTTGTATTTACCTTCATTCATTAAAAATCGTTATCGTTACTAGGCATACAGAGTAGTCAAATCATTACAATTCAAGTCAAATTTTGAAACCTGGAAGCCATAGAGAGAACACACCATTATTTTATTTATACAAAATGTATAATTAAATTATACATTTTCTCTTTATACACTAAAATGCATTATATCAGGTTCGAAGTGCATAGTCATTTAAAGGGGACCTATTATGCAAAATTCACTTTGGACATAAATGTGTGTTGGGAGTACCACCCGATAGCAACAAAAATCCACAGAATCCTTTTTTTAAATTATTTTAATCCCCATAAATCATAAGCAGTGTCTCCCAATGACCTGTTTTCAGCCATGGGGCTGGTGTGGCATCACATCAGCCATAGGCCCCGCCCACGAATGTTGACAGACACTGCTGGAAGTTCCGCCTTGGGGTGCGTTTCCCAAAAGCATCGTTAGCCAACTATGGTTGCAAGTTCCGTCGTTATCAATATAGTTTAATGAGTCTGTTTCCCGAAACCATTGTTCGAACGAACATTCGCAAACAGCATCGCAAACTTGTGTGGTTGGAACGACACCTGTGGTTAGAAGCATAGTTTCTTGTTTGCATGACATGTGGACTTAATAAATCCTAATCTTGAGCGAAATAAGCAAGATGACATTCAGCGCAATCTACATATATTATTTCAAATACATACAAATGTCATTTACGTCTTTTAGTTTGTCAAGAGATTTAAAGCACCGTTTTTGAAGAGTGTGCATGTGAGTACGTGCTCTAGTACGTAAGAACGAGCCTATGATTGAATCTGGAAAGAAAGCAAAATAACTGAGGAAAATGAGAATTAGTCCTCAGATGCCAAAAATCTCAAACTAATTCAATAAAATAAATTACCTGTGTGACATCATTAACCAACGTGGCTGAATGACTCATTTGCATTTAAAGGGACACATACCAAAACGGTGTGTTTTTGCTAAAAAAGGGGGCATAATAGATCTCCTTTAAGTCTTATTATAATTGGTAAACCTTGAAAGCCAAAGAAAGAAAACATCAATAGGCCTGTTGTTTATTTTCTTTAGACAATATACAGTACAATATTACAACGCCTATTATTAAATAGGCAGCGGCTATTTACACTAAATGCAAAGTGGTCATACTCAATTGTAATCGTAATATGAGTCTGCTCCACTGGACTGCGATTATGGGGCGTGTTTCAACCGAACCAGGAAAGACCTCAATTGGATAGACTTACAACCAATCAGAGCAACAGAGCGACGTATAACGTTAGTTCCCTTTCAAGGAACTCGAGCTGCGCCACCGCTTTGGGAACGCCTCTGCGTGATTGCGTGCGTGAAGCACGTATGCCATCCATCCAATAGAGAGAGAGTACGTCATGGCGGGTGACGCCATAGACCCGAAACTATAAAGCACCCCGCAAACACACGCCTTTAGCTTCTGTTGCCTTCAACAAGCGCTCTGTGTTCATTCTGTCCAATCTGTGTTGTGTCTGAGTTCAGACTTTGTTGTTTTTTGAGAGAAATATGGCGAGCGAACAGCATTTCGTTAGGTGTGTGCCTCCTGCTCACGTTTCATTACGGTGGGGACACACACTCGATGTGTGTTGTTTGTTTGGGAGAGCAGCACGCGCAGTCGGCACTCGAGGGTGGCGGCTGCGAACAGTGTGAGGCTCTGCCTCTTCGTGCTGCGATCCCGCCGGCGCTTCGAGGAGGGCGCCCGGCTTATGCCTCGCGGCGCGGGTCCCGCTGCTGCTGAGGCACAGCGAAGGCTCATGTCGTGGGGTTCGCAGATGGATCTGGTGGAGGGGTTTGAGACGGGCCCCGCCTATCTCAGCCTTCACCCGCCAGATCCGGCGCCGCGTCTCTGGGTTCGGAGCCCGCGCTGCGTTTCTCCCGCCTGGGGCCGGCAGCGGCATTACAGCCATCGCCCTCCGAGGAGGTCGATATCTGCACTGTCGATGCAGGGATTGAGGACTCGCCACTTCAATCCCCTGCAAGTGAGGAGCTCATGGAGGTTTTGAGCAGAGATGTGGCCAGATTAAACATCGACTGGCCACATGAGCATAATGAGCGAGCTACTGTAAAGTAAGCTCGACGCAGCGCTTTCTCCCCTCGCGCTCTGCTCAGCCTCCACTTAGGAGTTCGTTGCTTCCCGATCTCCACACCGAGGTGTCGAGATCGTGGAGGCGGCCCGTGTCTGCACGTGTTTTCAACCCAGGCACATCTGTTTATAGTAATATCTCTGGGTTGAAAAGGCACGGTTATGGTCAGATGCCTCAGGTTGAAGAGACGCTATGAGCCATCTCTCGCCTGAATCGGCATCTGCCATAAACTCCAGCTTTACCCACAAAGCCATTAAAAACTACATCAACGCTAGTGGGTAAAGCATACTGCAGCAGGTCAGGCCGCCGCATGTCTGCATACTATGGCCATTGTGCAGGCATACCAGGCTGACCTGCTGAAAGACCTGGGGGAGAGCCACGAGATCGGAGCTGATGTTATTACTGAGCTCCGATCCACAGCAGATCTCGCTCTCCGGGCCACCAAGGAGACGGCCAGGTGTGTTGGCTGCTATGGCAGCCCTGGTGGCCTCGGAGAGACATTTGTGGCTCAACCTTACGGATATAAGGGAGAGAGATAAGAGCTTTCTGCTCGATGCGCCGCTGGCTCCAGGAGGTCTGTTCGGTGACGCCACAATACCGCCACCGACAGGTTCCTGGAGGCCAAAAAGCAGTCGGGCGGCGCTCAAGCAGTTCCTCCCGTAAGGCCCAGGTCTCGTCTGCTGCTGGGCGGAGCAGCAGGCGCGAGCACGAGCTCCTCCCATAGGGTGCAGCAAAAGTGAGTGTCGCCACTGCATGGCCCCACAAAAGGGCAGCCGGGTGCGCGGCACTCACAGGCGCAGCCTTCCAAGTCCAGGGCCGATCTGAGGACGGTCATTGTGGCGAGGAAGGCTACGTCGAAGAAGTCCTGACGCCTGTGGCCCAGGACAGTGAGGGTGATCCCCTCCGCGGGCGGACGGTGCTTACCGCAGTATACGGTACCCGTACGTCCGCGGTACCCTCACGGGGCCAACCCACCAACCCCGCCCGAGCGCCGGGGCGTGGGGAGGCCCCACGGGTCATCCGAGGATGGCCCGCACCTCCGCGGAGGGAGTTAGTGCCGCTGGTCGGCTGTTCCCTGCCGGTTCGCCGCTTCAGGGCGCTGTACTCACGGTACGGAGCACATCAGAGGCCAGCCTCGAGAGGCTGGTACCCTTAGTAGATTTTGTGTCGGTATGGGAAAATCTGCCGCATATTTCTCAGTGGGTCCTGCGATGTATAAGGGTGGGGTACGCCATTCAGTTCAGATGTCGTCCCCCCAGTTTCAACGGGTTCTGCCTACGTGTGTGGGCCCCAACAGGCTCTGGTGATGTCTCAGGAAGTACAGACTCTGCTGCAAAGGGGGCTATAGAGAGGGTCCCCCCCCCAGACAGGGAGTCAGGCTTTTACAGCCGGTACTTCATAGTGCCAAAGAAGGATGGAGGGCTGCGCCCATCTTAGATCTACGCATTCTGAACCGGGCAGTGGCAAGGCTCAAGTTCAGGATGCTCACACTCAAACAGATCGTGTCTCAGATCAGGTCCGAGGACTGGTTTGTCACGATAGATCTCAAAGATGCATATTTTCATATCTCCATCCTTCCGCAGCACAGGAAGTATCTGAGGTTCGCTTTCAGGGAGAAGCGTGCCAGTATCGGGTGCTTCCTTTCGGTCTAGCCCTTTCACCCCGCACGTTCACGAAGTGTGTGGACGCTGCTCTGGTCCCCTTGCGGCTGCAGGGGTCCGGATTCTCAATTATATAGACGACTGGCTGATCATGGCACGGTCAGCTCGTCTCGCGTTCAACATCGAGATGTTGTTCTCGCACATGAGGAGGTTGGGGCTGAGGCTCAACCCCAAGAAGAGTGTTCTGTCTCCTGTGCAAAAGATCACTTATCTCGGTGTGAGTTGGGATTCGGTCTCTATGCAGGCCCGCTTATCAGAGCCTCGTGTAGGGTCGATCCTCTCAGCCATGAACGGGTGAAACTAGACCAGCCACTCACTGTGAAACAGTTCCAGAGACTGTTAGGTCTAATGGCAGCAGCGTCCAACGTGATTCCGCCGGGCCTGCTGTACATGAGGCCACTGCAGTGGTGGCTCAAAACCAGGGGTTTTCCCGAGGGGAAATCCTTTCGCGTATCAAGCCAACGCGGCGATGTCTCCGCGCCTTGGTTATGTGGAAGGACCCTTGGTTCCTGACCCAAGGCCCGCCCTGGGGCACCGTGTCGGCGCGTGTCTCTGACCACGGATGCATCCCTGACGGGCTGGGGGCGATCATGAGTGGTCGCTCGCCCAGGGTCTGTGGCAGGAACACCAGCGTCGTGGCATATAAATTGCCTAGAAATGCTGGCAGTGTTTCTAGCACTAAAACACTTCCTGCCACATCTCAGGGGCCATCATGTGCTGGTGAGCACAGACAGCACATCGGTGGTGTCCTATATCAACCATCAGGGGGGTTTGAGGTCCCGTCGGTTGAACAAGCTGGCGCGCCTTATGCTCCTCTGGGCTCAAGGGAAATTGTTGTCAGCCAGGGCAATATATATTCCGGGAGCCAGAATGTGGAAGCAGACATCCTGTCGAGGCAGGGGCCGAGGCCCGGGGAGTGGAGACTCCACACCGAGGTGGTGGAGCTCCTTTGGGAGAAGTTCGGCAGGGCCCAGGTGGACCTGTTCGCCACGCACGAAAATTCGCACTGTCGTCTGTGGTTCTCCCTGTCGCATCCAGCTCCTCTGGGACTGGATGCGATGATGCAGGAGTGGCCGAGGCTGCTCCTGTACGCTTTCCCCCCGATTGCTCTGCTTCCGGGAGTTCTAGAGAGTGCCGGACGGGCCCGTCTTCTGCTAGTAGCCCGTTCTGGCCGGGTCGAGTATGGTTCTCGGACCTGGTTTCTCTCTCGACGGCTCTCCTGGAGATTCCGATCAGGAGGACCTTCTCTCTCAGGCGGGCGGCGTATTCGTACACCCTCGCCCGGAGTTGTGGAAACTGTGGGCTTGGCCTCTGAGGGGGCCCAGCTCATAAGTTCCGGTCTCTCAACTGAGGTTGTGGAGACCATTCTACACTCCAGAGCTCCCTCCACGAGGAAACTGTACTATCTAAAGTGGAGACTCTTCACCGTATGGTGTCGAGAACGCCTGTGGGATCCAGTTAACTGCCCTGCGAGCGCGGTGCTGGAATTCCTGCAGGATAGATTCTCTGCTGGGCTAGCCCCCTCCACTCTGAAGGTGTATGTGGCGGCCATAGCGGCCTACCACACTCCTTTGAGTGGAGTGTCTATCGGCGACACCCGCTAGTAACCCGCTTTCCTCCGTGGAACCTTGAGGCTGAGGCCTGTGACACGTACTAGGTGCCGGCCTGGGACCTCTCTATAGTCCTGCGAGGCCTTTCTGAGGCTCCTTTCGAGCCGATGGAGGAAGTCACGGATAAGTTCCTTACTCTTAAGACAGTGTTTTTACTGGCTATTTCTTCCCTGAAGAGGATCGGGGATTTGCAAGCTCTCTCTTGCTTGGCACCTCGTGCTTGGAATTTGCTCCGGTATGGCTAGAGCGCCGCGCCGAGGCCCGGTATGTTCCCAAGGTCCTCACTAACCCGGTGAGGCCTATTGTCCTTCAAGCCTTTTGTCCGCCTCCGTTTACGACGTCAGACCGGGAGAGATTGAATCTGCTTTGTCCAGTTCGCGCCTTAGACGCATATGTCCACAGAGCTGCCCTGTGGAGGAAAACTGACCAGCTGTTTGTCTGTTACGGGCCGCCTCGAGGGCCCAGTGTCAAAGCAGAGGATGAGCAAGTGGGTGGTCGAGGCCATCTCACTCGCTTATGAGGCGGCCGGGCGGCCTTCCCCTATGGCCGTTCGGTCCCACTCTACTAGGAGTATGGCTGCCTCTCAGGCACTTTTGGCAGGAGCTTCCTTGCAGGATGTTTGTGATGCGGCAGGATGGTCCTCGCCTCATACCTTCATCCGGTTTTATGAGCTGGATGTTAATACTACTCCGGGGTCTCGGGTGCTCGCCTCTCAACAATGAAACACAGACGGGCATCCGGACTCGTATGGGGGCGTGGGTATTCTCGTTCCCAAAGCGGTGACGCAGCTCGAGTTCCCTTGAAAGGGAACGTCTCGGTTACATATGTAACCTTAGTTCCCTGAATAGGGAACGAGACGCTGCGTCACCAAGCCATACTCCCCGCATGCCCGCAAGCGTCTTGTCTCAGGCCTTCTCCAGAAGCTAAAGGCGTGTGTTTGCCGGGGTGCTTTATAGTTTCCGGGTCTATGACGTCACCCGCCATGACGTACTCTCTCTCTATTGGATGGATGGCATACGTGCTTCACGACGCAATCACGCAGAGGCGTTCCCAAAGCGGTGACGCAGCGTCTCGTTCCCTATTCAGGGAACTAAGGTTACATATGTAACCGAGGCGTTCTCAAATGTCAATAGAACTCAACTGCACTGTGCCAAGTCAGCGTTTTTCCCGCGGGATGTTTTCCATGTCCACGGGTTGAAGCGACCCCAATTATGTGATATATAGACCCAGGAATGCGAATTTTAGCAGGCAACCCTGGGAAAGCTATTGGGATTGTTTTGGGCTATAGTTTTGAGTAGCAATTGTGCGACATTGCAAAAAAACTTGGCAACCCTGTCCGCACGCCGGAAAAACGTTAGAAGAAAAAGATGAGCATAAATGATCTTTGCCAGTGTTGTTAAAAACAGAATTTAAGGATACACAGAATAACTTAAGCAGGTGAATATATATATATATATATATATATATATATATATATATATATATATACGAACAAGTTCTCTTTTTAGGATAAGAGCAAATTCAACCCAAGCACTTTCGATGACGTGGATGATTACTTTACTGTTGATCATCTGTCCATCATCGTCTAAAGCCCGCCCTGACAATTTATTGGTCCGAACAGTTTCTGTTCGGGCATAATTACTCCTGGATCGAGTCCAGACCGAATTGCCCGAGCAAAAATGTTGTGGGAGGGGCTAAATTCGTCTGGCATCCAGGCTACAAAGTAAATGCATTTCTGCTGTGATTTGTGATGAGAAAAGAGATAAGAACAAACTCGGATTCGAGTTTAAAAGGCGAATTCGAACCCAGTCAATCACGTCAAAATCAAGATCCATAGCCATACGCTATACTGATTGCACCACTGCAGGCATTGAAGCTATTGCGCTGTTTTAAGTCTTGTTTGGCCCAACGAGGCATTGTTAGACGGAACACTTGCCAACAAGCCACGCTATTTGCACTTGGTGTGAATAGACACTCCGTATTAGGCACCACTATACATTTGCTGGTGATAATGCAGTAAATGATTCCTACCTGTCGCGACATTTCCCACTCTGCCTTCTCTTAAAAAATAACATTTTATAACCATCAAAAGTATTGTTTAGTGTAAAACATGTTGAAGATTAGCAAACAGGCTAATTGATTAAAAGACAAACTATTTCCTCACAAAAGATGTTTATTCAGTGTGGTGAAGCCTCTCTTCCATTGATATCTATTAAAAAAAGGCCTCTTGTATCATTCCCTGTACCGTCAAAGCCGCAGCATTAGCTTTAGCCGTTACTCTTTTTGGCTATGGCTTATGGTCTTATAGTGTTGGAAATTGGTTGCTTTCAAACACGGGTTAGTGTATTTGTCTAAGACTTTTTGACCAATCAGAATTCTAGAGAGTTGTGCAATAAAGATGATCCCATTATGGTTAGATATGTATTACAATCTTTATATATATATATATATATATATATATATATATATATATATATATATATATATATATATATATATATATATATATATATATATATATATATATATATATATATATATATATATATTATATTTGGATTTTATTTAATATTTTTTAAAGTTATAGTTTTTTAAGTTGTATTAATAACTTGTGTAATTGAGGTCAGTTTGAGTGATCTTTGATTTGATTTTGTCATTATATTGGATCACAAGTGTGTTTAGGGAATGTGACTGTATGAGATGTGTTAGACAAGTGAGGGCTTTATATATTTATTGAGTGTGATTGAGGTGATGCTGATAATTATACAGGTCTTTTTCATTTTTCCATTTGCTGAGGGTTCAGTCTCACTTCAGCCCTTCTGAGATTATTTGAACCTCTTCAATGTGCCCTCAAAATGTAGGAGCATGTTTGGAAATTCCATCTAATATTTTCTCCCATTTTTAACAATTGATTTTGACAACAGATTGACACTGGTTTGATTCTGTTTAATTTTCCTTTTAGGATCAAATAAAATAATTAATCCAGAATTTTAGTGGTATATAGACATGGGGGCAGTTGATTACCCACCCATGATCCACTACAATGAATCAGTAGTTATTTCTTGTGGACCCACTTAATATTAGGTGGCCTTATACTATGCACTAACATTTAAATGTATAATTTGATACAATGCACTAATTGTGTAACATGTTTTTACATTATACTTACATTAAAAAATTACCTGAATGTAAAATTACATCTGTAATTCATTTCTGTAGTTACATTAATTACACTGTTGACCCTTCTCTTGCACATAACCCTATCCTTAAACTTACTCATACCAACACACCTGTCCCTATCGTTACCTGTATCCTACCTCAATATCCGCAAAAGTGTTTTTCAATACAATATAAACACAATAAGTGCTTTGTACGGTAACACTTCAGAATAATAATCATTAGTTAACATCAGTTAATGTATTAACTAACATGAACTAACCATGAGCAGTTCATTTGTTACTGTATTTGTTCATCTTTGTTAACGTTAGTTAATATAAATACAGCTGTTCATGGTTTGTTCAGGTTAGTTCACGGTGGATTAACTAATGTTAACAAGATTTGAATAATGTATTAGTAAATGTTTAAATTAACATTAACAAAGATAAATAAATGCGTTATACATACGTGCAGTTCATGTTAACTAATGTTGTTAACTAATGATCATTATTCTAAAGTTTTACCCATTGTAATATCTTCCAAAGATTTTTTAATTTTGGCAGAACATTTTCTCTAAATAATGTTGATATGGCAACTAGTGAATACACAAAGTTTCATCATCCTGGCATGTGTGGAAAGTGTGCCCCGCACTCCCCTATACACTCATTGGCCGCTTTATTAGAGACACCTGTTCAACTGCTAATTAATGCAAATATTTAATCAGTAAATCACATTGCAGCAACTCAAAGCATTTAAGCATATAGACAGGGTCAAGATGGTCTGCTGAAATTCAAACTAAGCATCAAGAAGGGGATGAAAGTTAATTTAAGTGACTTTGAACATGGCATGGTTGTTGGTGCTGGTCTGGTCTGAGTATTTCAGAAACTGCTAATCCACTGATTTTCATGCACAACCATCTCTAGGGTTTACAGAGAATGGTCCGAAAAAGAGAAAACATCCAGTGAGTGGCAGTTCTGTGGGCGAAAATGCCTTGTTGATGCCAGAGGTCAGAGGAGAATGGCCATACTGGTTCAAGCTAATAGAGAGGTAAGTCAACAGTATAAGTCAAATAATACTCATTACAACCGAGGTCTGCAGAAGAGCATCTCTGAGCGCACAACACGTTGAACCTTGAATCAAAAGGGCTACAGCAGCAGAAGAGCACGCCGGGTGCCACTACTTTAAGCTAAGAACAGGAAACAAAGTCTACAACTCACACTGGTTCAACAAATGTGGACAATAGTATATTGGGAAATTGTTGCCTGGTCTGATGATTCTCGATTTCTGCTGCGACAACTTTGTTGAATATATGCTAGGAAGAATTAAGGCAGTTCTGAAAAGGGGGTCCAACTCCGTATTAGCAAGGAGTACTGGTGAGTGTGTTATTTTACCCTTTTTACATCATCATTGATGTGAACCCTGTTGTTTTATGGTTTCATTATTGTTGTCATTCATTACTCACATGATGTGCATGTTTACATGAATATTTTCAACTGATTGTTTACTAGAACAATCTTTTTTTATGGGTTAAGGGTTGTTAGTATGTGTTATCATTAAAAGGTTTCGTGTTGTACTATTTGTCCTCCAAATAATTGTAGAACTGGCATCTGTTGCTTCAAGAACTGGCTCTCTTTTGGAGTGCTGGACAGGTTTTGTCCAGATTGACAGTCGATGTCCACTCTACTGCTCTAGCAGGGTTTGCCATCCTTCTGTGAGAGGCAGCAGAACCAGGTCATCCACACAAAACAAACACTTGATTTCAGTGTCACATAGAGTGAGACCTCCTAGTCTCTCACACAGGACAGATCAGAAAATGCCTTTTAAGACACCCCGTTATTTAAGAAAATTACTTGGTGTTTCTTTTTGTCTGAAAGATATTTTCACCTCAGGTCACCATGTTCCACTTCACTGTAAGTCTGCAATCTAGTTTTTGTATGTCAAAAGCACTTCCAGAGCAAAACTTGCATCTGCCTGAGCTAGATAGCAGTAATCAAAACATGTCATTGCGCCCATATCTGAGCACAGCATGGGGAGATGGACGCTTGTTATCTGATTTGACTGGACTAGTGTTGCACCACACATAAACATGTGCACATGGACACAAACAGACTGCCAGCTCCCTCTGTCCACCAGTCCCCTTCTGCTACAAATCCTCTCAGATCACTCTACAGCAAGTCTCCTGTTTGGACAGCAGCGTGAGCCCTGTCTCTGGTCCAAAGCCACAGCTTCCTCCCCTCTTCCCACCTGTCAGGTGCTCTTGGCCGTTTTAATAGGGGAAGAAAAGGAGGGGGACAGCAGCCAGCCTGCCGGATCCAGCACCTGCCTGCCTGTCTCTCTGTGCCAACCTTTACGGCTGTCTCTCAGCTCTGCTCCACTTCCTCTAAGCCAAGACTCCCAGCAGGTGTCCCCACAGAATGGAGATCTGTCCGAGCCACCACGGAGGTCCAACTCGTCTCGTCTTCTCTGGCTGTTGTGAGAGACAGAGAGGTCACACATTTCCACGCACATTCACGGAGATCCTTTTCCTCAGTCGTGCAGAAAGAGTCACAGAAGTGATTCTTTGCTGAATGTGTGACTTATTAACATTCATAAAATCGCATAGCTTGTCAGTTCTACTGAAATTACTTTGTGAAAGATGGGAATCTCATTACCATGATTACATAAAGTATTGTTTTTCCATTGTTATTTCACGCCATGTGTGGTGAAAAAATGGGAAATGCAATTTGTTTTGCTTGCAAAGTGTTAATGAGGCTAGCAAGCCTTTAGCAAAATGTGCAACCGCTACACTGCATGAAACCATCGAGAGACTGAACAATTACTCAAACAGCACAGCTTTTGAGAATAACAGGCGTCTGTATATCATTATGAGATGGAATCATTAGCAATCTTATAACAAGTATCAGCTTTAAACATTAACAGTTCAAATTCTGTTTAGCTTGGGCCATTCACACCAAGGACAATAACTATAACTATAAAGGTTTAATAATTCTATTAGAATAGGAAAGTCCACACACATCTACTATACAAGAACAATAATGTCACAGAGGAATAATGTACAGTAGTTAGATTCACTTACAGAACTTTTTTTTTTCAGCTGATGAACAATAAAACATTGACAATCAATCAAATTAATTTAAAGAGCTTACCATATGTAACTGGCCCTCCTTGACCCACTCCGAGTGGGATTCAAACCGCAGTCTCCAGTGTGTAGGTGTGCTGACAAGAGCACTAAAGACTGCATCTTTTAGAATCAGTTGCTTATTATACTCACCCCCCTAAACTACACTCCCATCTGGGTCACAGCACCAAATGTAACCGGTCCTACTCGCCCCACTCTGAGCGGGATTCGAACCGGGGTCTCTGACGTAGGACGCTGAAGAACGCAGTCGCTAATGTCAGTTGCTAGCATGCCTCTTGAGGCCAGGGGAGTGAGGTTTACATGCACAACTCTTACTGGCCTAAGTTATTTACAATTTTCAGGTCTTACTCTAGCTGGGTTGAAAGCTGGTTTAGAGCACTAGTCAGTCAGTTGGTCAGACACTTGGAGACAAGCTGATCAACCAACCAGCTGAGCACCAACTCTGTCAGGGTGTGAACTTACCTACACCTGTTTAAACCTGGTTTAAACCTTGTTTTTTTGATGTTGTTGTTTTTTTTCAGCATGGGCAAAGTTCAAAGTCAGAACCAGATTAGAAATATAAGGAAATCTCATTCTGCCAGTTTCTCTTAAATTTCACCTTTTCCCCATCTGTCCCCGACCATCCTGTGAACACCGTTTCCAGGGCAACATCTCCAGTGGGCAGCAGATGCAGAGAACAATGATTGTCCAGAGCAGAGAGGGCAGAGGGACCTCTTCATTCAAGACAGTTGCCAGATGTTCACTCGTTTCAAGCAATTAATTCATTATCACAACAGAGATAGATAGATAGATAGATAGATAGATAGATAGATAGATAGATAGATAGATAGATAGATAGATAGATAGATAGATAGATAGATAGATAGATAGATAGATAGATAGATAGATAGATAGATAGATAGATAGATAGATAGATAGATAGATAGATAGATAGATAGATAGATAGATAGATAGATAGATAGATAGATAGATAGATAGATAGATAGATAGATTAAGTTGTCTTATTACACTGTCAAAATCCAGACCCTGCTGCAAGCAATCTCATCAGATTTATGTGCTTTTACAGAAATGTGTTCGGTTCCTTGATTTCTGTAATGTGTTCCTCGGCCGAGGAACAAAAGGCTTAGCAATGTAATTCAGTGTGAGCAGAAAGATGTCTAGAGCCCAGCTCTGTGCTACATGCATTAAACATGACATGTAGGGCCATGTGTATGGGAGTAGCTGGGACTTCAAATGAAAATGCTCTTCACAGGTAAAGACAGGTTGTATTCTGTGCTGAGCCGCACATCACTGAGGAGATCTGAACATTGATTAAATCTGTGACAGGAAGAACGGGGCTGCAAAACATTGTGTTTTGTGGAAAGAAACACCAATGAATGCGGGTGAATAGACATAAACATGTATTTAATATTGCATTTAAATTATGATTTAAAGGAATGATTTTTCTATCATAATATATATATATATATATATATATATATATATATATATATATATATATGTGTGTGTGTGTGTGTGTGTGTGTGTGTGTGTGTGTGTGTGTGTGTGTGTGTGTGTGTGTGTGTGTGTGTGTGTGTGTGTGTGTGTGTGTGTGTGTGTGTGTGTGTGTGTGTGTGTGTGTGTGTGTGTGTGTGTGTGATTGGAAAATTCCTCAGAACCATATTGTTGAATAATTAAATTAAGTAATACTCTTTTAAAAAAGAGGGACATTGAATTAAACAGTTGAAATAAAGCATTCTGTTCTCACATGAGTTCCCATTTCCTTCATACTCTTTATATATTTAATTACTTTTATTACGTTATAAATATTAATCAACAATAGGCTGCTAAGGGAGATGCAGAATGCATCATTCTAAGGGGAAAGGGGCTGGCACTTTAATCAAAGAAGTCTTAGCATATTCTAGTAGGTGCTGCGCATGGCGGCTGCAGCCAATCGTGGCTCTTGAGAGTGCTTATTGGCTGGGAGGTGGGGGATGTCTGGCTTCCATCGGTAGGGGGTAACTCTCTCCGCTCCATCCATCCATTCAGCCCCCACAGTCAGCAAAACACTCGTCAGAGCGCAGGTCCACGGCAAGCGAATCCTGCAGAGCTCCGTGTATGTGTGTTGTGTGCGTGTGTGTGTCAGATTGTCAGGAGGAGAGAGAGACAGCGTGGACTAGCTGCTTCTGAACCACTGCAGGAGCACTAAATCTAGGACTGTCACAGATACTGAAGGAGAGAGAGAGGACGTTTATCTAACACCACAGTTATGGAGACTCATCTCTGCTGTCCACCAGCGGCTCAAACTAGAAGCAAAGGACAGAAAAGTCAGCCGCCGTATTGACTTTAATCTTCTGGCGGAAGAAGGAGATTATATTCCCTGAGAGTTTGGTCTCAGAAGGTGAAGATTAGGAGTGGACTTTCCCATTCTTTCTTTCCTTTTTTCTCTTCTCTTTCAGTTAATTGCTGTGCTTTTGGGGGCTCCTCACCCTGAAGCCAAGTCGTCACCTCTCTCAGATCCTTCCTTTCCTTCCCAACATCTTCTCTGCATGCTTTTCCACTGCTCTGCAGGTGAACAAACTCATGGTGGATGCCAAGGGAAGGAACATGAAATGTCTGACGTTCTTATTGATGCTTCCAGAGTCAGTTAAGAGCAAGTCCAGTAAAGGCTCCAAAAAGGGGAGTCCCAGCAGCTCGTCCAAGCTGCCCCCAGTGTGCTATGAGATCATCACCTTGAAAACCAAGAAGAAGAAGAAGATGGCAGCGGAGATCTTCCCCACCAAGAAGCCGGCGTCAGCCACCACGGTGCAGCAGTACCAGCAGCAGAACTTGAACAACAACAACACCATCCAATGCTGCAACTGGCAGGGACTCTACTCCACGATCAGGGAGAGGTAAGTCAACTTCTGATGTGTTCAGAGAGGGAGACGAGTACGACTGGTACGGTAGAAGTCTGTGCAGAGAACATCTGCCGACAAACAGAGCCTTTATAAAGTGATAGCTGATGCCGTGGGGTCCAAAAGTCTCAGAGCACATTGGAAATCTGGGACGTAAACCTGAAAATAAGAAGTTTTACAATTATGAAAATGTAATTAAATAAATATTCTGCACTAGCTATCATTTCAAATAAAATAAGAACATTTGTGATGTTCTTGCACACTGAAGCAAGATGCTTCTCTTAAACATTGTTAAATTGAGCTCATGGAGCTTGAATGCTACATTTAACCCTAACCCTACTCAAAAAATATTTTAAAAAAATAAATAAATAAATGAAATTTTGGTCCTCGTTACATGTAGTTACTGTAGTAATAATGCATAATTGCATGCAACTAACCCTAAACCAAACTAGAAAGTACATGTAGCATTTATTATTACACAGTACTTATGCATAATTACACTGTAACATGGACACCTTAAAATAAAGGGTTGCACTTTATTTAAAGGTGTCATTGTAACAGTGTAATTATATATTTAAGTACTGAGAAATATTTAGTAACTACACTTACTTACTATATGGTTAGAGTAAGATTAGGGTTTGATTTAGGGTTAGTTGCATGTAAGTATGCCTAATTTACTGTTATTACTATGTAAGTACATGTAACAAGGACACTAAAATAAAGTGTTACCAAAAATGTTTTACTCATTAAACTGGAGGATTCTCACTGGTGGTTTTAGACTTTTAGATCACTCTGAATATTTGGAAGAATATATTGCATACACAGTTAAACTCAGGGTTCAGTAGGTTCAGGTTTGGGTGTTGAATGTCATTGTTGGAGTGTTATTCAATGTCTCTCTGAGATTGTTTGAGAATGTTCTGAAATGTTAAAATGTCCATTTGTGTAGTTGCCGGTTCCGTTCTTTATGCATTGTCCTATGAAGGCAAAAGAAAGGAACAAGTTCTCTTTTTATATGCCAAGGCTTTTCTCTCTGTAAAAGGGTAATATTTGCTTTGTTGTCATGGGAAAGCCCCATGCCGGCCAAAACAAATGTGCGCTCTCGGACCTGGCTTTGTAGTCCCTTTGGAACAGCGTTTCTTGTTTACCTACTGCTCCTCTGTGGCCGGGACACCAAATATGTGAAAAAGATACCATTGTGGACTCCTATTTTACAGGAGCCAGGGATTTTCCTGAGAAAGACACTGTTCAGCCATTTTATATGTGAATGGTTGAAGTAAACAATTCCGATTAGTTTGTTTTTAAAATGATATATATTAACAAGATATAGATTTTCCTACTTCCAAATAGAATAAGAGCATTTTTAAAGCTGATAGCCATTTCACGTTATATGATGATTCCTTTATGTCTGATAGAAATACAGAATTTGCTTATAATAAAGTAGGAATGCTTCAGAGTTTTTTTTTTTTTTAACTAAAAACTCCCCCCCGAATCTCCTCTTTTGCAGAAATTCTGTGATGTTCAATAATGAACTGATGGCTGACGTTCACTTTATTGTCGGTCAGTCTGGAGGGACTGAGAGGCTCCCAGGACACAAGGTAAGCCTGACCTGCACCACACAGTCACCTCAGCATCACCAGAGAAAAGAATCGGGATTTCGAGTTTGCGATGTGCTCCACTGCTGTTGCTAATGACAGCTGAATTCTTTCTCTTGTTTTCAGTCTAGCCCACCATGTGCCTTTCTGAGACGCTCCTCAATTATTAATGTAAATCAGACAGAAGTGGGAGAGTATTTTGCTCATTTGGGTTTATAATGTATTAATTAAGGGTTTATGCTCAAAGTTCCTTAGCTGTAAAAAAGCACAAGTAAAAATTGTTTTAATGTGAATAAAGTACTTTTATTTATGCACACTGTGGCACTGCTTGATTGGTGTAAAATGAAAGAGTTTAAGATTTGGACAACACAAAACAAATTCGACTATGTTTCAAATAACAATACCACCTTACAATTTTCCCCTATTGTAATATTAGCAGTCTTCCAACTAGGGAATCCATGAAAAATATATACATCTGACATTAATATTTAATGTTATAATTCTGCTGTGTTTAAATACATGTTGGAAAGCATGTGATTAATCATGACTATTTTATTCTATTGACAGCCATAGTTCTATAAAGTTACTGACAAAATCGCTATATAAATGCATAAACATTTATGAAATTTTCATTGTTTCTTTTCACATTCATACAAATTACATTTTCAGTTACACTTTCTTTTAAGGTGTTATTATTACCGTGTAACTATATATTTAAGTACTACGTAATTTTAATTAACTACATGTACTTACTATAGGATTAGGGTTTGGTTTAAGGTTAGTTGAATGTAATTATGCATAATTTACTGTTATTACTTTGGTAAGTACATTAAACATATGTAACAAGGACACTGTAAAATATTGTTACCAAATTTCCACATATGACTTTGCAAACCCTTGATCTATATTATCTCCACGGAGTAAACCCTTTGAGATCTCTTTGGAAAGCAGTTGCTTTTGTTCTAAAATTTTCATGGGGCCCATTGGATTGGCTTTATTATGACTTTTTTTTAACCTCGGTCCAATTTTAACTGCACCAAAACCCCATTTAAATCAGTTCTTGTTTCACTCTCAGACTTTATTCAAAAAGACAGGGTTAATCTGGTGCCTACAATTCAGGCATGACTCATCTTTTATCCATTTAAGAGGGTAGAATTGAAAGCTGTGTATGGCTGATATGTGATGCTTTATAAAGCTCACTTAGACAAGGGCATTGTATTGCTTTTCTGCATGGCCACAGCCAATATTGCAATGGGCCATGAAGTTATTACAGAGCACCTTTTTTATGATGTCCATTTGGCTGGCGTTCAGATATGCATTATCATTTTTATTTGAGAAGGTTATGTTTGCTTCTAGGAAAGGCTTCCTTGCATGTGAGTGCTTTGCAAAATTCTCGCCATTTATTTGGTGCTCCTTATAGTTACAATATATTTGCTTTTCACATGAGGGATCCTGAGGGAGAAGAACACACGTTTACTAACGCACCAGTAAAAAGGCCAAAATAAAGTTCACTAACTGGAATAGATGCTATGTGAGAGTAATGCAAAAATGAATTGTAAATATTCACTTCTGCTCATGTTATATAATGCATCTGCATTGCTGTGTTGGCCTCTGATTTCATCATTAGCTACGTGCGCCCATTAGCATCAGCGAGATAACTTTTAGCTCCAGCAGCTACTTTCACACCATTGTGAAACACCCCTTGATTCGGAGGGAGAAGCAAATGCCATTCACACGAATGGCACTCACGTGTCTTGTAAACCCAGGAGGAAATTACAGCCGTAATTAAGCATTGGTCTTTGTGGGTGAAATTTTGTGTGTGCTTCACGCTCAAATGACTCCGGGGGAATGGGATCAAGCCGAAATTTAAAACAGCCAAGCGTTACCTTTACAATGCAATCGACTCAGAAGAAAGAAACCCTGAAGGGCAACTTGTGAGGAATTAAAGATGGCTAGCTGTGCCTTTCTGATTCAGGTTTATAGTAAGGAATGTTATTGTATGGATTGTATGTAATTTAGGGATGATTGCATGAAACCATCACCTGCCACCTGTAAGGTTCTTTTGATAACTATGAGGAAAATAAAAAGGGATTTTTTGTTTGTTTGTTTGTTGTTAAAGCGATGGGAGACATCAAACGACTTTAGTGGCAGGTCATAAAAATGGGACACTTTGGAAAAATAGAGACTAAACAATAGCTGAACAGTATGAAACCTTTTCCATTTACACCACATGTGTCCTGCAATACAAAGCTGATTTGATGGGTTTGCACTGTTTTTGATGTTTGAAAATCTCTGCTTTTCAAACGTCAGTTTTTATTTAAAATTAAGTGACTGTACAATAGCTCATTAGTATGTTTTTTTTTTTTTTTTCATTAGTATGTCCTTGCTGTGGGAAGCTCTGTTTTCCATGCCATGTTCTATGGAGAGTTGGCAGAAGACAAGGATGAGATCCGTATCCCTGATGTGGAACCTCCAGCCTTTCTGGCTATGCTTAAGTAAGACTCCTTCCACAATTGTACCTTGTCTTGTCTGTGCTGGCTGACCCTTTCCTCATTTGCCTGGTTAAACCATTATTATCTTCCTGTACAGAATATTTAGTTATTATTGTTTTCAATTAAGCGCAGGAGTGAGAGAAAATTGTTCTCTCTGATCTAAGTACCCCTCTTTGGACTTCTTCCAGAAGGTTAATCGACTACACCGACATGTAATTTCTTTACAGCCAACGGTTCAAGACCATTAAAAACGATATGGCCTCTGGAAGAAGTCTTTTCTGATTGAAATCAACTGTGCAATTATCTTCATTTGAATACACTTAAGATACCAAATAGTTTAATTTGACTTCTTAAATGTCATTTTGAATTGAGTTCTCAGTTCAGATCATTTAAGTTGAAAAAGCTCCTCAGCATGACTTTATGGGATACATTCACGAAAAAGTTGAAACCAGGTGCTAATGTACAGTGTATTTCTGATTTGGATCATTTCTTTAAGTGCCAGTAAACACTCTCAGTGGGCACAAATCATTATTAGTTAACATTCCTGTATCTCAGTTGAAAACCCAGCTTAAATCAACCTTCAGCTGGCCGAGCTGGTCTTGTAGAGAAGATTTATAGAACTAAATGTCATGGTTGTTTCAGTAAATGCGTTTTATCTAATGCCTATTCCGAACTGCCGTGAGACGTGCAATAACCATCGTAATAAAACGTTGTCAGATTTCACGTTTCGGATGAAGCTGAACATGCTTTTAGCGCCATTCATTGGATATTTTACATTGAGCGTGTAGCAAAACATGCAAGTAAAATAGTTTTGAAGAAATTTTGACATAGACATATTTTTCCGGCAGCAGCTATTTGCACTAAATAGCAATGTTATTTACACTTTGGGCCAGATTCACTAAACGGCAAATTAACGTAAGGCAATTAGCGCAATTCTAAAAACGCGCACATGGGAGTGGAAAGTTCTGCAAGTGATCTACTGAGGACGCACAAATTAAAGAACACAGAGACAGCTGGATCATTTCCATAATGACCAACACAATCTACCCGTTAGTGTCTGGTTTAAGATGTGCTTTTTTGGGGGCGGTAAATAATGGCGCAAACACCGGTAAATTGACTAGCAAAATTTAGTAAATCACCTTGCATGATTCGTTTAAATATTCTCCTCCCATAAATTTTGCATCTGAAAGGGAAACTCATACAAATGCATATGCAATAAGGTCAGCTGCCCAAGCTAACTTGCTGGTAAGAAAATTCCACATGTGCACGGATGACGTTAAAATTAGCCTGTTTAAAGAATATTGCACTCCTTTGTATACGCTTCTTTATGGACTAAGTTTAAAAAGGCAAGTATCCAGAAACTTATGGTTGCTTATAATGACTGTATGAGGATGCTGTTTAATAAACCCAGGTGCTCTAGTGCAAGTGACCTGTTTTGTAATGCAGGGGTCAGTACCTTTCAGGCATTGTTGAGGAGGCTCATCTACAAATTCATTTGTCGCCTGAATGACTCCCAGAACAGCATTGTTATGCTGCTAGTTAATCTGGGGTTTAGTGCCATATGATACCAATCGTCACTATGGAATTACTGGTATAAGTGTCTTTTATAGAAATGCTGTATTGTAGTTTTTTTAATCTATTTGTATAGGTTTTCTTTCTCTTTTTAATGTATGTTGCATGTTATGTCTGTGCCTTCTGAATGGACCATGAGTCTGGAAATAAAAGTTGATGACTTAAAGTCAACAGAATGTTCAAAAGAGACCATCACAATAAAGAGTTACCACATTATTAAATTGATGCCCCCTTATTGGGACAATAAAACCCTCTACACCTACCCCTAACTGAAAAACACGTTATTATTAAACACACGTTAGATACTTTATTTCAACTTTTTTATTGAAAAGAAATGGCTTTCGATCTGATATGTGATGGGAAAAAGGAGTAGAGCGAACTCGGGTTTGCATCAAAACTTCCTGCCATGCACCTTACCCCTACTCTGTTGCTACTGTTGACAATCCAGCGTCTTCCGTAATTTTGTCTGGCCCAAACAGCAACAGTAGGTGGAGTTAGTGTAAATAGCCTCTGCCAACAAGGCGGGCTATTTGCACTTAATGTAAAGAGACACTCCATATTTTTTCCAGTGAGCATGGATTAGTATCTTCAGAATGACTATTGCTTATTCCCAAAGTATTATATATATATATTGTATATGTATTGTTATATATATATATATATATATATATATATATATATATATATATATATATATAGAGAGAGATGTATATATAGAGATATATATATATATATATATATATATATATATATATATATATATATATATATAGAGAGAGAGAGAGAGAGATATATATATAGAGATATATATATAGATATATATATATTTCAGAGTGAACTCTGAACGCTAATGGCATTAGATGCTTAAATGTTGAATAGAACTCGCTTGAACAAGAAGAAAATAAATAATGAAGTGAGCTTAGCTTGTCCGCCTCTCAGAGGGCTTAGGACCATGACAGAAGATCTGATATATCTTAGCTTAACTTATGCTTACCCATCTCTCTTGGGAGTCCCTCTGTGTTCTCCACTTTCTCTCTCCTCTTGCGCTGGCTCATCTTTCACTCCATCTCTTGAGAGAGATCTTTTTTGTGTCTTTCATCCCACCTCCCCCACATTCATAAAGAAGTGTTAACGCTGTCTTTTGGTTTGCCGAAGATGCCCATAGAACATCGTGTTTATTATGCTACTTTTATATAGGTTATCGCTTCTAGTCCAGAATGCATTAAAGGACATAGTATTAGATTTGCAATAGATCAATTCAGCCTAACATCTGTTCCCATGGACACAATCATAGGCCATGTTCATTCCTATTCCAAAAAGTTGTAGCTGTTGTCAGAATAGTGCTTTTTTGTTATCAAAAGAGGTGTAGTATTAATACAGTATTTCCATTTCCAGTTCAGCTTTTCTTTGACCAAAGACACATTGTGGTTCATGCTGGTAGCACATCATAAATTAGTAGCTTCTAGCTGGGCCTGTAATAGCAGGCTACAATGCATCCTACAGTACTACATCTGTTTCAAATGACTACAGCAGATGGTGGCTAACCCTGATGTTTTTATCTGTTTCTCAGGTACATTTACTGTGATGAAATTGACTTGAGTGCCGACACCGTACTGGCAACATTATACGCAGCCAAAAAGTACATAGTCCCACACCTGGCTCGGGCCTGCGTCAACTTCTTGGAAACAAGTTTGAGTGCGAAGAATGCGTGTATTCTTCTGTCTCAGAGCTGTCTGTTTGAAGAGCCAGACCTAACGCAACGCTGCTGGGAAGTCATTGACGCTCAGGCTGAGCTGGCACTTAAGTCTGAGGGCTTTTGTGACATTGACGCTCAGACCTTGGACAGCATCCTCAGACGAGAGACTCTGAACGCTAAGGAGATTGTAGTGTTTGAAGCGGCACTAAGCTGGGCAGAGGCCGAATGTCAGCGGAGAGAGATGAACACATCTATCGACAACAAACGCAAGGTTTTGGGCCAATTCGTCTACCTGATCCGTATCCCAACCATGGGTCTTGATGATTTCGCGAACGGTGCTGCACAATCAGGAGTGTTAACGCTGAACGAGACCAATGACATTTTCTTATGGTACACTGCGGCTAAGAAACCCGAGCTGCAGTTTGTCAGCCAACCTCGTAAGGGATTGACTCCACAGAAGTGCCACCGCTTCCAGTCGTGCGCCTACCGCAGCAACCAGTGGCGTTATCGTGGACGTTGCGACAGCATTCAGTTTGCCGTCGATAAGCGGGTGTTTATTGCCGGTTTCGGGCTTTACGGCTCAAGCTGTGGATCTGCTGAGTACACCGCCAAGATCGAGCTCAAACGGCAAGGGGTCGTCCTGGGAACCAACCTTAGCAAGTACTTTTCAGATGGATCCAGCAACACCTTCCCCGTTTGGTTTGAGTATCCGGTTCAGATCGAGCCTGACACTTTCTATACGGCCAGTGTGGTTCTAGATGGAAATGAACTGAGTTATTTTGGACAAGAGGGTATGACGGAAGTTCAGTGTGGGAAGGTGACCTTCCAGTTTCAGTGCTCTTCGGACAGCACCAACGGCACAGGTGTGCAGGGCGGCCAGATTCCAGAGCTCATTTTCTATGCCTGAGTTTCCCCTGGGAAAACAAAAAACTGCCCACCTCACCAGTGTGAAATAGCTTTACAATATCTGTTTTTCTATTACACGGCAGAATTAAACTCCTCCAATGATGCCAGCTCAAGCAAACTGAGGCATAACAGGCATTACAAGGGTTTTGTTTTGAGCTGTTAGTGTTTTTTTTCCTGTTTTTTTTCGGGGGCTGTCAGTTCGTGAACAGTTACACTGTATTTCCTCCTTGTCTTGAAAGTGAATTAAATATTTTATTTTGTGCTTTGCATAATGCTGCACCTGTTTACAAAATCAAATTTGAATGGTGGGAGTCGTTGTTTAAGCTCCTAATTGAATGCCACAGCCTGGCTGTTGCTCATTATCTTAATTGTTTTAAAATAGTTCTGATTCATTTGAATTGAGAGGGGACATTCTGCATTGTACAGTATATATTTAAATGTGTGAAGTAAATTATAAATATATATATATATAAATATACTATATTATCACTCCATGGCTACATCTACTGTTTACAATGACTACGCCATGCTAGTGAATGCTTGCACATGTATATTGTAGCAATAGTGAACAAAATTCTCATGATAACAAACAGTCTAACTCCAGCATTTCTCCACATCACGATTCAAGGCAATCAAATACCTAACACCAAAGTCACCATAACTACTTTTTGATCAGCATCATCGAGCACAGATTGTTTAGAATAATCACATCATTTAGATTTAGAAACATCCCTCCATTCTTTGCCTCAGTCATATTGAGGAAGATAAACTATAAAACCGTTTGAGCTTAAACATATGTAGAGTTTGCGCTGGAATAAACACTTTTCATTTCAAACTCATTGACCCTGCAGTAGACCTTAGTCAAGGTACATCTAATGTTACGAAAATGAAAACAAGGGACAGATGTTCGGCTCAATTAGTTATACGGTTTTAAACTTCGACTTTGACAAAAAAATTTATCTCAGACATGGCATAGGACCTTAAGACAGTACACGATTTCGCATTGTACCATTTTCGTTTTGGGAAAATTAATATAGCCTGACTGAGGTCAATAGAATCAAATGTACAGTGAACTGCTTCATGATGTATTATATTCAGCAGAGTCAACATCCTTAATATTTATCTTACAATATAATGTCTCTGGGTTTTATGAAACATGGCGTATTTGATTAACACAGTTCACCAGTTTGAAGTCTCGTTCATGCTGGTTTTGTAAAGTGCACTAAGAAATTAACACATATACATTATCGTTAATTCAGCTGAACAGGTTACATATTTACGGCATCCCCATCACACAATGTGACGTTTTGGGATATTGTGTCATAATTTCCACCTCTATAAGTGTTGTTTTCATGGCTAATTAGCAGCATAATTAGCTGTCACCCAACAAACCCTTTTTCACGCTACTAAATAGGATGTTGTCAACTAACATTATATCACATTTTTGTAAAGACAAGATATTTCAAGCATTTTATTTTGTCTGCTTTGGGCTGTAATTACCAGCATTGTTCTCCCCTCTTATTTTAATTTAGGTGTTAAACTGGCAAGAATACAGAAAGCTAATTCTATTCCCTGTATAATTCGATCCCCTCCCCCACCACATTTTACACGGTGGCAATGACTGCAGAACATTTGTCCTGTGAATCATGTTTGCATCCCACTTAACAGTCAATAAAGAGAACGAAATACTAGGGTTAAACAGACCACCAACAAGGTGCACTTTAAAATGAGCTTGAACATTAATGTTTCTACATGCAAATCAATAAAAAAAAAAACTTGGACTTCTGTGTCAAGATTTTGTTAATGTCACATTTTATTTAAAAGTAAATGTACCCATCATCACATGAGCTACTTTAATCTTTGTGCACTAATTAGAAGAGGTCATTGATGGGGCTTGCTGTGTGTTTATGAAGAACACTTCTGTGAATGTGTGTAAAGCATATGTTTGTGTGTTACAGTACAGAGAGACTTATGAATGTGTATGATAGTTGAAGATGCAAATAAACTGAACAAGCAGTTCTATTATGACATCACCAATGACTTTTTTCTTTTCTTTTACAGAAACAACTGTAAAAAGTATGATTATTTTATCAAACGCTTCAACATTATGAAAATGCATATCCCTTTTGGAAAAGTATTTCCCCTTCAGCAGTTTGCAATATTGATCCATTTTGATCCACTATGGATGCATAAATAAAGCTCACAGGGACACATTTAATCCTTCTCAAAAAATTAGCATGTTGTGATAAAAGTTCATTATTTTCCATAATGTAATGATAAAAATTAAACTTTCATATATTTTAGATTCATTGCACACCAACTGAAATATTTCAGGTCTTTTATTGTTTTAATACTGATGATTTTGGCATACAGCTCATGAAAACCCAAAATTCCCATCTCAAAAAATTTGCATATTTCATCCGACCAATAAAAGAAAAGTGTTTTTAATACAAAAAAAGTCAACCTTCAAATAATTATGTTCAGTTATGCACTCAATACTTGGTGGGGAATCCTTTTGCAGAAATGACTGCTTCAATGCGGCGTGGCATGGAGGCAATCAGCCTGTGGCACTGAGGTGTTATGGAGGCCCAGGATGCTTCGATAGCGCCTTAAGCTCACCCAGAGTGTTGGGTCTTGCGTCTCAACTTTCTCTTCACAATATCCCACAGATTCTCTATGGGGTTCAGGTCAGGAGAGTTGGCAGGCCAATTGAGCACAGTAATACCATGGTCAGTAAACCATTTACTAGTGGTTTTGGCACTGTGAGCAGGTGCCAGGTCGTGCTGAAAAACGAAATTTTCATCTCCTTAAAGCTTTTCAGCAGATGGAAGCATGAAGTGCTCCAAAATCTCCTGATAGCTAGCTGCATTGACCCTGCCCTTGATAAAACACAGTGGACCAACACCAGCAGCTGACATGGCACCCCAGACCATCACTGACTGTGGGTACTTGACACTGAACTTCAGGCATTTTGGTATTTCCTTCTCCCCAGTCTTCCTCCAGACTCTGGCACCTTGATTTCGAATGACATGCAAAATTTGAGCAACAGTCCAGTGCTGCTTCTCTGTAGCCCAGGTTAGGCGCTTCTGCCGCTGTTTCTGGTTCAAAAGTGGATTGACCTGGGGAATGCGGCACCTGTAGCCCATTTCCTGCACACGCCTGTGCACGGTGGCTCTGGATGTTTCTAATCCAGACTCAGTCCACTGCTTCCACAGGTCCCCAAGGTCTGGAATCGGTCCTTCTCCACAATCTTCCTCAGGGTCCGGTCACCTCTCCTCGTTGTGCAGCGTTTTTTGCCACACTTTTTCCTTCCCACAGACTTCCCACTGAGGTGCCTTGAACAGCCTATTCGTTCAGAAATGTCTTTCTGTTTCTTACCCTCTCGCTTGAGGGTGTCAATGATGGCCTTCTGGACAGCAGTCAGGTCGGCAGTCTTACCTATGATTGCGGTTTTGAGTAATGAACCAGGCCGGGAGTTTTTAAAAGACTCAGGAATCTTTTGCAGGTGTTTAGAGTTAATTAGTTGATTCAGATGATTAGGTTAATAGCTTGTTTAGAGAACCTTTTCATGGTATGCTAATTTTTTGAGAAGGACCTGTATATGGTTTCAATTAAGGCATACAAAAAGGGTTTACATAAGTGTAAGAAACATACTTCTATATTCAGCAGGCTGCATATACAGACTGTAAATAGTACAGATGCTTAGAATGCAAAGCACTAGAATAAGAGAATGTGAAAATAAAAATACTGTGTAATGTGTTTTTAGACATTTAAAGGGGCAGTAAGCAATTTATACAACTTAGGCAAAAACTAACAACTGGTGGTCATTACGGATGAATTATCTGAGATTCAACGACAACAACGACAACTGTTTTCAGGCCTCCGCTCACTGACATCTCTCCAGCACTTTCCAATATTAATGCAGATTCTAGGCCTTCACTGAAATAAACACTTTTCATTTCAAAGTTTTTGACCCTTTGACCCTAAAATAGCCCTTAGTCAAGGTAGACAAAGCACTCTTGGCATCGGTTTTATGCCTTCTGCTCAGAACCTCTCACCAGCGCTTTCCAATATTAAAGGATTACTTCAAAATTAAAATTTCCTGATAATTTATTCACCACCATCTCATCCAAGATGTTCATGTCTTTCTTTCTTCAGGCAAAAATAAATTATGTTTTTGAGGAAAACATTCCAGGATTTTTCTCCACGTAATGCGCTTCTATGGCAACCAACGGGTCCAAATCAATGCAGGTTCGAAGAGCTTCGAAGGCCTACAGAGGGCTCTGTGCAATCCCAAACAAGGAATAGGGTCTAATATAGCGAAACCATCAGCCATTTAAAAAAAAAAAACTAAATTGCTCTTCTTGTGCTGCTCTGATTACATAATCAAGCCGGAAAGGCTAGATGTAGGCAGAAGTACCACACCTGTGTTTACAAAGCACACGTGCAAAGACTAATACAAACATCCTTTAGGAAAAAAAAAGGTTAAACAATGATGTCGGATGATTTTTAAGTTGAAAATGGAGTTTCTTTTGGTAAAGGCCGTTTGTATTAGTCTTCACACGTTCATTGGGGCAGTACTTCTGGCTACGTCTAGCGTGACCTTTCCGACGTGATTACGCAATCCCAGCGCAAGATGAGCAACTTAGGTTAAAAATGTATTTATTTATTTTTTTTAGAAAATGGTCGATGGTTTCGATAGATAAGACCCTATTCCTCAGCTGGGATCGTATAGAGCCCTTTGAAGCCCTTCAAACTGCATTGATTTTGACCTTCAACCCATTGGTTGCCATCAAAGTCTATTATGTGGTGATATATCCTGGATTGTTTTCCTCAAAAAAATTAATTTCTTTTCGACTGAACAAAGAAAGACATGAACATCTTGGATGAGATTGGGGTGAGTAAATTATCAGGAAATTTTCATTTTGAGGTGAACTAATCCTCTATTGCAGATTCTAGGTCTTCACTGGAATAAACACTTTTCATTTCAAAGTTTTTGACCCTGAAGTAGACCTTAGTCAGGGTGGACAAAGCACTCTTGGCGTCTGTTTTTAGGCCTTCCACTCACTAACATCTCTTACTTCTCTTACAAGTACTTCTCACTTGCACTCTCTCTCCTCCCTTCTCATAAGCAGATATACAATTGCTGATTGGCTACAAGAGTGTTTTGGTGCTCCGTGGATCAGTCCCCTAAATCCCCAAATATTCACAAAATTGTTAGGGAGTAATGTACATTTTTAACAACGTTTCTCTGAAATCGCTTACTGTACCTTTAATATCAAATTGAGATGTTTTAGTAATATACAGTCTGACTTTATCACTGAATATATTGCCCACAGTATGTTTTGGGACCAAACTAATCAGAATTATTTTTTTTTACCCTGCTACTAATACATGCATGCAATATTTTTTAATTGCCCACAAAGGCACTGAGAGACTCGACTGAAAGAAGCTTGGTGTGCTGGTTTACAGACTGTCAAAGCCATCCCTGGCAAATGCAGATGATATATTGAGCTCTAAATTACAGTTCAGTCAGCTAGCAGAGGACAAGTATAATGGAAATCTGGAAAGGAGGAGGGAAAGAATGGACAAAACATGCGGCTCTTTGCAATACAGCATTCATCTTCCTAACTATACAGGACCTTATCAGTAACAGTGCAAGCCATGGGATATTTGTAGGATCACTTTACCGCCTAAGATAAAACTAACCCTAGTGTCCCAGACCACCATTCATCACAGAGGAATACAAGCTCTTCTCATCTACACTATGCTTCTAGATGTGTGCCATAAACCTACATGGTCATCATTTAAAGAATAACTGACATGATCGGTAGAAATGTAAAAAAGTGACATTTACTTTAAAGCAGTGGTCTCAAACTCAATTCCTAGAGGATTCCTGTGCTCTGCACAGTTTTGCTCCAACCCTAATCAAACACACCTGCTCCAGCTAATCAAGGTCTTCAGGATTACTAGAAACTTCCAAGCAGGTGTGAGTTGAAGCTGGTCTGAGCTAAACTGTGCAGAGCTGTGGCCCTCCAGGAATTGAGTTTGAACCTGGTTGAACCATTAACCTGGTTGCTATTCACTGCCATTAGGAAGTACGCATGCAGGACAATTTTTTTTTTTTTTTTTTTGCTTTTGAAGTCCGAAAAAGGACATAAGGCATTGGAACAACAGCAGGGTGAGTAAATGATGGCTTTATTTTCATTTCAGAGTGAACTATCCCTTTAACCTTTAAAATATATTAGCTTCAGCTTCGTCCCGTCTTTTAGTCTGCGTTAATCAGTGTTCTTCAGCGTGTTCTTCTTTTACAGCCCTATTGTGTTTATAATCACGCTCTTGCAAACTATTCTAACTCAAATTTTCAGGGAAATTATTTTTCATAATAGATATTGAAAAAGTTGTTGAAAGCTTAAAGCTAAAATTCACGTGACCATGTTTGTTTATAGCTTACGTTTAGCTTTTTAATTCAGTATTTAGTCTTCAAACTTAAAACATTATCATGATGAACAAACGTCAGTGGCTATGTCCAAAAACCTAGGCAGCTGACTTGTTGCCTCGCTGCTGTCACAATTCACCAGTGAGAGTGCCCCTGATTACCACCTGAGGGCACCCCATCCCGGACTATCATTCCATCAAAGACTACATTACCCATAATCCTTTGCCTGGACTCATCAGGAGGCGGAGTCCTCTCGGGAATCGTGAAAGGAGGCGGAGTCCTCTCTGGACTCGTGAAAGGAGGCGGAGTCCTCTCTGGACTCGTGATGGAAGGAGACAGAGCCATCTCTGGATGCTGGTCAGTAATGACTCCAGACACTGACCAGAATCCAGAGATGGCTCCAGCCACTGACTAGTTTCCAGAGATTACTCCAGCCACTGACCAGCATCCAGAGATGGCTCCGGAAACTGAACAGCATCAAGAGATGGATCCGGCCACTGACCAGCATCCAGAGCAAGAGATGGCTCCAGCTACTGACCAGCATCCAGAAGTGGCTCTAGCCACTGACCAGCGTCCAGAGCCAGAGATGACTCCATCAACTGACCAGCATACAGAGATGGCTCCTCCTTTTGCCTTGAGTCCAAAGAGGACCCCATCTCCTGATGAGTCCAGGCAAAGGATTATGGGTAATGTAGTCTTTGATGGAATGATAGTCTGGGATGGCATGTCCTCAGGTGGCAATCCGGGGCACTCTCACTGGTGAATCATGACAGCTGCCTTATCAGACAATGACTTGTAAGGCAGCATTTGTTCATGAAGGCACCTCACAAAACTGATTGCGGACAGACTAAGGCAGCGTAACAGTTTAATGAGCTACACCAAAAGAGAGAGAGCTTTGGTGAGAACTAAACAAATCTTTAATTATTACGTTAGTAGCTATAAATGTCCAATCAGGTGAAGGTATCTCAGGAGACAGGAAGTGAAGCTAACATTAGATTCGGATGTGCCTTGATGCCTTCCTACCTTGAAATGTGTCCTCTGAAGGCTACATTGTCTAGGTTTCGGACGCAGCCAGTAATTCATCACAATGTCATCACTGCAGCACTCTATAGTAAATATTGGTGTTTCAAGTCTGACTGGGAAGTTCGTATTTTGTCTGTTACACTTTATTTGAATGTGTCTTGTTACACATATTACATGTATTTACTATATAACCATAAATTAGACATAATTACATGCAACTGACACTAAACCAAACCCTAATCCTACCCTTAGTACAGTTAATTACTATTACTCAGTACTTAAATGTATAATTACATTGTAACGTGGACACATTCAAATAAAGTGTAACCAGATTTTTTGACTCTATTTTACGAAAAGATGCAGATGTGCATCTAAACTTGCCATCTGTCTTATTTTCACATAAGTTGCTCGAAAAAACAATCTTTCCAACATGACTTGAATATATCATAAGATGCAGATTTTTGCACAGATATACTACAAGCAAATGTGGTCTAACAGTTTATTAAAAACAGCTTTTCATTACCTCAGAATGTCGCATCTGTCTCATTTTAATCCGCACCCTTATATATTGCCTTTTCGTCTACCAGATCATATTTCTCATGAAGATCTGTGCAGCCAAGCTTTTATTAATGCTAGCCGCGGTTTCATCAAGCCTCTTGTTTTGCCGTGTACCGTTTAATAGAAAGTCGCTTTTCCCCGAGCGGGCCATCAACATGAAGAGGTGTGTTCAGAGCCATCTTGTCAGAGCCTCCATTTACCACACCTCCAGTGATCAATACTCTGTCCGCTGATTTCTTTTGTAAGAACTCTCAAAAGGACAGTAACCAGCCTCAGTGGATCAAGAAAATGGAGCGAGTAATTTGGTGAGCTTTGATTGTTGGGGCTACATGGCATTTTTGATTACCTCTGAATAGGTTCTCAGATGAGTTCAGGACCGTTAAGTGGCCGCGTATAAACAGATCAATAGCCTGCCGTGTCAATCAGCAGACTTTCATTTAGAATTTGTCTCAAAAACTAATTATTGCCACTAACTTCGACAGGCTCACTCTGAGAAAGTGTTTGAGCACTAAGTGGTGTCACATATTTTAAAAAGTTTTTCAATGGTGTCTTTGAAGTAATTTGTGCATCTTATTATGGAAGAATGTGGTCTTATAATAGATTTTGAGATCATGCCGCTGACACATTCGTAATGCTAGAAAAAAAGCAATACATTTAGGATGAAGAGGAAATGTGACCTTTTCCCCAGCTCTCAATTGCTATGCTTTTGGTTTCTTATATGAAAGCGCTTCAAATGAATAAAAAGTATATAAAATACCCTCTCATTTAATTTAAAGGGGTTATAGCTAAAAGTTATAGCTAACTGTTCTGCACTGGGTCAATTTAAATTATCTTTTTAACCACGCATTTCAGAAAGCATCCTTGAAGATTCATTACACTGTCTCTACAAACAGCAGACAGTATTAATGCTCAATTTTATTTTATGTGACAATGCATTATAAACCCTAACATGTACAGTATTTCATGATAAGAGCTATTCAAAATGCTCTGGAAGGCTGGAGAAATCCCTGGAAAGGGCTTTTTTCTTTTTTCAGAGGCATGTCCACGCTGGCCTGTTCTTTGTCATGAAAAGTCTAGTAGCCCAGCCAGAGAATCCGGTGTGGATTGACCTTTTCAGTACATAATGCAGACACAGTAATAACCACTTGAGTATCTGCTTCAAGCAACTCGTCTTAAATCCTAGAAACCATGTTGGTAGTGCTCTTCTTAGAATCCGGCCCTCATGATGAAAGGTCACAGACTTTTGGGGACCTACTTCATGTTAATCAGACATTTTACAAAAAAAAAAAAAAAAAACTATTTACATTCAAGTAGCCTACATTTTAGTTACTTAAAAAAAAAATCCTTCAAAAAAAGTTAAAAAAAAAAGTCAATTTACACACCACTACAGAATTTTTAAACCCAAGAAGAATATGTACTATGCAATTACAAAAAAAAAGGTAACTGGAGTTGTCAAACAATTTTGGAAAACCATTAAAGCATCATAAAAATAGTCCATACAACTTTGTGTGAGGAACTGATTAAATCTCAACATCCATCCTAGCTCTTTCTGAAAGTTACATAAATGTACTGTCTCTGAACGAGTCACATTCATTCAACCGTTTCATTCAAAAACGCTCATTCATTCCAGAATAAAACAAATGGCTGCCTTTATGACTGAGTCATTGAACCAAATCAACTATTGTTCAAAAACATTGATACGTTCTAGAACAAAAATTGCGTCAGATTACTATATAGTAGGTGAAAAACAGTATGTGTCCCAAGTAGTAAGTCCAAATTCATTGTATTCAAAAAACAATAAGCAAAACCTACATGGTTGACTTACTACTTGCAAGATTCTGTTTTATGTATCTGATGGACAATTTACTATCCCTTGAGGCCATGGGAGAGGAGTTGTGAGTGGCAGTAAAGTGAAGCAAGTTTCAAACCAAATGTACTACTTAGCATACAGTAGTATGAGGTTACGGACAGTGCTCTTTTTTTTTTTTTTAAATAGTCATTGAAACATGAATTCAACCAATGTTCAAAAATGCTGATTCAGTCAAGAATGAAACAAATGACCATCTTTTATGAGTGTCTTTATCAACCGATTTGTTGAGTGAATGATTCAGTGACTTGTTCACAACACTGGATTCTTTCAGAGACAAGACATCAAACAAAAAGTAAATTTGTTAAAACTTTATTATGTGGATTGGGGAACACATATTTACTATTAAAGGGTTAGTTTTACCCAAAAATGAAAATTCTGTCATTAATTACTCATCCTCAAGACTGCATCCTTTCTGTGCATTGACCGTGTCATTTAGACTCCCCCTTAAGCTGTCTCATCGACACGGCATCCTCAATAAACCTGTCTCCGGCGTGATGACTCAGATTGTTTGAATAGTCCTAGTTAATAATTCTTTAAATCAATATGTCATCCTCAAAACAACCCATGTCCAGCGTGTTGCGCGATATTTCAAATGATTTATTTTTAATAATTATTTAATCGATACATCATCCTCAATAAACCCGTCTCCGGCGTGTTGCCTCAGATCTTTCGAATATTCAGATCTATTATGACCTCTGACCTTTAAAATTGCCAGAATAATAATAATACGCTTTTTGTTAATTGGCCAGAGGAGAACTGGCACCCCGACTGAGCCTGGTTTCTCCCAAGGTTTATTTTTCTCCATTAGGTCTCCACAAGCTCTTCTCATCTACACTATGCTTCTAGATGTGTGCCATAAACCTACATGGTCATCATTTAAAGAATAACTGACATGATCGGTAGAAATGTAAAAAGTGACATTTACTTTAAAGCAGTGGTCTCAAACTCAATTCCTAGAGGATTCCTCCTCCTTGGCTTGCTCAAGTGGGAAAAAACTTTTTTTCAAATATATTTCAAAATAAATCTATTATTAAACTAAATTAACCATATAGACCACATTACTGATCTAAACCCCACATTGTTACTGTATGATAATTGAAATATATTCTGTTTAACACTGTGAAACTGCTTTGAAACAATCTGCATTGTTAAAAGCGCTATATAAATAAAGTTGACTTGACTTGACATTGAAAGTTGCAATGACGTTGCAGTCTATGTGTGGTTCAGAAACCTCTTGGATTTCATCAAAAATACCTTAATTTGTGTTACGAAGATGACCGAAAGTCTTATGGGTTTGGAACGACATGAGGGCGAGTAATTCATTATTATTTTTTGTTGAACCAACCCTTTAACTATGACTTTTGCCTCAATAAACTCCTAATTTACTGCTTATTTATGGTTTTTGTTGATTTTAATTATGGGTAGGATTAAGGGATGTAGAATAAGACCATGCAGAATAATGTATTAATATGTGCTTTATAAGTGCTAATAAACAGCCAATATCCTAGTAATATGCATACTAATAAGCAATTGTGTGTGTGTGTGTGAGTGTGTGTGAGTGTGTGTGAGTGTGTGTGTGTGCGTGCGTGCGTGCGTGCGTGCGTGCGTGCGTGTCTTGCGTCTTGGCGTGCGTGTGTGTGTGTGTGTATATATTTGTATGCAATATTTATATAAGTGATAATAAAGTTTTATATAAGTTATATAATGTTTATACAATTCTAAAAATATAAAAAATAAAAACTCACTGAAACAAATGGGCAAAAGTGAGAAAATAATGTATTTTATTTTCAGGAGTACATAAGACCAGCTAGACTCCTTTTTTTCCCTTTTTTTCTATTTTCATTTATAATCCAGCTATTTTTTCCCCTGTCTTGTTAGTGGCGGTAAAAGACCACGCTAAAGGGCAAAACTGTTGAAACACTGTAGGTGCTGACAAGATAAATGTTTTATGTTCTCAATTAAAAGAACACACACTTGTTTGTTCACATGCAGTGAAGAAAATCATTCATCTTTCACAGACGATTTTGGTCACATGCCAGGAAAAAAGCATGTAAGATACATTTTGGATCTGAAATCTGTCAGTAAAGGTCATTTTTCATTTAGACTGGTGAAGCAATTGCAGGTAGCAGATTGACTTTGTCATCATTTTTTCGTGTGCGCGTTTCCATTCTGAAACAACTTATTCATGCTGCTCACCATCTCAGGGGTGTAGCTTATTTGAATATAAAGTAGATAACATTCTGTCTTTAAAATCTCTCCATCTGAAATAGTAAATGTAGCTTAAGCTCAATACTTTGAGGCAATTTTCTCCAGAAAAAGCAGAATAATGTTACTATAACCCTTATAAATCTTAAATTACTATTTGAAAGCATGTGTCTTTATTGGTTTGGTTATCCTTCCTTTTCCATTATCAATCATATTCTCATCCATTTCTCAAACTTAACCACGGGAACCAGAATAGGTCATTTCTGTTTCTCCAACAATTATCTCTCACACCAAATTCATTTCCTCATCAGACAGATAAAATCTACCCTTATCTCACATTCGGCTCTTAGCTAGCAGTCAGTGCATTAGTCAGCAGTCAACTGACCCTGTGAAGCCTTACATTGACTATCACATGATAAATGAAAATAATCAGTCGAACAATCACACCTGAAACGTCTCGCTTTTAGATGTTAACTCAGAGATTATAAATTTGGCTGATCATGTTTAGAGGAGAGAATTTCAGGCTTGAGAAACAGTGGACTAATTCAAATGATCACCAAGCTAATGCTCTCAAAGATCAATGGATCTAAAAAGCAATTACACTAATGCAGCACACTGAAAGCCAAAATCCCCTGCTACCTATGCATGTCATCTCTGATCTAGAATCTTCTGTTTGCTTTTCAAGATTTGATTATATAAATCAATATTTAACTGTCCATTATATGGCATAAGATTCCATTTTGTTCAATGTATACCTGTAACTTACTGTTATATTCATTTTTAGGTAGACTATCTAAAGCCTTGATGCCATCAGTTGAAAATGCAGGCACCTCAAAGCCCTGTGATGTGTTGCAGCAGCGAGCCCGATCTCACAAAAATGCGTATCAATAGTACGAGTGTGCAATCTCGTAGAATTTATACGGCAAAACTCATTTTGGCGTGCATATGGTACGCCGTTTTTGGCGTGGATATGATACGCACTTTATGGCGTATTATATGTACGAACCCCCCACACCCCCACCCTCACCCTACCCAAAAGCGTGTCATATACATGCCATTAAGGTGGGTATCATATGCACGCCAAAAACGGCGTACCATATGCACGCCAAAACTCATTTTGGCGTATACATTCTATGAGATTGCACACTCGTACTATTTATACGCATTGTCATGAGATCGTGTTGCAGCAGCGCAAAATCTCTCAGGAGAATGATCAAGAAGACACAGAAGACAATAACATTCTTAACTTTATTAAAGAAGATGGGTCATACTTTTACACACAATAAGGCAATAACATCCAGGATGTCCTGGGCATCCAATCAGAGGTCAAACCTCACTATATTTGGCATATTAAAAAATCCAGGGCCAGATTTACTAAACAGGGCAAATTAGCATGAGAGCCTAAAATAAAAAAAGGCACAGGGAGTGGAAAGTTCTGCATGGATCTAATGACGACGTGCAAATTTAAGATCACAGACACAGCCGGATCATTTCCATGATGACAAACACAATCTTCCAAGATTGCACAAATTAGAAAAAAAATAAGACAATGGTTTTTGGCCGTTACATAATGGCAAATCCCAGTTAATTGACTTGCACAAACTTTAGTAAATCACGTTGAATGAATAATTTAAATATTCTCCTCCCATAAATTTTGCGGCTGAAAATAAAACTCCTAAATGCAAATGCAATAAGCTCAGCAGCAAAAATAACTGTGTCCAAGCCTTTACAGAGCTATTTTTTCACTGTGTGTCTTTAGTAAATCCTCACAGTAGTTTTTTTAACGCCAAAACAGGGTTTGTGCTGGTGCAAGCTGTTAGTAAATCTGGCCCATAGTAACAAGCGTGTGTGAGCAAATGTGCGCGTCTTGAGTATGAGTGTACCAGTGTGTCCAAGGTCTAGTTCTTGTTTTGTTGTGTGTCCATGACATAATGGAGAGAAGTTTCACAGGGGCACTGTCTTACATATGAACAGTAAAAAGTGAAGCCACAAGAACATATTTGCACTTACTCTATGGAGAATCTAGTTTAAGATGGTAAGTTTCTAGCTGGTCATTTGCTGGCCCATCTTGATCATATCATCTAAAGATGTTTCAAAAACAGCTTTTTGAAACATAGACAGTGACCAACGTAGACAAGCTATAAACCAGCTACTGTGATACAAAATAGTATCACCCCTGTATTATACCTCTATACTACATATTTTCAGATTCACTCATCAGAAAGGACTGAAAAAAGTTGTCAGTTTAGACAAGTAATGCATAAAAAAACTATATGTGTGTGTGTGTGTGTGTGTGTGTGTGTGTGTGTGTGTGTGTGTGTGTGTGTGTGTGTGTGTGTGTGTGTGTGTGTGTGTGTGTGTGTGTGTGTGTGTGTGTGTGTGTGTGTGTGTGTGTTTGTGTGTGTGTGTGTGTGTGTGTGTGTGTGTGTGTGTGTGTGTGTGTGTGTGTGTGTGTGTGTGTGTGTGTGTGTGTGTGTGTGTGTGTGTGTGTGTGGACTGGTAATCCCTACGGTATGGGGACAAAATGTCCCCACAAAGATGGCAATATCCAAAATCCTTGTCCTTGAGGGGACATTTTTGGTCCCCATGAGGAAAACATCTTATAAATCACACTAAGTGATGTTTTTGAAAAAGTAAAAATGCAGCATGTCTCCTGTGATGGGTAGGTTTAGGGGCAGGGGCAGTGTAGGGGATAGAAAATACGGTTTGTACAGTATAAAATGCATTACGCCTATATGTCCCCATAAAACATGAAAACACAAAGTGTGTGTGTGTGTGTGTGTGTGTGTGTGTGTGTGTGTGTGTGTGTGTGTGTGTGTGTGTGTGTGTGTGTGTGTGTGTGTGTGTGTGTGTGTGTGTGTGTGTGTGTGTGTGTGTGTGAGGTGAATGTAAGGGTGAAATTGCTTTATCCACTATTGAATGAGTGCAGGTTTTACTCACAGATTGTGCTGCCTCTGAGACACGTTTCTAATGACTAATTTAGAGGGTTTGTGGTTTTGAAAGGGGGTTGGAAATGTTAATTTGGTAATATTGATCAGGGGTAAAGAGAAAGACTTAGAGAAAAACTGAGAGCGAGAGAAGCCAAGGCTGTTAGGATGCTAGTGAAGTCGATACTGAAACCTTTCTCACAGTCTCTTTATGCACATTTTCCCCTAATAGCACACAAATGTCAGGTTTAGTCATACATGAAACATAAGTATTGGCTATTTGGAGCTGTATATAGATGTCTGAGATATGGTTCCTGATCTAAAAAAGGATAAGGTGATGGTTGTGTTAAGCAAGAACTTTAGACAGATTAAATACCCCATGAAATACCCCAGTTTTAGTTCCTCGGTTGATGTATTTCATACTGAAACAGGAGTTCCGGGCACATAGAAATATATAAATGGTCAATAACTGTAAGTTATGTCACACAAATGGTTCTTCTATGGCAATCCTTAGAAAACCACTTTTGGAACCTTTATTTTTAAGAGTATGTGATTGATCAATCAATTTATCCATCCTTCCATCCATCCATCCATATTAAAAAAAATATCAGTGAATACATAATATTTCCACATAAATGTTGCTCAGAATACTAATAAACTAACAAATGTCAAATGTCAAAAAACAAAAATTGTCACCCAAATAAAACCAACCTGGCTCATAATAATTACTAGGCAACCATCTGCATTTTACATTGGTTAAAGGTTAGGGTCGCTCTCAGGTTTTAAGGAGAAATTGATGTTGAACAAATTTCGCCATATATTTAATGTCACATTACACTCATATACCCATCAATTCAAATGCATTTATCATCAGTTTTCTTTTTTTTCAGGCTTGTCACCTCTGCACAATTGCACAATTAAGACACACAAAGAATGAAATCTAAGACTCGATCTCCCTTCTATGTTTATTTATTCATTGTGAACGGGTACGTGGTGGTAAATCGTCTCGAGAGGCAGTGTGCAGACACGCAACCTGGCCTTATGTAAGATTATCTTTGCTATTACCAAGCGTGACAGTTTCAAATGGATAAATATGACAGGGATTTCCGAGGAGGAAAACATCCCAGGCCGAGAGAAAATTGGGATTTCACTTTGGATATATTTCTTGGAACATAGTTTCTACGGCCCTCTGTGTCACAGCAGATTATCTCGAACAGTCATGCAGAGGTTTCTCTCAGACTGTCAAACAGCATCTATCATGTTCAGACTATCATTACCTGTCTGGCTCAATATTTTCACTCACAATAAGGATCATGTTTACCAACTTTCCCTGTTTGCTATCAATAAATTCAATATATTATAAGGATATTATCTTGTGTGCTGCAAGGAGAATCACTGTTTACTTCCCAATCTGAGAGATGAATTTGCAGGTGATCCACTATGCTAATCTGCATTCTCTTGAAAAGCTTGCCTCTATACACCTGTCATATTTTGCCATAATGGTGAGATGTGATCAAAACCCTGGATGCTGGCAACAACACACAGAGAAAGAAGGGCTGAGCAGAGCACTTTTTTTAAAAGTCAAGGCTCTTTAAATCAGCACTGCAAGCCTGCACTGAGTCCTTAAAGGCAGTCCAATGCCATGAAAGCAGCGAATCAGAGGCGCTGTGTCCCAGAGGTCCCATATAAAGAAGCAAAGCTAACTAACCAGAATCTTAGAGCCGCTGAAAAATGACATAAAGACCAAGAAAACACTAATGCCTGACATACAACATGCAATCCAAGCTGCTCTCTATCTCCATGTTGCAAGTTGTTACTGCGCGTGTATTCATACAAAGACGCTGCTTTGGAACTTCATACAGGCTTAGTTCAGTGACCCTTTTAGGTAACACTTTATTCTGATGGTCCACTTTAGACATTCTACTAAATCTAAGTAACTTTGCAACTACATGTCAACTAACTCTCATTAGAGTAGACCGTCTGCTTTATATTTGCTGACACTTTATTTTGATAGTCCGCCAACAGATATTTGACTGGCTATACAGTGTACATAACTTTGCAATGTCTACATGTCAACTTATTCTGCTAACCCAAACCCTAATCCCTAAACAGTGTTGTGCAAGTTACTTAAACTGTAATACATTATAGATTTGTTACTGCTATTTAAAAGTAATTCTTTACATTACAATATTACTGTCTCAGAATGGTAATGTGTTGCATCACTCCTGTATTACTTTTGAGTTACTTTCACCAAAATAACTACAGAAGTAGAACTTAACATTCTAAAATGACAAAATGTAGGCTACTACAGAGCATTTCACATCCAGTAGAAGAAAATATGATGTAGCATCATGACTGCGGGCTATCCAGGCTAACAATAGAGCATATAATTGGCAAAGCCAACAAACCGTCTTGCAGGTGTTTTTTTTTAATCTTTTTTTTTATTGCTAGTGCTATTCTGCGACGTTGATAGTTATTTCAGTTTCAAACAAAGGTTGCATTTGACTACATTTGTATTTGACTGTTACCTTGTCCTTATCTCTGACAAACTCGAAGTAATGCGCATACGTCCTTCTCGCTAATGTACAGTCGTCTTCTGCCATTTTTACCCATTAAGACTTTATACCTTCGTTTGGCTCCGAAGCAGGTATTTATACTCGACGCGCTCGCCATTGTGCTATTCTTTGAAACGACAGAGCCTTTAATCCTTTTAGCCGCTTTCCCACTGACCAGTGCGAGCACACACAGAGGCCGAAAAACATACCAAAACACGCCTTCACACAATACAAAGGTACACCAGCAAGAGGGAGATGAATGAAATAAATCGCTATACAAATATATCAGCTGTCATCTAGTCTTTATTTACAAAACTGGACACCACACGCGGTAATTGACTGACCACGAACAGATAACTTTCATTCAATAATGTCTCGCTGTCTTGCTGTTGTTTTTTGTTTTTTACAATTACAATTAAATCTGTGGCTAAAAGTGTGTTGTAACGCAAGTGTTACTGAAAATGTGCTGAGTAAAATATTACTGAAAATTGATTAGTAATGCCTTACACTACTGCGTTACAGCAAACAGTAATATGTTACCATAATGCATTACTTTTGTAACGCGTTACTCCCAACACTTTACCTAACCCTAACCCTAAAAGTCTAGTTTACTACAGTCTACCAATAGAGAGTTAGTTGACATGTAGTTGCAAAGTTACCTGTAGTTAGTAGAATGTCTAAAGTGGGCCATCAGAATAGTGTTCCCCAATTTTGCATCATTCATGGTTTGGGGGTGGGGGGTGGGCTTGATCTTAATTTAAGAATTATCTCTTTTCCAGTTAATAAGTTGAACTGGAATTTGGAAGTCGAGTTAAAATGATAAAAAATTCAACAGTCACAGAGGAATTTCATTGGTCCAAATTTTGTGTCAAACCATAAATTAGTCAATTAAAGCATTCACTTTGACTGACTGTGCCATTCCCAACTAAAAAATAAATAAATCTTGACTAAAAAAAAAACTGTAGAAACTGTTTTTTAACTGTTTATCAAAATTGTCAGTCTGAACCATCAAAACAAATTGTATATTTGCTTTAACACAAATAAAACTACATTTAATTTTAAAATACTTTTAATAAAACGTTGTATAAATATAAATATTTGCAGAAAAACTTAAATAAATTCAAATCTAGGCTACATCCTGCTATCAGTGCAAATTCAGGAAAATAATTCTAATTTAAAAGGCATTTTCAAATCAGTTCTGAATGGTAGTCTCAGCCACATCAGCCAGCTTTGTAATATGACAGTCAAGCACAAAAACAAATACAATGACTATGATGCTCATCTGTGATATGCAGTGTAAATTAGTGACCTCAATTATCGGAGTGTCTATAGAAAAAGAAAGGAGAATCCAGCACATGCTGAAGTTAACTCAACAATATTTTTACTCAGGCTAAAGAAGGCATAAGCTCTGAAATACCAAGACCTAATTAGACTTAATGGAAAATACGCTTTATTGCCCTCCTGATGGAGATGAATGGTGTACCACACAGCGAGATTATTCAAACTGATTGCATTCCGCTTTCGTATTCAGCACAATTTGAATGGGTTAGCACAAAAACAGACACTGACAGGTGAATGCTTTTACTTATTGTATGTTTATCAGCCATATTCATCTCATTGTTTGGCACTGGGCTGCTTTGTCTCGGGAAAACATCATCTCTCCAAAAAGCCATTCTTTTGTGTCTGAGAGTGGTTGAAGAAATGAACGTCACAAACTAGGAGTCAGCACAATTTCACAACACCGGCATAATGTGTTTTTTGGCCCCTCCACCTACACACAACGTGCATAGAATTCCAAGCAACTAAATCCATGTTTTCTTCCTTTAACTGACCAGGATTATGCTAGCATGGCAATAAAGATGTGTTAAAAATGAACGTATGGAATTATTGCCCAAAGACACTTTAAAGCAGTTGTTCTCAAAGTGTGGGGCACACAGGTACTTGTAACGCAGGGTGAATTCAAAAGCAAAGGGAGAGCTGGATCCAAATGCTAAATAGTTTAATAACAAAATAAACATAGCAAAACCACAGAGATCAGAGAACCAGGGAACAGATAACAGAATGCACATAAATCAAATCTGCCTAAAGTTGGGTACAGGATGAAATGTCAACTCAGGAAGAGGTATATGATTGTGCAAGCTTTGGGGGTGTTGATGGAAGTGATCTAGTACATATTTGATTGTTCTGAATCCAATTCTGACATAGTCTTTGACAAAAATGTGATTTTCTCTTAAATGCAATATGCATTTAAGTATATAAAAATAGGAGGACTACGTAAGTCATTTGTCAGTCATCACACTTCCTGCAACCAGCTGATGGCAAAAACAAAATCTTGCCGTATAGATCTCTTCAGGCCAGGGCACTTATCAAACATGACGATACTTCCTGTTTCATGATGATAATCGCATGCTTTAGCACTCTGCTTTTTTTTTGCTAATAGTGCATCATAATGTTAAACACGTCACTTCCTGTTGCCAGTGTGGTGCCATAACTGAATATTGTCATATAGATGTGGTCAGGTCTTCTCAAACATGAGAAGTCTGGGGCAGATCGCACATTGAGTCAAACAACTTAATGTATCGTGGCGTTAAGAAAACTCAAGATCTTTGCAATTTAACTTAAAAGTACCCTAGAATGAGTTGAAACTATATTTTAAATTGTTCTCTGATATCTACACAGAGGGTATATGACTTATTTGAGGGCAAAAATTGTCCAGATACGGTTTTACAGGTCCATTTACAACTCTAGAAATTGTCCCTAGAACGAAATGGTCTGTTTTTACCTTATTTGGAAGGGTCATGAATATTAATGTAGAGTTGTGCTCTGATTGGCTGTTTCACTGTGCAGCTAACTTCAGTAGCTTCAGTTCCAACAAACACAGAACAGTGGAGAGATTATGAATCCAACCTTATATGTCTGATCCTGTTTCTGACGGAGATGCAGTTATTGAGGAACATCAACTGATTTGAGATTGAAAATGGACACTTCTGAGTGTTACGTTTAGTCTTTATTTTCAGTAAGAAACCTGCAAAACGTAACGTCAGTACTATAAATTTAGCCTACATGTGAACTAGCATATAACACTGGCAGGAAATAATATTAACCTTTGTCATTTGACATTTGTCATGTGTGCTATTTGGAGTTTCCTATTGTTACTGTACTAGCATCTTGCGTTGGATCTAGACAACACAGGGCATATTATTGTTAATTTTGTCTCACTAAGAAACTTTCAATTTAATCAGAAATCAATCAGTCAATAAGTGGATAAAATCACAACTTACTGCTTGCGGAATATTTACATTACATTTAGTCATTTAGCAGACGCTTTTATCCAAAGCGACTTACAAATGAGAGTAATAGAAGCAACCAACACTAGTCAAGGGCAACAATATGCAACCGCTGTAACAAGTCTCACGAAACACAAAACACAGGACAGTTTTTTTTTTTTTTTTTTTAAATAACAAACAGTAACGAATAGAGTGATAAGTGCTATTCTTTATTGGTCAAGTGCTGCTGGAAAAGAAGTGTCTTGAGATGTTTTTTGAAAATGGCTACAGACTCGGCTGCTCGAACTGAGACAGGCAGGTCATTCCACCAGGTGGGAACGGTCCAAGAAAAGGTCCTAGTGAGGGATTTCATGCCTCTTTGAGATGGCACCACTAGGCGTCGTTCACTTGCAGAACGCAAGCTTCTGGAGGGTGTGTAAGTCTGAGCAAGTGAGTTTAGGTATACTGGTGCAGAGCCTGCGGTTGCTTTGTAGGCGAGCACCAGAGCCTTGAATTTGATTCGCGCAGCTATCGGCAGCCAGTGAAGACTGATGAAGAGAGGTGTGACATGAGCTCTCTTCGGCTCGTTGAAGACCACTCTCGCGCTGCGTTCTGGATCAGCTGCAAGGGTTTAACAGTGGATGCTGGAAGGCCCGCTAGAAGAGAATTACAGTAGTCCAGTCTGGAGAGTACAAGAACTTGGACCAGGAGTTGAGTGGCCTGCTCTTTTAGGAAGGGTCTAATCTTCCTAATGTTGTATAGCGCAAATCTGCAGGACCGGGTTGTTGCAGTAATGTGGTCAATGAATTTAAGCTGATCATCAATCACAACTCCAAGGTTCCTGGCAGTCCCGGACGGAGTTATGGTTGATGAACCGAGCTGAATGGAGAGAGTATGTCGAAGTGCTGGGTTGGCTGAGACCACAAGCAGTTCTGTCTTTGCCAGATTGAGTTGAAGGTGTTGTTCCTTCATCCAGGCAGAAATGTCTGTCAGGCAGGTAGCGATCCGAACCCCAACTGTGGGATCATCTGGTTGAAATGAGAAGTAGAGTTGAGTGTCATCAGCATAGCAGTGATAGGAAAAGCCATGTTTCTTGATGACAGATCCTAGAGATGACATGTAGATGGAGAAGAGAACTGGTCCAAGCACTGAGCCCTGAGGAACTCCAGTAGCAATATGATGTGACTTAGACACTTCACCTCTCCATGACACCCTGAAGGACCTACCTGAGAGGTAAGACTTTGACCACTGGAGAGCAGTTCCTGAGATCCCCATATTCATGAGTGTTGACAGGAGGATTTGGTGGTTAACTGTGTCAAAAGCAGCAGACAGATCCAGCAGGATAAGTACTGAGGATTTGGAAGCTGCTTTTGCCTGTCTCAGTGCTTCAGTAACCGAGAGCAGGGCAGTCTCAGTTGAGTGGCGCTTTTGAATCCAGATTGGTTGTTGTCCAGGAGGTTGTTCTGTGCAAGAAACATAGAGAGTTGGTTGAACACTACTCTCTCAAGTGTCTTAGCAATAAAAGGCAGAAGGGACACCGGTCTGTAGTTTTCTAAAAGTGCTGGGTTCAGAGAGGGTTTCTTAAGCAGTGGGGTTACCGAGCCTGCTTGAATGCTGTGGGAAAGTCCCGGTGTGAAGAGAGGTGTTGACGATGTGGGTGAGTGCAGGAGTAATTGTGACGGTAATGGCCTGAAGCAGGTGAGTGGGGATAGGATCAAGCGGACAAGTAGTGGGGTGTTTGGAAAGGATGAGTTTGGAGACTTCTGTTTCAGAGAGCAGAGAGAAAGAGGGTAGCGTGTGTGTGACGGTTGATGAGATGTGTATGCTTCTCTCTAACTACATGTAAACAATGCAATGCTTATATACAATGCTGGCTTAGGCCACGCCTCGTCGATACTGTTAACTCGCGAGGCCACGTGGTCAAACCGTGAACAAACGCTACTTCACAACACAACACACTACACTATGCAGACAAACGTGCTAAATAACAGCTGAGTTACAAAAACAAGGAGAACAATGATACAGTACTCACACAGTCGTTGCCTTTCCTGTTGCTCGAATGCTTCTCTCTAACTACATGTAAACAATGCAATGCTTATATACAACGCTGGCTTAGGCCACGCCTGCGTCGATACTGTTAACTCGCGCGAGGCCACGTGGTCAAACCGTGAACAAACGCTACTTCACAACACAACACACTACACTATGCAGACAAACGTACTAAATAACAGCTGAGTTACAAAAACAAGGAGAACAATGATACAGTACTCACACAGTCGTTGCCTTTCCTGTTGCTCGAATGCTACTCACACAGTTTGAATTGCCTCTTCTTCAGTATCAGACACTGAGTGAAGCCTGCTTGATATTGTCCCAGCCAGGTTAGAAAAACTGTTGTTGGTGAAATGGGCCGAGCAAACGAACTAAATTAAATTGTTGCGGTATCCGGTTATAGATAAACATCAATCATGCCTGTTGACAGTTTTGTTCTGTGGGAAGGGTATGAAAAGTCCTCACATGTCCTGCACAGCCTGATCTGCCATTTTCGCTATCCTCACTTGACACTTGTTTATTCACAATACCTACAGAACTCCCGATGATTCGGCTGTGCAGTTCCTCCAGGCCTTGAACACGTGCTGGCATATGCAAATGTTGGGGGCGTACATATTAATGATCCCGACTGTTGCGCCACAATCTGTGTTATGTTGAGATTCGCCTATTTTTCTGTGGTGTTTTGCACGCACAAGATTTAAATATAAAGGAAGAGGCAATGGTGTTTGAGACTCACTGTATGTGATGTCAATATACTGAACTCTTAGTATTCAACTATGCCAAGGTTAAATCAGTTTTTCATTCTAGGGCATCTTTATGGTTACAGACCAAATATAATATCGTTCTGGTTAAATCTCAATGAGGAGTTAATCACGGTGTAAAACATGATATTTCCTGTTGCCAACAGTTGGCTCTATGACTGTAACTGAATATTGGCATGCAGATGTCTTCAGGCCAGGACTCTAATTAAACATGTGAAGTTTGGGGCAATTTAACATCTCTAAGGCCTTTAGATTAGACAGACCAAATATGATGTTGATCTGATTAAATCTCTAGGACTAGTTCTCACTTCCTGTTGGGTTTTAAGGTTTTGCTCCCTGGGACTTTTTTGTAGGTATTGGGATGTTACATGTGTCTACCGATTTTCATACTTGTACATGAGCGCCACTTAATTAAAATTTTGTAGATGGCACTATCGAGCCATTTTGCCACACCTAATTCTGAAACCAATATCAGATATATATTTCCACTACTTTTGATGCGTGCGCAAAATCTCATGAGAAGAAGAAGAACAGGCCCTTAATTGTAAATTATAAGTATGGTGTTAAGTCATAAAGGTGTAGTATAAAACTATAAAACTAGTAGTTTACTGAGAGCTACATTTCTGTTGTTGTTGTTTTTTGTTTAGTTTTTTATATGCTACATTTTTGCCAAGCAGAACTGTCTCTAGTTTTCTGCTGTGTTTGTCATCTCCTCCCAGAGGAAACAGAGCAGTGAAAACAAGCTCTTCAGTTTTATATTTTCCTAGTGTTTGTGCTGAAGGAATCCAAATTTAGTTACTCTACAAGCTCTTTGCAAGGTATCACATTGTTGCCTCGACAAGTGCAAATGCAAATGTATGTTTTGCATTTCATTTTGCCACCTTAATACTTCAAAGAGGCAGATGACTTGTTTGAATAATGAAATACATTTCTTTCCAATGTAGTTTTAAAAAGTGAATTAAAGTTTCAGCAGTGTTATGTTAAATATTTAACCAGTAAAGCATTGAAGGTCAACATAATATACAAGACATAAAGACTGCCAAGAGGTTTAGTTTGGCCCAAAGTAAACTCTAGAGCTCTTTTTTGCTACATACTGTATACTGGATTTGAATTTTAGTGATATTTCAATGTCTTTTGCAGTGAATGAGAAGTGAAAATGCACAACTGACAAATTCACAGACCCCAAAATAAAACATACATTGTGGATGCACTACTCATTTGAGTTCTATATTTGGATCCTATAATGTTTACGGTGAGCAGTGAACATAAGTACGGAGTACAGCATTGTTTTAAAATGCATTGTATGAATGTGTTAATTGTCTTAAGTGAATGATTTTAATGGAATTCCACTTGTTTATTTTGGGATGTCAGTTTTCCTCATGTTGAACCTGCTTAATGCAGTTTTGTGGCAAATTGAACCTCTTGTACAGAACACGTTATGCCAATTTCATTTGGCTGTCAGGAGAAAAAGCACAAATTATGCTGTGTATTTCCACTCCGACACACTCCATCAATTGCCTGAGATGGAAATATAAACAAATAAATGAAATGCTTAACTAACGCCCCGGTGTTTTTCATGTAATTTGTTCCGAAATATTCTCAGAAGCACCACAGTGACATTTGATTTTGCTCATGGCCAATCTACACAAAAGTGTCTGAATTATAATGTTATTTATTGATAGATTTATTTAGCTTGTTTTACTGAAATATTTGTTAAGGAACAATGGAAATTGAATGAGTTCACATTAATATATTTGAACATGATGTCTTATTGTATTTACAAAAAAATACTTAAACACAATATCTATCTATCTATCTATCTATCTATCTATCTATCTATCTATCTATCTATCTATCTATCTATCATCTATCTATCTATCTATCTATCTATCTATCTATCTATCTATCTATCTATCTATCTATCTATCTATCTATCTATCTATCTATCTATCTATCTATCTATCATCTATCTATCTATCTATCTATCTATCTATCTATCTATCTATCTATCTATCTATCTATCTATCTATCTATCTATCTATCATCTTATACGCGCATTTAACCTGATATCTTATGTAAATATTCAATTAAATTGTTCAGCAGATCTTTTGTATTGTAAATACAATTTCAGTGAAATTAGTGGAAATATATTCCATCACTGACATAATTAAAAATAATGATTTGCAATACTGAACAGCCAAGTGAGCTCTACTCATAAAATATAGACACATGAGATGATGTTGCATGAAGGTTGCCATCCTCGGTTTTAAATGCAGAGCAGAAATAGCAGATTAATTTGGACGGTGCATTAGAAAAGCCTTCGTTTAATGGTGCCATTGGGGAAAACTGCATTTCCTTTGATCTGCCTCTAATGTTCATTCATAGCTCTTTCTGCAGTGGTACATTCAGAATGAGAGCTGCTCAGTTAGCAACTGTATCATCAATAACTGTCGAGAACAGCAGCCTCACCCTCCGTCCATCAATAGTCCCATATGACAGGTAGCTAAAGGACCAACTGAACAATCATGACCAAATCCAGAGAGAAGCACTTACCTTGTATTGGCTCTCCACCCTGCATGCACTTACCTAAGTGGATAAGAGCAGGTAACAAACAGAGTGGTATGGTAAATGAGAATAATCAAATGAATGAAGTCTACTCAGGAAGATGGGATCTTATGCTTCCCTATTAATAAAAAAAACTTGATTGTGTAACTGGTCCTACTTGCAACAATCTGAGTGGGATTTGAACCTGCGTCACTGGCATAGGAAGTGGGCGCTCTAACAAGGACGCTAAAGACCACAGCCTCTATAATGCCAGGGGAGGGAGGTTTACTCTCTCAGCTCTTACTAGCTGGCCTCCGTTACACTCACTCCTCTAAACCTCACTCCCATCTGGCACCAATGTAACCCCTCTGGTTTTACTCGCACAGCACAGAGTGGGATTCGAACCAGTGTTTCCGACATTGGAAAGCCTCTTGCATGCCAGGGAAGTGAGGTTTAATTGCACTGCCCTTACCAGCTGGACTCCATTGAACTCAACCTCTATCCTCACTCCCGTCCAGGTCTCGGCACCGATTTAACCCCCCCGGTTTTACTTGCACAACTCAGAGTGGGATTTGAACCGGCATTTCGGACATGGGAGGCGGGCGCACTAAAGACCACAGCCTCTACCATGCCAGGGAAGTGAGGTTTAATTGCACAGCTCTTACTAGCTTGCCTCCATTACACCCCCCCAAATCTCACTGCCATCCGGGTCGCAGCACCAATGTAACCTTCCGGTTCTACTCCTTGCCAGGGAAGTGAGGTTTACTCACACAGCTCTTACTAGATGGCCTCCGTTACACTCAACCTCTATCCTCTCTCCCATTCGGATCATGGATCAGCAATATAATCCCTCCGGTTCTACTCACACACGTCAGAGTGGGATTCAAAAAGGCATTTCCAACAGGGTCACGGCACCAATGTAAACCCTCCGGTTCCACTCACACTGCTACTAACGGGATTTGAACCGGCGTTTCTGACATCGAAGGTGGGCATGCTAACAAGGACTCTAAAGACCACAGCCTCTAGCACATCAGGGGAGTGAGGTGTTTTTCTTGCACAGCTCTTACTAGCTGGCCTCCTAAGTTGAACAGTTCTAAACCCATATGTTGTTAACTTATGCTTCACTTTTCCCCTCAATAAAAGAACATAAATCACCATAAAAGTAGTTCATATGACTTTTGCCTTCTGAAGTCAAAATACAAAAATACTTTCTGTTAATATGTTACACATTCAGCAAAGAATCACTTCTGTGTGACCTCGCTGTCTCTCACAACAGCCAGAGAAGACGAGACGAGTTGGACCTTCGTGGTGGCTCGGACAGATCTCCAATCTGTGGGACACCTGCTAGGAGTCTTGGCTTAGAGGAAGTGGAGCAGAGCTGAGATCCAGCCGTATAGTTTGGCACAGAGAGGTGGAGAGGCAGGCAGGGAGCCACTGGATCTAATGGGTCTCGAGTTCAACTCATGGCCTCAATGATTTGGTCACAACGATTTGAGTTAGAAGCTAACTGGAGGTTGCCTGGCTCCCCCCTCCTTCCGCCAAATATCCAGAAGTTAAAGCTGGAGCAAGAACAATCTTTGCTGAGTTTTGTTGATGGCCATGATGTTGTGGCCCTCCTCCCCTCCCAACGGGGTTCAGGAAAAGTTTGATTTTCCAGCTCTGTTAGTGGTGAAGGAGTTACCATGGCAGATCCATGGCTCTGGGCAGATCCAGTAGTTTTAAACTTCAAGAGTACCCGCCTTCAAGGAAGTTAACACTTCCTTAATGGAGAGTGGCCAGATTTTCTGTACAAATGAAATGTATGAGTCTGGTAGAACCAGGCTAAACTGGAAGGAACAATTATCAGTGAATAATGAGATTTTTGTTATGACTTAGAATATGGAGCTCAAATCACATGGACTACTTTAATGATGCTTTTTTGCTCTATTTTTGGAAATTTGGAACCAGATAGGGTCACTATAAACCATTGTTATATACTTGAAGATGGCGGATGGTGAGTGAATAACCAGATAATTATTTTAAGATGTACTTCAGAAGGAAACAACTGGCTTAAATTCATATTGTTTTCTGTGAGTATATTATATTGCATTAGTTTGGATGTCTTTGTTAAAGCAGCACAATGTCATAGCCTGTCAGAGAGATGAATATCACAATGAGTCTAAATGAGTCAGGCAGACAGAAAGCAGCACACCACACAAAAACATATACACACACAAACATATGTGCACACTTATTCTCCGACGCTGATCACTTACTATGAGCTGCTTTCAAACATTCATTGAAACTGTGGCAGGTCTCTTCATTATTTAATACTACCTCAAGGCTTTGCTCCCCCCTCTGTCTCTCTTTGCCTGTTGGAGACAAAGACAGGAACAGGAAAAATGATCCCAAACCCACCCATCATTCAGACCACAAACTGTGGTTTTGCAAATGAAAAGGAGCTCACTTAGCAGGAGACTGCTGTGGAATTAAAACCAATCCGCACTTTGTAAAATATCAATTATTAAATGAGTACTCTGAAACTTATTAGCATACACTGCTTATGTTTCTTTTTTGATTCTCAATAGAGGGTTGACTTCTTCAATATTTCATGCTGGGAGCAAGTCCCTCTGACGACACATCGCCGCATGATCGGAATCAAAGGAAGTTGCTCTGATTGAAAACTGGAATGGACCTTTATCCAAACCGTGATGTGAGCGCTCCGCAATTTCATTTGTGGAGATCAACTGAAAGCCCCCTGCAGAGAAAACATCTGTCTGTCATGGTAAAACAAGTCCATATAATGCGTTTTATGTGTTTGTAGTTTAACTCTTATCTAATGTTATTAAACGCTAAAGATGTTTTTTCTTTAGGCTGGATTAATTCTGAGGAAAATCAGTTTACAGCACAGTGTGTGTGTGTGTGTGTGTGTGTGTGTGTGTGTGTGTGTGTGTGTGTGTGTGTGTGTGTGTGTGTGTGTGTGTGTGTGTGTGTGTGTGTGTGTGTGTGTGTGTGTGTGGACTGGTAATCCCTACGGTATGGGGACAAAATGTCCCCACAAAGATGGCAATATCCAAAATCCTTGTCCTTGAGGGGACATTTTTGGTCCCCATGAGGAAAACATCTTATAAATCACACTAAGTGATGTTTTTGAAAAAGTAAAAATGCAGCATGTCTCCTGTGATGGGTAGGTTTAGGGGCAGGGGCAGTGTAGGGGATAGAAAATACGGTTTGTACAGTATAAAATGCATTACGCCTATATGTCCCCATAAAACATGAAAACACAACATGTGTGTGTGTGTGTGTGTGTGTGTGTGTGTGTGTGTGTGTGTGTGTGTGTGTGTGTGTGTGTGTGTGTGTGTGTGTGTGTGTGTGTGTGGACTGGTAATAATCCCTACGGTATGGGGACAAAATGTCCCCACAAAGATGGCAATATCCAAATTTTTGTCCTTGTGGGGACATTTTTTGGTCCCCATGAGGAAAACATCTTATAAATCACACTAAGTGATGTTTTTGAAAAAGTAAAAATGCAGCATGTCTCCTGTGATGGGTAGGTTTAGGGGCAGGGGCAGTGTAGGGGATAGAAAATACGGTTTGTACAGTATAAAATGCATTACGCCTATGGAATGTCCCCATAAAACATGGAAATGGTGTGTGTGTGTGTGTGTGTGTGTGTGTGTGTGTGTGTGTGTGTGTGTGTGTGTGTGTGTGTGTGTGTGTGTGTGTGTGTGTGTGTGTGTGTGTGTGTGTGTGTGTGTGTGTGTGTGTGTGTGTGTGTGTGTGTGTGTGTGTGTGTGTGCGGAATTCAGCAAAACCCAGATGACCCTTTTTTTAAAAAAAGCACTGTTCATTAAATTAGCTGAGCATAACATTCAGTTTTTATTTACTTTTTTAATTGTACATTTCTAATAATAAAAGAGCAGGTTAAGCCACTTTTTGGCTGGAGCCATTATCTATTCAACTGTTTCTTTTTCTTTTTGAAAGCTTAATTGAAACTGTTCAGATTGACTTTGAATATTTGTGTAATTGTGTAATTCAGCAGAGTTTTTTTGGTGACACTTTAGATTAGGCATACATATTCACTTTTAACTACTTGCTTATTGACATACATATTATTAGCATGGCTGCTTATTAGTACTTATAAAAGCACATATTACTGTAAAAAAGCACTTAGCCTTTCCCCATACCTAAACATACAACAAATACCTTACTAAATATAAGCAGTGATAAGGGAGTTTTTATTATTTATTTTATTTATTTATGGAAAACACCATTTTAGTGAATATGTGTACCTTAATCTAAAGCGTGACCCTAAATTGTAACTGACCATGCTTATTAGGTCAAATATTAGCTCTGGGAAAATATGTTCTTTAAAGATTTAGTTATTTCTCAAATAATAATTTATAAATAATTTAAAACTAATTTGAAAGTATTTTCTGCAAGTGGAAATTGCTAAACAGATTTAAACAATACTGTACTTTTTGTCTCATATAATTTTTCAATTATTTGAAATTCAATAAATAAATAAATAAAAATAGCTACACTATACTGAATAACCATGTACAATTACATTCTAAAGAATTAAAAATATATACACTGTAAAAAATAAATCTGTAAAATAACAACAAAAAATCCAAATTTCATGCAGTAACATTAGATAGTTTTGATTTATAATGTTTAATGTTGATGATCATGTTATTTTTCATCTGCTTACATATGGTCGCTTGTTTTACTGCTTCCTCATGTGTGCTTTGATCAGATTCTGTACTCATTCAGAAGATGCGTAATAGCGCCCTCTAGTGTCTAACAGTGAAAACTCGGAAACATGAAATATTCTGTATTTGGCCGGGAAGCATTTTCTCACAAATAACAGAAAATTCTGTGAGATTTTTATTTATTTATTTTTTGATACTGTACCTTTAAGCTCTATATGTAAATTACCTCTGTTACCACTGGCTAACCTCTTACCATGTGGAATGTGTCACAATGCTTGCAGGTTTTAGGTCCAATCAAGGGATCAAGGTTTTGGCCTACAGCAAAGCAGCTGCCTTTGAGATAAATGTGAACACTATCGGATAGCTTTCTCCAGGTATTTTAGACCTTCTTGGGACCAATACGGTTGCTGCTGCCCTATCCATCAATAACAGCCTCTTGGCAAATCCTGAATTACACTGTGACAGGTTCACAAAACATCTGAAATGGGCCACATAAACTGTGAAGGTCGGATTGAAATGATCAGGGACTTTGGTTGAAATAAACTTAAAAAACAGCCAAACATTTCTAACATTGGAAGCCTTTCAAACATTACACAGAGCCGCAAGTGGGACCTAACAGCCAGGAAGAGAATATTTCTGATCTGGCCACATTAAAGCTCTTGGCTTAGTGGGAACAAACTGTTTTTCTTCAGAGTTTTCTTAACTAGAGTTTGTTGCAATCTAATACAGGACAAGGTGATCAGTGTTATTTTAGTATTATTTAAACTTGTGTTTAACTTTATCAATGTCATTTTGTTGTCATTGATGTATGCTCTGTTCTCATTGAAGGATTTACGCTGCCCTCCCAGTTTAAAAAAAATGTGAGGTTGTCCCCAGATGCTGCTGCTGTTCCCTCTCCTGGCTTGTCATGGAGCTTATGAAAAGGATGGAGAATTTAGAACAGAGCCATATCACTTCACCAAATGTACATTTTTGCAAAATATGCTAATAAAAAGTTTACTAAAAGTTAAAGTTTTAGTTACAGTCATGGTCAAAATCTAACCTTTCATTGAAGTAAAAGAATTGAAAATTGGGGGTAAATCACATTATGAAATAAATGCTTTTCTCCAAAACACGTCGTCCACAATTGTTGGCACCCTTATATTAAATACTTTTTTTGCAACCTCCTTTTCCCAAGATAACAGCTCTGAGTCTTCTCCTCTAATGCCTGATGAGTTTGAAGAAATCAGCCACCATTAGCCTGGATGCCAGCCGAATTTAGCCCCGCCCCGCCCACAACATTTTTGCTCAGGCAATTCGGTCTTGACTCGATCCATAGAGGAGTAATTATGCCCGAACAGAAACTGTTCGGACCAATGAAATTGTCAGGGCGGGCTTTAGACGATGATGGACAGATGATAAACAGTAACGCACGTCATCAAAGGCACTTGGGTTGAATTTGCTCTTATCCTAAACGGAGAACTTGTTCGTATATGCATTCACCTTCACTATTTCTCTCAGAAACGATGATCGTGTTGGTAAGTGCTCTGTGTATCCTTAAATTCTTTTATTACAACACTGGCAAAGATCGTTTACACTCATCTTTTCCGTTACTTAATCCAGCGTGCGTGCAGACAGGGTTGCCAAGTTTTTTTGCAATGTCGCGCACAATTGCTACTCAAAACTATAGCCCAAAACAATAACTTTCCGGTGGGTTCTCCAGAAAAAAATGCCGTTTGGTTAGCAAAATGTGTTATTTTGGCAAGGTTGCCTGCTAAAATTCACATTCCTGGGTTTATATAATCACATAATTGGGGTCGCTTCAACCCGCGGACATGGAGAAAAACACGGACTTGGCAACACAGTGCAGTTGAGTTCTGTTGACATTTGACAACTAACCGCGTTGCTTCGTTGCTCTGATTGGTTGTAAGTCTATCCAATTGAGGTCTTTCCTGGTTCGGTTGAAACACGCCCCATAATCACAGCCCAATGGAGCGGTATCAGACTCATATTCTGACTAAAATTGAGTATGACCACGTCAGGCTAATGGCTGGTTCAGATTACACAATATTTTTGTCTGTTACGATAGTCATTGTGTCAGATTATGCGATTTTGACTCCTAAAATCTTGTCGTGACCTGGACAAGAAACATGTCAGACTACACGTTGCTACGCGACCAATCATCGCTTGTTGTCACGACGCGTGTGATGTCATCGACTTCCAGAAACAAGAGTGTAAACAATAGGCTTGTTTGAGATGAGCAAAATCTGCGCAGAACCGATCACGGTGATCAGCGCGAGATGCATGCCGGTTAGAAATGTGTCCGAGGGCGGTCCGCCTTCCTCTGATGTCATGCTGACGTATGTCAAAGAACTCTCGCGAGCGAAAGGCGGATGTGTCGGATTCCGCAGTTGCTCTCCACCGACTAGCGCTGAGCAAAAGCATGATGGGAAACGGCTTACTGACGACACAGCTTAATGCTCATTGGTTTAAACAAACGTGACTTGTGATTCTTTTTAAAATGTTTGATTTTAAAACTCTGATATCATGTTTTAATGTCTATAAATTATGTGTGAATATTCCCAAACTGTGCGACAGTGCGACCTCTCTGTGTGTTATGTGATTGTTGTCATATTTATAAAAATATATAAAAACATGTATGTAATTAAAGTAAAAATGATTATAAACACGTCTTTCGAATCGAAATAAATAACAAAAACGTTGAGTGTCTTGTTCATAATATTTATTTTCATATAAAAGCAACAGAACTTAAATTACATCCAGTTTATCAGCAACGCAGTGCATGAATGTGAATCCCGATATCCGCCTTTGATCTCGCAGGTGTCGGATCCACTATGAGAAGACAGAACTGTCCGTCTTGCCTGCACTTTTTTCACTCCTCCCTTCACTGCAGCCGCCTAGTCTCGCCATCATTTCAGGCGAGGCGAGGCGCATCTCAAACAAGCCTAATGTCTGAAGCGGTGTGCTTTGTTTTGGCTGTTTTATGTTTAGAAAAACGCAAAAAAAAAGAAAGAAAACCAGACCATGGACACGCTCCTGGTTTGCTGGAAGAGGACAGTATGGGCTGTCAATCCTCCAAAAAGCACTTGAGGTAAAATATCATTCTTTTTATATTAAATATTTTGTTATTAGTAGTAAAAGCTTGCCATCACAACGTTTTTGTAAAACATCTAAGTTATTAAGCTTACATTAAAGCAATGTTTATAGCTCTCATAACTCTCACTCACACACACACACTCACAAAATCTCTTATAATGAATGATTTGCTAGCTTAAGTTACAGCTAATTACAGTTACTCACCGGTTTGCAGAAGGGCTTCTGCTATCGCTCGCCAACATTTTTCCTTTTTTATTCGGTCGTGGTAGTCCCTCGATGAAACATCATACAGGCAGATGTGCTGTTGCCACATCTTCACAAATCTTTCCTCCATTTCATAATTCCACCTAGACGCACCACTCATCACTCTTGCGTTTAGCCATGTTTGAAAGTTGTGTACGGAAAATGTCTGTGCTCCGATTGGTCAGCGTCTCCACGTGACAGAACCCATCATGAAGGACCGCAAAAAAATTCAACATGCTAGTCTTTCTGTTGTGACATCGTGAACTATCGCAGACACGGATTCGGTTGTCGTATACTATGACACACTATACGAGATGAAACAATCAATTCTTGCGTCCCGACGTCCATTGACGTTCACGAATCCCTACGACACCTTGTGTCGAACGAATCGTGCCAAATTCGGGCTAATATTGTGTAGTCTAAACCAGGCATAAGACACCATTCCTCCATACTGAATCTCTCCAGATCCTTCAGATCCCCAGATCCTTCAGATCCCCAGATCCATGTTGGTGTTTCTTCTCTTCAGTTCACTTCACTCATTTCCTGTATAGGGTTCAGGTCAGGAGACTGGGATGGCCATGGCAGAAGCTTTATTTTGTATTCAGTGACACATTTGTGTGATGATTTTGATGTTTGTTTTGGATCGTTGTCTTGATGGAAGATCCAGCCATGGCCCATTATAAGATTTTTAGCAGAGGCCGTCAGGTTTTGATTTTTTATCTGCTGGTATTTGCTAGAATCCATTATACCATGTGTCTGAACAAGATTTCCAGGACCTCCAACAAAAAAATAGGCCCACAACATTAAAGATCCAGTTGTTTTATTTTTTTTATTTTTATGCTTTCTGACCCCAAGACTCAACTAATCTCTGTGATTCTCCATCTGTGATCCTTGGAGAGTCTTTGGCCACTCAAACTTTCCTCCTCGCTGTGCATTAGGACGATATAGACACACGTCCTCTTCCAGGCGGATTCGTAACATCTTTAGTTGATTGGACCTTCTTAATTATTGCCCTGATGGTGGAAATGGGGATTTTCAGTGCTTTAGCTATTTTCCTACAGCCACTTTCTATTTTGTGAAGCTCAACAATCTTTTGCTGTACATCAGAACTATATTCTTTGGTTTTACGGAATTTGGCCTTTGTGCTTCCTTATATTTATACTTCATAGACATCATAGTCACCCTGGTGTGCTAAAAAATGTAAATATTAATGGGAATATACTTCAGAGTTATTTTACTCATAAAAATTTGTATGGGTGACAACAAATGTGGCCGACGTGTTTTGGAGAAAAGTATTTATTTCATAATGTTTTATTCCCCATTTTCAATTCTTTTACTTTAATGAAAGGTTGAATTTTTTTAATAAAAGATCAAATGGATGAACAATGCAGATTTATTTTTTACAGCCATATTTGATCATATTTACCAGGGGTGCCAACAATTTTGACAATGACTGTATTTCATTTTGTACTCTATTATGGACTTTCTTTCTTTTGTGGAACACAAAAGAAGATATTAGATTAAACCCTAGAATCGAATTATTATTAGATATTAATAATAATTTTTAAATATCTTTTCGAATTATTAAATATCTTTATTTGCGTTTCACAGAAGTCATTCAGTTTTGGAACCTGAATCGCAAACAGATAAGCAAAATCGGGTTAAAGGGATAGAATAGAAATGTCTGCAGGGTCACAGGTGCTTGCGCCATTGTAAATGCTCAGTTTGATAAACTCCCGACACTCGAGATCATAAATATGGTAATGATGCAATTTCTTGTGCTTCAGTAATTATTATTATTTTTTATTTTTTTTTATGTTCCGAGTTAGATGTGAAAGTTACCTGTGCGTATGGTGTTTTCAGTTTCCCTGGAAATACTTAAATATGTTCATGGAAGCTTCAAGTTTGAAATATGGATTTAGTTTATGTTCTCTGTTTATTGAAAAGACTGTTATCCATTATACCGTCACTGGCTTTGATTACCTGAAATACTGTCCTATGAATTTCAGTAGCGATCGTTAGATTGTCAAGCCAATGTTCTTCCGTTTACGCACCTCCAGCAACTTTTTTTTTTGTGTTTAATAAACTCCTGCACTTGGGTTAATCACATTTCCCACGTTGGTATGTCATTACACTGGATGACTAAACCTGTAATACATATAATGTGCTAAATAAATTATCATTGTACACTCTTCTCTGAGTATGACATTTGTTAGTTTTGCTTAAATTAATACCTTAAGAACAGGAGATGGTTTTGGAGTTCCCCTGCAGCTAAATAAATATATTTAATAGCTCCTGAAATCTGTGAGCACTTGCTGGAATGAAACTCAACACACACATTCACTGCATTTCATAAATTACACTTAAGCAGCACGTCTGGTTCCTTCAGACATTCAATACGGCACTTCTAACAGCAACACAAGATTTGCAGGATTAGAAACAGTAAGCTGGACGTGCGATCAATACATCGATTCCTCAACCCGTCCCACAGCTGGTTACGAGACGCATTTAATTTCCCAACAATTAGCAGCTATAGCGGGCTACGTGTGTTTTTTTCTCAAAGAGCTTCTTTTCAATTTGTGAACAATTCTCACTTAGCGTCTGGAAAACAGGCGGCAGCACTTTGCATCTGGTGGGAAAGCATGATGGGAACTATGATGGATGTTGGGTCAATATTGCAGGGCATTAGCAGCTCTCCGAAGGCTAGTGTGCTAGCGGTTAGAAGCACCCATCAGCCTCCATTATGCGCCCACTAGGGCAGAAGACATCTCGAAAATTCACCAGAGATGTGTCCTTCAGTATTTTGACCTGCAAATGGAGTTCACCTGTAATTTAACTGTAATTTCTCCTATTAGAGTTGGCCACAAAGGTGTTCGAAACCACATTTCATTAGGGGATTTGCTACCATTTGGAGTTAAATTTCTGGGTTATGGAAGCTTGTTTCCACCACGGGAAAAAAAAGGGGGGGAAATACAACTTTTCATTTTAGTCTTTTTTTCACACAATTGAGAGTTCATATCGGACAATTGGAAAAAAAATTCTTAAAATGTTATAAACTTGTAACTGTGAGTTTACATCTCGCAATTCAGACTTTTTTCTCAGAAAAACACTCCACTCAACCTTCACGTAACAAAAAGGGTAAGACATTATACCTTACAATTTAAACTTTTCTTTTTAAAATTGGAAGAAAAAAGTCTGAACTGAGAGATAAACTCAATGTAAGATGTCATAAATGTGAGATTTAAGCCCTTGATTTTGTTTTTTGAGTGTGCTAAAATATATTTTTTGTTTTGTTTTTTGGTCACATATTTTACATTACAGCTCCTCTCTCCCAGTCTGGCTAGAACGCACCATAAAGTTCCTCTTTCGATGAAGCCCCTCCTTCCAAAATACGAAATGTGCTGTGATTGGTTAGCTGGCCCAGTGTGTTGTGATTGGCACCGCTTATCGCTTGTTCGGGAAATGTCCCGCCCCTCCAGCAGCGAGTTCTGGGGGCTATTCCAGAAAGCAAGGTTAACTTACCGTCACATATACCCTGATGATTAACCCAAACCTTGCTTACTTGAGGTATGCTGGTTCCAAAAAAGCATCCGTGAGTAAGTTCAGACAACTCAGAGTATGTTCCCGGATAACACACAAGACATTCTCAACAGAGCGATGACTCAATGATTCACCGTAAAAAACAGACACTAAGAAAAAGCGCTCCATTTTACTTCCTTCTTTTTCCTTAGTGCACATCGACACCTATTTGGTGGTTGTGCAATCAATTTTTCATCTTTTCGTTTAATAAGTCCTGAGAAAAAGGATTATATTGTTTTTTATGCTAATTTAATGCAGATCCATGTGTTAGATGACAATAAAAGAAATAATATATTTGAATTTAATTAACATTTAAATATTACCTTGTCATAATAGTGCTTTAGAATTAATATTTAATATTGTATATTATATAACTGTAACTATATAACACATTTAGTTATATTAATATAAATATATTAAATATATAGCACACATCCGAATACCTTTTTAACAAACTAGCCTTGTTGCTATGAGTTGCTATGGCTACTTACATACCCTGAAAATTACCTCGGTTTTTAGAACTGAAAGTTGAGGTTATCCGCTCATTTACTCTTAAAGGGGTCATGAACTGTCTTTTTAAATTTTTTATTACTGTTGTCTGAGGTCAACTAATGACGTCCGTGTGGTTTTTACATTCAAAAACATTATAATGAATATGTAATAGGCTATTTTCTACACTGGTTTTGATGCTTTCTCCAGAACGCTGGGTTTCGATGGGCGTGCCGCACTGGAGACTTGGAAGTAAACGCCCATGGCTGGGATTGGATAAGATTTGCATATTTAATGAGCTTCAGCTCCCCTGTCAGTTCAGTTCACATTAGGGAGGGATCGTTTTGAAAGCGGCAACCGGAATGATTCTCTCGATCACAGGGCTCGCAAACGTCTTTATGAAACAAACACAAAGATTTATTTCTCATCCACCCGAGATTGATTGGAAGATTATTTCTGTATTACATGGCCCGCCCGATCGGTCGATAAGCACGAACCGCACACACACACACAAACAGACACACACGTGTGCGCGCACTCAGATCAAGAAAGGAATATTATTTCACTATTTGAGATTCATAGGCCTGCCGACCATTACATATAAAAAAGACGTTTTACTCACATAAGTTTGTTGCACCATTCCTGTCGAATCCAATATAAAAGGCACAACACTGTGTCTGCAAATCCAGCACCTGAGACTTGTTTCCAAACAATTCCGCAGTGAAATGAAGCAAACACACGTACATGTCTTCCCCACGTGAGCTGGAACTTCAGTTAAAGTTCAAACACTCATTCCTATTAGTAGTGTCACGCCCGGGGCTGGCTACTGCCTGACTAAGCCACGCCCTTTCAACTTCCACCTCGAGGAGGTCCCCAAAAGCCAACCCAATGACCAGACAACACGGGAACAGGTAAGTTAAAACAACTTTATTTAGCTATTTAAAAGAGATTGTCTCTAGGGAAATGGGAAAGGGGCAATTAAAACTAAACAGTTCTGCCCTCCAGGTGGGCGGCCCAAGGGTAGGTGAGAGGAGGGGAGGGGGGGTCCGTCCCTTTCGTTGTAATGTCCGTGGCGCCTCCTCTTCCTTCCTGGAGGCAGATCGAATGTGCAGGTAGGTGGAGGGTTTGTCCCGGTTACTCCTTGGTGTGGCCGCACAGTGCGGAATCGACTATGGATGTCCTGGTATCTCACAAGTTCTCCTTTTCTTCCTACAGGCTGCTGCAGATACCCAGGGACACAGTTATTTGGATGGGCTTAGTTCTCACCTCTTTGCCAGGTACAACCTGCGGTCGGTACGAGTTTATCCAGCTCCTTCTTGTGTGTTTCACTTTAGTTCTCTCGCTCCACAGGTGACCGCTCCTTGCTGGTTACAGCGGACGGTAAGTACAGGATTACACAGCTCCTTCCCGTGTGGTTCACTTTGTCTCTCTTCCTCCACAGGTGGCAGCTGGGACACAAAAACACCGTTACTCTGGTATACTTCACTCCCACCTCTTTGCTGGTTACAGCAGACGGTAAGTGCAGGTCTTCACAGCTCCTTTTTGTGGTTCGCTTTATCTCTCTTTCTCCACAGGCGGCAGCTCTTTGCTGGTTACAGCAGACGGTAGGTACAGATTTACACAGCTCCTTCTCGTGTGGTTCACTTTATCTCTCTCTTCCACAGGCGGCAGCTGGGACACAAGGATTACGTTGGTGTGCTTCACTCTCACCTCTTTGCTGGTTACAGCAGACGGTAAGTACAGGATTACACAGCTCCTTCTCGTGTGGTTCACTTTGTCTCTCTCTTCCACAGGCGGCAGCTGGGACACAAGGGCACAGTTACGTTGGTGTGCTTCACTCTCACCTCTTTGCTGGTTACAGCAGGACGGTAGGTACAGATTCACACAGTTCCTTCTCGTGTGGTTCACTCTATCTCTCTCTTCCACAGGCGGCAGCTGGGACACAAGGACACAGTTACGTTGGTGTGCTTCACTCTCACCTCTTTGCTGGTTACAGCAGACGGTAGGTACAGATTTACACAGCTCCTTCTCGTGTGGTTCACTTTATCTCTCTCTTCCACAGGCGGCAGCTGGGACACAAGGACACAGTTACGTTGGTGTGCTTCACTCTCACCTCTTTGCTGGTTACAGCAGACGGTAGGTACAGATTCACCCGACTCCTTTACTCCTGTTCACTTTATCTCTGTCTTCGGACACCAAAGATAACACACCATGTATACATCCACGGTAGTTCGTGTACTAGCACTCACGGGACCGTGATACTTCAATGATCCTAAGGGGCTTTTCCAGACACCACTCTTGTCCTCCAACACCTGGGGTAGTTCACAGCATGTAGTTGTCAATTTTAAACCGGACACAACGGCCTGTTCTTCCTCCTCGACGGGCGTATGAAAACGGGGTTTGTCTGACAAGACACACAGCAATACGCAGCAGAGCACAGCAGAGCACAGCAGTACACAGCAGCACGTCACAGTGAAAACATTCCACAGCATAAAAGATTCACCCACCGCAATCCAGTGCACACCTAAGACGCGCTTCATCCACGTTGCCAGGGACAATAGGCGATGGTAAAGTCTGGTCCAGTGAAGTAATGCGTGGCGCACTTAACCCAGGTGTATATATTTCCTCTGGCTCTCCCACCGCGCTGTCGAAGGGTGGGGCCAGTCTTCCTTCCTTCTTGCAGATAGTTATATCGCAGATAATCCACAATGCTCTGTCCAGTATGTATAGTTGGGTACTCACAGATGGTGTCGAATGGTATGGCGTTTCCTCTGTCCCAATACACACGTGGATCTCTCGTTGTTGCACAAACCAGTCACTCTGCTTCTCTTCTAGAGAACACTATACCACAAGTGATGCACAATACCGATTCAGAATGGAAGTTTGATACTCACAGGGGTGTCGAGTAGTCTTAGCGTGCACGCTTGCTCCACAGATACAGGCGTCGGGTCTTTGTCACCTAAACAAGCCGCTCTTCTCTTGGCCAATACTCACAACAATGCGACCGTCTCAATAAGTCTCCTAGGACAGTACACTCACATTCACTCCTGACTCCGCTTCCCGTTTCATTCCTCAATGTCAACGATCTTAGTCACCGCTTCAGCCCGTAGGGTTTGTCTGTTCCTTCGGTATACACACTTCAGCCTGGGAGAGAGATTTAGATCCGCAACGGATGTAAGAATGCCTGCAGCGCGGCGCTACAATAGCACCAACCAGCACCAACACAACACGAGCACCAACTCCAGCACTGCCCTCCACTGCCCCAGCACTGCCCCAGCACTGCCCCCAACCTGTTATTTCCAATGTCTTTAAATACTGCTTTGTTTGTCGTATCCTCCAATCATCATCCGCTCTTGTTAATCCCACACAGCTGTACTCCATTCGTGCCCGATTACTCTCTGAATGCCGCGGAACTTCCGTGTGTACTGCAACACCTCCGGGTGGAACCAAACTTCTTCTGACTTTTGGTTCCGCCCTATAAAAATCGTCACCTTGTGACAGTAGCATCCGAAGGAAGCTTATGCAGCGACTGTGTTCTTCCACAACCTGGCTCAGAGCAATATATTACTTTGCTCGCCATGATCACTGCTCTGTAAACCTGTGGCGCTCGACTCTGTGGGCAGGGCTTCAGAAGCACACATACATATTCATCAGTTGAGATGTTTTTCTCCTTCTCATGACGTCATTGGATTCCAGGTCTCGTTTTCTGGGCCTGGTGTCTATAAAAGCTTTTCTTTGACTAACAAGTACCTTTTCAGCTCTGAAACTTACAGAATATTCTTATATCATGATGAACTTTGATATATAAAAGGCTCAAGGGAAAGTTAGTTTCTCAATTCATCACCCCTTTAAACATATACCAAGATATGTCACATAACCCTTTTTCTGGAATATCTCCCTGCTCTAGTGTAAATATTAAGAATGGTGTCAATTTTAAACCAATTTGTGCCAGATTCAGATCCTAACAATGTTAATGAACAAGAGTATCGTGCAGAACGTATTTCATGCACGGAATTTGCAAGCACAGATTTCATAGGATGTTTCAGAGTCGTATGTTTTTTGTAATTTTATAGATGTATCAACCATTTAATTGTGATATTTGTTGGAAAACAAACTGTAATAGGTAACAGAATGGTTAACCATGGTTAATGTAAGTGATAAACTGCCAACAAAAACGAGAGCTTAAAAAACAAACCGTTCTCCATAAAATGTGCAGCTCGCAGAAAACCAGAAATCGAGGGCAATGCTTATTTCTCTGGATTTAAACATTCTTGGAAACATTTGGGATAATGTAAGTACGCAAGTCAACAATAGTGGTTTTTGGATATTTGAATCCAAAAATCTGACATATTTTGCCTTTAACCACTCTAAATGTGTCCACCTTAAGAAGGTCAAACAAATGTGTTTTGGAACCAGGGTGCAAAAAAACAGCATCTCTTCGACATAGCATCAACACTCTTCATCTTCTCGAATCCAGCTCAACCAGGCCTCCACCCCTTTTTTGCGTATACCGTGGGTGGTGATCATTTAAATTAGTAACATTATGACTAAAAATCATAATATGGAAAATATTTAGTTGTAAAAATTGCGTTGTAGTCCAAATGGGCCATTTGTTGTAGTTCTTGAAAAGTGGATTCTGTTAAATAAAATATCTCCGTTTTGAGTGGACTTTGAGTTTTGTAATCTTGTAGATCTTTTTATACTCAAACAGCATCATTACACAATAGCTAAAGTTGAAAAAGTGGAAACGCATAATAGGACCCCTTAAAAAAAGAATTCACAATTACCTTTTAGATTTTTTATTCTGTGGTGGAAATTAGCTTCCATAATGGGTTGAATGCTTTTAGCAGGGGGTAATATCTTCATGTGACAAGATTGGTAAATGACCGCTGTGTTTTTTATAGATACAAAACAAATAAGCACTGAGTTGACAGGTGACTAATTTTGTGGACATAAACCTCCTGTAATTCAGCTCTTTTCATGCATTAGAAGCAGGGCCATGTATCTAATGGCATGATGTGCGGATGTCACGACGCTGTGGGAGTTGGTGAGGCAGGCATTATGGAGGTGTATTAAAACGAGTTGGAGGTGATGGAGGAGGAATTGAACATGATGAGAATACTGAACAGCACAGCACATAACCCTAGTAACCCAATGAGCTGTCAGCCATGACCGGCCATTACCCACCCCACGCTACAGGACTAGATAGACAACGATGGAAATGTAATAGCGAGGTGTTGTGCAGTCCACTAGGGACTGAGAGAGAAAAGAACAAAAAGTGTGAGGCACAGGAAGAGCAAAAGAGAAGGAAATATTAGTTTTAATAAAAGCAAAACAACATGTTTGAGGGGCTAGAGGGCCATTCGAACAAGCCTGGCTTTGGAGAACATGGAAAACAGTGATGATGGCTCTGAAACCCTAATGGATCTGCCTACATGTACATGGTCAGGTAGATGCACTGAAGTGTCATCTTCTCCCACACTGAATATGACACTTCACAGAGGCTCTAAAGCATACCCTGCCTTTCATGGATTTCCAAATGTCTCTTGTTTTTGTTCTGAGAATGATGGATAGATAAGCAGATATTACAGGGAAGCTAGTATATATATAAGGACCTTACTATGGATATATATATATATATCCACCAGTTAGGTCCTTATCAGGCATCATTTCCTTATCAGGTTCATTCAGATGGTCAGACCTGTTCTGAAATACTTTGTGTGTGTGTGTGTGTGTGTGTGTGTGTGTGTGTGTGTGTGTGTGTGTGTGTGTGTGTGTGTGTGTGTGTGTGTGTGAAATCAGCAATAACAACAATATAAATATTTTAATATTAAATTATTAAAATGTCCCCATACATACATCCGTAACCAACAACACCCCCCACTCCCAGTTTATACTTATAACAAGTTCAAACAGGTGCCATTAACACAGGTAACGAGTGGAAGACAGTGGAGCCTCCTAAAGAAGAAGTTACAGGTCTGTGAGTACCAATTACTTATGTTCCACCATAATTTGCAAATAAATTCCTTAAAAATCAGACATGTGATTTTTCGTGATTTTTCTCATTCTGTCTCTAACAGTTGAAGTGTACCTATGATAAAAATGACAGGCTTCTCTCATCGTTTCAAGTGGGAGAACTTGCACAATTGGTGGCTGACTATAACTTTGCGTAGCACAACTGTTTTCAACATAAATGATATTAAACATGATATTTAAAAATAAATGGTTCTTGAGCAACATTTTAGAATGATTTCTGATAGACCATGTGACACAGCATCTGTTTAAACACAAGAGCTTATTCACCCACTGTTTGAGAACTGACACCTCAGCAGTCAAACACACAGTTCTTGGCTGGTTTAGCAAAGCCTTTAACCCAAAGTCTACACTCCTTTGGAACTCAGCAGAATGTATCAGCCTTGTGCATAACTAGCAGATTCCCTGCAAACTATTAATGCCTTTTAAGGCCCTGATCAGACAGAATGCGTTTTTCAGGTTTAAAACACAACGCATCGCACGGGCCCGCCTCTCCATTCATTCGATTGGACAATGGAAAACGCGAATGACGTCGGGCGCTTTTCTGCTCAGAGTTGGGGTTTCAATTTCAGGCGCTCAGAGCACTCCTACAAAAACGTGAGGCGCAGCAGGTGGCTAAAACGCGAGGCGCCTGGGGTGCATAAACAGCGCTCAACACACTCACTGCCAATAGAAAACAATTTTTAAAAAGACTCTCACTGCAAAAAAACACTAATGTACTGACCTAATGCACCCATATAGCTATTTTCCATTCTATTCTATTCTATTCTATTAATTTAAAATACCATTTTGAGAATGCCAATTTTGGGGATTGAGAAAAATTTGCTGTTATATCTGTGCACTGTGCACAGCAAGTACAGAAATCCTCTGTGTATATTAGATCTGTGTATTAAAGTGAAAGCAGTGTAATATACAGTACCTACAGCTATATCTGCTGTTAATATGAATCAAACAACAAAAGATAAACAGAAAATCACTCACTGCTCTTGACTGAATGAACTTTAGTAGCTTAATTAAGAATGCATTTCTTACTTGAATTCTGCTGTTAATGCTCTGGCGAGGAGATAAACATGGCCGACTGTGTACAGCTCTCTGAGGGCGGGGTCTATGCTAATACAGCAGTGACACTTTTCACGATTAGTTAACCTTGAGAGCTGTAATTGTAAAATCGTGCTAAAAGTTTTTGAGAGTTTTACACGTATAATACTGTGTCATGTGCAACAATGTCAGCCAATCACAGCAGTGGGCGTTTACATTGAAGTCTCACAGCAGACATGCCCCTTAAAAGAGAGCATTCAAATCAGAAAGCTAAAATTGGGGTAAAAAATCTGAACATTATAGGTGCACAACAGGAAACATTATAAAACTTTAAAACAACACAGTTCAGGACCCCTTTAAAACAAGCTAAGAAAACGTCTCGGTTACGTATGTAACCCTCGTCCCTGAAGGAGGGAACGGAGACGTAAGTCGGAACTGACCGACGAATTGGAATCTGCTTTCAGAGACCAATCTGCTTCGAGTGTTTCTAAACGAGCCAATTGGCATTTGAATGCGGTCCATGCTCCACCCGCAATGCGTATAAATACAGAAGTGAAACAACGCATAATCGTTTTCTGCTGAGGAGCCAAACTAGTGGCGGGTCCTTCAGCGGAAGCACAGCACCTGGCGACGGGACGTACGTCTCTGCTCCCTCCTTCTGTCACATGTCTGTCCTGTCTTGTGGAGCACATGTGGTGTTTTGTTGGTTTAGGCCATGTGCTCATGTCTTGTCTGATCCCTCCCCCTTGTTATCCGATTACTCCTTGATTTCACCCACCTGTTCCCCCTTGATTAGTTCCCGTTATATTCTCCTTGTGTTTGTCAGTCCTGGTCGGATCGTTGTATTGTCTACGTCTCCTGTTTTCCCCGGTTTGGTATGTTTAAGTTTATGTGTTCTGATTATGTGTTTTTCCCCCTCGTGGGTTTTTGTTTTGAGTTTCTGTTTTGTTGTATAATAAATCCCCATTTCACTGCACTTGAGTCCTCGCACTATTTTCCTTTGTGTAAACGTGACACCTTCAGGGAACGAGGGTTACATACGTAACCAAGACGTTCCCTTTCAGTCTGTCACGTTCAACGTACGTCGGAACTGACCGACGAATTGGGATCCCTAAAAAACTCACCAGGGATGCTGGCCCTTCCAGCGCCCTGCCTGAGCTCGCTGGACCACTCCTATGTTGGAGTGGGAGTCAGGGCTCCCGGCAGGGAAGGACAGTCACTGCTGTTCCTCCAAGACCCACTCAGCGTGACTATTGGATAACCCTTGGAAAGCATGCCCGTCTCGAGGAGATGGCACTCTGCAGAGCCACATCCTTCAATGGAAGGAGAGGTGGCGAATACACATAAGGACTAACCTAGCAGGGTAGTGCAACATATGGCAGTCCCTGGGGTGGTTCCCACCTGGTTCCAGGGGGGGAAGAGCACCTCCAGGAACGACAGGGAGCTCTGTCGAGGGAAAGACACGGGGCTTGCCAATTAGGGTAGCTGGTACGGTGGAGAATACACATATTGGGTTGCCGTTAGGGAACCACTACATATGGATACCCAGCCTACACGCACATTCCACGAGCATACGGGTGCAGGCCTGGCGTCAGACGGCCGCTACGTCTGACCCTGAGGGGTACCTGAGGAGCTCACAAGGTTAGCCTTTTCTGGGGAACACAACTGGAGAGTATAGACGCACGTATCCGGCCCCTGTGGCGGGAGTGGCATTGCAAGCCGACACTAGAACGGGGACTTCACGCTACTGGCCACTGGGGGCGAGTACACGGGAAGATATCAGCTCCACACGGCTATAGAATCGCCCAGCCCGCAGCTATACATATATCTGTCAGCGAGGCGCCTTGAGCCAGCGCCCAGGAGCAGGCAACACTTCTTGTGGAGTGTGCTCGCAACCCAAACGGGCAAGGCACGTCTTGGGACTGGTAAGCCAAGACGATAGCATCCACTATCCAGTGGGCTAACCTCTGCTCGGAGACAGCCTTTCCCTTCTGCTGGCCTCCGTAACAGACGAAGAGCTGTTCTGAGGTCCTGAAGCTTTGAGTCCGGTCAATGTAGGCCCGAAGGGCGCGGACGGGACATAACAAAGCCAGGGCTGGGTCTGCCTCCTCCGAAGGCAGCGCTTGCAGGTTCACCACCTGGTCCCGAAAGGGAGTAGTGGGAACCTTGGGCACATATCCGTGCTGGGGTCTCAGGATGACGTGAGAATTACCCGGTCCGAAATCTAGGCACGATTCGTTGACCGAAAGTGCGTGCAGGTCCCCTACCCTCTTGATAGAGACCAAAGCAACAGGAGTACTGTCTTTATGGACAGGATCTTTATCTCTACAGACTGCAAAGGCTCAAAGGGAGGGCTCTGCAGTGCTCTCAGCACCAGAGCTAAGTCCCAAGAGGGTGCCGAGTTTGGGCGAGGAGGATTCAGCCTCCACACACCTCTGAGGAACCTGACGATTAGGTCGTACATCCCCAAAGACTTATCATCCACTGCGTCGTGATACGCCGCTATTGCTGCGACATACACTTTCAGGGTGGAGGGAGACAGCCTTCGCTCCAACCCATCTTGCAGAAAGGAGAGCACGACACTAACCGAGCACCTTCGGGGGTCTTTGTGGCGAGAAGAGCACCACTCAACTAAGTGGTTTCCACTTCAACGCATAGAGCCGCCTTGTTGAGGGCGCCCTTGCGGAAGTGATGGTGTCTGCCACTGCTTGTGGAAGTCCACCTAGAACCTCCGAGTCCCATCCAGGGACCAGACATGGAGTTTCCAGAGGTCTGGACGCGGGTGCCATAGAGTGCCCCGTCCCTGAGAAAGAAGGTCCCTCCTCAGGGGGATCGGCCAAGGAGGGGCTGTCGTGAGGAGTGTTAGTTTGGCGAACCAGGTCCGGTAGGGCCAGTAAGGCGCAACTTACAGGACCTGCTCCTCGTCCTCCCTGACCTTGCACAGTGTCTGTGCAAGAAGGCTCACTGGGGGGAACGCATATTTGTGTAGGTCCCGCGGCCAGCTGTGTGCCAGCGCATCTGTGCCGAGGGTGCCCCCGGTCAGGGAATAGTACAACTGGCAATGGGTCGACTCTGTAGAGGCAAACAGGTCTACCTGCGCGGCTCCGAAGAGGCCTCATATCAGCTGGACCGTCTGGGGATGGAGTCGCTATTCTCCCGGAAGTGTCAGCTGTCGAGAGAGCTCGTCGGCAGTCTGGTTCAGTACACCTGGGATATGGATGGCACGAAGCGACCTCAGATTCTTCTGACTCCAAAGGAGGAGATGGCAGGCGAGTTGGAGCATGCAACGGGAACGTAGACCACCCTGATGGTTGATGTACGCAACGGCCGCAGAGCTGTCCATGCGGACCAGTACGTGCTTGCAAAGGAGCGGCTTTCTGAGGCAAGACGTACTGCCAGTAACTCCAGGCATTTGATATGCCAACGCAGTTGGGGCCACGTACAACGGGCACGCAGTTTCGGGTCTGTGGACGGGGCATCCGTGAAGACCACAGCATGCCTGGACACCTGTTCTAAGGGGACTACCGCCCGTAGAAACAAAGGATCTGACCATGGGCTGAAGGTTTGGCGGCAGTATGGGGTGACTGGGACCCGGTACCTGCCGCTCTGCCATGCCCATCTCGGCCATGAAGCCAGTGCTGAAGCGGTCTCATATGTAGCAATCCGAGCGGTGTTACCGCGGCTGCAGATGCCATATTCCCCAGGAGCCTCTAAAAAGATTTCAGTGGGACCGCCGTCATGCCCTTGACATATTCAAGCAGTTCAGCACCGCCTGGACTCGCTCCTCTGTGAGGCGCGCAGTCCGGTTGACCGAATCCAGCTCCATACCGAGATACTAGATCCTCTGTGTGGGACAGAGTTTAATCTTCTCTCGAATATGCGTTTCTTCGTCAACGTCCTGAACGGGAGCTTGTGTAGGGCCCGATTCAAAACATGCAGGTCCAAGATTGGTCTTAACCCACAATGAAGTAAGGGCTGTAAAACCCTGACTTCATATTGGCTGGAGGAACCGGCTTGACCGTTTCCTTCGCCAGTAGGACTTCGATCTCTGACCGCAAGACATGGGCATCACTACTCCGCACAGAGGTGAAGAGGAGCCCAGGGGGCCCGGGGGCGGCCCGGAGTGTTGACCGAATATTCCAGGGTGGGGCAGACCGTGGGTGAAAAGGCCTGTTGGCGTCCTCGGTGCCCACGGTGTTGCCCCCTGGCGAAGAGGGGAGGAAAGGAGTGGCAAAGCCCGGGGGCGTCGCACACTGCCAACCTGGCCTTCTTGGAGCCCAGGGAGGGTGGAAACTTCTCTTTTATTGAGAATGTGGGTACCGCTGGACTCCGGAGAGCCAGCGGCAGGTTGGTCTTTCGTGTATTCTCTTTCGTGGGGGGGGGGTTTGGACACCATCTCCCCCAGAGCAACTTTTCTTCTCCCTGGGCTGCCCGTCTCAGGGTTGCTTGCCCTTGCGCTTGCCAGCGGACCCTGAGCGGGTTGGGCGCTGCTCCACAGGCGGCGTAAGACTTGCCCGTCAGAGTGGACGAGAACTTACACGCCCGGGAGGGGAGACGCTGTTTTCCACGCCAGTCGGTACCGGTCTTTGGACACAGTTGCATCGCAACCGACCGTTCGACTGGCGGGATCCCGAGGGGCTTGGGGTCCCGTCAGGGTTGTCCTCAGTGTAACCCTCAGGTCTCCACCAAAGGCATCAGCCAAAGAAGCAGCCCTCTGCTTTGCAGCGGGAGGACCGCTAGATCGGGGGATGTGCAATGGGGCTGCTCCTCGCTTGAGGAAGTCGAGCCTAGACCATAAAACTGCGATGGTAATGTTCCCCCATTGGGAACATGAGTAATTCACGAACGCCGCCTCAGCGTGCTGAACACCCAAACACGTGAGACAGCGATCATGCCCGTCAGCTGGGGACAGAAACTGGCTGCATCCAGAAACACACGTTTGAATGACATCTTGATAAAGACACAGGGTCAAACCGTGTAGCTCTTTTAAGAGAAAGGAAACGCTCTTTTTGTGCCGAGGCACACAGGGGAGATGGCCGCTGCCCACAGTGGTTTAGAGGGTGCAAGCCCACTGCGAGCACACAGCGCCCAGCGAGCTGTCAGAACAGCTGTCTTCTTCCACAAACTCGTGACCGCCACTGCACCGTGCCGTAACTCCAGCCGGAAAGAGCTCCTTCTTGTAGACTCGTAGTCTTTTAACACTCTTCGCAGGAACATTGGAAAAACTCAATGTTTGGGTCCGAAGTAGAAAGCGAGTATGCAGTGTTTCACTTCCGTATTTATACCCGCGTTGCAGGCGGAGCGTGGACCGCATGCCAATGCCAATTGGCTTGTTTAGAAACACTCGAAGCAGATTGGTCTCTGAAAGCAGATCCCAATTAGTTGGTCATGTTCTTGTCTCTCAAGCGTGAAAAGTAGGTTGTTTAAAGTTATGAGAGATCAAGAATTATTGTCTCCCTATCAGTCTAATTGACACACATTTGTCCACATTTGTGTCAAGGGACTCAAGACTGCAGTTGTTTGGGAGTTGGTACACTTCACTCTGTGAAGGTTAATGTTCATCAGAAAACACTTTTCACCTGTAGTCCTGCCCAATCTGGGTGAAAGCCAAGCCTATCCAACATGGTGAAATTATGGCCTGTAGTATTTGTAGAATGCAGAGATATAGAAGAAGTATATGCATCATGGAGGGGATGTCATTTGAATGGTGAATCATTAAATCAAGAAGCATTTTGGATATACAAACCCAAAGCTTTTGAGCAAATGAATGATTTTTAGCATTGGGGAAATGAAAGTCAGTGTGGAAAAATTACTACGTGTGGAACAGACACATTCTCATTCATTATAATTGATGATGGCTCTCTTATTTTAAGCGTTTTCAGCAAAAGCATTTCTCCCTCTTTATAATAGCAGAGTGAAGGTCACATATGCAATATAATGCAATGCTGGGATCCGAAAGCATTTTGGGGATAAATTGCAATCCAAGAGACTAAGTATATATTAAATTATTCATGTAATTTAATATTATTCATCTTTCTTTCTTTCCTGTTCCATCCTCTTCCCTCTGGTAGTGGCCAGGGGTTTTGCTGTGGTAATTGCAGAGCTTCAGAAACATGCAGATGAACCTCTGAAGTGAGGAAGGAAATGAAAGAGGAAGAGGAAGAGGGGGATAGACTCATAATTAGCTGCTCACCTCCCTGGCTCTCTGCAGGCATTTCTCAGGAGGACGCCTTTCCTTACTTTCTCTCTATATGGCAGGACACCATTATATTCACTTTAGGTGGATCGCTCTCACCGCCACCGGTGGCCAACACTTTGGGAGACCTGGTGGAGACACTTTGATTTAGAGCACTGGCTGTGCTTGACTCTCTGTGGCAGGAAATAAAAGCTGGTTGGACATGAAATAAATACCAATTTTATTTTATTTTGGGTTTTTGCCTCTTCATATTAGATGTAGTATAGAGCCACAAAAAGAAGGGCGAAAGATCACTAATAGCATTAGTAAACAAATATTCTTAATTATCAAATTATTATTTAGTCATTCACATTTAATTGTTGATTCATATTATTTATCTAATACTTAGTTATTAAGTATTGTATCATATAACCAATATTGCTTCATTATTCATTGACTTTCACTACAATAATTGTCAATAACCTTGCTGGGCAGGTCTAATTCTTTTTATAAATATAAAAAAGTCATTTGTGTAAAACAAGGCACAGCAATATATCTTTGAAACACTGAAAGAAATAAAAGCGAGCAGCAAACTGGGAGCAGTTTTGCCGAGGTTATAACAAACTGAAGGGAAAAGGAAACCAATTTCAACTGGATGACATTCATTTCCTTTGAGGTGCCAGTGAGGATATAAAAATTGTTTTTTAATATAACATTCTGCACAGCAAAAGGTTGTCAGCGCCACGTTTGGTATACAATGCGCAGCATTCAAATTTTCTGCATCATGTCTCATATGCTTCTCATATAAACAGTCTTATTGCAATAATAGTTGGGAGCTTCTTCGTCTTTCATGTCAGAGGGGTTGGTTTTAATTCCAAAGACCACTGTAAAAAAATTATGTAAATAAAATAAATATTGTTGGAGTATGTTGGCGTGTAAGCGCATTTTATGTATTTATTTTATTTATATTTACAATGTTAAACTATGAAAATACATGATAACATTAATTAAAGAGGTATATAATCCCATTTTACAAGATGTAAAATAAGTCTCTGTCCCCAGAGTGTGTATGTGAAGTTTTAGTTCAAAATACTGCACATAATATTTTTTATACCATGTTAAAACTGTCACTTTTTGAGGGCTTGTACCTTAAAATGCAAATGAGCTGCTGCTCCCAGCCCCCTTTCTAGAAGAGGGTGGAGCTTCAAGAGCTTGTGTTACCAGCTCCGATTACCTCACGCAGACACGTGCTGAAAATGTCAGAAACTGTTTAGCCTTTTATATTCAAATCGGAGTTGAGCATCGATGGAGAGACTCACGAAGAAGCAACAACGACGCTTCTGAATGGTTACTTGATGAATTTATGTAGCTGATGTGGAGTTAACTATCTTCAAGTCATTGGTTAGCATATTCTGTCATGATTATCTATAAATCACTTGTGTGGGAACTGTTGTAAGATGCCTACAGAGCCAGATAATGTATGCTGCATTAAGATAGAACAGGTTTAGTTTAATTACAGTTATAGCTTGTTGTCATCTTGCTTTTATGACAGTTGGCTGATTGTTGATTTTGGGAAATGCACCACAGTGCGGCTCTAATTTCTGAGCTGCTGCCTCCTTTCACAGATTTTCTCACTAGTGTTGCTGATGATGCAGCAGTGGGATGTGGTGAAATTTCACACCTTATTCCATCTCTTAAACACATACCTCTCAGTCGAAGATCCAATTTCCCTGAAATGATGGGTGGAAAACCTCACCAAAATGTTTGGCCCTGGGTTCAACCAAAACCACCGGAGGCTCGCTTTCTCCAGTTCATTCTTTGTGAGCAAGCCAGTCCTCCTTATCGCGGGGCTGGGGGTAATAGGATTGCCTTTCACACCAAAGGTCTCCTGCAAAGGAACAGCGGAGGAAGGAAACCAAGGCTGGGCACACACTCACACTCTCTCACACATGCACAAGAGAGCTCGTCACACATGGCGAGCAGTAAAGCAGTGTATTTTTTTCAGAGCTTGGCTCAACTGCGGAGAGTGATGGGTCACCTCAGCAGAAGCTTAGCTGGGATATCTGGAAGGCCAGAAATGACAGAATGAAAATTGCGCACAGTGCAGCTGTTAGTGGAAATATTCCATTCTCAGAGGAGAAAAAAAAAAAGATAGAGTCGGCAGCTATGAGCCTGGAGATTTTTCCTTCTCAGGGATTCTTATTTATTTATTTGCTTTTTTTTTGTGAGAAAGATAGATGATAGTGTGAATTTCTTAATACTCTCTCAGAAGCTTGAGCTTTGTACTTGAAAGTGAAAGATAAAACCGTCTGCTTTGGAAGTACAGGGTCGTGGAAAAACATCTACGACCAAGATCTTACCTTGCATTCACAGATTAAATATTGATTTCCCATCATTAGGAAATTGATTCACAATCAGTTTCAAATTGATTGGAGATGTCAGCCTTGGAGGTGATGGAATGAAAATATGGTTTGATGTTACCCTCAAGTAGCCTCATTATCATAAATGCAATCTGTTTTACAAGCACCATGCTTCAATCTGCATCAAACGGTCACCTTGAGGAAGGATGCAAGGAAAGAGAGGTGGATTAATTGATGAAACTGGAGAAAAGGAAGGTGACGAATGAGTTGACAAGCTCCTGCTTTTAAAGGGATAGTTCGTTAAAAAATGATGAATTCCTTAAAATAAAAATAAATGGTGTCCAAGGCTGGTCCCAAAATACTTTCATTGCATGGAAAAAGAGCAGCATGGATATTCTGCTAAATGTCTTTCTTTGTGTTCCATGGAAAAAATAAATTCATACAGGCTTTAAAAGACATGAAGGTGAGTAAATGATATATTTGGTAGACTATCCCTTTAAATCTAGAAATATAAGCAGCCCGAGGCATGAGGCAAGAGCGACAGAGTTCTCTATTAGTTCTCACTGATAGCTGTCTTGCTCTTTCAAAGTCACAGGGCGGAAAAAACCTGCGGGTTAAACAGATGTGTCTGATAACAGTACCTTATCGCATCCCATCGCTTTCTTTCCAAGGTTGATAACTTCATGTGGAAACCTTGAGGCCAAGTAAGCAGGATGTGATAAACTACAATGATAAATATCTTAAATAAATCAAGTCCTTTTGAAAAAGTGTAGGCCGATATTTTGTCCAAAAATTATACAGCTCATAAACTTAATCTAGGAGATCTAGGACAACAAAGGAAAATATGGACTGCAAACATGTCAATTTGCTTCCCTGAACAGCATCAATACAAAACAATTTACATAACTGACAATAAAGCTAGTGTTCAGAATGTGTACCAGCTTGCATCATGTTAAGACAATTTCATGACTAAAATTAAAAATCATTAAAAATGATTTTAAAATTAAGTCAGCAGTGTTGCAATTTTAGTAAGCTATTCTCCAACACTGATTTCCATATGTGTGTGCATACTGTACCTCCATTCCTCTCTTCATTCCTCCACATATTCTAATTGATTTCCTGACAGGCAAGGCCCAGATAAGAGCTTGTTGGGGATAATGGAGAAAAGCCAAGGTGCAAACACTCTCTCTCTCCATCCTTCTGCTCCTGCTGGCTATCAGAGCCTCTGATTTCAGAAGTCTTGTGACCCATTGTTGAGCATGAATCCCATCCAAGGACTGAATTCAGCAAAAACACAAAGCCTGACCTGTTAGCGATATGAACACTATTGCTGTCCTACCTGTCTCTTACACTGGACCTGAATGAATGAAACAGAGAGAGAGAGAGAGAGAGAGAAAACAATTAATGAGTCCTCATGGCAGCTGGAGGTTGTCTTTGTGTAGTTTCCTGAAATATCTGAAGTATCAACAATATGCACTCGACATTCATGTCGTTCCAAACCTGCTTCTGTGGAACACAAACAATTTCAAATCATCTTTTCACTGTGATTTTAAAATGTAAATTTTTTATGACTAATACCAATATTGATTTTAAAAAGTCGAATCCGTAGAATGTGGGTAAGTTTAACATAACTACAAAATAAAGCTGTCATATGCAAGGCTCATTCAAACTTGCGCAGTTGGCACTGTTCTCACACCACACGTCCATTTTCTCACGGGGTGAAAGATATATCGCAGGGCAAAAAGGACACAGACAATGTGCCCACAGGTAAGACAGAGCAGGTTACTTTTGATATAAAACAAAAAAGTCTCAGCTTTTAAATTCTGTCAGTTTTACTTATGGAATTCAGACACTACAATGTGGCGTAACAGATCGCTGTTCCTCTTCTCTTCCTCTTTACTACTAGTTACAGCACGTGTGAAATGAGTTCTGACTGAAAATTACTATTTGAACATCCAGCCGCGACAGCAGAACTTTGCTAAATGATTTATTTAACTCAAACTCTCTTTGCAGAACACAATCTTTGCTTCCTGTGTCTCTCTAACAATTTCCTCTGCCATAATCTTTTTTATTGTTCTCCTTTTCACTGCAAATCTGCAGACAGACAATTAAGAGCGCAAACTTTCTGCAGTTTATCATTTTTAATAACAATTCCAGTCTCGCGCGAGAACTCCAGTCTGACTCACGTGTGATCTTGCGTTGTTTACTTGTCACATCGCACGTGTGTTGGTCGGGAACGTTGGGAAACGTAGTTTGCGCACCGGAGAGAGAGAGTTTTTGACGATTCTTCCTCTTGTACAGTCATGCAGTGTGAAACCCCCTGTCGCCGATCCATCGGTCAGTGTGAACACAGAAGTGACTGAATGCTACCCCAGATAGTCATCCAGTGTGAAAAGAGCAGTGATCCGACCAGTTTGAAAATCGTGCAGTCTGAACTCGGCATAACTGAACGTCATTTCCATAGAAACCAATGCAGATATTCCGGAAAACGAAAGGGCAGCTTGGACACACAAATTGGATTTGAACCGTTGCGATACACATTGTGGACAGTAAATCATTTTAGATCAGATTCCAATCAAAAAAAAAAAGAAAAAGCATACGGAGCCATCCGCTCTCTTGGTAATTTGATGTCATATGCCGATCGATTTATGCAATGCCACTTCAAGTTGGACACACCTAAACTCTGCAAGGCTGTGGCTGAGGACTGTGGAGTTCTGCGCCCCTTATCTAAATTACTAAATTATATATGGGATTTTTTTTTATGACATTACGTGGAGAAACGGACCATAAACTACTATGCTAATTGTTCAATGTTAAATTATATTAAAGGTCAACTGAACACATAGCAATAGCAAATTTACCAGTAAACAGAGAAGAGTGTTTTAAAACATCAAGGGTTTTGATTCATGCAAAAAATTATGTATTTCCAAAATGATCAACCACACATTCATGAAAAATATAGATGAAAATTTAAATATACATTTCATCTGCCTACAACAGTTGTGTATCTTTATGGTTACTTTGATATATTACACATTAAAGCAGAGTAACACTATTGAGCGCAATTAAATTCACATCACATACAATTTCCTGCTTCCCACAACTCCTCTGACCCAAGTTCAGGTTTGTATTATGCACACCAGGATGTACTTCCATTAGTTTAGGATGTGTTATCCTGGCATTTCATTTCTAAACGTTAAGTCTAGTGACATCAAAGCCCGCCTCTGCCCTCTCGATTCCCTTTACTGAGCCTCACCCTGTTTAATGGCTGAGTGAGCCATTCGCAGATCCATCCAGAACAATCCACATTGCTGCTGCGCTTTGAACTGGTGAGTTGCTTCCACGCCTTTGATTTACGTGGCAAAGGCGCTGTGAAACCCCATGGGAGACATGCTCGATTGGGTGGCTTAGTGTGGGTGATCTCATGCATACATACAAATATGCACGGCCTAGCGCATAAAGAAAGGAGAGCACATGGACATAATGTCCACATATGGCAGGACAGACACTGTTACGCTTCAGTACACACAATCCCCTTCATGCTGACAGAGTCTGTCTGTGCCTGCTCATCATCACAGGCCCTTGTAATCATAAATTACAACCCATATCATAAATATATGGATTTGTTTTCATCTTTAACTAACTGTTTGATTAATGGAAGATCCATATGAGAATAAAATTGTTTGCATATCGGCTGAACAGAAGTGTAGCAACCATATGCCAGTCTCCTACTATATGGAAAATACATAAACAGTAATCATGGCTATAAACATGGCTAGTACTTATTTACCAACATCTGCCTTTTAATTTTTGATAACAGATGTATATTATCCTCCTCAATAGAAGAATACTTGGGAAAAATAGTGTTTGCGGTAACGCTAAACAAGTAACGTGAGTTATGCAATTATATTACTTTTAACAGGTAAAGTAATGCATCACTTTTAAATTTGCAAAAAAAGTTTCTTTTTTCTCAAATAAATAATGTGAGAGAAATCTGCAGTAAAATGCAGTGGCATTCGTTATTTTAGACTAAATATGAGCATGCATTTACTCATCATCAAAAGATTTCCTCAAAATGAATAAATAGGTGAAATGCAAACTTAGAATATTACAAAAACTTCCAATAATTAAATATTAAATAATACAAATATACTTTACGTATTAAATCTCACTTTATTAACCAATGCATTTGATGCTGACCTTTGATGATCCAATTCAACCATACGAATAAGCAAACACTTTAGATATATCAGTGTTTCCTTTTTTTTATTAGTGAAGTAAGAGTATTGAACTTTCTTCTCCTGCATCCTATTCAATCCAGAATGGCAGCACAGCTATTTGAGCTGCGCCCTCTACTGTACAGACGTGATTTTTCAATTCCTTCAGTCTGAGGCTTATTCATTTCACTTCTGGAGAAGAAAAACGTTTTTATTTTCATTTTTTTTTATTTTGTTAAACAGACAATCAAGCCCAGCCCAGGTGACTCAAAAGTAGTGAATCATTACTTTTCATAAAAAGTAATTAAGCTACTTTTTTAGGGAGTAACGCAATATTGAAAAACATTACTTCTAAAGGTAACTTTCCCCAACACTGGTAAAACCACACTGTAAAAAATAAATGTTTAAAATAACAGAAAAGGTACTGGCAGCTTATACAACTTATCCAGTAATTTTACGGACATTTCAGTTAACACAAACATGGTGCTGGTCAAAAAGTAAAACTTGTTTATTATATTCATTCATTACACACAGACTGATATATTTCAAATGTTTATTTCTTTTAATTTTTTATGATTATAACTGACAACGTAGGAAAATCCCAAATTCAATATCAAAGGCCTTTAAATTGTGTTTCAGTCTAGTTCTGTAGGCTATACAATCATGGGGAAGACTGCTGACTTGAAAGTTGTCCAAAAGACGACCATTGACACCTTGCACAATGAGGGCAAGACACAAAAGGTCATTGCAAAAGAGGCTGGCTGTTCACAGAGCTGTTCCAAACACATTAATAGAGAGGCAAAGGGAAGGAAAAGATGTGGTAGAAAAAAAAGTGTACAAGCAATAGGGATAACCACACCCTGGAGAGGATTGGGGAATAAGAGATTCACAAAGAGTGGACTGCAGCTGGAGTCAGTGCTTCAAGAACCACTACGCACAGACGTATGCAAGACATGGGTTTCAGCTGTAACATTCCTTGTGTCAAGCCACTCTTGAACAACAGACAGCGTCAGAAGCGTCTAGCCTGGGCTAAAGACAAAAAGGACTGGACTGCTGCTGAGTGGTCCAAAGTTGTTCTCTGATGAAAGTAAATTTTGAATTTCCTTTGGAAATCAGGGTCCCAGAGTCTGGAGTAAGAGAGGAGAGGCACACAATCCACGTTGCTTGAGGTCCAGTGTAAAGTTTCCACAGTCAGTGATGGTTTGGAGTGCCATGTCATCTGCTGGTGTTGGTCCACTGTGTTTTCTGAGGTCCAAGGTCAACGCAGCCGTATACCAGGAAGTTTTAGAGCACTTCATGCTTCCTGTTGCTGACCAACTTTATGGAGATTCAGATTTAATTTTCCAACAGGACTTGGCACCTGCACATAGTGCCAAAGCAACCAGTACCTGGTTTAAGGACCATGGTGTCCCTGTTCTTAATTGGCAGCAAACTCGCCTAACCTTAACCTCTATGGGGTATTGTGAAGAGGAAGATGCGATATGCCAGACCCAACAATGCAAAAGAGCTGAAGGCCACTATCAGAGCAACCTGGGCTCTCATAACACCCGAGCAGTGCCACAGACTGATCGACTTCCATGCCTTGCCACATTGCTGCAGTAATTCAGGAAAAAGGAGCCCCAACTAACTATTGAGTGCTGTAAATGCTTATACTTTTCATGTTCATACTTTTCAGTTGGCCAAGATTTCTAAAAATCCTTTCTTTGTATTGGTCTTAAGTAATATTCTAATTTTCTGAGATACTGAATTTGGGATTTTCCTTAGTTGTCAGTTATAATCATCAAAATTAAAAGAAATAAACATTTGAGATATATCCGTCTGTGTGTAATGAATGAATATAATATACAAGTTTCACTTTTTGAATAGAATTTGTGAAATAAATCAACTTTTTGATGGTATTCTAATTAGATGACCAACATTAGAACTTTAAAATTCTAAATACAGGTAAAACTATATATATAAAATATAATAATAATTAATAAAGTACACTGTGTATAAGTACAGGAAGTTGGTCGATTATACAGTACAATGTAATTATACCAAATATATTTGACTGCTGAATGCTGATTAACCAGTGATTATTTGTCTTTATATACACACGCGCACACATGCACACACACGCACACACACGCATACACACACACATCTGATTCACTATCTTTATGGGGACTCTCCATAGATGTAATAGTTTTTATACCGTACACACTGTACATTGTATCCCCCTACACTACCCCTGCCCCTAAACCTACCCATCACAGGAAACATTGTGCATTTTTACTTTCTCAACAAAAAACAAAAAAAACTCATCCTGTGTGATTAATAAGCCTTTTGAAAAGTGAGGACCGCTGGCTCGTCCCCACAGTGTAGGTGATCTCAGGTTTTACTATCCTTATGAGGGCATTTGGTCCCCACAATGTAATATAAACTAGGACACACACACACACACACACACACACACACTATGTGAAACTGTTGGCTGGTTCCCACAAATAGAGGGGATTTTAGATTTTACTAAATGCCTCTAAGTGATCAATTTTGGACTATGAATCCACTGCAAATTATTTAGAATTAGGTTAGATGTATTCAAATACATAATACTCAATTTTCACTGACCTTTGAAAATAACATTTTCTAAAGTCAGCGTAAGAGTAAAGAAGTACTATATCAATAATATCATGAACCTGTGGAGTATTAAACCAATATTATAAATTTGGAGACCAAATGTCCTAATACATTCCCTACATTTGTGTGGACCATCCAATTTTTTCCAATAAACACTTAAACAATATTTAAAAGAAAATCTAAAACTGCAAAAAAGGTGTCTGTTAGGAAAAGATTTAGGGGTATCATTAGCTCAGAATAAAAACAACAGAAGTTAGCAGAAGGACCCCCACCATGACCGAAAAACAATTGTGCGTTTGACGTGCTGCTGAAAGTGATGCCAGCTCTCGCTCATAAATCACTGATAAATGGCAGATGGCTGGGACAGGACGTGCACTAACATCATAACGGCGGAAATGCAGCGAGAGCTTTACCTGCTGCTAATCCACTTAGCCAAAGACAAAGCTGTTTTAATCCATCCTTCTCTCCTTCACTCTCTCCCTCTGCTCTTTGATGGACAGAGTAAAGCCTCCCAGTAGGACAGAGATGAAGGCAGAAAGAGCTTACTCTGCATATTTCTGTTACTGACACAAGCTTAAACAGATCTCGCCCTTCTTCTACTGGTTTTAATAAGCAGAAGCAGCAGAATGTATTGATTTTAGAGGATTAGTAGTTTCGGGTTATCTGTTTATACACATCGTCTTTTTCTATGTAGAAAGAAATGACTGTATGGTAAAGCAAGTTATTAAAAATAGGAGTAAGACTTGTTATTATTTGATTTTTTTGATAAACTTGATTAATCCCTGAGAGGAAATGTACACGTCACAGCTGCACATAGAAGACGTTCAAGAAAACAATATTTTCAAGTATCAGTTCTGCAAGGCATCATTATTATATACAACCAAGTGATTCTATAATATAATCCATCATCTTGTGTAGCAATGATTGTACAGTCTAATAGCAGTTGGTAAAAATGACTTTCTAAATCGCTCCTCGTGTCAGCGGCGAAGAATGAATCTTCAGCTGAATGTACTAGGGCTTCTACTGTTTCATGAAGGGGATGACAATCATGATTCATTATAGAGACCAATTTATCAATCACTCTGTCCTGCCCTATGGTGGGTAACACACTCCCCCACAACATACCCTGCCTTCTTTATTAGCTTGTTTATTTTGTTCTCCTTATCCAACAATCCCCCTCCCAACAAGTGGCAGCGTTCAAGATCACAGATGATACTACAGAATCATAAAAGGTCTTAAGTAGAACCTGACATACCCCCAAAGATTTCAGTCATCTTAACAGATGAAAACAAACGTGGCCCTTCTTATAGACTTGTATAATATTGTCAGACAAGCTTGTTTTTTAAGTACACCCAGATACTTATATGTTCTTACAATCTCAAATTCCAACCCTTGTGTGTTTACTGGTACAACTTCCTGTGGATGTCTACTAAAATCAACCACAATTTCATTAGCCTTACTACATTAAAACCATTTATCTCACACAAGTCCACAAAACTCTTTATTAGCTCTCTATATTCAACCCTCATCATGGTCTGTTAGACAGCCAACAATGGCTGAGTCGTCAAAAGATTTCTGGAGGTGACAGGTTTTGGAGTTGTACAGGAAGTCTGACAAAGTAAAAATGCTAAAACCATTCCTTAAGGGACTCCAGTACTGCACTTCACTACTTGAGACACACAGTCATGCATTCTCACATACTGTGGTCTATTAGAGAGATAGGGAGAGTTGCACCAATAAGGATTAAATTAAGCAGAGTTTAAAGCTAATCTAGGATTTATTTTAAATTGAGTTGTGTTGCACCACTTAATTTGAAATAAAGATAAACAAATCTGGGATTAGAAAAATTGCAGCACGTGCACATTTCATAAGCCTGGAAATATAGTTAGTATATTAGTAATGGCGTAATAGGCTATGGCATCTTAACGTATGACAAAACAACCGAGATAACAAAAAACAACTATAGCATGATTTGTCGGAGTGACTATCGTCGTTGTCGGCACCTCATCATCACCGCTGCCGTTAAATGCTAAATATATTCCTTTCTTCTTTTCTTTTTACAACACAGAGATAAGTGACGGATCCAGATAGCAGGTGTAATCTTAAGGGCCGCCACAACCCTCACACTCTACCTGCTCAATGCGCTATATTTTTCATTTTTATTGGTAATAAACACCTCTCTAAAAACCTGACAACACACCCACCGTTTCTATCTTTGTTCAATCAGCCACATATTTTAATTGTATGTGCACTGTCACCTGTAAATTTGAAAGTTAATCCCTAATTGAGATTTTTGAGAGTTCAAAATTATGAAGCAACAGGATTAAAGTTAATCTATTTTAAATATAAATGAAATCCGGGATCAAAATTATGGTTTAAATGCAAACCTGCTTATTTAAATTATTAGATAAACCCTGGCTTAATCTAGATTTAAGATTAATCTTTATTGGTGCAACCCACCCAATCAGTTAACCAACTGACCATACTCTAATGTACTCCAGCAGTTTCCATCTTACTTCTAAGTAGCGTAAGCTGTATAGTATTAAATGCACTAGAGAAATCAAAAAACGTAATTCTGACCGTGTTATCCGGAGTCAAAGTGACTTAAAGCTACACTGTGTGATATTTCCCTCCATCTAGTGGTGAAAAGGTATATGACCATCCAGTGAATATTAGTTTCTGTTCCTCTCAATTCCGATTTCGTTTTAACTCCTACGGTGGCTGATTTAGTCCAAGATTAATATGGCTTCCAGTTCGATCAAGTGATGAGGTTACTTTAGAAAACTATTATAATTTGCAGTTATTTAATTTGTCAGTCAATCACTAGCGTAAGGCAAAGTTTACATTGTAGGCTATATCAGTCTCAAGCAACCCCCCTCTTTACATTCGAGTGCCATCGAGTGTTAAAACGCGAAAGGCGAAGCTTGAATTGACGGGTATGTCCCTCTTTGGCTAATGTACTTTCGAGATGGAGGGGCAACATGGCGACGCACATTCGAACCCCTCACCCGTATGTATTTTCAATGGCATATTATACACTTACGAGAATACTTTATTACTTGAAAGAAGTAAATATACATTAATGAGCACATATATTTTTTAAAGAACGAAGTGTTTTTAGCTAAGAATAAACTAAAAAAGTTACACAGTGTAGCTTTAATGATTTGTATAAGAGATAAAACACTATGACGAGCCCAGGTTTGTTTGCGGCAAGTTCTGCAGTTGCATAGTCACGTCATGGGATGTTGGAAGAACTGCTTTTTGCTTATTCATGCTTAGCGTTTGGTCATTTGGATTATATGAGCATGTTCCCCTTGAGTTTTTGTTAGGAGCTCCATTAGGAGAAAAGGCTCTTAAAATCAGGGTTTCTGTCATGTGAACCAGGCATTGTTTTTACAAGAGCAATGTTTTACAAGGACATTATTGTTAAAACAAAACATAACATTCAATAAAAAGTGAAGGACATCATGTACTCATGTACTCTTGTCAATGAAATGACAGCAGATCTAATCAATTCTGCTGGTCATAAATAAGATGTTGGAAGGTCAAAGCTTCATCCAGCTTAGCCTAGGAACAAAATTTCAGTTTTTTATGCATTACATTTTACCAACAATAGGCCACAAGAATCATGCCACCAAACCAAAATCATGAGTTTTATATGATTTACAGTATCTATATAATCAGTCTGTGGCATGACAGAAATGTATGATTAATTTATAAACTATATGCATAAACAATACTGCATTCATTCAAGCTGGTGGCTCTTTCTCGGTAGACAGGAAGCAGTGTCCTGTTGCTAGGCAGCCTTCAGAGAATTGATCATGAAATCATGTGGGAGTGAGAAGACTGATCTATCTATCAGAGATCTTGGCCTCCATTAGGGAATCTAAATTAATGAGCATCAGATGGAGCTCATCCAGCAACGGATAAACCACAATAAAAGCACAGAGAGAAAAAAAGTATTGGGAGCACTGTCTCTGATAACAAAGCACCCAAACTTTTGATTACACATCTAATTAAGAGAAGAGATTAAATGGTTGGATAGTTACTCACTCTCATGTCATTCCAAACCTGTGAGGAGAAATGTCAAAAATTATACAATATATACTTAACACAAAGACTTTGTGCTTGAGTAGTATAGAGTTCTTGATGCTTTTTGTCACTTTTGTGATCAACAGAAGAGAGAAAATCCTACCTGTTTTGGAATGACATGTAAATAATGACAACATTTCAATTGTAGGAGAATTCGGCACACTGTCCTTGTGAGCTCTGAGGGGAAGCAGGTGTGACTGCCTCACTCATCCAGAGCAATTGACAGGAGAGAGAGAGAGAGAGAGAGAGAGAGAGAGAGAGAGAGAGAGAGTGGAAGAGATCATTTAGCCCCAGATACGCACACTGAATACTGAGTCGCAGCAGAAGAATCGGCTATTCTGCTTGTAGATGCTGAGGTGCCCTTTCGAGTTGCGGAGATCTGCCAAGTGAAATGCACTGCCAATGTGTCAGGAGAGGTAGTGAATACTGAGACAGGAAATCAGGTCTAGAAGATGGGTAGCGACCTTGATTACAGAATGCTCTGACATGCAGTGCCTGCATTGTACAATGTGGCTTCTTATATTGCATTACGGTCCTTTGAAAGTATTGTTTCTTGGGGGTATGTTGAATAAATATATGATCATATAATTTATGG